>JAJJWW010001302.1:0-683453 GCA_023531295.1 Papaver armeniacum
GCTTCTTTGATCCTCAGCATGAAACTCAATAGATCCCAGTTCGGTTCCAAAGATAACTGGCACTGATTGAAGCTCACCACCGATAAAACGTCGTACATCATCCAAACGTCAGTTATTAATGGTATTGTACACCTCTTCTGAAGTGCGTGTCTATAGATTAACGTGCACACTAATCATGGTTTTCATTAAATAAACCAACTTAGCAGTGTCTAATAATTACACTTGCACAAATTGCGAGGGTATATTAGTCATTAAGCACGACGACAGAGGGTGCAAATTCAAAAGAGAAATAAAAAAATAATCAGTTCCCGCCTTTTTTAAAATTTTTTTTTTTCGAAGCAAAATCTTTTCTATTTTGGCGCTAGAATGACAGCTGCTTTTAAAACACTCCCGCCAAAATATAAATCCCCGGCAGGCAGTAGGACAGCTTAGGTGGCGCAAAAATCTTTAATCTCTCCTGGCTAATTTCCTTTGGATTCCTCCAAAGAAAAATAAGAAGAAACAAACCCATGTGTTTATTTTAAAAGACTAAAGAACATTGGATACCGTTATTGGCTACTTATATCATGTCACAAATTAAATTCAAACCCTATTTTACTTTTTTTGAATTTTTTGACAGTGCTTTCTCTTCTTCAGGATCTCAGATCATGTACTGTACTTGGAATTTATTCTGAATCCAACCCACTGACCTATAGTCAGTTTTAACATTTGTTTGCTCTGCAAAGAAATCTGCATCTTATTTAAGCCCTAGATACTGTCCTTGGCATTCTGTTCTTATGTCCCCTCAATCTGAACTTACTACTATTTTCATAAGTTGCTTTGGATAGACCACTTTTTTGTTTGCAAGTTCGTCTTTGAAAATTGGAAGTGTTTTCCAACTTTGATCAACTTCTTACTTCTTACAGTATGTAGTTACCTTGGCTTGAGCCTTGAACTTTTTTTAAACAAAAAGTAAGAGTTAGTGACAAATAACGCAAAGTTATATGCATACAAGGATGCCTTGAGTTATTGTCCTACAAAATTTAGCACCAACCGAGAAAGACAAAGTTGATTGATTTTGCAATTATTGACCTTAGTTTCGAATCCTTATCCACACTCTAACCTTAATTATCGACCTTAGTTTGGAATCCTTATCCAATTATTGACCTTAGTTTGCAATTATTGAACTTCTCTTGGTCCCCATGTTAGCTTAATAAGCCTCGACGTCATTAGAGTGCGACTCGAAAGAACTAGTGGACGACTGAATAAGACAAAATAAGTTGAAAATACTTATATATCCCTTCATAATCTAGTAGTTTAGTATTTTTTTATCTACCCATTGTGACTATGTTCTTCTCTTCTTTGAAAAAATTCAAAATTCCGTTGGTTTTTGAAAAATTTGAATTTTGGGCTACTACCACAATCGATAGATAAATAACATCACGATAGATAATAAACATCACGAGTCTACTGATTGTGAAAATAGAGAAACTCAAAATTCCATTGGTTTTTGAAAATTTAATTTGGGACTACTAGCGTAATAGGTAGATAATGAGCAATCACGGGACGATGGGTGTATGTCGGTAGATAATGCTTTATCATGAGAGTCTATTAGATTGTGAAAATAAAGAAACTTCAATTAGTTGGTTTTGAAAGAACAAATTTGGGACTACTAGCACAATCGGTAGATAATGAACATCATGAGGCTATAATTGTATAATAGGTAGATAATAACATCCACGAGTCTACGATTGTTGAAAATAAAAAACTCAAGAATTTCATTGGTTTTAGAAAATTTTGATTTGGGGCTACAACCATAATCGATAGATAAAACACATCACGAGACTACCATTTTAACTTTACTCGATTATAATTTTGTGCCAAACCAACATACATCCAACTAAATAAGGGTGTGGTATTGTCTCTTAGTGTGAGGCGTTTTAAACATTTCAAAAAAAATTAGATAAAGGTGGTTTTATTTTAGTTTTGGGTGACCCTATTTTTGTCTAAAAATGTGGTGAAAAATATTTTGACCCGTATGTCTGGCATACTTGAATACAAGTTAACTGGTGAGAGTTGCAACAATAATTGGCAGTTTGCAGAACATGACTCTGAATCTCTCTGATCCCTAGAAATGTTTATTTACTGAGAACCTAGCCAGTGCTCTTAACTTAAACTAGCTCAAGTAACATAATATGTTTTCTACTCTTATGTATAAATTGGAGAAAAATAAGAGTGACCCATTCCACTACAATAGTAAGTAACTATACATACATGAATAACATAATCCAATACAAAATCTTTTCTTCCCAACTAGGATTCTAACCAAATCTTCTGTTTCTCTTGAACTTTTCTTAATCAAACTTTGACAAAAATAAAAGAAGAAAAAAGATGTACATCATGGTTTTAAGACCAATGAGGCTTTAAAGACTCGTCTAAATTTATCAGCTTTGTGGTTCATCAAAACAAATAAACAATGGTTAAAAAAGACTTCCATATTATATTTAAGTTAATTAAGCGGATTATAACGATGTGGGGCTATTTGTCCTGTCACAGTTTTACTTAGTTTGTCTAAAGTTTTTAGTTATCCATCGAATTGACTTCCATTAACTTGAATGCCCTTTTGAAGTCATACATGACGCCATGGAACAAAACAGAGGATAGGGAAAAAAAAAAAAAAAAAACTAGGAAGAAAAGTTGCCTTACATTAGCATATTTCATCCAAAAACAGGATTTAATTACGCACTACAAAACTCTGCTACTAATCTCATACAAGTTTGTTAACTTTACATACAACACTCTAAAATCATAAAAAGCAAGAAAAGATAACAAAAAAATCAAATCACTAAACTAAAACCTTTGCAAGTTACAACATAGAAAGCCTTAACTCTATTCTAAGAAGAAGAAAAATCAAAAATTGGATACAAAAATAGATTCCAACTCTGGAGGATTAAAGAAATCCATAGCCTTATTATTAGAGTGAAACTTCAATGAAGGTCTTCGCTTTCTTGGAGCTGGTGGACATAATAATCTCTCAGCAGAATTAATTCTTGCCTCAACTGATGTTGGGGTTGTAGCTGAACATCCTTGCTCTTCGTCATCACCATCCTCAATCTTCTTATTTGTATTAATTGCTTTCAATGGAGTTCTAACTAGTATTCCAGCCACTACCCATTTCTTATTTCCTTCGGTTTCTTTTCCCTCTGCTAGTACCTGAGACTTCATGCTTAAACCCATCTCTAGAAACAAAGTAAGAAAATGAAATTCCTTGAAAATAAACCGGAACCCAAGTGAAACGAAGATGAGAAGAGTAAACTGGAGCGCAAACAAAAGATGGGTTTATGAAAAATTAGAGGAAAAATCAAAATGTTTTGGTTGAGAAATGGAGGGAAAGAGAAGAGGAGCTGGAGAAGAAGTGAGTCGAAGTTTTTTATAAACGGAGAACTTTTGTGAAGTGAAAAGAGTCAAGTGGGGGAGTTAAAAGAAAGTGGCGGTGCATGTGTGAATCCGTGTCAACTGAATCGTGTTGTAGACACTACAGGGAGAGTTCTAGTAGGGAGTGGGGGTAGACGTCACCAGTAGAGAATCGTGCTAAAGACAATCTGAGACACTATTCCCATAAACCCCACTAAACGTTCGGTCGCGTTAGGCGGCTCGCGTTTTACTCGCGACTTACTCGCACTCTGAGTTGGTACTATGAGGCATGAGCTGGCTTGGTGATTTGGATATATGCATTCCACGTACTAGTTTAAGTGAGAGAAACAAATACAGTAATAATTCGATAAATGAATTGTGTTGGGGGACCAAAAAAATTTATTAATTTAGCGAAATTATTAGTTAATCGAGCTAAAATTTAGCTTATCCAAGCGGGCCAGAGAATTTTATTATTTTAGCTAAGTAATTAATTTATCGATGATTATTTTATTGAAGTTTCTCTTTGTATAAAAGTTTTCTTTACTTTACCAACCCCTATGAGACTCATTTTCTTCCTTACTTCTTCTCCTGTTTCACTACTCAAACTCAAATCCAATTATTAAGGATAACAGATCTTTAGGCTAAGTTCTCAACTGAGTCAGTCAGATGATGACCAAGTTAAGCTCGGGTTCTTTAGGCTAAGTTCTCGTTCCTTTGGGTGAAATTGTTAGTCAGTTTTTGATTCAGCTTGAAACTCTGTGACAGCTAAGCACCATCTCTTTAATATATAGTAGAACTTTGTTAAATTAATTCGCGATAAATTAATAACTTCGCCAAAATAATATTTTTGATCAGTCTCGACTTGAGACAGTGTGCTAAATTAATAACCCCGATAAATTTATAAGATAACAAAACATTTAAGCTTATAATAGGGCCCAACTAATATATAAATTAATATTCAGAGTAGTACCACTACATTATGGTGCTTTATTAAAATAAGAATCATGTTGTAGTAATATGAGTGGTTGACCATTTGAGGTGGCATTGTGCATGTGCTTTTATCTTCATGCTTGACCCATGTAATACTTTCTCTATTACCACGTAGTAACACTACTTCCTACATCTTTTTTTTGTCATGTGTACTTAAAGAGAAACAAGAGAATGAGTAAAACACTCACTGATCTTCCTTCTCTTTTATTTTTGGTTTCTTCTCCAATAAATCTTTGTTCCCTTAAACACAATAAACTTAAACACGTTATCAGCACCTTGCTTTAGCCAAATTGAGTATTTTCTACATTAACTACAATTACTACTAGGTCTACGAAAAAAAAAAATCCATTATTCTTTTACACATGCATTTTTTTTTCTTGATTGTGATATAATTTACCTATCGATTCATACATGTGTATACGGGCAAGGATATGTGTTTCAAATGTATCTATCGATTCATACATGTCGTAATTGTCTGAGAAGAATTGAACTGATCGATCCAGGTCTAAATGTTTTGAAGATTTGGTTAATAAACATGTCCTACCCGACAAATCTTAAAATCACAACATCTTCTTTTTTTGGAAAAATCTTGCCTTTAAAAATTGTTTTAATTTTTTTATTTTTTTTTAAAGTAATTTGAAAACGGGCACCTAGCTCACCGGTCATCCGCTTCCTAAAGTTTCATGCGCTCAGAGGTCCCAGTTCGAGCCCCCAATGACGTAATATTGCAGGAATTAACATGAAAGGTAGTGTTAGCTTGCCCCCCTGTGACACAATCTCAACCCCCATCCGCTTCGGCTCCTTTGGCTAGGTTACCCATGAGGCTCGCTGGTAGATTAGCACGGCAACCTGTTCAATTAATGTAGTAGTCTGTCGTCGGAGCTTAGCTTGTTAGGCTTCCAACTAGTTAATGTAATACTCTTTATTTGAAACCTAAAATCAAATTAAAACAAACCAAAGAAAAATAAACCAAGGGTGACTAAATAATTTTCCTATCTTAAGACACCTTTTCTCACCCTACTACCACTACTTCTTCCACCACCACATTATCGTCACCACTCCACTAGTCTCACCAATACCCACCACCATTATCCCCACCGCCAATCCACCACCACCCACCATCACAACCACCATTAGTGCTTAATTTACCTATCTTAGGACCCCTTTTCTCACTCTACTACCCCACTTCTTCCACCACCACACATTATCGTCACCACTCCACCAATCTCACTGATACCCACACACCATCACAACCACCATAAATGCATCGATATGGTTAATATCAAATAAATTTATTATGTATCAATAAAAATATATTCATTTGATTAATTAAAGAAACATTTATTATGAAATATCAATTGTACATTTATTATTAAATTTTAATTAACGTGATCATTTATAGAGGTAGATTTATGTTCTGCAAGTATAAATTTGATCGTGCTTTATCTAGCCTAACTTGTCCGAACTTTGTTTTGTATTCTGGAAATGTAATCAATTTTATTTTAATACTAAAAACCGTGATTTATTCGATCGGGCACTAAAAATAGCTGGGATCCCATTTGGGTGATCCATCGGTCATGATCATATTGTCTTATATGATTTAGTATCCTCCTCGAATATTTGTATTTTGCCCTTACCGGTTGTGCTAAAAAACCCAACTACATCTATCATAATAAAATGTTGCACATTTTGTAAAGACACAAAACTATTATTGTCCACTACTATTCACCGACATCCACCACCGTAACGTAAAAAACCGACCACGCCCACTATGTTTTCCACCACCAAAGTAATGTTACCACCTCCACCACTCACAAATACCGGCCACCACCCGGCCGCTTCTTTCACTACCACCATTAAAAATTATTAATATAATTTTTAACCGGGGTCACTGTAGTACAGTGGTAAAGTCATTGGGTGATGATACCAGTTACCTGAGTTCGAAACTCGCCATCACCAATTTCTTTCTTTACCGATCAATAAATATGTATAGTTTTTAATAAACTTACTGTATTTATTAATAAAAATATGTATTTATTAGATTCATTAAATGAACATTCATCATGAAAAATTAATTAATCATTCATTATGAGCAATTAATAGGACACTAATTAATAAAGTATTTATAATGGTTTGAAAAAATCATGGCCGTAGATTTATCCCTCCTAGACAAATCTCGGACGCTCTTTATCTTGCCTAACTTAGCCAAGCTTTGTTTTGTATTCTGGATGAACTCAATTTTGGCGGATCATAAATGGATTAGTACAATGGACCGATAATCCCCTTATCCAAAAGGTTGTTAATTAATGGTCGACCGTATATGAGTGCTATAAATAGTCAGGTAATATGTCGACCGTATATGAGTGCTATAAACAATCGGGTAATATGTCGTGACTTTATTAACCTTGCGAGATTGGGGTATACCCAATTTCAAGGAGACATGGTGTGTCATTATTAAAAAGGTGATTTTACTTTAATACCCTTGAACTAATTAAATCTTAAAAATAAACCTATTTCTAAATTTCATTAACCCTAAAATTAAAAACTAAACAACTCTTAATCTTCTCTTCTTTTTCATCATCTACAACTTCCATTAACCAAACCTAAAAAAATCTTCAACTTTAATTTTCCAAAAAAATTATTGACTCTAACCATGAAAAGAAGACTATAAATGATGTTTAAACTCAAACCCATCATTGTGTTGTGTGATTTGATTGTTATATTAGGTAAAAAATCAAAAATTATGATTTCTGTGTTTTTTTTGGCAAGGTCGTATCATGCATATCTTGCCGGCTTTTCATAACACCATGGCGGCGATCAGTAAATTTTTTTCAACAGGCGGGGTATTTTTGAAGACCTTGCCGACTAATGCCATCTCACAGTGGTATTTTCAACAACCTAGGCGTGGTATTTTTCTTGCCGGCGGGGTTTTTTCATGAGATCTTGCTTGGACTAATATTTTCAATAGCCATCTCCCCGTGTGTCAAAAAAATAAAGTCAAGATGTTCTTCATTTAAATACCTTGCCTTAGGCCAAATATAGCCAGGCATGGTATTTTCAATAGCCGCGTGGTATTTTTTCAACGGCTGGGGTTTTTTTGTTGACCTTGTCGACTAATATTTTTCAATAGCCATCTCCTGTGTGTCAAAAAAAAAAATAAAGTCGGCATGTTCTTCATTTAAATACCTTGCCGGCCAAATATAGTCGGCATGTTCTTCATTCGTCGACCTTGCCGAGCTTTTCATACTTTCAGACTGAAAGTGTTGATTTCTTCTTTGATTTTGAGTATGATTTCATACAATGATTTGCAATCCCCTTTTAGAAGTGTTTCGGTTTGTGTGCTTCATTTTCGTTGCAAGAGATATTCAAAAAAAAAAAAAAAAAAATTCATCAAAAATCATCCTAAAAAGTTCAATCAAAAAAAAAATTCATAACTTAAATTCATAAGTTTTAATCTATTCAATCAATTTAAACTTAATTAGTTAATCTAATCAAAATTTTAGTGTTAATTAAACGAGGCAATTTTGCCATTTTGAAAATATTTGGTTAAGGGGTGACCTCTTTTACTTCAAAATGACCCTATTTTATCTCATTTGGTATACCCAATTAACAGGTATACCCCAATCTCGCCAGGAGTTTATTAAGCTCTTAGACTTTTATTAATTTTTATACTTCTACACAGTGAATGGATTTTTAATTATCTTCAACTCCAAGGTTATTATTATAACCATTTTTTCTTGATGGGGCATTTTTTTTTATGGGAAAATTAATTATATAAACTAGTAAATATAGTACATAAGATTTACAATTTCGTTTCTAGCGAAACATTAGAGATAATGCTAGGAAGCTTAATTTTTTGTTGTAGTTTTGTAGACATATGTTGAAGGCTCTTTATTCTTGCTTCCTTGGAAATTCTATCCATTGATGAATTGTATTTTCTATTTGTAAATTTTACTTGAGCTTGAGGAAGATCTTTTAAAATTATCTTGGCTTCTTGAACGGTGTTTTCTTTGTCCATGAGAGATTTATGTTGTCCTTGTTGATGTTGTCTGCCGAGACTTTACAATCGATTCACTATTGAAACGCTAGACAAGACGTTGTCTCTTAGCCAAATGACCGCTTTTTGTAAAGATTCAGCTTCTGCATGAAGTGCCAAAGTAGCTGTCTTCGAACCTGCTGAAATGTGCATAAATGTCTGGTGATCTACTGAATAAACGATGTGAGCGTATCCCATTGAAAGGTCTTCTTCCTTGAAAGAAGCATCAATAAATATTATCCAGTCTGTGTTTATATCTGACCATTTGGTATTGATCATCATTAACTCATTGTTTTCCAGTCCCTTTGTTTTATTCTTTTGAGGGATGGATTGCAAAAATATGTTGATCTGATCAATTAGTTGCATTGGATTTGGGGTTATCTTTTCAAAGACCACCGAGCATCCGTATTTCCATATGAACCATAAAATGGTGAGATTTTTCCTACCAAATTGTCCAAATCGAGTTTAAAAGCCACCACTTAACCCATGATGTAGTCGGATCCGTATTAGTAAAAAGTTAAATTTCCTAGCGAAAATCAACCAAATAGCTCAGCGAAAGGGCAAGATCCGAATAGGTGATTTTCGGTTTCTTGAACTTGAGAATTGCATAGTTGGCGTTTGGGTCATGTGCCCCTAGTCTCAAAGTTGTAGGCAAAGCTTTTCCAACTAGCTTCCACACAAAAAGTTTAATTCTTGGAATTGCTTGAATTTTCCATATACTTTTCCATGGGAAATCTATTAACGAATTATCATCTTCTTGAGCTTTATTTGCTAAGAAATTATAAATGTTTCTTGCCGAGAAGAGTCCTGAATGATGGTGTAACCATTGGATTTTCTTCTTCTTCTTTTCTCGGGGTCATGGCTTGAATTTTCTTTCTAACCTCCGGGCGAAAGTAAATGTCTAGTTTTCCTTGATCCCATTTATTATCTACAGTTATGAGCTGTTGAACTCTTTTTGGAGTTGTGTCTTGCGAGTCTTGTGGTTGTATTATTTCCGAATTTGGAATTCATCTGTTTTCCCATATTTTAACCGAGTTTCCATTTTTAACTTTCCAGACGAAGTTTCCTTTAATTAAATCTAGACCTTTTCGGATGCTTGTCCAAATCCAAGATAATTTAGAAACTTTAGAAGCTTCTAGAGGATGAGAATTTGGGAAATATTTTGCTTTGAGAACTTTTGCCCATAGTTGGTCTTTTTGTAATAATAATCTGCTGGCTAGTTTAGTGAGAAGCGTTATATCAAATTCATGAGGGTTTTTAATACCTAAACCGCCTTGAGCAATAGGTTTGCATATGTACTTCCAAGCTCTGATGAATCCTCCTTGTCTTTTTTGCCCTTCTTTATTCCACCAGAAATTTCTTTGGATACGATCTAATTGATTCAAGGTTTCTTTTGGTAGGGAAAGCACCTGCATTTGGTACGTTGGGAAATCTTGAAGGATATATTTTATCAGAACTGTCCTCCCCGCTTGAGATAGGAGTTTGGATTTCCAGCCTTGTAAAGTGGAGTAATATTTTTGTAGGCGGATCGAAGTTCGCTTTCTTATTTTTATCAAAAAATAGAGGAGTTAGAGATATCTATCATTTTTAGTCATCGGGGGAACTTTAAGAATTCTTGCAATAATTTTTCCATGTTTAGGATGAATTTTTGAGGCTGAAGTAGACACTTTGGATTTTTGTAGGTTTATCATTTGTCCCGTTATATCCCTAGAATATGGATAGAACGCCTAGAAGATTTTTGCTTCCCCAGATCAACTTTGTGAAAAGGAAACAGGTCATGCAAAGAAGAGATGGGAAATATTTGGAGCATTTTTATTAATTCGGGGAGGCCGGAATTTTTCTTCTCTATTATCGCATTTTCTAGAAGCCTAGATAGAATTCCCATGCGGATCGGAAAAGGTATGGAGAAAGGGGTCCCGTTGTCTTAAACCTCTCGTGGTTTTGAATTTTTGACCGGGTGATCCGTTGAGGAGGATTGAGTAAGAAGTAGTAGAAATGCATTATAGAATGATATATATCCACTTTTCATCAAATCCAAAGCTAAGAAGAGCCCTTTCGATAAAATTTCACTCGACTCTATCAAACACTTTAGAGATCTAATTTAAGGGCCGATACCCTTTTGTCGCTTTTGAAGTTTTCATAGAATGGATGAGCTCATGAGCGATTATAATATTATCGGTGATTTGTCTTCCTAAGGAAGGAAGATTGGTTGGGAGAAATAATTTTGTTAAGAATAGGTTTTAATCTATTCACGAGAATTTTCGAGATTAATTTGTAAATGGTGTTACTTAGACTTATTGGTCTAAAGTCACGGAGTTTGAGGAGTTGATATTTTTGGATAAGGGTAATGAAGGAGTGGTTTATATTAGTATCAAGAATACCAGTTTTAAAGAAATCTTGCAATGTATTAACAATATCCGCCGAATATTTCCCAATTAGCCTTGAAAAACCCGGTTGAAATCCATCGGGTCCTGGAGCGTCCCACATATTCATATTGGATAATGTGATCCAGATTTCATTTTTGGTTGGGATTTCTAGGAGAGAAAGATTTTCCTCATCATATATACAAGGCTTTATGATGCTGGATAGGTCAAAGCCACAATTGTTTATTTGGGTTGTACCAATGTGGGCAAAGTGGTTTACCAGGAGAGAATAGATTTGATCTCTATCCAAGAGCCAAAGGACAGAAGGTTCTCTAAGGGTATTGATGGAATTCACTATTTTCCTATTGGAGGTGGTGGCATGAAAATATTCTCAGTATTTGATTCGTATTCCTTGAAGAATTTATCTCTAGACAACTGATGGTAGAAATGTTTTTAATTTCGTACCATTTTCCTAGTTCTTCTTGGAGATTTTTTAGCTTGTCTATGTCTCTGGAGATATTTCCGTATTTGTGGATGATTTCGATTTTATTATTTAAATTCCTAATATTTTTATGAATATTTTCAAAGACGTCTGAATTCCATTGGGAAAGATCTGAGGATAGGAGTTGAAGTTTCAATGAGATGTTTTCATTTGTTGTGTTATTGGAGTGTAATTCCCAGGATGCTTTGACTACCTCTTGTAGAGTGGAGTGTGATAGCCAAGATCTAATACATCTAAATGGTTTTTGAAGTTTCAATTTTTCGGGGTTTGTATCTAATAAGATTGGTGTATGATATGATCCAAGTCTAGGTAGATGAGTTACCTTGGTGTCCGGGAATTTTGAGACCATAGAAATGAGGTCAATGCTCTGTCGATTCTTTCGCAAATGTTCGCTTTTCCTTTTCTGTTGTTTGACCATGTGAATGGAGCGCCTTCATGTCCCGCATCTTGTAGTCTTATGGAGTCGATTGTCTGAATAATGATAGTCTTGCTGCTAGAGCTAGCCTTATTTCCTCTTGCTTTTCATCCTGGTCAAGAATGATGTTTAAGTCGCTAATTAAAGTCCAAGGCTTATTCACTTGTCGTGGGCCATTTATGAAATATAATTCCATTGCTTGATTTTTTCATCAGTTTCAATGGCTCCATAAACACAAGTGATGAAAATATTCTCGTCACCCAGACTTGCTTCAAAATGACACACGTTATATTTTGTTGATACTAATTTCATATCGATATTATTATGCCAGGAGATTGCTAACCCTTTTGCTATTAAATGAGACGGGATGATAAACCAGTCATGAAACTTGAATTTTTTGAAGAATAAATCCATCCGAAACAGTGGAGATTTTGTCTCGGCTAGAAATAATATATCAGGGTTATAGAATTGACAGAGGTATTGTAAATGGTCTTTAGTGATATGAGTACTGATAGACGCATTTATGTGTCTATTTTGATCTCAATTGTATATATTGTTAGTGCTTGATTTTGTACTTATTTGGCTTTTATGTCTTTATAGGTGTTTTTGGAGAAATAATAAACATGCGGCAAAATTGGCTCGAAAATTGGTATTTGCGCTCATGGGAGAAAAGTGCTAAATGGACCCAGGATTTGGAAAAGGGGCACCTCATTTGCTAAGGGGTAGCTCAACTGAGATTTACACCCCATGAGAGGATAAGGGGCATCCCATTCAGGTCAACTACTATTGGCGGACCCCGGAGGCGGTTAGGGGAGGTCATCTTCCAAATTCAAATTTATAATTTGGCGGGAAAAATGTGCAGTGAAGAACAGTTTGAGAGTTCGAATTTCCGGACGAATTTTACTGAGATTCAATCTCAGATTTTGATTGGGATGGACTCTAATGGGATAAACGTGGCTGATATAAGTGATTTTATGGCGTAGGTTTGGCTGGATAATCGCATCTCGACAACACAGGGGAGGATAGTTTTCTCGGGCTTCCTGGGAAATATTAAAGCCGAGTTTTGATTGGAGTTTGTCACGGGTTTTGACTGAGGTTAACTTGTTTTATCAAAACAGGATTGCTAGTGGAGTTTAACTCGAAAAATAATTAATTTTCTAGTTATATCTCATCGAAACTGGGAAACATGAGTTGCGAAGTTCTCGGGGCGGGGATTTGGGAAAGGTTTTCGTTGAGAACTTCACGGTAATGGACTGTGGTAGGTCTCGTTGCGACAAGACAGAGCAAGAGGGCTTTGAATCGAGAAAATAAGGAAGCTTACATGGACTTTTGGTAAAACATGGAAGAGTTTCTCGGGTTGGTTTTTGGTTATTTAGGGAACGTACGCAAGCATCAAGGGAAGATATCCTGAAAGGATTCTTACTTATCTATTTTTGGGAGTTTGGAACAACCAAAAGAGGCGTAAAACAAAGAAGAGAAAACTCAGGGAGAAGAAAAAGTCTGAAACTTGCGGAAGAGAATTTACTCGATTTTAGGAGCTTCGGTGGATATCTATAGGTGGTGGAAGTCACGTAAGGGGTTACGTACACTTTGGGGGTAGCTGCAGAGAAAAACCAAGGCTTGCAGAGACGAATTCATAACTTGCAGAGAAGAGGAAGAACAAGAACAGAGAACAAAGACTCAAGGAAGGTCGCGAGTAAACCGTCACCTATTCATTCAAATTCATTCTCTTTGTAACAATTTTTCCAACAATCATATTGAGTTCGCAACAGTCTGTTAAGGTTTCTTCAGAACAGTGAGTTCAGTAACAATTATATATGTTACAAACTCGCTGCTTTATTAGTTTTCTCTTGTTTTTCACCCTTTTGAGCTATGAACACCTATTTTGAGCACGTGAATAACATGAGGAGCTAAACCCCTTAACCGAGGCGACAGAGGAAGCCATTGTTCCATGAAAAGTGGTATATTTCTATTTTAATTATTTTTTGCAATTTTTTTTATGATTATTTGCATGAAACTAATATTGGAAAATTGATTTTTATTGAATG
The DNA here is from genome assembly GCA_023531295.1 of Papaver armeniacum. Classification (NCBI taxonomy): domain Eukaryota; kingdom Viridiplantae; phylum Streptophyta; class Magnoliopsida; order Ranunculales; family Papaveraceae; genus Papaver; species Papaver armeniacum. The sequence goes on from JAJJWW010001302.1 coordinate 13,748, forward strand.
ATTGTGATTCGTTTTGATGGAGCATGCTTAGTTTTAAACTTTTGATGTTTCATGCTTGATGTTTACAATTGTTACTCCGAAAATCTACTAGAGGCAATAAATTAGAATCACTTTAAACGCAAAGAATTGCATGAATATAGATTAGATTGATTCACTTTATTGGTCAATGGTGGAATCCTGAGTCTTGGTGCTTTTTATAATCTTGATAACAACTTCATCGTGATTTTCTATTTAAGTCTAAAACGAATCTTCACAAGTCTGAGTGAACGATACTTTTCTTACCACTTTTTCTACAAATTAAAACTACACCAAGTACCTATACCCTGTACGTTCCAAGACAAAAGCTTCATCTTGCCAGACAAAGTTACACTATTAAAAAAAATGAGAAATTTAGCACTAGAGAAGTGAAAAAATAAGGAAAGATATGTCTCAATTTAGGATGAAGAGGTATAGGAAGATTAGAAGTAATTATCTGGATTAGAAGGGGATTGGTGATTTTTAATACAAGTTCTCAAAAAGGAAATTGATGCAATGGAGATAATAACAAAATATGTAGAGATCACAGAAATTACTATCTTAAGATTTTACACTTGGGAAATGAAAAAAAAAAAAAAGGAAAAAAAAAACTTTTAGAGTAAATTAGAGAGGGATAAACTGAGAAACGGTAAAAAATTGTTAAGATCACACAGATAAAGCTGGAGAGTTGGTCAAGAACAAGATTATTGTAAAAAGGATACAGTAATGGTATAATTGTAGTGCAGACAGTATATAGTGTGCCCAATACTATATGCTGAGAACCAAAAAGAGATACAAAAGGTGCAGGAATTTAACTTAAAAGCAGGGGAATAAGATTAATATGTAGCAGGTAGAAATACAACGGATATAACACAAAGATTATATTACACAGAGCTAGAAGAGCTGAAACTAAGAGAATTCACAATGAAAGTAAACTTAGCTACTAAATACACTAGTAAACTGAAAGTAATATCTAATCTACTAGGCAGATAAACTAAAAACGGTAAGCATGCAAGATTAGCAAAAAAATCAAGATAAAGAGCCACAGGCTCTGATGGCAGCCTACACACAAGAACACATAAATTTTCTGCATAACATAATTTGGGCCAGAATGACTACTTGTCATGTTTTGCAATCTGTTTACCCTTTGCTTTTGGGTCTTTGTCAGCTTGATTTGCTCCAGATGCTTCTCATCTATACCACTGATGAGGGTAGGAGTTAATATTGGTATTCTCTTCACACACATATATATATTTTGCATCTTCAGGTCTTAATTCTTCAGTCAACTGCTTTGTTAAATGTTAGCTTGGGTCATTATCACTTATTTCAGTTATTTTTCAGTTTCTTGGCAGCTGGCAGTGGCAAATCCCAATGGAAGTAGGATTGCATGAGACTCCAGTTTTTATAGTTTGCAGTGGTATTTGCTGGTAGTTGTTGGGAAGAACCAGCCTCACTCCAAAATTCAGTCTCATCAAGAATATGTTCGGGCCTGTTTCTCTTGTGTATTACTTTCCATATGCGAGAGTCTTGCTTTACACCCAAATTGGTATGACAAAAGAAGCAGCAACATTTAAGGCATCTGTATTAGATGCTTCATCTTGAACATGATACTTAAATTTTCCACTACCTTGACTATTATTTTCATCTTCAATTTGTTTAAGATACTCAGTACAAGTTACCTTAGAAGCTGCTTGGATTGAGTTTGCACTGTCAAGGCTGTCTTCTGATAGTTGCATGTGTTGTTGGTTCATTGCAGGTACTTGTTGCTGGAACATGTCAGGTACTTGTTGCTGAGAATCAACTGGTTCTTGTTGTTGAGCATCAATTTTTTGCATGGCAGCTACAATGGCATCTGCAGCAGCTTGTTGCTCCTCAGATTGTTGTTGTGCAATAAAAAAGTGTTCACAGCCTTCAATCTTGTGACCAATAAGGTTACAAAATCCGCAAAAATTATTGGGGAAGTGATGGAATTGAAATATTATGTCATTTGTGTACCCCAACTCATTTTCTGCTCTGACACTGAATCTTAGAGGTTGCTTGAATCTTATACTAGCTCTTATAGTGATGGAATATCTCCCATTTGCTTTCTTGTCTGGATAGGAGAAAGAACTAATGTCTCCCATACAAGCCAAGTACTTTCTCAAGTTATCGCTATTTACATGTGTTGGGGATAGGTTGTAAACTGTAATGAAGAACATTTCTTCAGAAGGGTTCCATGTTGCAAAATCCTCAGTTCTTTCCCATTTTCTAATAGAGAACAAATCACCATAAACTACTGTAGTTTCAATGGCTAGGACTCTAAGCATCTCATCTTCTCTTTCAAATCTAACCAGATATACCCACTCACTAACCATTTTTACAGATAAACCACCTTGAATCTTTCACTTAAATAATAATGCATTTCTTACATGCCAACTATTTCTAGGTACTGGTTCTGTGAATTTACCAAACAAACAGCTTGTCCAGAGATCTTCATTGTTCTGGAACCTAGAATGGATAATTTCATCTAGGTTAAAATGCCTATCACTACTCAGACTCAAGGAGATTTGTAGTTGGTTTGTTAAATGGGAAACATCACCATGCCAAACAGAATACATAGTGATACAAGCACTCAGCTGAAAAGCTACTGGAATTGGTTTGAGACAATTTTTGGTTGAATAGGTTGAAAGTATTGATTTGTATTAAGAATATAAAGCTTAACAATGGTACAATGGACTTCATCAGTTTAGGTGGTTTTTATAGTGAAAAAATTAGGGTTTTTGACTGAGGTTAGGTTATTAACAATTCAATACTTAGAGCTCACAAAATCATTCTCAATAACAATTCACGGAAGCAGGATGTTATTGGGTGAAAATGCAGGTAACAATAGAGAAGATAACAAGTGTATCGATTTCTAGGATTTTCTTACAGGTGGCAGGAAGAAAGATTAATAATTTGGTGTAAGATTAAGCAAATCTTGGATTCAGAGTTCGCCTGGGAGAAAAAACAAATTGATAGGGATAATTAGAATGATTACCTGACAGATTAGGGTGAATTTCAGACTCAATCGTGTGAGAGAAACATTGTTGCAGTATGATTTCTGACCTTCACTACCATTTTTCTTCTTCAAATTAAAAATTAACTTCAACCCATTAAAGCTTCGACCCGTATTTAGCAGAAAGTTATGTGTTTTGTGTGTTTTGTACCCATCAGAGCATATGAACGGTCGGCTAGCCGCTCATGGCAGGGGAAGAACCAGCGGTGAAGGTGAAAAAAAACTCGAAGAGGAACTGGTTCTCCGTGTGAGAGCAAAAAGTTTTTTTTTTTACCAATTAGTTGTTCTTCATGGGAGCAATTGATAATCCATTGGTGAATCCTAAATATAGGCAGTCTATATTTTATGGAACAGGGGTGATCAAAATACATTAGATTTCCTTTTTTCTCTTATCCTTTTTATAAAGAATGAAAAAAGTAAATATTGTCGAATTAGATGGTTTACGATTTTTATCCCTTTAATAGAATCGTAATTGCCAGCTACCGGTGTTTTTTCAGATTATTCTATGTATAAAAAAAAAAGAATCGATCGAAAGAAAATTTACAGTTTTTATTCCTTTAATGAAACTGTAATCACTAAAATTTGGTGTTACAACAATCTAAATACCTTTACGGTAACCAATCACGTGTATGGTTGAAAAACCTTTGGCCAATTAATATTGGTATCTTTGTCCATTGGACAATGATCATGTGATTCGTAATTGGTTTCTATTCTTTATAGAAACCATTCTTTTACCACGCTATGGATTTTCCATAGCAAACGACATTTTTTTTTTCCAGTCGTTGGTACGATTTTCGGTATATCGTTCGGTATTAATTTTCTTCAAAAAATCTCTATAATGAGATGCAAATTGGCATTCTAAGTATTTTAAGCCAATTTTTGGTTTCTGATTTATATTCCTCCAGAGAAATCTTCATCAACCAAATACTAGTAAAACGAGGAATTGTTGCATTCTTGTTGGATGTATTAATTTTCTCGTGGTAATTATCTCCAAATTTTTGGATTGTTACAATTGGAATTAGAATATAATTGGACACTCAAGATCAATGGTGCTCACCCGGCTTGTTAGCCTATATTATTAGTATTTGTAGTGACTAAATTGATTTTGAAATTAATTTCTTTTCATAGAGAAGTGTCCATAGTTTCATTATGAAACATTATCTCGTTGGTCGTATAGGTCACAATTTTTATTTGTTTATATTTTTGGAGTTTTATTTGCATATTTTATGTGCTTTTGGTTGTAACCATTGAAATCCATGGTTGATGTCAAGTAGACTACAATTTTATTTTATTTTAGGAAAATTTCTTATGGATTTTGAAGTCATTATCTACAAATCCAATTGGTATTATTAAAATCCAAAAATTATTATGAGTATATGTTCTTGATTAATCGGATAATACTCTACGAAACTTGTTTTTCGTATATGAGATGACAATTTCCGCCAGAATCAGGGGAGACTCTATGCTATTAGCGGTTGGCATTAATTAACTCAAAGGTTATATCATTTCTCTCTCGTCTGATCAAACAGAAAAAAGGCTACCATTAAATATGTGCGAAAAATCTCATTTAGCTTTCCAATAAGCTTATGCCATTTGAAATGGCAAATCCAATCACATCTAGCAAGCATGTAGTTTATATAGGCTACAAATATGCTCCAACAGAGTCTATGATAATACGATTCACATTCTCAAACTTCATATCTCCTCATTTGAATAACAGGAGGTTATAATGCCCGTGGGCACTGGTACTAGTAAATTTTGAATTTTTCAAAATAAGCATACATTTTAGAATTATGCGGGATCGTAGTAAGCTATAAATTTTCGAATATTCATTTATATTATCTTTTGAAATAATAAATGATGGTGGTTGTGAACCCCGACCTCTGCAGAGGAATATCGACATATGTGATTGGTTGGCATACAATCCAAATTAGATTAGACTGATTTCTTGATTAACGCAATTTCGGATCCAAGACTTAACACTGTAAATGTGCCAAGCCTATTACTTATAGGTTGGTGTAGTCATAATGCGATACATATGAGAAATAAGTTCGTTGTATAAACGATTTGAGGGTTCAATATATTCTCAGACCCTAGGATTGATCCAATAATTGTTCTCCTTCTATGATACATTTGACGTGCTAGTCCCTGAAGGAATTGTATGTGATTAGAGAACATATTCTAATTTTTAATCCTTAGAGGATTCAAATTATATTCAGGTAGCCATTTGACTCGATTATATATGTCAAGTTTAATAATCTTTCGTGTGTTTTTTTAAATTTGGTACAAAACCAAGAATCCAGATTAATTAGTTGATGATATCAATTTTATAGGTCTCTTGAGAATTCCTTAAAAACACAAAAATCCACGCTTTTGCCGCATAAATTCTATTTTCTTTTCTTTTTAAAATTTGTAGTTAGAACTATGCTAGCTTAAACTCGTCTTTGAGATAGACTAGAGTTATTATTTTGATGCTTGTTGTTAGAGCACTTGGTGTGGTTTATAATAAGTTGTAGAAAGTGGAGTAAAAGTTCATTCAACTCGGGCTTGTAAAGGTTTGATTTAATAAAACTTTAAAAACAAAGAAAATATATTCACAAGATTTTATTCACAGAGATTCCACCATAAACTCATTCATTTCGTATATTTATCCTATATAATTATAGCTCGAACAATAATAAAATATTGACTCTATATCTTCGCCAAGGTATATTTTTAAAAGATTAATTGTAAATCACAAGCATGACGCATGATGCCCCGAAAAATTTCGCCTCTTACCCATGCTCGGAAGACCGAGACTCGCCGATGCGTCACTCGTAACAAAGTGAATATGCGATAAAGGTTCAAAGCTTTTACCAGGAAAATGCACGTCCATTTGCCTTTCCAAGCATGCTTTGCAAGAATGATACTCGAAACGTAGTTTACATACCTAGCTCTGCACCATCACGACTTATCCTTGTTATGCGAAGGGTGCATAACTATGAAGGAAAATGGTGGTTCCTTTTGTACGCAACATACACATCCAAGTATTTTTGAAGCATTGGTCATGTCTTGGACTAGCACATAAGACATTGCAAACCTATTTTTGTATCCTTGCTTGGCTTAGGAAGTGTGCCGAATGCATGCACTAGTCTTGCTAGTACCATGGGTGTATCATCCAGGCCCATCCCTTTCCATAGAATAACTTGATAGGAAGTATGAACGTATAAGGAACGGATTACTACTACCTCGTCAAATTGTCTCAATCATCTCATAATTGATCATACAATTTGATTTATTTTTCCGATAATTTCATAGTAACAATAAACAAAAAGATAATAAAAAGTTTTAGATCACTACTCGGTCGAACTCACGAGTTTTGCTATCTCAAGCTTTTTGTCAATGTTAGATGCACAAAAATATATCTTGATTTTTAGTCTACTTAATTCAAGTCTCGGGCTAGGATTGAAGTTTAGTAGTTGAGTGCCAGACATCCTGAATAACCCTCGAAGATTGAAGACTAAAGATCAAACGAAGACATTTGGAGAACTTCATCAACAAAGAGGTATGTGAAGACTAAACCATTATATTACGGATTTATCTATATGAGACTATTTCGTATGACTTAGATTACATATAATATTGGAAAGAAGAAGTTTTGAGTCAAGCTTGTCTTGTTAAACATCTCGAAATATGATTTTAGCAATGGATGTTCATATATAAGTCCTTAGCAATCTTAGTTCGAAACAATTTATTATTAAAGAATTATATTTTTGGATCATTTTAAAATTGCCCAAGTACTGATATTTATATTTATGGAAATTGAGAATGCCTCAAACATCAAAAGAAGAGTTTTAAGAACTACTAAAACGGATCCGTGGTATGTATGCATACCGGGTTCGTATACTTTAAAGTTCGGAATTTAGGTAGATACGCGTACCATGGCGTTTTGAATTCGTGAATGAGGGGTGGGGGTGGGGTAGGGATACGTAGTACACATACCTTGAGAGTCCGAGTTCGTGAATAGACTTAGGGTATATACTCGCCACGCGTACCTTAGCCATCTCGGTTCACAAAATGGTTCGTAGGTACACTCATACCTACCCGATTACGATTTAGTAGATGCACATGCAATATTTCATAAATATTTTTAGCATTGGTAAAACTCTCATGAACACCTATAAGACATTTTTGATCACTAACACACCTTATGTATGTGCACCATGATTCTAAGTCTTAAATATTTAGATGAGCACGAGAGCACGATTATGCTTATTAGTTTTTATGGCATACTTTCCAGGACTTTCATTATACAAGGTTCCGGTACTCTGTAACATAATATATTCTTCTATGTAATTTCAAGACACACTCTCATATGCTTACATGAACTCCTTATAAGGGTTTCATCCAAACAAGTAGGCATTGTTTGCTTGAATGTCAAGTTGTGTTAGTTTGAATTCTAAGTAACCCTAATCTTGTAAATGCATAAATAAAAAGATACAAATAACCAGGAAAATTAATCCATGACACTTCGTGTCCTAGTTGCTTGCTAGAGTCGTTCTTTATGAACCTAGGCATCCTCTAAGAAACATAATTAGGTTTACGATTTAAAGACTTCACTTAGGGATTCATGAAGCCATGTCCGAGCTATCTTTCCCTTGATAGGTTCTAACGGTTCAGTGTTCTAATATAATAAACATCGAACATAACCCGATAAAAACTTTAAATCGATACTCGTCGGGTTCGGGTATTTTTTAGGTATTGAAAATCTACCAAAATTTTTCTTAAACACTTAATATCTTATTCTTTCTTTTGGCTTAAATCCAAGTTATTTTGCACAAATTTATTATCATTTCTTTGTTCATGTTTTAAATAAAGATTAAATGTAAGAGAAAGTTAAAAAACGAAAAAAATCAAAGTTAATACTAGATAAATACTCGAATTTTGCTAAGACAACTAATAAACAATGGAATAAAAAGGGTATCCGTTGTATACCCGATTGGACCCTATAAAATATCCGGTTCAAATTGAGTGTACATTTGGTACTTAAATGGCTAATGAGTTCATTTTAAGGCATAAAATCAGACCCTAATCAACAGGGACTGTTTGGTTATGGGTAAATGGGTACCATTTTTTGGAAAAAAATTATTGAAAAAAAGGAAAAAAAAAACAAAAAAATCTAGTTCATCCAGGATAATTGTAACTAATAGGATTGGGGTATACAAATTTTGTTCCCTACCATAATAATAGGATAAAGGTGTCCAATATGTATAAAGTTACTAATTACCCTTTCCTTAATCTTAACTAAAACTAGTTCTCTTTTTGGTTTTAGTCTAAATTTTATTCATTTCCTTCTCCTTCTTCACAACCTAATGATCAATTCTTTATTCATTCCCTATATTTCATCATTTTAAAACTAAAATCTCATCGATTTTCATACGGTCGTCATGGTATCTCTTCGTCGAGAATGTCGACTTTTCGTATTTATTTTCAAATCATCAAGGTTGTAGGGTGAATAACGTGACGACTTTTCAAAGAGTTTTATTTCAAATAACATTCTGGGGTGGTCTTCACGGTATTCATCCATACACCTTGATGACTAGTGTAGTATGAATAGTCAATGTGGTTTTGAAAAGCTAAACCTTGACGATTAATAACCCTTAAAACAAGATTTCATGCGTCAATTTTGTTGTTGGTCGTCATGGTTTTGTAAAAAAATGACGACTAATAGATGTGATCTTCGATGTGATGCATTTTCGACCATGACGATCAGAATGCAAAAAACCAACGTTTGGTCGGCATTTTTGTTTCAATCGAGCATGTCGGCAAAATTTGGTCAAGGCCCTTTGTTTCTTCTCGAGCATGTCAACTAAGTTTGGTGAAGATGCAACTTTCATGGACTTGAATTTTCGAAAGTGATTAGTCGACGTTTTTTTTCCCAAATGAGCATGATGATTTCTCATAACTTTTATTTCAGCTTAATAAATCGAACTAGATTAATTAAACTAAACAGTTGATTAGTGCTAAATAAACAATGACACTTTAGTTATTTCCAAAATATATATGGCTAAAGGGCTTTGGGTTTTATTTCCTAATGACCCTATGTTGTCTTATTTGGTATACCCCAATTAATCTGGGACTACCCAAATCTCCACAATTAATTGTATGCCATTTAAAGATAAATAAAATATAACAGAGTTGATGGGGGCATAATCTGTAAATTACGAGTAAGCAGAATGACATTTCTCTCAGCGATCATCCTTCTGGTTTCCACAATATTACGACACGTACCAATAACAAGGTGAGACTACTAAACCTAATGGTAAGGATTTTCCACCCACATAAAAGGCGTTGATAACGTGATTTATGTGTCTATTTTGATCTCGATTTTCTATTTTTTTAGTACCATTTTTGTACTTATTTTGGTATTTTATCTCTTTTAGGTATTTTTGGAGAAATAAACTTCAAGGAGAAATTGGTTCGAAAAGTGTCATTTGGACCTCCGGAGAAAATTGCTAAAGGCACCCGAAGGAGTTGATAAAGGCGCCCAGGAAAATTACTATTTACGCCCAAGAATTTACTATTTGCACCCCAGTTGCTAAAGGGAGACCAGCCACGGATAGGGGGGGGGGGTCATCTTTTTCCTTTGAATTTCAAATTTGGCGGGAAATAAAAGCTGCAACAGCGTGACTTCGGAATTGGTTTGCACGCAGTTTTAGCCTGAGTTTCTACCTTCGGATTTGGGTTTGGATTGACTTTGGCACGAAGAATTAGGGGTTGGTAATAGAATTGGTTACGTGAAAAAGAAAGGAAATCATTGTTCACTTATAATACAAGGAGTTGGAATTATATCGGTATTTGTTTCATACTTTGGAAGTACCGTCTTGAGAAAAGGGAAGAATATTATTCCTAGATTTATTTGGATCCTTAGGAGGAGTATTACCATCCGGGTTCACGCGTGCAGCAGTTAAAAAAGAGGAATTCCCGTGACTTGCGAGAGAAGAAAAAAGAAAATAACCGAGAGATTCTTGAGATATCTTTAGCCTTGTTTTGCATAAATAGGGTGTCCGAGGTTCAGAGAAGGGTATCGAGACTTTGGGGGTTGTTAGGAGAAGTACGGGAAGTTGCAGTCAAGAACAAAAGCTGCGGGCGAGTACCGGAGAAGAAGAAGAAGAACATCACTCAGAACAAATCAAAACCAGATTACCTTTTTTGAATTCCATAACTTTTGTAACAATTTCTCCAACAAATAGTTCAGTTGCATAGCAACAAAATTTAATAGTGAGTTCCGTAGCAAGTTGGTTTTGTAACAATTATCTCTTTTACAAACTCGCGCATTATATTATTTTCCAATAAAAACACCTTTTGAGCCATGTTTCTATCTCTTTGGGTGTGTGTTTTCGACATGAGGAGCTAAACCCCAATACTTGGGACGACGGGGAAGCCATATTTGCATGTGGTAATTATATTTAATTCTTTTATGACTACTTGCACTATTATTAATCGTTTTATGATTTTTCTTAATTGATTGTGATGTCGTATGATGATGTATGCTTGGTCTAAGTGCTTTTGATGCGTCATGCTAGTGATTTACAGTCAATATTTTAAGAATCTACCTTGGCAAAGAATTAGAGTCAATATTATTTGAGCTAGAATTGTTTGGAATAAATATATGAATCGCATGAATGAGTTATGGTGGAATCCTGAGTCTCGGTAATCTCTCGATACTGTGATAACCTTTTGTGTATATATTTTAGTTTTAAGTCTGAAATCAAAATCTTTACAAAGTATGAGTTGAACGAATCTTTACTACCACTTTCTACTACAATTTAAAACCACATCAGGCGTGAATACTCAGCAGACTAAAACAGAAGGCCCAAGTTCGGATAAGAATCAAAGCCTATTAGTCTCAAAAATCCAGACGAAGCTCTCGGGTCAAAGTAGTCTAAATGAAATTATTTATGTATCCCCAATTACCACTCAAATTGTAAACCCTAGCAATGATGCTTCCGAATTCTCTTCTGAATCGCAGTTCTAATAAAGTACCAAGAAGGAAATGGAGAAGAGAAGCTCGTGATGATTAACACATAACGAATAAGGGGTTATCAATGATATTCATGTGAGTAAGAAAAGAAGTTCATCTCCTATGGACATCGGCAGAGTGGCCCAAATACATAAAGCTCAATCAAGTAAGAACACTACTTTTAAGACGTGGTAGCCGATCGGACTTGACCACAAGCTTCAATGTTAATATTTTCATGGAACTGTCATGGTTTGGGAAATAACCGGACAGTTCGTCACCTCAAATCATTCCTCAGAGCTTGTAAACCTAGTATTATTTTTCTTTCTGAAACCCTTCTTAATTCTGCAAAATCTGAAAAAAAATTATTTCCCTCTTTTGGCTACATAAACTATATTTTTGTTCCTAGTATTGGTAGAAGTATGTGTCCGGCTCTTCTATGGCATGATAATGTTAATGGAGATTGTGTCTACTAGAGTATATTCATTGTAGAATCTCCTATATTCTTACTCCCATTTGGTATCTCCTCTTCTGCTTATGGCCTCCTCAAGATGATAAAAGAAATAAAGTTTGAAATGATTTTCTAGTTTTACCGCAAAACATTAACCCCTGTCGATGTATGATTGGTGACATGAATGCTATTGTTGCAAATTACGAGAAGAAAGGAGGTATCAGTAGCGCAAATATTATTTCAATAGAGAATGATTAATGATAAAGGCCTTATTGATCTTGGATATAAGCGGCCCCGCTTTTACTTGGACTAATAAGTTATTGATAGGTCTCCATTTATGAAAGACTTGATAAAGTGCTTTGTTCAATTGATTGGTGGTTATTTTTCAAAAGTTGTTGTCTTCCATATCCCAAGGATTGGAAGTGACCATGCCCCATATATCCGAACACTGAGAATCTTATGCAATAGAAGATCCGGGTCTGATTTGAATATCATTGATCGAGCATCCGGATTTCCATAATGAGGTGAACAAAGTATGGGATGCTACTGATGGAGATGTAATTCACAAGGTAACAATGCTAGGCAAAAGTATGAGTATTTAGGGAAGAAAAACTTTTGGTAATGTTTTATTACAAGTTGAAAAAGTTAAAATTGAGCTTTGGAGATTCGTAAAAATGGCTCATATGCAGGATGTCGAGAAGAGGAAAACCATGGACAATGTGGAGCATAAATATTTCAACAGAGAAAACAAATCAAAGACATGGGTCCCAAATGTTGATAGGAACACAAGAGCTTTTCACATGGCTATTAAATACAAAAGAATGAAGAATATTATAGAAGCCCTAAATATCCCTAATAATACTTGGGTCCCCGGTCATAAAATCATTTCAGCATGTCTTTTCAATCATTTCTCCTCCAAATTCAAAGATGACCTTAAATATCAGCAAGTAAGTTTGCCATTCTTTCTCCTATAAAGCTTATCAACGAGGAAAACAATAAAATTGGTAGGATGCCTTATACAGAGGAAGTTTGGAGCAGCATTAGTCATATGGGGGGTCTCAAATCTCCAGGGCCTGATGGAATGCCAACCATTTTTACAAAAAATGTTGTACTAAAGTTGGTGCTGAAGTTACTTCTGTTATTCAACATTGCTTTGCTTCATACTCTTTTCTTACATACATCAAGAAGGGGTTTGATTTGTGGTCTCTTGAGATTTCTCACCAATGTCTCCAAGCTTATGTTATCACAGTTCTACTCATGCTCTTATCATGCAGTGTGTCTCTACTCCAACTTTTTCTTTCATAGTGAATAGTACACCGAGGGATTCTTTAAAAGTGAGAGAGGGTTTATGCAAGGTTGTCCCCTCTCCACATTTATTTATTTTATGCTCACAAGGCTTGTCCCTATTAATGCAAATAATGGAAGAGGAAGATCTCTATAGGGGTTACATAGTCAACAAATATGCTCATTCTGTCTCGTATGTTATGTTTGCCGATGATCTCCTCTTATTTGACATATTGGACAACCAAATGCTGAACTCTGCAAGATGTTCTCCAAACCTATGCTAATTGGTTATCTCAAGATGAGCTAATATCAACAAGTCCAAGATTCTGCTCAACAAGGGTGTTAATAAAGACATATAAGGGAATTGGCCACCATTTTGGGAGTTAAAACAAATGCAGACTGACGATAAATATCTTGGATTTCATCTTCTTAAACCTTCTCACAGGATAAGCTTTTATGCTTTCCTATCTGATAAAATTGAGTGTAAGCTATCTCCGTCGAAAGCGTATTTCTCTTCTTGATGCATGTATAACTCTTCACATTAAATCCGTATTGGGGCTCATTCTTCCATACTTAATGTCTATATCCATTATTCTACAACAAAAATAAAGAAAACTCGCAATAATCATGCGTAATTTCGGTGGGAATAATTACAGTAATTACAATTCTAGGAAGCTCCATTTTATTAATTGGGATATATTTCTTGAAGATAAAGGTAAAGGTGGGATTAGAGATCTTGAAGACATAGCCAGGCCTAAATTGCAAAGCCCATCCGGAAGTTCCCAGAGCAACTTTGATTGTCTTTGGGTTCAAATAATATTCTTAAACCGTAGAAGTGTCGGTCTTTGGGAGGCTAAAGTCAATGGAGAAGCGATTCTACTTGAAAGGCCATTATGGAATGCGAAAAGACATGGAGAATAAATGTTTATGGGCATTTGGAAAACGGAAAGAACATTCAAATATTCAAAGACCCATGGGTACAAGATTCTAATAATGTTATTAGGAAAAAACATGACGGTGAAACTAACTCGCATTAAAGTGAAGGAGTTGTGGCTACCTAACGCTAACAGATGGAATCATCAATTGGTCAATGATCTTTTACTTCCTCGATGTCGCTAAAATTCGAGTATATATATATATATATATATATCCTCGAGGATAATAGTACAAAGGATAAACACTTATGGATCCCTCATCCCCATGGTGATTTCGGTAACAAGCCCTTCATTAAAACTCTCAATGATGGCAGGCCTTCCAACTATGACATAAATCTTGTGCAGTTCCCTTGGAAACTATTTTGGAAAGTCAAGAACCTTATTCCTAAAATACACATATTTATTTGGAGAGTGATTCATGATGGTATTGATGTTCTTAAAGTAATGTGGAAGTTCAATTTGGGTCTTGAGCAAGAGTGTAGGCCATGTCGTATGAGTCCTAAAACAACTGATAATTTATTTCTAAATTGTCGGGTGGCTAGAGAAGCTTTTTTTTTGGTTCTAACTTAGGGCTAAGAGTCATTGATGGCTCATCTCCACTAGACATTCAGCAAGTTGGCTCAGGATAAGGGGGATTTATGCATCTTTAGAATGGCTAGTTGCTCGATGTAGGCTATATGGAAGGCAAGGAATGATAAAGTCTTCAACAACGTCAATCATGTCATTCCTAGAATTATCTAGGAAGCTCGGTTATGCTTGACTACTAAACCGATTACCTTCATGAAGATCTTGAAACAAACACCTCTCACACCTATGGAGCGAAAATAATCCTTCCCCGCAAGACAAATTGGTGGCACTCGATAACCCATGAATCAAATTGAACACATGCGTGGCTTTGTCTTCCAATGTTGGTGCTTGTGCCGTGGTATCTAGGAATTCTGAGTCTAATTTGAAGGTGACGCTACTTGTGGTCATAATTGCCTTACCCCTTTGGAGGCTGAAACTAAAGTTATTATCTTGGCAATGGGTCTGCAGAGACAAAGGACTGGAAAGATATTATCATTGAAAGTGATGCTGAAAAGGTGATCAGGATTCTTAATATGATCTGTAGAATTACCCTTGGAGAATCATACACATCTATAATACAAAACAGAATGGGTTTTTGAGCTTGGATGGTCGGGATAACATTTTGAGAGACAAACGTTGCATCCGACCATCCCAGTCTCATCCCAGCGAAAGACATCCGATGGTCATCGTTTCTGTAACCCCTCCCATTATGAATCAAAATTTATTAATCTTTAATTATTGCATCACCTATTAACTCAAGGTATTCAAAGAAACATTAAATGAAATCATAAAATATCATACATGCATTAATTGTATTTAGTGGTGGCATGATGAATCTAATGGGAAATGAGATTTATTTATTTATTTTTATTCATAACTCATAAGTGAGATATGCATACATATTATTACTTAAATGATTTTGTGTTCGTTTTTGGATAATGTATATGAATAATTTTACAATGTACTTATAGACATTATTTTCGCTTAAAACAAAATAGAAAACTATCTTGCAAAGGAACACTATTTAAAGTCCGGAAAAAAAAAGAAAAATTACACCATTCAGATATCATATTAAAGCAGTGTCGTTACGGCACGAGCTATCTCTAAATATTTATTAGAACTCTCTGTTAACCTCATGCTGTACCGTTATCGCACGGGTTATTTCTAGTGATTCTACAAATCAGATGAAGAACCAACTCCTTCAACAAAACTCTTTTCAAGTTTACAAGGAAATGAGCTAATGAAGTCACTAATTCCCACAAGTTTGCTTTTAAGAACCAGATATTCAGCGGATGGTTATCCCCCTCCCCTCCTTCGTGTATTGCATCTCTCTGTGGTAAAGAGAGTATTCTCTTTTAGTTCTTTCATTTTGTTTTTGATGGAGGTAATTAGTAGGCTCGAAGATCCCAGTTGAACTTCTCCTAAGTAGGTACTATGCTTGGGTTTCTAGGTTATATTTATCGATGAGAACAACTAGACCTTCATGCATCATGACAGCTCATCAGTTTTTGACTCTAATCTTTTTTAGTTTCTGAGACATATTGTTACAGCTGATGGCCCTGGTTTCGGACCTTTGCAACAACGTATTTCGTCCCTTCCCATCAGGTGTGGAGGCTTGGGTATTTACACTATGGAAGACGCAATGCATTTTAGCTATTTGTCTTCGTGTCTACAATCGAAGTCCCTACAAGCAAACATCTTGCGCAATTCAGGTATCTCCTCCCATAGTCCGAGTTTACAACATGCTGTAGACTGTTACAATCGTGTATGTGGCCTTGATTCTTCAGTATTGAGTGTCGATAGCATTGCCCCCTATCTATGCATTCTCTAGCAATCACTTATTTCGATTGTATGATAATGAAGAATATTCCCTCCATGCACACTCTGACTTTGCGGGACACGGTACTTTGGCAATGTAATAAACTCCAACATGCTCAAGATTATCTCATGGCGATTCCTATCGAAGGACTTAACCAAAAGATCGGACCTCGTCAGTTTAGTGCTATCTTATGTTATAGGCTTGGCATTCCTCCTTTTGCTGTAGGTGACTTATGCTCCAGCTATGACAAGGAAATGGACGTATTCGGCGATCATGCACTTCATTGCTCTCATGAGGTTGGTGTTAAATTCGACACGACTTTGTACGTGACACTATTACAGGATATATGTTTAGTGTCGGTGTCCCGGTAGAAAAGAAGTTAGTTGGGTCTTATGTCTAGCAATGATGGTGACTTAAGGCTGCGGACATCTTGATCTACAATTGGGATAGTGGTAGGGACACGTGTTTAGATGTCACGATTGTTTTGCCCTTCTGAGAGGTGGGGTTCATTCTTTCCCTTTAGGTCTTCTTTGTGGATCGGCTACATTGTTCGTAAGCGTACCAAGTATTTGGACCAGTGTGCGAGTCACGGATATGGTTTTGGTGTGCTTACCTTCTCCACTTTGGGGGAGCTCAGTGAGGATGCAGTCGATCTCTTGAAGCGTCTCCACAACTATTCTACTAGGCATAAAGGTACACCTAAAGGTGCTAATTTCTTGTTTCTTAGGATAGGGTAGGCATTGGGGTTGGAGCCGAACTTGTTTTGGCTTGACTAACTTCGTGTAAGTTGAAACAAGCTTCCCAACTAACTTCGTGTAAGTTTTTGTTTTCAGTGTTTTGTCTATTCTTCAACTATTATCAATAAACAAACAAAATTATAGCAGAAAAAAGAAAAAAAAGTTTAAAAGTGATCTCACCTTAAAATAAGGTGGCCTGAAATTATGTTAGTACCCTCTGACTTTATAAAAATAGACTTCCTCCCGAGGAAACGGGGAAAAGAACAAAATAAGTTAGGGTCGCTTGCGTGACACTTTTATCGACCTCTCAGAAGAATCTAAGAGGCGGGGGAACACAATGAAAAGTCATACTCATATAGATTCCTCTTTCTGATTGATTCGCCCCGGAGTATATCAGCCTTCCTAGAAATATCAGTGTTGCGTGATCACTGAGCGTCCCTTTGGTCGTCCCCCGGGGCTGATGGCAAAAAAAACAGAAAACTGAATTTTGACGTAAAAAACAAAGAAAATAAGGACTTGGAAACGGAATCCTTTCTTCTTTTTCAGTTTTGCACCACCCAAAGACGTTACTTTTTCTTTTCTTGGTAAGAATAAGATAAGCAAAGTCTAAGTAGCAGTTTTCACTTTCCCTGTTTCTATTTAAATATAAATAGAAACAGAAATCTCCCAGCAACCTTCAAATTCTCTTGTTTTTTTTGGATTTCTCTGGGTTTCTTCTGTTTTTCGGGGGCAAACACTATTTAAAGGTTAGTCCTTTTTCTTTTTTCTGTCATCCCATTTTGATTAGATTTTTTTTTTTTTTTTTTTTGATTTTCATTGGTGATGTTTAAGTTTATTTAGATTTTGCTTATGTCAGAATAGTGATCAGCGGCCTTAAATTTTTGTTTTCTTTCCAAGTAAAGCCTTATATATGTTTGGCAATTTTGATTATAGAATGAAGTAGTTTAGGTTTATTATTAAATTGTGCTTTAACTTGTACAGAATTTATATTTTCAGGGTTTAATTGAAAAACGTAAAGTATGTCGTAGCTAGATTGCTAAAAAGATACTATACTACTTGTCTACTATCATAATGGTCCATGTTATGGGAGATGAGGAGTCAATATCATCATGGGTACCATTGGGGAGATTGTCTGTGTTCTACTATGGAGTTGGTCACATGCTGAATGACATCACGTCGGCATGTTGGTTTACGTATCTCTTAATGTTCTTGACAGATATTGGATTATCACCAAGGTAAGATTTTTGTATGTTTTATTAATTAGTTTCATTTTGACTAATCAATTACCAGCATTCATGTTTTTTGTAACAATATGACTTTCTTTTCTGAGTATACAACTGAATGTGCATAATTTTGTGAATACAATTGACAAGTTCAATCATATTGATAAGTTCAGTCTTGAATTCAGAGTACATTTTGTATTTGAGATTGGAATTTACCATGCATGTCTCCTTGTCTGGCAAACTATTACCCAGCTTAGGCACAATTTGTCGATATAATCGTTAGTGACAATTATCAAGCTAAAGAACAGTGGTGCTGACTACTTGGCTAGAATGTTATTGTACCTTTTGTCTAACTTCATACAGTTAATTCCATATCTTTGTGCTGAGTATCTCTCAAAAGGATACTAACACTTAGGATAGATTTCAATAGGTTTCCTTTGTTCTTTTTGTTTTGTTATTTTTAATCCTGAAATGAGCAGAAATTTGTTCAAGCATCA
Organism: Papaver armeniacum; assembly: GCA_023531295.1. Lineage (NCBI taxonomy): Eukaryota > Viridiplantae > Streptophyta > Magnoliopsida > Ranunculales > Papaveraceae > Papaver > Papaver armeniacum. The sequence continues at coordinate 32,309 of JAJJWW010001302.1, forward strand.
AGGTAATCTCACAACACCTGGTGTGATTTCACCATTTTGATCATTTATAATAGATGTTTTTGAGAAAGTAGGGACACAGTGAGACCACATTTGGAGTCTTAGCAAAAACGTTTACTTGTAATTTTCTGCTGTAAAATTTGCTAATTTGTCCACTGCTTGGTTCGCCTTTCTCTATATACGCTTGCAGCTGTAACCTTCAAACAAGGGTAGGTAATGCCAAATCTGGTGTGATGTCCATGTAAGATGTCCATAAAGTACTAAGTTAGTTCCGTCCTCCTATTAACCATATGGACCAGAAGAAGGGGTCAGACTGAATGGTCATGTGAGAGTACTCTGTATATGGAGCAGCTGAGAGTGATACAGAGAGTAGCCTTGCTTCAGTTGTTTTGAAGACCTAAACTCAAAGGAAGAGCTTCAGCTAATAAACATTACGCTAAGTAATTCCTAAAATAAAACCTGCTCCACTGAATCCAGGATTGCTATGAGATGCTCCATCAGTATTAATGCACACAACACCTTCAGGTGATGCAGGCCAATAAACTGTAATATTGTGATAAACATGTGGCTGAGTGGGTCGAGTTTTAGAAAATTATCATCTGAGGTATGAGGTGGGACTATGAAGAACAATGGATGAACTCTTTGATAGAGTCACTGCTCTTGTAGCAGTTTGCAAAGATGTGGTGGGTTTGTGATTGAAAATGAGGTAGTTTTGAGTCAAGCAAATAGACTGTACCATTTAACAAATGGAGGTTAGGGATGCAGATGTAGGCCTGGGGTTGGTATTGGTGGAATGCAGCAAGACTGTGGTGGTAGTGGGTTGATGGTAGTTCATTCGAAGTGATAGGTCAGGCCTTCTAGCAAGGTGGGAAACAAGTTCTACCACCATCAGAGATGAGAGAGAGTGCAATTGAGCAACAGGTTGCAAGGGGTTTCAGGTTCAGAGAGACAATCTGGAAAAAGAGGATTTGAAGCTGATTGTCTCACAAAGATCAAGTCTTTGGTGTTGATCCATTGCTGCAAGCTATCCCAAAGGATTCTGAAATTTTGGTTGTCACGGCAGTTACCTAACAAACTTATAGTTGTAAGGAATCATGTGGTAGTTAGTGTGCTTGGATGGAATAAGATGGTGGCCATTTCTAACTGTGTAACTTTGGCTGTTAAGCATCAGAAGAATGTTTAGAATGGAAAACAAACTCCTGTGTCGCAGTAATTCAGTAAACATATATACCATCTTTTAATTACGAATTCTATTCAAGTTATGACGTCTGATTTGCCGTTATCACGTGTCTCTTACAAGTGAAATATTGAATATATTGCTAATAGTTGTCAAATGTAATCTTCTCGTTATCTTTATTAATTTTGAAGTATCTGTAAAATTTGTGAATTTTTTTCTGCATAGCAATTACTTATTTGACATTAGGCATTTCACGTTCTCGTATCTTGATTTGCACATTTTGATTTTACAGGGATGCAGCTATAGTTATGCTTTCTGGCCAAGTTGCTGATGGATTTGCAACCATATTTGCTGGAGAGCTGGTAAGTTTAGATCAGGATAAAAAGAAAATGTTTTGTTTACTTTATCAGTTGCTTTGATGTACAGAAGCTGCTGATTCCTATAGGTTGTACCATTATAGATTAACATTTTAGGATAAAGATCAACAATACAAGTTTTGTTCATTTTATTGGTTTGTTCCAGTTCCCTCTCGGGTCATCTGTTGAGGGATTATACTGCATTAGTATGCTTACTTCTCCTCCCTTGTCTTGATTGAGTCACCCGTTCATGTTCGAGAATTTCTGTTATTGAGATTCTCAGACATCTAAAGATGTTGAAACCGTCACAACTATACATACATTTATTAGTTTTCTACTGAAAATGACGTCTTTTCTTATTTTAGATTGACAGGTTTGGACATTTCAAGATATGGCATGCTGCAGGATCAATTTTGGTTGCCATTTCCTTCTCTTCTGTTTTTGGTGGTTGTATTCCTTGTGACATATTCGGATCAATTCATCTACAATGCAAACAGTTGGATACAGCATGTTTGCTGCAATTTTTAACGTGGGTTGGGCCGTTACCCAGGTTTCCCATATGTAAGAACACCCTTTTCACAAAACATTATTCATTTTGGATAAGTCAATGGTAAATTGAAATCGTTTTGTATTCACCATTTGCATTCTCATGTTGTTGAAGGTCTATGGTAAATTGCATCACACTGGATTCAAGTAGCAGGGTTGTGCTGGCTAGTTGCCATAATGCTTTTACAATGGTTAGCATTTTGAATCAGTCATGATTTCGAGGAAATTGTGCTCTAGTTTGATTTAGTTCTTTGTTATATCAAGGGTTTGATTCTCATTCTTTCTTATTGCCAAAAGGTGGCCAACCTCAGCTTATATGCAGTTGCCTTAGCTGTGTTTCATTTTAGGATAGCTGTTACCAAACTTGATATTGAAGATCAGGTAAGAGAATTCATGTTCTCCGTTTTTTCTCCGTGGTTTCTTTGTTTTCTTATCCTATTATAAATAAAAATCGCATTCTGAGGCACTTTCTCACTTTCCAAATTCCAATATGACCAGTACCGCTGGATTGCATATGTTTCTATTTTCGTTGGGTGCTGCTTCGTTGGAGTGTTTCTTATTGGAACCAAAGAACCAAGGTGCCATGGATATAGGACTTACTTGACGGTTTTTTCATCATCTTTAATTGAATTTGTTAGCTTTGTAAACTAATATGATAGGTTCTTGATATAATTTCTGTGGAGTTGGATCTGTGTACGTTACTGGACAAATGTTATTTCATTTATGACATCCTTTATTTCGTCGGACCATTGTGTAGATCTAGACGTGGAGGTGAAGGGAAAATTCATCAAAGGATTCCTTGGGATTACTGGTTTAAGAAAGTTCTTTATTACCAAGTTGCGCTAGTTTACATGCTCACTCGACTGGTAACAAATGTTTCACAGGTTAGCATTCTCTTCCCAAGGACAAGATTTTTTTTTTTTTTAGTTCTTAGTCATAGCATGCATGACAACTGCGGTGCATTGTCATCCCAAAACGTTATAAACTAGTAGGAAACACCCCCTTTTCGCTCACCTTGCTGTTCTCAGATTGACAATGTATGGAATTCCTAATCCTTGACCCGAACGACATGTTAACGTGTTAATATCTTTAAGTAGCGTCTCCTGACTCAAACTTGCAGCATGTCTATCTGATATTGGTATGATTTTAGAATGTATAATCTGTTAAAAATGTTAATCATAAGGAAATACTTCCTTTGTGACCATAACCAATTTTTAAGTATGACTGAAACATTCTGTAATATTTTTGATTTTTTTATTATTTGTGAAGGGTATCGGACATGAGGCAATGATGTCACAATGACCAAACCACTAGTGTAGATTAATATGGGAAGATTCTAGAAAACTAGATTTTGATATACTAGAACTTCTTAAGTTGATGCTTCTTTAATGCGCAGGCTTTTCTTGCATTCTATGTCATCAATGATCTGCAAATGGCTCAATCTTCCAAGGCTTTGGTAAGTACCTAAATACTGCAGCATTTCATTTTATTATCTGTATTTTTTTTGTCTGGAAATTGTAGGGGTCTGACTTCACTTATCTGGTGCAAGTAGGTACCTGCTATAATCTACGTTTGCAGTTTCGTCGTATCTATCATTCTACAGGTTCAAAGTGTAACCCACCCTCTAGAGTTCTGTTTGTCTCTCGTTTTCATCTGTGGCATCTTCTTTTTAATGTATTGAACCATTTTATTCCCACCTTGTAGGAAATGAAGTGGACTAGTAGTCGTCTTAAGGCGGGTTTCACTGCTGGAAGCATTATGTGGATACTCTCTGGTACAGGAATACTTATTCTTCCCAGCAGCTTGTATGGGTTTATCTATCTTCTCTCAGTAATAATTGGTGTTGCCAACGCTTTGATGACGGTATGTCAAAAAACTTCATGTTCAATTGCTTAAATAATCAATATGGGCGTGTTCAGATCCTATAATGCAAAAATTTGCTTTTTTGTATTGCTGTTATGTGATTTCTCTTTCACATTCATGTGGTATATAAACTGTTAGAACCATCGAATGGATCAATGATATACTGTCACACAGCAGGATTAGGAAATTAGTACTTGACAATTTCTCTTTTATGAGGTTTTCACCCTTATTTTCGTGCTAACTTTGGTTGAACTTCTTATAATTTGACCAAATTCATTCCTTGAATGTTAAACCAGGTGACAGGCATTAGCATGCAAAGTGTTCTAGTCGGAGAAGATCTTAATGGTTGTGCATTTGTTTACGGTTCATTGAGCTTCTTGGACAAAATCTCATGTGGTCTTGCTCTATACGTTCTTGAATCGTATCAACGTGAGTACGGTTATTGTTTGCTATTGCTTAACTATTTAGTAGTTTCTGTAGATTTTGGCTCAAGATAATCAACCTAACCTATTTAGTACTAATTCAGAAGCCAATAACAGTGTCTTAGATGAAATCGGCCCTTATTCGTTCCTTGATGTCAAAATCTTGTTTTTGCGCGCAGAAACTTCACCAATCATCGAGAGTTGTAATTCGGTCATGGGTTGTGTTTCAATCACAAGATACGGTTTGGGTCTTGTTCCTGCGTCCTGTGCAGTTATCGGTTTAGTCGTTATATACACCATGGACCTCGATAGAACAACCATTTCAGGACCTTTGATTCAGCCACTGTTGGCGTAAGAGGAGAGAATAATCGTTCTCTCTCTCTCTCCCCCTTTCTTTTCCCTTATATTTTATCATTTGTATATCCTCTTCCTCTTACTTGTACAATGTAAAGTCCTAATTGAATTGTACAGCAAAATTGATATTTATGTTACGAAATAAGAATTTAATTCCTCAAAAATTAGAAATCCGGTGAGTTTACTTTCTTAATATCTAAAATTGTTCTTTGTGTAATCTCTGTTTCAAAAAGATAGGTTTATTTCATTTTCCAAATTATACACGAAACAAACCTTACTTTTTTGTTAAGGAATATCAGGGGGAGCTAAAATTATGAATATGGAGAAGCAAGAGCAAGTAAGCCCAAATGGGTTTGGAGTCCCAATTTCCTTAAGATTTTAGGCTTGGAAATCATATTTTAAGCTTGGGAGCCAGTTGGGCTAGATGTGCAGCTGCTTTTTTTTTTTTCCGATGAGATGTGCAGCTGCTCTCAATAGGCTCCACACTAAAAAAAAGTCTGGAAGACTAAATTTAAATTTAATACTCTTCCAAGTAGTCGGCTACTGACAGTTATAAATTGTAGAAAAAATACCACATGAATGTGAAAAAATAATATTAAAAAACATTGCAACTTATATTTGTTGATGCTTTTGAGTTTTGCCAATATTCATGGGAAGAAAACAGTTATAAATTGTAGAAGTTGAGAGTGGAATTGTTGCACCTTGGACACCTAAGGTTCGTTTTCCATAACATCACGTACATATGACAGCCCTGACATCCAGCCAAAACCATCGAAGAGGGTTGATCTCTAACAGTTTGCGCACTACTCCTGCCCGAGCTGCTTTTTCCTTCTTCATTTCCTCCTCCTACGACTAGTTTTACACCTGGATTGATCGTCAATGACTTCGGTTTTTCCATCTTGTTCTTCTCAGTTACTACTGAGTCAATCACGACAGGCGAATCAGGCGACGAAGTTGGAGAAGACTTTGATGATGATAACGATAGTGTTATGTTTATTTTTTCACCATTAACATACTCATTAGATGATGATTCAAGAAAACTACTCTTTCCTTTATTCCTAACCTTTGATGACCCTTCTTCCATCTTGCGTGCATGAACGAACACGAGATCGAGAGAGGGAGGTCGAGCTAGACTAGGTACAATTTCATGTTGCAGTTGTGCTTTGAAGGGAACGTATAAATCAGGAGAAAAGTTGTCGTCGAAAGAAATGGAAAAGAGTAGAGTTTTCTTCCAGCTTCTCAAGTCATGGGAAAAGACGGAAAAAGGTGCTAGTAATAGTCATTAATTGTAATCTCTGGAATCCTTTGATTGTAGCCATAAAAATCCAAACTAAGTAACCTTTCTCAACTAATTATTACTGTAGCTGATTTAAGATTTTTATTACGGAGCAATCAATCTTTATTAATTAGGGGTTTTTAAATAGATTAATGGCTCCTAATTGGTTGCCAAGATTCCACGTTATTAACAAGTCAAAAAGCTTATCACATTTTACCAACAACCCATTAATCTCCTCCAGACATGCATGCACTTGAGGATGACTGATTAACTGACCTAACTTTAGTATTAAAGGAAAATAATGGCGTGGAGTTGCACATTTTCAAAATTTACAAATGTAAACACATTGCAAAATGCATCCTCCCTCGGTACCATATATAGCGGAGTAGTTAAAATCTCTTAGATTAAGAAATTTTGTTGATTTTATAAATTTCTATGTTTTCGCTTTTACCCTTAATTATATTCCCAATGTTAAAGACATACACTCAATTGTGATGATAACCAAGTAAATAAATAGGGGTAGTAGAAGTAAAAAATGGTTTTGAAATTTGGACTCCGCCCATATAGAGGTACAAAAAAAATGAAAATTAAAACATATAATAGATACGGAGGGAGTATATTCAGGTGGAGGTCGCAACTAGCTCACTGTCCATATATAAACATATATTTTTTTAATTTTTTTAACTCGGGACAGCTGGGCTCATTTTCCCGAGCAAACTCATCCAGCTAGACGAGCCGCACTGCTGATCCAATCGCCATCCTAACAACGTGATTTTCATATCGCTCGGAGAAGAGTGAATATGTGATCCAAGCTTTCCAAGTGGGAACCAATCCCCCTTCCTCATGACCATACTATGGACGAAAGAGGGTGTGTTATCCATTGTACTGGACAATGGAAAACTAGTTCACTGATATTATATCATAATAACTTGTTGGTTGTGTAACAATAAAATACTAAAAAAAAATATCAGCCGAATTACTGAAAACTCTAAATCATTGATTTGCAAACAACACTCAATGACAAAGTCACTTGATCATCGAGTTGTCCCGTGCTTCAAAATAAAAATAAAAATAAAAAATAATAAATCAAGTTGTCCTTAACATAATAGTTGTCAGGCAAGCCTCAAAAATGAGTGATGTTAATACAACACGATCGATCTAAATATTTTAAACACGATAATACTTTCCTACTTAAATGGACTCAACAATGGCGAGAACCATCAGAGTGGTCTCGATGGTTCTCATGCTCTTCCATCATGGAGAGGTAGAGGGTTCGAACCATCAATTGCGAAAGCAAGCGACTCAATTTAAGGAGTTCGGAACAGCTTTAGGATACCAGTCAGGGTATGAAAAAAATGAACTCCAAGTCAAAAGTAAAAATACGAGAGAGAAGAGACGAAAAAGAGATGGAATAATAATCGCTTCTAGACACATTTTGGAACGAAGATCTAGTAGTTTATATAGAGGAGGAAAGAGATGGTCAAGAATAATGTGCAGTTAATGCGAATTAATGAGGGAGTGAAATCAGGATTAAAGAAAAATTAATTCAAATTAATACAAGATTTTTTTTCTTCAAAACAGGCAAAACATTTCTGCAAATTATGTCGACATAATAAGAAGAAAAATAGAAAGAAAATTATATTTCGCCGGGTCAGATGCCCATCGCATTAAGATGAAATTTAATTTAATTTTAAATTCATTTAAGAAATATTACAATAGAATTTTGTCCAAAAAAATAAGTCTTGGTTGACACGGACCCCGAGTCTGGCCAGCACCTGCCCGACCGGACGGACGACAGCTTGCTTTGGTGCGAAGCACCACGCATGTATGAAATGTGTGGTTGCACCAACTAGCCGATTGCCTAAGTACTCTCCCTCGTACAGAAGTGCATATAACCCAAAGGGCCACTTTTAGGTCCAAAAATCCTAGTAATAAATATGGAAACGGAAATGCTATTCGAAGACCGGTTCTGCGCCCTCTTCTACTCCCGCTCTGACGTGTCGTACCGATGTGTAAATTATGCCAAGGACACGTAAGAATAGGAATTACGTGGAACTCCTTCTCTCTGGTTCTCCTTTTTCTCTTCCTCGTTTTCTTTGAAATCTTTTCCCTGATCTACTTAGTAAGCATGAAGGATTTTAAATTATGTAACGAAAATAGAGGTTAAATCAATCACCCAATCATCTGTAGTTCTAGATCCGATTTCTGATTTTGATAGAATACTTAATTTGCTGGATAGAATTATCCTGATGACATAGATGAGAACTAAAGATCTGAAATCACTCTAGATCTACTGTTAAAATTTGGTGTTAATCCATCAAAGTGTGTTATTAATAAGAACAAACTTCATAAGGAAAGGAACTCACTGTTAATTTTGTTACATTATCAATGGGAAAGAATTTTAAGTTAGAGATTTTGAGCTGAACAAATGGTAATCAACTGATTCTATAAAAATTGGTTGTGATTTTAAGGTTGATTAATATATATATATAGTTCTTGAGTGATTTTTAATGGCGATGGTGTTGAACAGAAAACAGATATAGATTAGACAGAAAGAGACAACTTTTACGAAGATTGAGAAAATTTTATTTTTACTCAGTCCAGCTGAGCACGCCACATCAGAGCGGGAGGAGTATAGGGCGTCAAATGGGTCGCCGAATAGCACTGCCGATATGGAAACGCAACATCTGTAGTTTGTTCTACGTGGGACTGAAGGTTTCATTCACAAATAGTAAATATGAGCTAGTGACCTCTTGGTCCTAAATTTCATACCCACAAAGACCAAAATCATATAAAACTCATTTGCTCCAACTATGCCACGGATGAACGAAATATCGATGAAAAGGCAGAAATCAGAAAGTAAGAAATGCAGGTGTCCATGAGGTAGTGAGCAATTACTGAAACTACTCGATGGACATTGAACGCAATGTCTACTCCCAAAATCCTTCTCCTTATTCTTCTTCCTCTATTCTATATTACTAACATTTATAAAAATAAAATCAAAATCTTAAATTTGATTTCAACACACTAGTCTATTAACTACTTAATCTTAACAAATTAATTTAATCAACAACTAATCAATCAAGGGTGATTTAACCACTAAAAAAATTATTTGGATAAGGGATTCTTTAAATAACTTCATAGTCAATTTTTTTTCTTCTTTTTTTGTATCCCCAATTGCGGGAGCATCCCCACACGCAAGTTAAGGAAAAAAAAACAAGTTTTTTCTGTAAATTGTAATATGTAGTGTGTCTTATTGTAGTGTTCATGGCTATCGCCACATATACTATCTATATTTTTCTTTTTGCAAAAGTCAATGACCTTGTTTGGTAAAATTTATGATCATTAAATAAACTAGTGTCTTTCCCGTGCGTTGCACGGGATTAAGTTAATTGATTTACTATTTGTGCCGAAAATGTAGAGGTGGTTTCACCTATTGCGTGAAAATGTAAGTATTGGCAGCTCGGACAGTTGTAGCCGTAACTGAAACAACTGGGCTGAAAATTTAGTCCCAACTAATTGGATTACTACTTGATCTGAAATTGTACCCGAAGATGGACGACCAATCTTTTGCCAATCTTCACCAAGCATTTTGAAGTTGACAACTGACACATGGTTTACTGCATACGGCCTCAAGTGATCTTAGTAGTTAATACGGTAAATTTTACATTTGTACAAAACCCTCATTGTCTAACTTAAGGATTAAATCTTTTATAGATTATTGATACAATGATACTCATATTTTGCTCTTTTCGTATACATTGATAATGTCTCTTTGTCCATCGGAAAATAGTATGCTTATTCCTTTGTCCTAAGAAATATATGGCCTGCAAAATCAATTCAAAAATTATACTCGCAACATTTTTCATCACGATACTAATAAAGTGTACAATAATTAAGTCAAGTAGAATTTTATTTCAAAAGAAACATGTTATTACTCTGATCACAGTATCTACAAATGTATCACAGCTTTACCAAAAATAATTCGGGATACAATTACAACTGCTTTTAGTTTATAACAGTCAAATGAGGACCAAACAAAAAGACATAACCTTTCTCAACTGTAGACTAACAAAAATGGCTCAAATGAAATCAACTACTCATCGAATACGAACTGGTCTCCTAGATCAAAAATAAAACCATACATTATAGTGCAACAACAGTTGGATGGAATGAATATTTACCTGTGATATCACTAAAAAATTGGAACATGCGTGACGGTACCATAGGGTAATAGAAAAGATTACCATACTACATATATTGGTAACGTCTTTGGTGGTCATGAAATCCAACTCCTCTCATTTCTCCGTGACCCCGCTTTTACGGCGTAACAACTGTACCTTCTAGAAAAACTTCAGCAAAACTCCTAAAAGATCTAGATTTTGTTATAGGGAAAGAAACGATGATCCGGGACTACAAAAATCGTAGTCGACTCGCTAATATGACCCATTTCAAAAATATTTTTTCAACTCGGACTAAACTACCCTTAGTACATTCACCTGGCCACACGAATCTCGCATTCATTCCCGACCAAGAGAAACTTCACCATGAAAGAGATCTGTTAAATCTAAAAAAAAAAAAGTTAAATCGTAAATAAAATCCAAAAGCAAAACCACTAATTCCTACTTTTCGTCATTTTCTCAATTCATTTTTTTTACAATTTCCAATCATTATATATTTTCATGCTTGATTTCGGAATAACAATGACTTCCCGAAGCTGTTTAATACATCTTGTTCTTCTACTTCTATATTACCTTTTTGTTTTTACTGATGTAGAAGAAACCCTAAACCTTAAAGTTTAGATTTTTCAGGATTTGGGTTTGTCAGTCCCTTCGGTTAGGTTTTTTATGAAACCTTTGGGTAGTGAAAAAAAACTGTGATCAAAATTAATTAGAGATCAAACTGGTTGAGTGCGTTAATTTTCAGCAAATAATCCAACCTATGAACTGCTATAATCTAAGAAATGGTATTGTTAATGACACAGTTGAGAAATATCTTTTATGTAATCTAAGACACGGAGGGAACAAGCCTGATTATTATTATTTTTATCTTTTTTGGGAATAAGCCTGATTATCTTGATGGGGTTGCTGGTGATCCGGTGAAGAAGAAGGAAAATGGCGGTGGTGTTTTTTCTTTCTTTTTCTTAATAGTTCGTTATCGGTACCTGAACCGGTGGTGGTTGTGCAGTAAGTTTCGTATGGTTAGCATTTGTGTTTACTAAGGATAGTTTTGTCTAAAGTAGAAAAATGTATTAACTAGGTTCTGGTCAGCGAGTTGACTACGATATTCGCTCTCCTCAGATCGCCTTTTTGCTCTCCCTTTAACAAAAATCAAAGATCTATATACTTGAAAAGAGAACATTAATATTTTACAGATAACTTCTTATCAAATCTGTAATATTGGGAACTACCAAAACATTAACCATAAAACATACTCAAGGAGTGAATAGAAGACAATCCAATACTGCATCTTTACAGTCACCAACTAAATCCCATACCTCTTTTTTTGTTTCACAGTGAAAAGCACTAACGGCACCAGTGGCTCTGATTACACACATGCTGAAATTGATTTTCTTCTGTCCACCATTTGACAATGCAGGACTTCAGCGAGAAGTTGTATCCATTGATGATCTCATTAGCAGCTGAGAAACATATATAATGCACCAATAACTTACCAAAAACAATCCAGGTGTCTGAAGAGGTTCATCTACTTTTTGTAGAGATTATGCTCGTAACTTTTAGGGTAACATGTATTTATGTGATTGTTGCAACAGTTGTTATGAGTAATCACACAAACCATCATTCCGGTGCCTGCTCATCAGTTGCAATATAACAGGAAGCAAGTATTTAGTATGGCTATTCATCCATGATGATAGAAGTGTAGATGGTTTTGTAGTTCTTACTTACTGTAGGCTAATGCCAATATACCGGAGAAGTACAATATATGTTCCCATGTTTTGGAAAATACAACATCATATAATCTTGTTGTTCTTCAGGAAAATATCATGAGCATTCACATAAGTGACTTGGTCAAATTGATGTAGACATATTTACATGTTGAATCCGCTCCCAAGGAATCATTCTTTGTCAGTTTTGCTATTTGATAAGTTCATCCAAGAGTCCATTGATCAAAACTCCGACTGTAAGAAGTAAGCAGAACCATCATTAGCACTAAAATTCTAAAACCAAAAAAAAAGACATTAATTATTTTCAACTTCTAACCGCAATTGAGAAGTAATTTGTTCAAAGAATAAAAACGGTACAACACCAATTTATTTCAGTTTCACCTAATAACACTGACATTGTAGTAATTTGTTCCCAATTAACCACGTTTCTCTCTTTTTTCACACAGGTAGTTCTTGGTGTCACAGACACAGTAGAGCAGTTGTTAAAGCATAGTGTGGAGCATAGGTTATAGCTCATGGGATTTAAATGAACAATTGGTTAGCATAAGGATTGCTCCCTGGACAATGGCTAAAGAATTTTTAATACTAATTGTTGTTAATTAATTTATTTTTTATTTGACAAAACAGTAGTTCATGTCTATTCTTATACACGGATCAAACTGAAAACTAAGCTACAAACAGTAGGAAAGGAAAACCGCAGGCACAAAACACACGACTTTCCACCACAAATTAGTATTGGAAAAGGAGTTGGCTGAAAATTCTATTTGATAAGCACAACAACCAACATATCTCCAAACCCAGCAGCCCCTCTAAGCCCGTTGGGTATTGCTATATTTTACTAAAATTCTTCAATAAACTCTGAAATGAAAGCAATAAAAATGTATCGAGCAACCTATTAACAATTTAAGTATTAGTTCAATTATTTTATAATTGCATTACATTCTAAGTTGAGTTTATTCTTATAGATATCTTACATATGTTCACACCAACTAATGCTCCTAAAACAGTGGATTGATGAATATGACAAACACATAACATGAACTTGATAAGTCTCATGAGTCAGCGACTTGTCCTAGAGTTTCCATTTGGCTTCCAATTACTAAGTACCGATAACTGGATCTGCAAGCTTATGTTTACACACTGGAATATCATGTCCAGCTACTCTCACAGAGGCAAAAGTGAGACTCTTGTACTCTTGAGTTCATCTTTCCCACTTGTTCATTAAGGTAATTAAATTCCTAAAACAGTGGATTGATGAATATGACAAACACATAACATGAACTTGATAAGTCTCATGAGTCAGCGACTTGTCCTAGAGTTTCCATTTGGCTTCCAAATACTAAGTACCGATAACTGGATCTGCAAGCTTATGTTTACACACTGGAATATCATGTCCTCACAGAGGCAAAAGTGAGACTCTTGTACTCTTGAGTTCATCTTTCCCACTTGTTCATTAAGGTAATTAATTTCATAAGAATATTATTGACTAAAGCATGAGTTTATTCCAAAGCATAATTATCCTGGGTCTTTAGGGGCAACCCCGAAAGAATTAGGGGCGACACAAAACGACAAAAACTGTCATAATCGGTAGGTTATTTCACAATCAGAGGTTATTTTCGAGGCGGTTTTTAATCCCAAACTACCCTTTACAATCGGTAGATAACTATATAATCGGTAGTTAATCAACAATCGGAGTAAATTTAGTTTGTATAACTTAGAATATAAAGTATCCCCAAAATAAAATCTCTATCTTTTGAATTTTGATTATCCTATAATCGGTAGTAAATAAAGTTATCTTGACTCCGATTAAAGTAGACCTTTTGCAAATATCCTACCATAATCGGTAGGAATTTAGGTTATTTAACTCCCGAATATAGAGTAGCCCCAAATGAGATTTTGCAAAAATCCTTTTGGAATTTTAGTTGAGCCTATAATCGGTAAGAAAGGAAGAGTTATCATGACTTCCGATTATACGGTGGCTCTCTTTGCAAATATCCTACCATAATCGGTAGTCAAAATAGTTCATATAACTAGAATATAGAGTAGCCCCAAAATCAGATTTTGCAAAAATCCTTTTTTTTTTTTTTTGAAATTTTGGTTGAGCCTATAATCGGTAGTAAATGAAGTTATCTTGACTTCAAAGATTATCCTTGCTCTCTCTTTGCAAATATCCAACCATATTCGGTAGTCTAAATAGTTCATATAACTACCGAATGTAGAGTAGCCCCAAAATCGAATTTTGCAAAAATCCTTTTTTTTTTGGAATTTTGGTTGAGCATATAATCGGTAAGAAAGGAAGAGTTATCATGACTTCCGATTATACGGTGACTCTCTTTGCAAATATCCAACCATATTCGGTAGTCAAGATAGTTCATATAACTACCGAATATAGAGTAGCCCCAAAATCGAGATTTTGCAAAAATCCCTCGAAATTCATTTTCTCAGAAAAGCTGGAGGGCTCGCCCCCCCAGGCCCCGGACCCCTGCCCATAGCGTCCGGCATTGTATTCATACCACGTCCATGCCCGCACCGAGCTTTTTCAACTGCATTGGTTGAGCCTATAATCGGTAGTAAATGAAGGTATCCTGACTTCCGAATATAGAGTTTCCCCAAAAATGAGATTTTGCAATCGGTAGCTAAAAAAAACCTAAACTACCGATTATGAAGGGGTATACAAGTATTTTCAACCTATTTTATCTTTTGTGTCGCCCCTAATTCTTTCGGGGTTGCCCCTAAAGACGCCAGGATAATTATATACCAAAGCCAACTAATAATAAAATGGTATGGCAAGAAATAAAAGATATTCGGGTTTACCTTCAGCATCTTCTTCAATGCAGTGATCTGTGAACAATGCAATTTCATTCTTCACCATTGAAGCTACATGTTGCATGTTTTTTTTCCACATTTTTCTTGGATATATGATCGTTCCTTAAAGGGTGACTTCTGGAGCTAGGGCTGCACAACGGGTAGGGTGGGTAGGATATGACCCATTTCGCCACCCTACCCGCTTACTGGCGGGTAAGAAAATTTTTACCCGCCACTCTACCCGCCATTAAACGGGTAAGATCCTACCCGACCCATTAATTGGCGGGTCGGGTAGGATAGGGTGGCGGGTCTAACCGTTTTTTTTTTTTTTTTTTTTTTTTTTTTTTTGCCTATATACATCATACATCGGACCTTCAAGTACTTGCGGCATCGATCTCGCCAATGACTCCATGATTTCTAGGCGTATTTAACGTGCAACCGGGCGATGTGCTTTACCACTTGGAGAATGATCTGTCGCTAACGGTACCACTAGAAGTCAGCTTGGTGACTAACTTGGTCAGTTTTGTTTAGTGCAGCAGAGGTTTCAATTGAGCCGACATGGTAACATCTTTTCCAGGAGATGAATTTGAAGGTGTAATTGTTGGATTTTTAGGCGTATTTGCAGTAGGTAGGCTGTTTGCGTACACCAACAACTCCAACTTCACGTTTGATAGCCCAAACGAAGCCAGAAGATCGGGAATCGGAGAAGGATCCGAGGATGATGAATCTGCCCAATTATAGTTCTCCCACGCACGCCCGCAGATCCACCCCAAACGACTTTATTAACCAAAAACATGTCAAACACAGTGCTTATTCTTATTTTTTTTCTGTCTAAAATATAGTACCTTGAACTCTTCCCCCTTCCCTCGGCCACAGGTCCTCTTCCTAAGAATGCCCTCTGAAATTCACATATATGAGGCGGGTAAGCGGATCAATGGGCACGAGACAAAAGAAAGGACATGAATTATTTGGTCTTTTACATATATGAGCGCGTAAGCGAGTAGGGTAGGATAATTTCGGATTTTATCCGTCACCCTACCCATTTAACAGCGGATAAAATAATGTTTACCGTCACCCTACCCGTCAATGGCGGGTAGGATAGGATACGGATAAAAATTCTGGCGGGTAGGATAGGGTAGCGGGTAAGGGTAGGATATGTGCACCCCTATCTGGAGCTCTCTTGTAGGATCCTAAATGCTCAGTTCAGAACATGCCCCACATTTTCCTACATTTTTATCATTTTTCTTAAAAAATTATTCATATCGAAATTCTCAAATCAACAAATAACTAAACATCCAAATGAAGAGACCAACTTAAGCTACTAAAATGGAGCTTCAAGTCACCTATAAAGGAAAACAATTTTAATAACACCTGAAATGATTTAACACTACAACATTAGACCTGACACGTACATGTTAGTTGAAGTTTATATAAATGTTTCACAGTAAATGGTTGGAGATCAGTTGCAGCTATGCTAATTCATGAAGTGCTGAAAATATTTCCTGAAAGTTTGGACTCCCTAGATGTTTATTGCTGCTTTGAAATAAAGTGCATAGAAGATTGAAATAAAGTGCATAGAAGACATAGAAGAAAAGATAATGTAGTAGTAGCTAACAAAAAGAGCTTGAGTAAACGTCATCAGAAAAACTAACCTTGATTTGGATTCTGATTGCATTAACAATAGTATGCCTACACTCTGAATAGCAAAACACAACCCACAGCACAAAAGCAACATGAAGGATTAGATAGTAACCTGCAATACATGAAGCCCGTATGGAGTTTGGGCATACACTCTATTGTAGAATGAATGACGTTACTTAATTTGAATAAGAAAGGAAACTAGGCACAGCCCAAACACATTTGTTACCATGCGATTCCAGACTTTACCCCTGATCTGATGACTTATCTGTTACCCTCCAATCAGTGCCCCTTCGCATACTTGTTTTTGTACCTAAAAATGTTTTTGACTTGAACCACATAAAATGAAAATAATTGAGTATTGGTGGCGTTGAGCTATCTTTAATTGCTACTCAATACTCTAATCCAGTCAAAGAAGTTACTGATTCCTTCTTTCTCTATGCATGTTCCTGAAAAGAAAACAAAGAAGAAAGGTAAAAAGAATATAAAACAGGTTTGGATATTGTAGTGAAAACCAAAGAAGAGGAATAGGGAGAAGAAAAGAGGCAGCAGACGTTTCAAGTTGAATGGGAGGTTACGGTTTTACTTTCGAGCTCACAGTTGTTGCCTGTTGCTATACCACGTTATAACAAAAACTGAAGACAATATATCTTGTTTACTTGTTAGATGATCTCGATCTTGGTTGCTCACTGTTTTTTTTTTTGACAATATATCTTTGGTTGCTCACTGTTTCAAAAAAGAAAAGAGATGAGAATAAAGAAGATGATAGAATTAGGGTATGGCTTTGGTTTTGGGATTAGGTTTGATATCTGGATACCATTTTGTGTGCGGCGATAATCACCAAAAAGATCTCAAAATCCTGAATTTCTATTGTCAGGGACAGGGAGCTCTAGAATTCAAGCTTTTGGCCTAATTTTCAATGTGAGGCCAAAGCAATTTCTACTCAAATTATATATACAATATATATTTTTATTAATTTTTTAATAAATATTTTGATCCAGATAACAACCAAACACGACAAGAAAAACAAATATATTTTTTCTCTGATGGAAAGAAAAACAAAGAGATAACAAAGCATCTAATAACCAAATAACACCAAGTTTTTTTATCTGCTAATAAGAAAATATCTTTACACAGCTGACACCATCTCCATAGTAGCCACCATCTCGACGAATACTCCAAAAACAATCATTTTTATAAATATGGTCTTTCCGGTCTCTAAACCGGTAAGCTGTAAACTTTACCATGTGAGGACCTTTTCCAGGTTCATTCCAACTTGATTCACACAAAAATTTAGTTGTAAATTTCCAATTCATATTAAATCTCCATAAAAAAACTTGTTTGTAATATAGTATATGCTCACCGAAATCATTTTCACTTGACCAACAATGGATTGTTAATGGTATTTTTGCATCTATATCATTTTCCACAGCGACAGTTATTTTTCCATCAACAGACTGCGCATAGAATAATGATAAAGTAAGAAGAGCGGAGATAAATTTCTTTGCAACAAATGATACCAAAAATGATGACTTTGACATTGTGATTGGAAAGCTGCCTTGACAAGAAAACAAAGTATAATGCTAATGGATACTAAGAGCATCTCCAATGGAGTATGAGTATTTATTATATGTGGAGCCCTAAAAAAAAAAGGTATTCAATAACATAAAATTCAAATACGAATCTTGTCTTGATTAGCATCTCTAGTGGTAGTTGTATCCATGTTTATTTTGATATACTTGTCGCTTATTTATGGAAACAAAATCTAAAAAATTAATTAAAATAATAATAAATTGATGACGTGGGTATGGATGAGAGTCTCCAAAAACCCATACTCTCATCCAAACTCAAACTTCCACGTCATATTAAATTTTGATTGTCCAACCACCATTTGAGAGGTTTTTTTGTTGAGAGTTTTTAAAATCCTAGGTGGCATCAATATTTTTTAAAACCCATACTCCATTGGAGATGCTCTAATGCTTTCTTTTATGGTGTTTTATAGTGTCTTAGTGTACGTAGTCTGTATGTAAAATTTTAAAATTAGAGAATCTTTAACGGGGTATGGGTATCTAAATATTAATTATGTTTTTTTTTAATAGGAAAGGATACATTAAGAGCTTAAACTCTAAACTAGATTTTACATGAGGGGAGTATTTCATAAGATCTCCAAACTCTTGAGCAGAGACTCGATCCGCTGACCTCCTACTTGAGGCTCCTGGCCAACTGGGCTAACCCATGATGGTTAATATTAATTATGGTTGATCCTTTAGAAAAATACCTAAAATATATTGTCTTTCTAAGTTATTTCTAAGTTAGTAATCAAAATTACAATAAACTAGTTGTTTCAAAATTTCCTTACCATGTCAGTTTTGTTGCCTTTAAATATTTCCATTTTTTTTTTATCTTTTATTTATTTTTAATTTTTGTTTTTTTCAAAAAAAAAAAAGACAAATCTTCATTAATCATTGTTGAGATCATACAAAGATTTGGTTGGAAGCCTTGCAACCTTTCTGAATTACAACACATAGTCTATGAAAGATAAAACTACCTATGCCACTACTATCATCATTACTAGCTAAACAATTTTTCAACCTTTTCAAAAGGCACATAGTGTCCTCACTAAGTTCTCCTAAAATGGAGAAGGACAGCACTCCCAAATCATAACCATGTGAGATGCATTTATCCAAGTATTTATAGCGTTTATGCAAAACAACATTGGAGATAGCCTAGCTTGGGATGAAAGCATGAGTTCCTCCCCCGGTAAAAGGAGAGACGCATGTGATCTCCATACAAACATCTTGGCCATTTTCCTAATTATAAACGAGAATGTCTGCAGGGCGTAAACATTTATTATCAACTGATAAGAACCCCAAAGTAACCTCCTTGTGCGCAGGAACCTCAACCTTGTGAAAAATATCAGCAATTACATCTCGTACAATGTCGTGTTGGAACTTGAGTCAAACATCTTTGGCACAATGTAGCGCATGATCACCAAAGGTATCCATGAGTCTATTACAACTTGAACAAAGGCCATCTTCACCAAACAAATAAATACCAAGGCGGTAACAAACTACAACTCTGAACTGTCTTGGCCCAATACACTAATTCAAACCACTAATGGGTACAACCAATAAATAATCTTGTGCGTGTTTGACGCAGTTGCATTTCCACAGGACTGAGTCTCTTTCAAACATAAAAAATTGGACGGGGATATGTTTCTTTACTGCATCAAAATAAGTCACTGCCAAGGAGTGCATGGATAGGGGGAAGTATCTTCGACACAATAATTGGAAGGTGATCCACATACCTGAATGAAGTTATGAAGAGCCGACTGATAAGCAAAACCTTTTGCAGCAGAAAATAGGTTGCGAATAATCGCTTTTGAACCGAGACGGTTTGACTCTGAGAAGCAAGGTAACAATAGTTACGAGTATCATCCATAGTATAGACGCCAAAGCCATCATTCCCGCTGGGTAAAGTAGCTAACCGCTTCTATAGAAATCCAAAACCAGCACCAATATTTCCCAATATTCGTCAGTTTATATTTCCCAATATCTAATATAAATGGCCTTAAAAAATATTCAATGTGATTGTATTTTTTTCTCTATAATATCAATTCCATACCATAAAATGACGAATGTGCATATGATAAGAAAAGTAAAGAATAAGATGGCAGCAGATTTGAAGATACTAAAATGATTTTGATGACGTTGTATGATTGGAAGTACTGGCATTGGAGTTGGAACTACCGACCTTAAAATGAAAACTAAGTACAGTTTCTTTAATGGATCATATATCACGCGCTTGCTCAACCGTTTGAAAAGATAAAAAAGAGCTTATACGACACTTTCTCAATTAAAAATAAAAATCATATGACACTTAAGTTTTTGTTTAATAGCTGGGAGCACAATTGTTTATGGGTGAAAATAATTTCTACTGATTTTGGTAATTTTGGTTGTGTGGGTGAGAAAAAAATCTAAACCCTAAACAATGTACTGCACGGGAGTACTTTTGATTCGAGAGATCAATCTGTACAATCTGGCCTATACCAAGAAATGGCCGTTCAGGCTTGCTTCGGTCACAAAGTAAAGGAGAAGGTTTGGTCTTAGGAAGGTAAGCGAAAAAGTGTTGAGACCGAATAGTTGATTCTCGAAGTATGGGCGTTTATGACTTGTATCAGAAAGTAGAACTGGTAGCGGGATGGAAAGCTACCAGGTGATTTCTAGATATTGTGTGTTGCCGGCCCAAAACTTCTTTTTGGTGGAAATTGGTGAAACCTATTTATACAAGTCATAGTGAAACGTACCCTGGTCTCGTAAGAAGTGGAAACGATTGAGTGGTGGAAGAAAAGAGTAACGTGTAAGCGCAGGACGTTATGCTTCCATGATGAAGGAAGTGAATTCGTGTAGTATCGGTCATTACACTTCCATGATGAAGGAAAATAATTATTTACACCGTTACTTCTCACCATCACTAATTATCCTACTTCATGACACTTTCTTGTAACGGGCGCATTGCACGCCGCACGCTATAAACCGCTGGACCAATACCGATGAGCATCCCCGTTTGTGACATATTTTGATGTCTCGAGTGTTTCCGTGGAAACATGTAGCGCTTTTATACGTGTGACAAGTTAAAATTGAGAGGCTTTCCGCAGGTAAATAGCATGTAATGCTAGGCTCATCTTGGCAAGTCGCCTAAAACATGTCGTGAGCTTATCGGTTCGTTGGCGAACTTGGATGGCTGAGATTGCATCTCATGAAGAAGGATGGCCATTGATTATGGACACATATTGTTGTATAGTGAAGTGGCGTCGTCCACATACTAATGGCATGCCGGTGGCGCAGCCATGGCATGGCGGCATGAGAGTATCCGCGGCATAGTGGTATGCCGGAGACGTTGCGGTATGGCCAAAGCTAAAAATCGGCTCCGCAACCGAAGTTAGGGTTTGGCGGCGTTGGAAAGATTTGGCGTCGTTGGAAAGGTTTGGCGTGGAAAAATCTTGGCGCCTTGGAAGGATTTTGGCGTGGTTGGAAAGATTTGGCGTGGCCAAATCTTGGCGCCTTGGAAGGATTTGGCGTGGCCAAGTTTTGGCGCCGTTGTAAAAATTCTCCTTGGAATAATTATGGCTTGGCGTGGCCAAGGCGCCGTGGAAGAATTCTCCCTGGAAGAATTAGGACTTGGCGTGGCCAAGGAACCGTGGAAGAATTCTCCTTGGAAGAATTGGGGGACGGTAAGCAAAATGGGGCCGGGCCTCATTCGGAATACGTGTGGCTCATTTAGAGGCACTGATTGGTCGATGGGAAGTGGGTCCGACAAAGGCTTGGGCGTGGCCACACTTCCCGGTGGGCTGCGGCGGATTTAAAGCGACCTCGATTGGTCAAGGAAAATATGGCCGGTTTAGGATGGGGCGTGGCCAATGGCAAAGGCTACGCCTCCCTTTTCTTTTGCGGCTCCCGGTTTTTCCGATTCGGGGCGAGGTTTTGGACCGCTAATCCATGACGGATTAACTACCTAGTTTTCCTAGGATTAATTTTTTGACAAGCAAGGTATAGTATGTTGAGGGAGGCGCGAAACCCACGACACGTAAGTTAGTAAGGTTGATTGAATTCTATGTGTCGACACGTAGCTCTTTTAAGTTCATTGCCGAGAAGCGGCATGCTTTTCTCGATTGAATAACTTATGCAGAGATCTTATTCTTGATACTTGGAGATTCGTGCTACTCTCTGCGAGTGAACACGAATCATCATGCCATATCAACATTAAGAGTTATTAGGAGAACATAGCATAGAAGGCATTCAGAGGAACTTATATTAAGTTAATATGCGCGAGGCTTACGAAATTTACTGAGAACATATGGGGTTCGCGATCTGGATAAATTTCATGTAAGTATATTGAGCGGCTCAATAAATTTGCCAGTAGAGAGGTTAGCACACGTGTCTCTGTTTCCTTGTAGAGTGACGTCACATCGGATGCAAGGTTTTACGATTTTAACCCTAAGCTAAAAACCACCATCAACATTAAGTCCCCTGCTTAGCACGTAATAGTGACGTTGTTGCGGGGTGAGCATGAGATAGTGACGGTCAAGAGCAAAATCGAAGGGGGGAAAGACGTGAAGAGTTTTCCAGGAAAATTCAACTAACCTTTAGTGGAAGGCATGAGGAATCCGTGATCTTGTATTGATGACTTGGCGCATTTCCGGCTCGACCAGAGGGTGTCGACGTAGAGTCTTGTTTCCCGGAACATTGGTGCCAATTTGGGCTATGGGGTGGTGATGATGGTGCTTCCGGTCTGGTAATGGCGGACGCGCGACTTTGAACGGTGGAGATTACGTTGTCTTGAACGACGAAGATGGTGCCTCAACCTTGGCCGAGCGGAGATGATGTTGCGGAATGACGAATAGCGCGACTAGCTTGGAAAAGCCGATGGTACGGCTAGCTCGGAATATCGCTATTATCTTGGGCGTGGACTTCTGGCACAGGCCTGGTGCGGCTGACTTGGAGAAGCGTATGGCGCATCTAGCTTGGCATGACGGATGGCGCATCTAGATTGGCATGACGGATGACGCAGCTAGCTTGGAGTGGCGGATGGACGTGGATAGCTTGGAAAGCCAATGGAGCGTTGGCTTTCTTGGAAGGCCGATGGCGCAGCTAGCTTGGAAAACCAATGGAGCGTTGTCTTGCTAGGAAGGCCGATGGCGCGTTGGCTTGGGAAGAGAGGATGGCGCTGGTTAGGGCTCGGAAGGGCCGATGGCTATATCCGTGGCCTGGTAGATGGCACAACTTTGGCTTGGAGTGGTTGATGACACGGCCGACTTGGAATGGGGCTGCTAGCTTGGATGCGGACTCACATCACGGGCGTGGTGCAATTTGTCTTGGTAAAGATGAGGCCACAGGGCGTTGGCGTAGTGTTGGCCTGGTCGTGGAGATTAGCGCCATGGAACGTCAACACCGTGGGCCCAACTGCCTTCTTTCGTGCGTAGCTTAAACGAGAAACCTTCCTCCATTCTAATTCCAAAAGTGTTGTGCTTATAAAAGGAAACCTTCTTCCACCCAAACTCCAAAGTAATATGTGTATAAAAGGGGTCACACTTTTTTTTTTTTTTTTTTTTTTTTTTTTTTTTTTTAAATATCGGTTTTGTTTCACCTTTCCGCGTTAGCAGCAAAGCAGAGAAGTAGGCGAGCGCACTCCAGGTATGTGTTCCAACGTTTCTTTTTTTTTATTATTTTTTTTATTGTTGGTGTAAACCCTAGCCATAAACATATTCTCCATAAACCCATAGAAATACTTTCGTATGAATGATTCTTCCCTGCTAGCAGTATCGTAGTAATATTAGTCGTCACAATAGTAAGGAGGCCCATTATTATGCAAAATAGGCGCGCGTGAATGGGTGTATCCCGTTAGTTTTTCTCCCGTGAAAACCTAGATTTAGGGTTTCCTTTTCCTCTCGTGGACGTGTGCACAGTTTCCGTGGTGGAAACATTCTTCTTTTGACCGTGAGCATATTTCCCATGACCAAACGTAACTTGGCCGAGGTCATGCTTTCCGTGGCTTCGTATGTTCCCTGCGGTATTGCCTAGTTTCGTCCAAGAGCGTACTTCCCGCGACGTCACGTGCATCTCGTTGAGCAGTCCCCATTCCTTTAGTCGTGAATGCCATGACACGTGGTCAAAAGAGAGATTTCCGTAGCAAATGTGTTGTTGACCCTTGATTGTGGTAACCAAATTTTTGATAAAATCTCCATGTATGCTTTTCTTCAAAGTAGTAATTCTTTTCTTTTGCTTCGTTGTAGTTACTTCAAAAGCATAAGGAATTTTGTTAAGATGTCACTGAAAGTAGTTCCGCCGCGCGTTGAGGAGTGTCAACAACTCCAAACCAAACAAAGATGATGAGTTCTTTACGAAGTCTCAAGCTATGATTACAAGGAACCATCCCAAATTCGTGGAAACTCTTGGCTGATTCGTAGAATGATGGAGAAGTCCAATCGCATGCTCGGGCGTATAATGAGGTTTTTGCTTCAAAAGAAAGAATATCTGGCTTCTCCCATAGACTTCAAAATCTGCCTTAGTCCATTGCGCTCTTATGATAAATGGATGAAGTTCATGATGAGCCGCGATCACGTAAAAGCCAACTTAACTGAGGCGCAAATCATGCATGCTGTCATAGCGGCTGCGATACTTCAAATTAGAAAAGATGTTGCAGGTTTATTACTTTCATCTCCAGGCGGTGCCCGAAAACTCACACAGCTATATGTAGGTGGGGTGAAATGACTATTTCTTTGGAAAGTGTAGCCATTTTGTTGAGTCTCCTGATAATCGGGAATCTTGATTTTATCTTGTCTGAGGAAGAAGAAAAAATACGTGCCACATTGGTCACAAAAGCAGCGGGATATGTTCGAAAGAATTATGAGGAGAAGTGCCTCCATAACTGGTGGGTGTCCGAGTGGTTCCCCTGATGAGCCGTGGTCGGATCTAGTGCTAGATGATACGCTCCATGTTGCTGCATTTTTAGATCCGTGGTTGTCCAGAGATATTTTCGACGGTGGCTCGGTAAGAAGGAGATAAGACAAGAGCTTATCAAATTTGCCATCAAATTTGGCGAAAGGTTCTTCCCATTGGCGGCTTGTTTCTTGGTTCTTTGTACACCCATTTGGATCATCTGGTCGCGGACATGTATGCTTCAAATGGTTATATGAAAGTGGACTCATACGTTCACGTCGCTTTTCTCCAAGCATGGTTGTGGGAACATTTCAAAAATTACGCTCCTAACCCGAGAACTTGTTTCCTGATGCATTTGGCGGTTCTAGGATACTCCGTTGGTTGGAGAGGCATACAAGAGCCGGCGTAAAGCTCATTGATTTCCTTGATAGTTCGCATGCGGTTAATTTTCTTCCTTGGGTCCCGGCCCATGCCTTCATAGTTCAACCGAATACTTTTGCCGTTGTCCGAACTTGACTTTTGCTTTCTCGCTGGAGAGAATATGAGTGTTGGAGAGATTGTATTCGTGCGAAGCTGTACCTCTGGACACGTGCCATCCTTCTTCCAGAGGTCTTTCAAGGCGGTCCTTTATAATATTGACAAGGCGACCCGGCATATGGGATTTGACCAAGGGGTTCCATTTATTCGTCAGCCGGCTAGCTCAGGAAGAATTATTACCAGCTTCTCTTGACACCAAGTGTTCTTGCGCTAGGTAAAACCATTCATTTCTCTCGGAATGAAGACCTGTGACGGTTCCCAAATATAATACCTTCTGGCAAGGAGAGTTCCTTGCCATTTATCAGTTCGTGCAGGATGTTGTGACAAATCCGCGTGGTAAACCTTCCTCTCGGTTCTAGCGAAACATAAGTTGTTGAAAGAGCTTCCTTCGTGTAAACGAAAATCCTCTAGTTTGGGAGCAGATAGTCTCCGTAAGAAGGAGCGAAGGTCGAAAAATCGTGCAGCGGTATCCGACCAAATTCGGCGGCTCTTGTGACCTTCAGTTCTTTCAACACGCATGTGTGTATGATTCTCGACTTGGATGAATTGCATAAGTTTTCCACTTCTTCGCTAACTCTTCCTTTTGACTTAGGGTCTTGGTGACTCGAATATTTTTGCTAGACTCGCCCGTGACCAAAGGACGACATCTTCTGAGAAAAGAGGCTACGAGATTGAATCCCTCGAAGAAGAATCTTAGGAGGAAGAAAGCTCGAGATACGATGATGAGAGGAATACTTCTGATTACAACATCGAGTCTTCTTCCAGTGGGCCAACAAATGAGTCGGTGAGTTTTCCACATCCCTCCTCTTCTTAGGTCATTTATTTATTTATACCGAATAAATGATTAATTGGTGATATTTACAAGAAGAGGCTGCTTTCAAAAATAACGCTAAGATGGAGATCCACGGAAATGAAGATGTAACAGTGTCTCCAGTCATGGAAACCATACCTGTTAGCAACCCGGAAATGGAAACTGATCGTCGTGAAGACGCTGCTGTGCTTCAAATGATGGAAAACGCCCCTACGACTGCGGGCGCGGTTGTAGCCAAAGAATCCTTGCTGGTTGCGGAATTGATTTCATGCGCCACTTTCGAACCTCCATTCTTGATTCCTCACGAAGATCATGTGTTGCTTGAAGGCTTCAGTGTACCTGCTAAACATGAGGAGTTGTATACCAGAATATTGGAGAGATATGGACACATCGCAACATCCAAGAAGATCACTAGCCGGTTCGCGTTGGTTAAGCGAGTGGAAGAAATATTATCTTCAATTTGTGATATGCGCAAGGTGACTGGTCACACCGTTTCTGGAGATGTAATCTCAAACTGGGAGTTCCATCGGGATATGTATGTAAACTTCGAGTTTAACGCTTCCAGGTTCTGTGAGGGATTTTCCGAGATCCAAAGGCTGCAGGCTAAAACGGTTGATGGTCCTTCCGCGGATTTAATTAATCAACATGAGGTATAAGTCGAGAAGTTGTCCCAGGAATTGAAGCTGAAGCAGGCGGCTCTTCAAAGTATGAAAGACATTTTCTCCAAGAAGAACGAGCCATTGTTAGGCAATTTTCCTTGAATACTTTTATTTTCTCGAACTACTTTTCTTAGGTTTTTTTTTTTTTTTTTTTTTGAAAGGCAAGAGAAACGCCCAGTTTATGGTTTGGTTTTTGGTTTTGGATTGATGGATGATTGCTTTTTATAAGAGTTTTTGGATTATTTTTGGAGTAATGGTTTTTAATTAATTGATATGTCAAAAATCTGAATTATGAATGTAAGTAGCAAAATCATTCAGGACCGTGAACGTTGCATGAGAAAGGAAGAGACATGAAATCTTGGTCATCTACTTCCATGATAAATGTGGAAATCTAAACAATAGGTTGTACAAACATTATCTGGAAAACTTACTCGCTTTAGGGTCTTTCACCAGGAGTATTTAGGTAGTAAATATGAGTCTTTACGTAATGCCCTTCTTGCCATGGGAAGTACCCCGGTCGTTCTTTATTGTCTCTGGAACATCTTTATGTTGATCCGTAATAAGATGGAGAATCTCTAGTCCCCAGACGCAATTCTCCCGAAACCCCTCTTTTCTTGGACAATGTGCTTCAAAGCATGGCATTCGCCAGGAGATGGAAACGAGAGTCGGATTTGTAACCGAGAGATTAATCTCCCACCGTGGTTGCCAATTGTTTATGGGTGAAAATTATTTCTTTTGATTTTGGTAATTTTGGGTGTGTGGGTGAGAAACAAATCTAAACCCTAAACAATGTACTGCACAGGAGTGCTTTTGATTCGAGAGATCAATCTGTACAATCTTGGCCTAAACCAAGAAATGACCGTTCAGTTTGCTTCAGTCACAAAGTGAAGGAGAAGGGTTGGTCTTAGGGAGGTAAGCGAAAAAAGTGTTGAGACCAGAATAGTTGAATCTGGAAGTATGGGCGTTTTATGACTTGTATCTGAAAGTAGAACTCGGTAAAGGTGGATGGAAAGCTACTAGGTGATTTCTAGATATTGCGTGTTGCCGACCAAAACTTCCTTTTTTGGTGGAAATAGGTGAAACCTATTTATACAAGTCATAGTGAAACGTACTCTGGTCTCGTAGGAAGTGGAAACGATTGAGTGGTGGAAGAAAAGAGTAACGTGTAACTGCCAGACGTTATGCTTCCATGATGAAGGAAGTGAATTCGTGCATCATTACTCTTCCATGATGAAAGAAATGAATTGTTTACACCATTCATTCTCACAATCACTAATTATCCTACTTCATGACACTTTCTTATAATGGGCGCATTGCACGCCGCATGCCGTAAACCGCTAGACCAATACCTCGATGAGCATCCCCGGTTTGTGACATATTTTGATGTTTCGAGTGTTTCCGTGGAAACATGTAGCACTTTCTACGTGTGGCAAGTTAAAATTGAGAGGCTTGCCGTAGGTAAATATCATGTAATGCTAGGCTCATCTTGGCTAGTCGCCTAAAACTTGTCGTGAGCTTATCGGTTCGTTGGCGAACTTGGATGGCTGAGATTGCATCTCATGAAGAAGGATGGCCATTGATTATGGCCACATATTGTTGTATAGTGAAGTGGCGTCGGCCACATGCTAATGGCATGCCGGTGGCGTAGCCATGGCATGACGGCATGAGAGTAGCCGCGGCATAGTGGTATGCCAGAGACGTTGCGGTATGGCCAAAGCTAAAAACTGGCTCCGCAGCCAAAGTTAGGGTTTGTTGCCGTTGGAAAGATTTGGCGTGGTTGGAAAGGTTTGGCGTGGCCAAATCTTGGCGCATTTGAATGATTTTGGCGTGGTTGGAAAGATTTGGCGTGGCCAAGTTTTGGCACCGTTGGAAAAATTCTCCTTGGAAGAATTAGGGCTTGGCGTGGCCAAGGCGTCGTGGAAGAATTCTCCCTGGAAGAATTCTCCTTGGAATAATTGGGGGCCGGTAAGCTAAATGCGTCACACGCATTCCGACATCATCCGGAATGCGTGTGACGCATTTAGGGCAACCTGACTGGTCGATGGGAAGTGGGGCCGACAAGCTGGGGCGTGGCCACACTTCCGGTGCGCTGCGGCGGATCGACATGATTGGTCGAGGGAAATAAGGTCGGTTTAGGATGGGGCGTGGCCAATGGCAAGGCCACGCCTCCCTTTGCCTTTGCTCCCAGTTTTTTTCTAATTCCGGGCGAGGTTTTGCACCGTTAATCCATGGAGGATTAACTACCTAGTTTGCCTAGGATTAATTTTTTGACAAGCAAGGTCTAGTATGTTGCGCGAGGCGCGAAACCCCGACTCCCCGCAAGTTAGTAAAGTTGATTGAATTCTATGTGTCGACACGCAGCTCTTTTAAGTTCATTTCCAGAGAGCAACATGCTTTTATGATTGAATACTTGGAGATTCGTGCTATTCCCGCTTTGAGTGAACACGAATAGTCATGCCATATCAACATTAAGAGTTCAAAGGAGAACATATCATATAAGGCATTCGGATGAACTTATATTAAGTGAATATGCGCGAGGCGCCGAAATTTCTGTAACATATGGGGTTCAATACAAGATGGATAATTTCATGTAAGTATATTGAGCGGCTTAATAAATTTGCCGGTGGAGAGGTTAGCACACGTGGCTCTGTTTCCTTGCCGAGTGACGTCACATCGGATGCAAGGTTTTACGATTTTGACCCTAAGCTAAAAACCACCATCAACAACAATATAATATGTTTAATAAATCTCACAGTAGGAATGACACCTTTATCACATAGTCACTTACAAATATTGAAATCCCATAGTCCTTTCTTTTATAATATGGAAGTTTTATCGATTATTTACACTGTTTATGGTAAGAGATTAAGATCCAACTACTCGATACAACGATCTATTAAATCTTTGGCACCGCGATGTAATCATATCATATCTCAACTGGGCATGTATATATTTCTAGGATTTCACAGTTTTGGTTTGTATATTCATAATGATATGATGAGCGCTTTAGGGAGCCTGCAAGATATGTTTTCAGGTACCGCAATTCAATTACAACCCGTCTTTGCTCAATGGGTAACAAACATTCACTCTTTAGCACCTGGTGCAACAGTTCATGGTGCAACAACAAGCACCATCTTGACTTGGGGTTTGGGGTAGTGGTTTAGTAGCAGTAGGCGGAAAAGTAGCTTTGTTACTCATTCCACTAGGGACCGCATATTTTTTGGTACATCACATGCATGCATTTACGATCCAAGTAACGATATTAATACTATTTAAAGGCGTTCTATTTTCTCGTAGTTCCCGTATGATACATGATAAAACAAATCTGGATTACTAAAGGCAAAAGTTTCTGTTTGTGGGATGTGTACATAAGACCAATACATCAGGTTAATCTATAAAATGGGCATATTAGTTTATTATATTTATATTCAAGGGATATGTCTCCACCTCATGATGGCTGAGTGGGTTACACATGTCTATGCAGTTAGAGGTTCACTCCCTTCTAGCCTTATTTAAAATATGTATTTGCCATTAGAAAGATATGGGAATAGAAGTGGATGAAGAACTTCCAGCATAAGAGTTTTAATCTAGAGTTTATGTTGTGAGTGATTGACTAAAGAGAAACTACAATCTAAGATGATCAATACTTAGTCTAAAGGTATCAACAAGCTATTTTATGTTGTTTCTAAGGGTAACCAAAGGTATATGTTGTTAACTATTATCTGGTCTTTAATAAGGTAAAGACGGATAAACCTATACTCAATTGTTTCCTTGTTTATCATGTATTGATTGCGTCATACCTGATCTTAAGTATGTATTAATTGTATATAATTATGATAAAGTTAAAGCATAAAGCATGTTCAATGTGTTCTTATTCATATTGACGTTTTCAAATGTACAACATACATGATCCTAAGCATAAAGTAAGTAATTTGTATCAGCATATGTTATATCTACTAAACGATTTGGGATTTGGTTAAGCATGCTTAGTAGCTAATAAAGTTTATCTTAAGCATGATTAGAGGTTGATATTGCTAACAAACAAATGTAATTCTACGGATTTGTCTACTGAGTAGGTTATAGCCATACTTGGCTTGCTGCTTCGTTTCAATCAATTCCCAACAAGAAAAATACTTATTGGAATAAATTATTAAAGAAGATCGATTTTATCCATGAGAAACCCAACTCATGGATTCCTGGGTCAAATTGTGTACTAATTTACACCCCTTGCAAGTTGCAACTAATAAAAATGTACTCCTCGTACAGTACTTATATTAGATTTGAAGGATCATGTAGATGGTTAAATTTGGATTAGGGGCAAAAGTATCATCTCAAGACCACAAAAAACTCAACTCTTGCGTGAGAGATTAAGCCCTTGGTCCTCAAGGCACCCATAGCCATGATATCTAGTATACGTCCCCGCGAGACACTGCTGGTCGTGATGCCGTGATTCCTAGTGCACATCCTCGACGATACTGCTGGTCATGTAGGTTTTGTGGAGCGTAAAACGTCCCCGACGGACTTATGAAACAGAACACCCACAATTCCATCATGTTTTCGCGAGTCATAGATGATTTTGATGCCATGATTCCTAGTATACATCCTCGACGAGATACTACAGGTCATGTAGGCTCTTTAGATGCATAAAAACGTCCCAAACGAACTTATGACCCAGAGCAGAGACATACATGTCTCCTGTAAGCACGACTCATCCTATTTGAGATCAAAGACTGATTCATAGTACATCATCGCGAGATACCTTTGGTCATGTCTACTCTAGGCTCTGACTCGACTTACCGAGACTTCAGAATAATTCCTAGGACATCCCCGCGAGGTACGCTGGTTATTCTGCCTGTGGGCCCTTTCGACAAAATCCTAGACCATCCTTCCGAGATACACTGGACTACACTGGTCATGTCGGCCCCCATAAATACAGACACAATTGATTCATAGCACATCTCTGTAAGATTACACTAGTTAAGGAACAAGTGAGCCGAAGTATCGCAGAGAAAATATTAGGCGTACAAGCCTTATTTTCTCTCCCAAAACATGTCCCGGCTGACTTCGGAGAGATTCCATTGTGTTGGCCACGCCTTGAACATATTTTATTCTGTTGGCCAAATTTCTGACGGTCTTAAACCCGTTAGCCAAGTTTCCGACGGTCTCAAACCCGTCATCCAAATCTCTGACGGCTTCAAACGCGTCAGCCAAATCTCATACAGCTCCAGACGCGTCAGCCAAATCTCATATGGCTCCAGACACGTCATCCAAATATCAGACAACTCCAAATGCATCAGCCAAATCTCGAGCACTGACTCCAGACGCGGCGTCGCCAAATCTCGAGAACAACCTGTGCATAGGCTAAATCTCAAGTGGCATCATTTGAGCCGAGCCATCTCGTCAAAAGAGTCTTATGCAAGTACAAGACTTAGGAATAAGCCTCATCTAGGACCCAGACCTCTTTCTCAGCATCTCAAACACACCCGCAACTAGTAAATTGGTCTTGAACTGTACACGTTTATCCAACAACGTGGATAACTTTTCTTGAGCTCCACATGCTCAACAAAGGGACCCACACACAATAATACAGTCTCCACGTGACACATGTGATCGGTCATGGAGGGAGGGAGCACAACCTCAACTCCTATATATATGACACTTTACACACGATTTCTGAGGCATTCCATGCCATTTCCCGTGACTCATCCTAGTCATTCTCACAAATCAGAGAATATCTCTGTATCATGGCCAACTCGGCTAAAGATAATATTTATCTCTCTCAACACATCATCACAAAAGCTGTCTCAGCTTCACATAAATGGGGGGATAACAATTAGGGTTTTAGTCAGCTGGCGGTCTACGACACGTGTGATAAATACCCGCCTTATTTCTCACCGCAGAAGAGAGTAAAGGCGGTGGGATAATGAGATAAACTTAACCTAGTTTATCTCTATATATTCCTGGAGAGACGGGAGTAGTGTTCCGCACGATAATCAATCCATATCTTCACCGACATGAGATTAGAGAATTTAGCTATAAATAGGTCATCTATTTCTCCAATCTAACACACAACTTTCTCATAAACTCTCAGAGCAATTCTTCTTCAAACCCTATAATTCTCTGATCTCTCTCTTCATCTGCTTCCCTCCCTAAGACCAGTCCTAAGCCATTTCCCTGTGACTGAAGCAGCCTTTGAACGACCATTGTGCGTGGTTTAGCGAAGACTATTCGTGCTCAACCTCCCGTAATTCACTTTCAAAACCCTAGAATATCACTTTTAACGTCTCACCGATTTTAGGTAACTACAGATCCCTTCACACTTTTATTCTCACACTATTTCACATTTTGGGACCCTATTTCTTGAATAAAAATCAAATCGCATAGAATTTGGAGCTAAATTTTCTGGGATATGTTCCTCTTGCAAACCGCTGCATACCTACCAAAAATGAGCGCATTCCAGAAATGAATAACACCCTTCACCTATCGATCTTAATTTCAATGTTTAAAATTCCGTTGGATTTTATTTTCTAAGTAGTAGATGGTGATGTTATACATTTCGAAATACCCTCATTTTGGTGAGGCTATATCGCTTTGTAAGAGGAACATATCTCCAAAATATTGACTTCAAATTCGTAACGGTTTGGATTTTATTTACAATAATAACCGTCAATAGTGTGAAAATAAAAGTGCGAAGGATTCTCCCTTGAACACAAAACAATGCAATAAGAAGGCATCCAATAATGCAAACTTTCTGTAGAGTTAATGGTGCCCACGTGATACATGCCTAATGAGCTTGTGGTTGTGCAGAATAACTAGGTCTTGCACATTAGACCCACTCAACAACTTGTTGAACATTTTTCCACGAAACACTCGAGACATCAAACATGTCACAAACTGGGGGATACTCATCGGGGGTATTGGTACGGCGGTTTCTAGTGATGCGGCGTACAATACGCCCATTGCGAAAGTGTCGGGAAAGAGCGTACGGTTAGATAATGGTAATAGAATAGTGGGAGTAAGGCTAACCATTTTCCCTCACAATGGGAACGTGATGGTAAACCGCTTCTACACAACCCCACTTCTCCATTACTTAACTGTCTCCACTTCCTACGAGATCGGGGGCTCAATGACTTGTATAAATAGGTTTTCAACATATTTCGACCAAAAAGACAGTTTGATTAACAACAACACAAGTATCCGAAAGAAAAAAACACCAAGAAATGATAGCTTACATTCCATGGCTTGATTCAAATTCTCGATACAAGTCATAAAATGACCACACCCTCAAAATTCAACATTTTGATCTCAACACCTTCTTCGCTTCCCTCCCTATGATCAACCCTTCTCCTTCACTTTGTGACCGAAGCAAGACCCGGAACTGCCATTCTTGGTTTAGGCCAGGATTAATGCGAGATTGATCTCTCGAATCTAAAGTACTCCGTGCGGTGCATTTGCTTAGGGTTTAGATTCGTTTCTCGGCAACACCTCAAATTTACCATTTCCAGAAAGATCGGTTTTTACCCCAAAACAATATTGCAAAATCATCTTCCAAATAAACTTTAGAATTTAAATAAATAAATCTAAAAACATTGCAAGATGAAAATCGTTGGAAATAACTATGTGTACTCACAATAATGGCTCTTCCAATTCCTAGTTATCCTTCTTAAAACACAAGAATAAATTATCATAAGAAGTTTCCTAGACAAAATACATAAGAGAGATCTAATAGAAACTTAGATACGGTCAGCAACCAGAGAACGGACAAGGGAAAGTTCATCAGATGCTCTCTTCAGTTCGTTTTTCAGAAAAGCAAGGTTCCTTGATGCAATGTCAAGTTGTTCACATACGACCTCAAAATCTTGAAGAAGATTTCCAACCAATTGAAGGACATATGGAATGGAAGATCTTTTTCATGATCAAGCGCTTTGAAAGCAAATTATGGAGATGGGTTCTTCGTGAAGTTCAAAAACCTTGCATCATCAAATTTGTCTTCCTTTTGCATCCTTCCATTGTGCACACCAATTCCAAGAAAAGTCTTGATATTACTAAAAGAATATATATCAAAAGAAATACTTGATATATATTTATAAGAAATTTTCACAAGGAAACCCTAGGGTTACTTGTAAGCATTGATAATGGGTTGGGTGCACAAAGTTCATGGTTATGACCCAGAAATCA
The DNA here is from genome assembly GCA_023531295.1 of Papaver armeniacum. Lineage (NCBI taxonomy): Eukaryota > Viridiplantae > Streptophyta > Magnoliopsida > Ranunculales > Papaveraceae > Papaver > Papaver armeniacum. The sequence continues at coordinate 67,271 of JAJJWW010001302.1, forward strand.
AAAACCAGGGAACCAAAGGAGCTACTCGTTTAGAAGCATGTTTTGAGAAAAACAAGTTGTGAGCAAATTACAAGAAACTTTGGCTCATGGTTATGACACAAGGTTGGAAATCAACTGTCATTAAGGAAGAACAAACTGAAGTTTTAAATAAAGCATCAGACGAACAAAACACAACAATTGTCCGGAGCAAGGCTAAAAAGAAGGATCAAAACCAACAATTATACAGTTGACCATTTCAAGAAGGGAACAACTTCTTGAGAGTTATGTGTATCTCCTCATGGTCTTAAAGAGGATATACATAAGGAAATGGTCAAGTTGTAATTTGATGAGGATGAAGCTCATCAACGATATTGATATTTTCCTTTTCTCTTTCTTGACAGAAAACAAAAGTCTTATGAGAAACTTCAAAAGAATTAACAGGGTAAGGACAGAGTTACACGAAATAACTGCTTTTCTCGCCTTCTTGATCTTGCGCTTGAGGTTGATACAAGTCTTGAATTTCCGAAACACGATTATTGATGTAATATAATCAGGAACACCCATTTTGGAAACAAGATCATCATTGAGGGAAAGAGAGGGGTTTGAAGATTTTTTCATTCTTTGAAAACTTTTTCTCTTTACGGACCTACCAGAATTATCAGTCATCCATATAACATTGTTCTTTTTACGATTGTAAGCAGAAGTTGTGTTATATTCACAATCAGGAATTGGCTCATCAGAACACTTTTCTTGATTCGGATATGGACTTCTGACAGTACACTGAGAAGCAGGTTTGATAACTTCTTTAGACATCCAGACAAGAATGTTATGAAGTTTTCATTAGAACGAAGATGACATCTTCTATCGATGTGACCTTTTTTCCACAATAATAACAATGAAATGAAATGTTTTTGATTGTTCTCCTATGACTCGTTTTTGAAGGTTGACACTTTTTGTCCTTAGGATCATCACTGTGAAGATAGTCTTTCACTTTTGATAGCGTGAAATTTTCACGGACAAAATGATCTTACCAAAGACTTGATAGGTGTTGTAAAACACCTAATTTACTATCTAGTAGTTACGCTTTCTTTGCTATTTTTGGTGAATTATGTACTTTACGCGTGTTTTTGAGTTATTAGGTACTGGAGTCGCACGGAGGAAAAGAAGCTGAAATCATCAAAAAAGGAAAATTGTTATTTCATGGGCGAACACTATCTGGAGCCTAGTCAAGGTTAACTGGACACCTCTTTTGGGAGGAGTATTAAACATAGGTTAACTGAGGTTATGGGTCAATCAATTTGGTTAGCCTCATCGAAGCGACAGGTGGCAATAACCATCCCCACCTACTACCTAAAATCCAGAGGAACCATCGTTCATTTTTCATCTGAAATTGAGAAAGAGGAGAGTTAGAGAGGCAGCCATGGAGTTCAGAGACGAGAGGAAACGATGGCGACTGTTGTAGAAGAAATTGAGATTCGAGGAGTTGAAGATGGTAGAGAAATTGAAGGAGTCGGGTTCTGTTGAAATGGGGTTTGATGTTGGGGGTTTCACAGAAATTAGGGTTCGATGGATTTGAGCGTAGTGGCTTCAATTGAGAGATGGTTGAGCTGTTAAATAATTAGGTCAAGAAATTGGAGAAATGGGTATCTCGTGAAGCTGCGATTTTGTTTGAAGGGTTTGAATTTGAGTTGAAATTGAAGTTAGGGTTTGATAATGGGGTCGAATTCGTGTGCTGTTGATGTTAATTTGAAGAATCAATTACAGTAAATGGTTGATGCTCGATGAAGAGATTGAGATGGGAATTGAAATTATGCTTGGATTGTAAAGAAGGGGTATTGGGTATCACTCAGATTGAGTCTTGTTTTGGTGTCTGAGTTGAGCAGTGAATTGAATAAAGAGCTGGGTTTGATTTCAATAGATTGATTCTGGTGATGAAGGTGGAAATACTGGAGATTACAAGGCAGTGGTGGTTGATTCTGAGAATGTGAGTGGCTACTGCTGATATCAAGCAGTGTGTGAGCAGTGAAGTTGTGGAGATTAGAAATGGGTATTTGTTCTGTGTGTGTGTTGATGCTCAAGGAGATGCAGCTGAGGTGCGAGTCGATGGCCGAGTTATGTATGAGATTACAAGGGATTGTGTGATTGCAGTGGTTGTCTCTGGTGTATGCTAGGAATTGAAGGCTGTGGAGTTCAGCGGTTTGAACTGGTGGATTCTTTTACAGGGGTGGAGGTTGCTTATATGAGAGAATAATGCAATTTCAAAGCTTAAGAACATTGAGTTGAAGTAAATGAGAATGGAGACATGGGAGATGATTAGAGCATTGCTTGATTGTATTGACTGCTACCAATTGCTGGGAGATGGTGAGATGAATTGGTCCTGGAGTTGTGTTTGGCAGCTGAGAATGCTAGGTTGGAATGCAGCTTTAGATGGTAGCAGTTTTTGGTGGTCTGGGAGATGATGGTGCAAAGCTTCTGGAAAAGAAACAAGATGAGAGATGCCATGGGGTTGCAGGGATTCAGTGGAGACCAGGTACAGGCACTGATGCAATTACAGAGCACATCGCGGGAATAGAATGGCTAAGGCTCTGATGGTGTGTGTCAATGAGGCTCGCGGCTGCAATGAAAGCCTGCAGAGTTGAAGTCCGCGAGTCCGGTCTTTGTTGTGCAAGTTGATGAAATTGAGGTATTGCAGCTGCAGTTTAGTTTGGTGTGTGATTGAATGGTTTTAGCAAGAGAGAGTGGAGTTTGAAGCTGAGAAGATACAAGTTACAGCTGAAGTGTAGGCTGGTAAAGATGCAACATACAGGGCCATTTTGGCTGGATTGTACTGGTGAAGCACAATCATTGCACTACACACAACTCTGGCATTTGCATGGTCTGAGCCTGTGCAGTTCAGCTCAGTTAGACCAGTTAGGCTTTGACTCAGCTCATCCAGATCCTGACTCACATCCTGACTCACATCCGATTTCGAGTTGACTCAGTTCTTGACCCGGTTGATTCTGGTCCTCGACCTTGACCGATTTGACCCGATTGACCGGTGATAAAGGCGGATTTTGCCAGTCACTGAGATACTTCCGGCGCCGGACTCGCCATATTCTGATTTTCCGGCGACGATTTTTGGACATAATTTTACATGGGTTTTTCTCACACATGGGCTTCGTGGACCACTTAGAGATGGGTTTTGAGAAGACCTAATATTGGAAGGAGTATCCTTTATGGAAATTGAGAAACATATAAAAAGAGAAGACTTTTACCTAATTGAGGAGATCTATTATATCTATCTTATATCTTATCTTTTGCCTCTACTCTTGTTCTAGGGTTTAGAACCATGAAAGTTTTTCTCTTTCTTCTTGTTATGAACTCCATGAATATGAGCTAGAGTTTTCTTTTGGTTATGGATTAGTTGGATTTCCAAACATGAGTTTTTGTTCAATAAATTAGTTTTCTCTCATATTATCGTTTATGATTCACCATTAATAATCTCATATGATTGAATGTTTGTTTTGTCAAGTTGCAAATTGGTAGAACTCACATGCATGTCTTTTGCTAGATTAGGGTTATTATACGTAAAAGTGATAATTCTCGATTGCAAGTTGCATAATTATGATTATACTTTGTAGTGATATATTCTTATGATCATATGTGAACCATAACCTTTGTTAAATCGGATTAGTGCTTTTACACGTTCGATTGCTTTGATTGGCCTGATTTCATAGTACTTAACGCATCTAAGGAATTAAACTTGATTAGTGCTTCTACACGTTAGGTTGTTCCTTTAGATAGAATTCATATTCGCATCTTTTAATGTGTTTGTTGATGATAAGAGGAGATTAGTGGGATATTCTTGCGATCAAGGTATTCTAGGGCCTTTGATAAAAGTTGAGATTAAAATATCAATTCTAGTTATTGTGTTGAAAACATGTTTGTGATTGAAGACGAAATCCATGACCAATACTTTCTTATCCTTGATTCGATTTGTTTACTTTTCTTTATTTGTTTTTATTTAGTTTATTATATAAAAATCAGAAAACTACCGGTGTTATTTATAGGGAACCGAAACAATTTGACAACCTAGACCTCTCTGTGGGAACGATCCTTTCTTGCCCTTGCTTCATTATATATTTTGAGTAGTAAGAAAGTGTAATTTATTTTTGTGTCGGTGACAACTGGTCAAATTTTAGCGCGCTGCAGGGAGGGGCGGTTGTCACTTGTTTTTGGTTTCTTATTTTTGTTTTTTTATTTTGTTTTATTTTTCTTATTTTTCTGGGTTTTAACCTTGGTGTGAGAATTTTATTTTGTGTGCTTGTTTCTCATGGAAGGAGCATACTACATGGATGGATACGGTTTTCAACAACCTCAACAATATGACAACTACCAATTCCATGGGTATAATCAAAACCAATTTATTGGTTATGACCAATATTCCATGGAACCTTATGGTTTTCCTCAACAACCTTATGGCGGGGAACAACCACAAGGATGGGAGGATTCTTATGCTCGTGAACAAAAAGTCTCTAACTTTATAGATCAAGTTTCCAACTTTTTACAAGAGGAATTTCAAAAGCAAAAGAGACTACAAACGAGCAACTCCAAGAACTTCGTGGAAGGTATTGCTAGCTTGCGAAAGAGGTATTGATCAATGCAAGGAAGATATGGATAATTCTAATGTGCATATGGTTAGTGATGAATATTTGATTGATGCTAATGTTGAAAAAGGCCAATCCTTGGGCACTTTCGTTGATAATTGTGTAGTTAACTCAACTCTTGATCGTAATAATGATCATTCACCTATTCAAAAGGATGAGTTCGAGATTAGCAACCTAAATTCAGCGAGGACCAATCTTATATTGACTATGATAGTGGCGGTGATTATGATACATTGCTTGAAACAACTCATGGTGACATCTCAGGAGTGTATAATGGAGTCTTTTTGGGATCAAGATGAAGACGAAGAGGAATATGTCGACACTTGTGTAGATTACTCAAGCATTGATCTTAATAATGATCAAGAGCCTATTCAAAGGGTGGAGCTTGAGGATGATGCATTTTCGAGTGTTCTAAAAAGTTTCTTATAATAAAATTTGGATCCGCAAAAGAGTATGTGCCTTACAACAAAAGGAGTGTGTTGAGAATGAGACCGTTATGACCACTATTGTGGAAGACCCAATTGAGCTTACATATGATTGTAATGATGATGTTTATGTCGAGACTGTGGTTAAGGCAGAAACGGACGAAGAATGGTTGCAAGGTTTGATAGAGGACCATGATATAAAAGAGGTGACTAACTCACTTGAGTTTTTCAAGGATGAAGAGGATTCCGTAATACAAGAGATTGTGCAAGGTTTATCTAACCCTATGCCTATTGTTTCTTCTCCTTTACCTCTTATTGGTTTGAATGTATGTGCTTCGAGAATATTGTTGAATGACTTTGTTTTTCGTTTTCCGCCATTAGAGAAACTTGATTCTCATACTATGCAGGTTATGGAACAAGAAAACCGTGGAAGTACCCGACTTCTATATTCTTTATACACTTCCAAGTGTGGACAAGGATAAGTGTGGGGGAAGATTTTATCGGTTCATAGCTTCACTTTTGCGTTATATTACTAATATTTGTGTGAAGCTAGTGTTTGCAAAACAGGTTCTATGGAAGGACCCCAACTTTTCAGATTGTTGGTATATGGACGATAACAAAGAGTCGGTGACGACTTTAAACCAAGCGCTAAATGGAAGGAAACCCATAGGTTTGTATCTTAAACCCTTTTATTTATTTATTTTTATAGTTTTCATATCATATTTGCATCCCCATGTTTAATTTCATTAAAATCTGGAATCTATCTTAGAAGAGAATTATGCCGAATACCTTTTCGTCGAAAAAATTCAGACTGCACGTAGTTCAGTCCAGAGATAACTGTCAGACCGTTTATCAAAACACTGTGCCCTTTTGACACTTTGTAGAAAACACGTAGATGAAAAACTTTTGTGAAATGGAGTTTTTACAAATTCCTTACCAATTTGTACATTTTTTTGCGTTTTATCTGATGTTACGTCAGAATTCAGAATTTTTGGTTTTCACATTGAGGACAATGTGAAGTTTAAGTGGGGGAGTCTTTTGCATATAGAGTTTTTAGCCTTTTTTGAGTCAAAATTTTCATTTTTTTTTTTTGTATATATTTGAATAAAACTCCAACTTGTGGTTAGTTTAGAGTCACATAGTATACATGTCGCTAAGATTACATCGAGAATCTCATAATAGTGATTGAACTTAGAGATGACGAGAGAACATGATCGGGTTTCTTAATTGTATGAGAGTTAAAGTTGGATTTAACCATGCCACTGGCAAATAAGGTGCAGACTGAATTCGGTATTAGAGTAGTGGTCCCATATAGTGGAGACTACCCATGTTACATAATATGAGGCACCGACCTTCAATTCTTTGTACTGTCTAAATTTGTGCTTTTAGAGTGTGTGTCACCAGACGTAAATTCCGGAAGAATGGTGAGCTGTCCAACTTCCCACCATAGAAGCACTATTTTGATCTCTTGAGTGTTATTTTTATCAATCATGTTGGTGACATCGAATTGCTAACTTACATACCACTTGTAATCTTGTTCGCGATTAGCACCATCTGCCTTATCTCTATCTACACCAATGAGTCCATAGAAACACCATCATCATCAACAAGAGGAGCATCACAAATTTGAAGGAAAATTGAAGACGTTCGAGGTTTACGAGCAACGATACAGAAATGAGCAGATTTCAGATTCAAGTAAAGCAACAAGACAAGGAGCAGAATTTTTATAAGTTGAAGACTATTGTACAAGAGTGAAAATTATCAAGGATGAGAGTTCGAGAAGTTTATGATATCAAGATATACAAGTTGTGAAGAATCAAGCGGTAAAGTACTTACACCATGGCCTTTGTACTTACGTTTTTATTTTATTTTATTTGTATTTTATTTTTCTCTTGTCTCAAAAAAAAAAACAAAAAAATTGAAAAAAAAAAAATTAGAAAAAACAAAAAACAAAAAAAAAACAAAAATGATTAAAAAAAAATAATTGGGTTTGTATAGTTCGTTTTTAGTTTTGTATTCTTTCAATAAAGCCAATGGAAAGAAGGAATATCTATAATGAAGTTTCAAGCAACAAGAAATTAGAGGAAAGAATTACATTGTCGAGATTCTACGAAGTTCAAGAGTTGAAGACCGAAGACGAAGATGAAGACACCGATAGAAGACCGAAGACGTTTCTATGGATCTTGTGAGAGTGGTTCGGCTGCACGCCGAACAGAGATAACGAGGTAAGTAAGCATATTCCCACCTTCGTTAAATGGTTGATTTCCTTTCGAAGAGATCGTCGAGAAAAATGGGTTTTCAAAAATTATAAAAGATGTGGGTTTTCAAAATACTTCGGAGGGTTTTGACTTCCTACCATTCAACGTGTCGCAGATTCTCTCTTCATTCCTACCTGGACACATGTGTGACCCATAAAAAGTCATTATTGAGAGCAATTTCATAAAACCCTTTCTTGTGAGGCAGAGTGAGACTTTCGATCACTCAGAACAATTTCTTTCGATAAGGGATGGTTATTTCTCTCTCAACTTTTAAGGATGAGATTGTGTTCATTTATGTGTCTAACTTCTTATGACTCGTGTGCAGAATCTCTATGTCTTCTTAGCGCGTTGGATGCTATCATTACGGAGAACTATTAAGTTGGAAAAGTAGGTTTTGTGGGTATATCTCTAGTAAACCCTCACGAGACTATAACTCGTCCACTAGGGACACCTAGGGGTTTAAAGGCTTGTTATTTACGCTAAAAGTGACCGTAGCCTCGACGACACAGAGTTGTATGTATTCTTTAGAGTAAGTTTTGTTTTGTTTGATTTGCTCGAGGACTAGCAAAGTCTAAGTGTGGGGGAATCTGATAGGTGTTGTAAAACACCTAATTTACTATCTAGTAGTTACGCTTTCTTTGCTATTTTTCTGGTGAATTATGTACTTTACGCGTGTTTTTGAGTTATTAGGTACTCTGGAGTCGCACGGAGGAAAAGAAGCGGAAATCATCAAAAAGGGCAAATTGTTATTTCATGGGCGAACACTATCTGGAGCCTAGTCAAGGTTAAGGGACACCTCTTTTGGGAGGAGTATTAAACATAGGTTAGCTTAGGTTAAGGGGCTGTCAATTTGGTTAGCCCTTATCAGAAGTGACCAGGTGGCAATAACCATCCTAACCTACTACCTAAAATCCAGAGGAACCATCGTTCATTTTTCATCTGAAATTGAGAAAGAGGAGAGTTAGAGAGGCAGCCATGGAGTTCAGAGACGAGAGGAAACGATGGTGACTGTTGCAGAAGAAATTGAGATCTGAGGAGTTGAAGATGGTAGAGAAATTGAAGGAGTCGGGTTCTGTTGAAATGGGGTTTGTTGTTGGGGGTTTCACAGAAATTAGGGTTCGATGGATTTGAGCGTAGTGGCTTCAATTGAGAGATGGTTGAGCTGTTAAATAATTAGGTCAAGAAATTGGAGAAATGGGTATCTCGTGAAGCTGCGATTTTGTTTGAAGGGTTTGAATTTGAGTTGAAATTGATGTTAGGGTTTGATAATGGGGTTAATCGTGTGTCTTGATGTTAATTTGAAGAATCAATTACAGTAAATGGTTGATGCCCGATGAAGAGATTGAGATGGGAATTGAAATTCTGCTTGGATTGTAAAGAAGGGGTATTGGGTATCACTTTCATTGAGTCTTGTTTTGGTGTCTGAGTTAAGCAATGGGAATTGAATAAAGAAAGTGGGTTTGATTTCAATAGATTGATTGGCGATGAAGGTGGAAATCTTGGAGATTACAAGGCGGTGGTGGTTGATTCGAGAATGGGAGTTGCAAATTTGTTGATATCAAGCAAAAGGTGAAGTTGTGGAGATTAAATGGGTATTTGCTCTGTGTGTGTGTTGATACTCAGGATATGCAGCTGAGGTGCGAGTCGATGGCCGAGTTATGTATGAGATTACAAGGATTGTGTGATTGCGGTGGTTGTCTACGATGTATGCTAGGAATTGAAGTCCGTGGAGTTGGTTTGAACTTGGTGGATTCTTTTACGGGGGTGGAGGTTGCTATCCGGGAATAATGCAATTTGAGCTTAAGAACATTGAGTTGAAGTACTGAGAACGGAGACATGGGAGATGATTAGATTTGTGAGTTGTATTACTTGCTACCAATTCTTGGGAGTTTGGTGAGATGAATTGGTCCCGGAGTTGTGTTTGGCACTGAGAATGCTAGGTTGGAATGCAGCTTTAGATGGTAGCGATTTTGGGAGATGCAGGAGATGATGGTGCAAAGCTTCTGGAAAAGAAACAAGATGAGAGATGCCATGGGGTTGCAGGGATTCAGTGGAGACCAGGTGCAGGCACTGATGCAATTACAGAGCACATCGCGGGAATAAAATGGCTAAGGCTCGATGGTGTGTGTCAATGAGGTCTGTCAGCAATGAAAGCTGCGAGTTGAAGTCTTGCTGAGTCTTTGTCTGTTGTGCAAGTTGATGAAGGCCGAGGTATTGCAGCTGCGAGTTTAGTTTGGTGTGTGATTGAATGGTTTTAGCAAGAGAGAGTGGAGTTTGAAGCCGAGAAGATACAAATTCAAATTGAAGTGTAGGTTGGGTAAAGATGCAACATACGAGGCCATTTTGTTTGGATTATCTTGGTGAAGCACAATCATTCCACTACACACAACTCGGCATTTGCATGGTCTCGAGCACAAAGTTGGCTCAGTTAGACCGATTAGGCTTTGACTCGAGCTCATCCGGATCCGACTCACATTCGACTCGGTTGATTTCGGTTATTGACTCCGATTTGATTGGTCGACCTTGGCCAAATTTGATTGAGTTGACCTGAGTGATCCGGGCGGATTTTGCCGGTCACTTGAGATACTTTCCTTAGGACTCGCCAATTTCTACCATATTCGGTTTTCAACGACGATTTTTGGACATAATTTTACATGGGTTTTTCTCACACATGGGCTTCGTGGACCACTTAGAGATGGGTTTTGAGAAGACCTAATATTGGAAGGAGTATCCTTTATGGAAATTGAGAAACATATAAAAAGAGAAGACTTTTACCTAATTGAGGAGATCTATTATATCTATCTTATATCTTATCTTTTGCCTCTACTCTTGTTCTAGGGTTTAGAACCATGAAAGTTTTCTCTTTCTTCTTGTTATGAACTCCATGAATATGAGCTAGAGTTTTCTTTTGGTTATGGATTAGTTGGATTTCCAAACATGAGTTTTTGTTCAATAAATTAGTTTTCTCTCATATTATCGTTTATGATTCACCATTAATAATCTCATATGATTGAATGTTTGTTTTGTCAAGTTGCAAATTGGTAGAACTCACATGCATGTCTTTGCTAGATTAGGGTTATTATACATAAAAAGTGATAATTCGATTGCAAGTTGCATAATTATGATTATAGTTTGTAGTGATATATTCTTATGATCATATGTGAACCATAACCTTTGTTAAATCGGATTAGTGCTTTTACACGTTCGATTGCTTTGATTGGCCTGATTTCATAGTACTTAACGCATCTAAGGAATTAAACTTGATTAGTGCTTCTACACGTTAGGTTGTTCCTTTAGATAGAATTCATATTCGCATCTTTTAATGTGTTTGTTGATGACAAGAGGAGATTAGCGGGATATTCTTGCGATCAAGGTATTCTAGGGCCTTTGATAAAAGTTGAGATTAAAATATCAATTCTAGTTATTGTGTTGAAAACATGTTTGTGATTGAAGACGAAATCCATGACCAATACTTTCTTATCCTTGATTGATTTGTTTACTTTTCTTTATTTGTTTTTATTTAGTTTATTATATAAAAAATCAGAAAACTACAGTGTTATTTATAGGGAACCGAAACAATTTGACAACCAAGACCTCTCTCCGTGGGATTCTTGCCCTTGCTTCATTATATATTTTGAGTAGTAAGAAAGTGTAATTTATTTTTGTGTGGTGACAACCGGTCAAGCCCACTTGGAGCGTTGTTCCTTTATAGCCCAGACCATGTGTATCACGATGTTCTTTACATGCTCCTATCATAGTGGATAATTTTGTAAAACTAGCATTGAATCTTTTCAGATTCTCTTCCAGTGATTTGACCTTATAAAGAGCAGCAGCTAGATCAACCTCCGATTGTTTTTCTCTGGCGAGAAAGCTGATTTCTATGTCATTAAAACATTTTTGTTCAGAGCCATATCTTGCTTCAGTTTATGCAAGTCTTTCTTTCAACACAAAGAGATTTCGACGAAGATTATCACATTGTTAATTTTTTGAACGCACATCTTCTTTACGGTCTTTAAGAAGAGATTGTAAAATTTTGTAACCACAATCATATCCCTTAAAGAGTTTTCTCGGTTTCTGTTTTCTTGTGAGAGGAGTGGATATTCGGCCAAGCAAGTCGTTGACCCTTTTTCTTTATGATATGGCCAAAGAGCTTGATATATTGTGAGATAGCCCTCATCAAGATCTTGTCCCTCTTCTGAAATCACTTTCATCGAAAGCTCATCTAATCCTTCATATAGGCACTTTGCCGTTGAATGCATTTTTCGGACAAAGGAGAAGATGTGAGAGATTTCTTAGGTGACTCAAGGCTTTGAACCAAGTCGAATGATTGAACTGGTGATGCGTTGTCGAGACATTATCATCCATAGTTTATATCGCTACAAACACGAGACTTATGAGGTTTATAATGTGTTTTTCAAGCTCTGATGCCAATTGAAAAACGGGGGTCTAACAACCACACCCAATATTTCGCTTAGTCTGTATGGACAACTCCAATATAATTCCAAGAAAGTCAACTAGACAGTCATACTCAATCAATGGAAATATATCCAAGAGTTTGTATCTCTGTTTCACAATGTAATCAACAAATCAAATAGATAAAAATCCGCGAGCCTGATTATTATGTGAAACGACTTGAAAGGTACCAAAGACCAATGTTCAAGTGTCAATCAATATAATCAACAACCAAAGGTTGGATTCTCAATTTATTAAATACGCACAAACTGTGATATTTCTATTATATAACAAAATATAATACTTAAAAGAAATAACACAAACACCCGTAAATTTTGTTAACGAGGAAGCCGCAAATACAGAAAACCCTCGCGACCTAGTCCAGATTTGAACACCATATCGTATTAAGCCGCTACGAGACACTAGGTGATAGACACATTTTGTGTCTAAATTATCTCAATTCTTTATATTGATAGTGCTCATTTTTGTACTTATTATGGTGTTTTGTGCGTGTGTAGGTATTTTTGGCCAATAAACATTTTGGAAAAATCGGCTCGAAAAAGTTGCGCCGGAGGACACCTACTATTCGGAACCTCACTACGGATAAGGGGTACCCAAATTACTAAGGGGCACCCCCAGGGCATCACCAAAGACACCTGCTAAATACACCCCTACTCTGGTTAGGGGCTACCCATCTTCCACTAAATTTGTAGGGAAATATTTCTTCACATGACAGATTTGTGGATCGAGTTTTGAGAGGATTTAGAGATTCAATCCTTGACTTTTTGGTGGAATGGACTGTTAGAGCCTATGGAGCTTGGTACAAGAGTTTGGATCGATTAATTTGGGCTGCATGATCGTGTTGGAGCGAAAGCAGGGGAGAAAAAAAAAAAGTACGGGTTTCGGTTGGGATAAAATTGGAAGATTCGTGGAAGATAAGTCTGTGATGATTCGTATCTATCAAATATAGAAGTTGGAGTAATTTAGGAAGGATTTTACGGCTTTTGTAACCGCGTAAGAAGATTCGAGAGAAGAAAATTCGGACCTTCTTTGCCGAAGAAAAAAAAAGAGATATTCTCGAGATTTAATCAGTTATAATCCCTTTTGTGGGCTATAAATAGGTTTCGAGAGGTCAGCAGGAGTTACGAACACTTTAGGGAGGTTTAGAACACCACAGAGAACAAAAATCACGAGTTGCGAAAGCTTTCTCTTTGGTGTAAGGCGAAGAACACGAAGAACAATAGGCTTCCAAGGGCGGTCGTTTTACGGGTCTTAGATACAACGACATAGCAACAGTGCATAAGTCGGCTCTTGTAACAGTCCATTGTAACAGACTTTGTAACGCCATTACAGCGTTGCAAACGATCATTTTATTGTTTTTCATCCTTTTAATCATCTTTTGAGCCATAAATACATATTTTGAGACCATGATTAATATGAGGAGCTAAACCCCATTGCTGAGGCGATAGAGGAAGCTATTTTTCCAACAAAAAGTGGTATATTCTATTTTTATCTTTTTATTTGCAGTTATTATATGATTATTTGCCTTGAACTAATATTGAATATGATTTTGATTTGAGTGATTGTGATCTATTTTGATGGAGTATGCTTAGTTTTAATACTTTTGATGCTTCATACTTGGTATTTACAATTATTACTTTTGAAAATCTACTTATTGCAATAGTTTAGAATCAAATTGAACGAGAAAATTGCATGAATATAAATATTGGATTAAATCACTTTGAACTTGGAAAATAGCGGAATCTTAGCCTCGGTGTTCTTTAATATTGATATCAACTTTGTCGGTGTTTGCTATAATTTTTAGTGTGTTTTCTATTTTTGTTTTAATTTTAAAGTCTCGAAAATCCTTCACAAGTTCGAGAGAACGACAACCTTTCTTACCACTTTTCTACAACTTTCAAAATCACATCAATTTTTGGCGTAAGCCATGGACTTGTTTTAGGATTTTAGATTTATTTTTAGTTTTTTTTTATTCTTTTGTTCTATTTTTCGTTTTCTTGGGTATTTGTGTTTTGATTACAGGTTTGGATATTGGACCGAAAGGAAAGCTGAGCCAAATATATTGGTGATGAACTAAAGACTTGGAGTCAAAGACAAAGCGAAAAAAGCGAGGAAGAGACAAAGAATTTTATTTTTATTTATTTTTTAGGTTTTTTCGAAAACTGTATTAGGGTTATTAATTATTTTTGTAATTTTTCTTTTTATTTTTGGACTTTTTGGACATTTTTGGGACTTTGGACATTATTTTTATTTTTACCCTACGGAAGGGTAATCTTAAATATAAAGCTGTTTTTGAGAGAAGGAGGACAATTACGATATTGTCTATGCACCTTGGGTTCGTACACCGACATAGGAGTCGGTGGCCCGAGTCGACTACTAACCGATTCATCCCCCGTGCTCGGGCGGAGGTAAGATTACGAACACTCGCGAATCCGTCGTGAGTTCTTGGACTCCTTCGTATGCGTATATGTTGAGGACTGAATACGAACATTTATTTTTCTAGTAAAGGGCAAGGCCTGGCCATACAAGATAAGGGTTCGGATTTCATCACCGTTCTCTTCTTGCCGCCTTAGGAACACGTAACCTACGAACCTAAGCCTTAAAATTTTGACTAGAACAAGACCGATAGGGTAACGAGCTTAATAGGAAAGTTATTCGAAAAATATTTGTTACTCTTTTAAGCACACTTCAAAGTTCATGAAGGTTTCTGTGAGTTGAATGCGTGACTGCGCCGCATTGTAATTCCGGTGAGGCCTTGGGTATCAAAGCTCCACCGAGCCTCTATTCAACTCACTTTGACTCGGATTGATTCAGGAGGGGTTTGCTTAAATTGTAACGAATTCCATTCGAAGGATTAGAAATTTGGTCTAGAAACAATCTAAGTGGAGCCATCATGCTTTTTGTTTGCTAGAAATCTCTAGGTTTGCTTTGGTTGAGTCGGCCTTGATTTGTGATTGCATAGAATTCCTTCCCTAATTCTTTTGTATGCACGAACGTAAAGAGACGCCCTAGGTAGATTTGTTAAAGAGAAACCTAGTAGTTCTAAAGCGTCTCGATTACCTTAATTTAGAAAGTCAAATTTTTGAAGAGTTCTTTGTTTTTGAACGTCCGTCTGGGAGACAATCCTAATATTCCGATAGTGCGAAATGGCAACTTTGAAAGCCTTGTTGAACCCGACTAGGGCTACTCGTCCTCGTGTATCGGAGTTAGTGAAAGCAGAAGCAACTTATGAACTTAAACACGGGATCTTGTTGCTCCCAATCTTCTTAGGGAAAGAAAAATGAAACCCCTATTTTCATGTTAGGGACTTTGAGGAAATTTGTAGTACCTTGAAAATTAGAAACCTTGATGATGATGCTTTGAAATTCGGGTTATTCCCCTTTTCCTTGAAAGATAAAGCCAAATCGTGGCTATATAGTTTGGTCTGGTTCAATTGAAACATATGAACAACTTACATCTGCCTTTTTGAACAAGTTTTTCCTAGGCACAAAACATCGTCTATTAGGACGCAAATACGCACGTTTTTCAACGGGAGGGAGAATCTTTGTATAGGTATTTGGAAAGGTTCAATGATTTATTAGCCCAATGTCCTCATCATGGTCTCGATAAGGTTAGGTTAGTTCGGATCCTTTATGAGAGTTTAGATTATTCCACTACAACCACGAGTAGAATCTATGTGTGCGGGTGGGTTTGAAAACCAAACAGTTGATGAGGCGATGACATATTTGCATGAAATCGCCGAAAAGACTAACAATGGGAAAATAATAGGGAACCCCAGAAAACAATTCTTAGGCAGAGGAAACGTTAATAGGGTAGAAGGAGGCTATGAATCGGATGCCAAAATTCTTTGCTATAGCGAAAAGGTTAGAAGCTTTAGAACCAGGTCACACTAGTGGTAGATTGGAGCCTTTTTGGGAAGGCCGAGAATAATGAAGAGCAAGCCAATGCTCTCTATAATAACTCTAGATTTGACAACCGTCAAAGTTTGACCCATATTCGAAACCTATAATCCTGGTTGGAGAAACCATCCAGAACTTTTCGTGGTCTAAGGGCGAGTCAAAGGTCGGTTTAGTAATTCTAATGCTCCCCGGGTTTGGTTACACTAAGAATTCTTCGGAGCCCGAGAAAATAAAACGACTAGCTTAGAGGACTCTATTAAGATGTTAGCAAAAACTCGGGATATGTTAGCACGGAACCAACTTAGTTTTCAACAGAAACCAAGCGAGAACTTTCAAACTAATGCTCGGATCCTTGCTAAGTTAGAACTTCAAGTGGGACAAATAGCTAAGACCTTAAGTGAGAGAGATAACGGAAGGTTCCCTAGTCAGACTAATCCCAATCCTAGAGGAGTTCATGAAGTAGGTGCAAAACCATCGAATCAGTTGAATGCTATTAGAACCCTTAGGAGTGGTAGAGTAGTAGACAATCAGGTAACCATGTCTAGATAGTGAACATCTCGTAGTTCACCCCTCAGGATCTCACCCCTCGGGACCACCACTATATTTGAAGGTGATAAAGTTTCTAATGATGTCAATTACGTTTCTGAGAGGTTTGATTCGTGCCTAGAGCCCCGTTTCCCCAACTATTAGTACCAACAAAGAAGGAATCGAACTTTAATGACATATTGGAGGTTTTTAAGCAAGTTACCATAAACCTTCCTTTATTAGATGCAATTAGGCAAATTCGCTTATGCCAAGTTCCTTAAGGATATGTGTACTTTTGGCAAAACTTAGCATCCATAAGAAAGCCTTTTAGCTAGTCATGTAAGTTCAATCATTCGAACACCACAACTCCAAAGTACAAAGACCCGGGTTCCCCCACCATTGCTTGTACAATAGGTAAACACGGGTAGAAAAAGCTTTACTTGACTTAGGAGCCAGTGTGAACTTCTTTGCCGTACCATGTACTTACTGGCTAGGACTTGGTGAAATGAAACCTACTCGGATGACATTGCGGTTAGGCGTAGGTGCATTAAAATTCCTCGAGGTGTTATTGAGGATGTTCTTATTGAGGTCGACAAGTTTATTTATCCGGTGGATTTCGTGGTCCTAGATACATTTTGTCCCCAGACCCAGGAGAACCAGATACTGTGATTTTAGGTCGCCCATTTTTAGCTACGTCTAATGCGATCATTAAGCTAATCGAAATGGTGTGATGAATTTGTCTTTTGGTAATATGACTATGGAGATGAACATTTTTAATGTCGTTAAGCTACCCTATGAGCTAGATGACACATGTGTTGAAGAGGTGAACATGATAGAAGCCTTAGTTAGGGAGTCATTACCAAACATCTTGTACGAGGACCCATTAGAAAGTTGTCTATCATTTTGGTTTAGATTTTGGCGACGATAACACTATTGAATGAGTGAATGCTCTATTAGATTCTACCCCTGTGTTAGATCTTGATAGATGGAAAGCTAAAGTTCGAACCCTTACCGGTTCGAGAATACCTTAATTCCTTCTTTAGAAGAGCCTCCTAAGTTGGACTGAAACCACTGCAGGCACACTCAAAAGTATGTGTTTTTAGGCCCATACGAGACTTACCTATGATTGTAGCTTCCGATTTGGATAGTGATCGGGAAAGTAGGCTAGTAAAAGTACTTCAAGACAATAAGGAAGCTTTAGGGTGGACTATAGCGGACATTAAGGGTATAAGTCCTAGTGTGTGTATGCATCAGATTCATTTAGAAGAAGACTCCAAACCTTCTAGGGAGATGCAACGTCGCCCGAACCCTAACATGAAAGAGGTAGTTCGAAAAGAGGTGCTTAAGTTGTTAGATGCGGGTATTATCTACCCAATTTCCGACGATAAAGTGGGTCAGCCTGTTCGGGTTGTCCCAAAAGAAATCGAGTATCCTTTGTAGTCGAGAATGATAATAATGAGTTAATCCCAACCCGAGTGACCACGGGATGGCGTGTTCAGTATTGACTACGGAAATTGAACAAGGTCACAAGGAAGGATCACTTTCCCCTTCCTTTTATCGACCAAATGCTAGAGAGATTAGCTGGACATGGTCATTATTGCTTCTTAGATGGCTACTCCGGTTATAATCAAATCGTTATTGCCCCGAGAAGACCAGAGAGAAAACCACTTTTACCTGTCCCTTTGGTACCTTTGCGTATAGACGCATGCCTTTCGGGCTATGTAATGCCTGCGACTTTTCGGCGTTGTATGATGAGCATATTTTTCTGATATGGTAGAACGGTTTCTAGAGGTCTTTATGGATGATTTTTCGGTGTTTGGTTTCATCTTTTGATGAGTGCTTGCATCATTTGACATTAGTGTTGACTAGGTGTAAGGAAAAGAATTTAGTGCTTAATTGGGAAAAATGCCATTTTATGGTTAAATCGGGAATTGTGTTAGGGCACATTGTTTCTTCAAAGGGTATAGAGGTAGATAAAGCCAAAGTTGACCTTATTAAGACTTTTACAGTCCCAAAAACCGTAAAAGATGTTAGGTCATTCCTAGGGCATGCGAGTTTTTACCGTCGATTCATTAAGGATTTTAGCTTGATTTCTAGACCTCTTTGCAATTTACTTGCAAAAGATGTTAAGTTTATCTTTGATGATGCTTGTTTAGAAGCTTTTGAGAAGCTTAAGAATTTACTCACTCTTTTGCCCGATAGTCCGGGCACCTAACTGGAACCTACCCTTTGAAATTATGTGCGATGCTTCAAGTTATGCTATAGGTGTTGTGCTAGGTCAACGAGAAAACAAATTACTTCATGTGATTTACTATGCTAGCAAAACTACGAATGATGCCCAAATGAACTATACAACTACAGAAAACCGTTAGCCATCGTATTTGCCTTGGATAAGTTTAGATCCTACCTATTAGGTTCTAAGATCGTAATCTATCTTGATCATCTTTGCTTTGAAATACCTTTTGTCTAAGGATACCAAACCTAGATTGATTAGGTGGATCCTTTTTTACAAGAATTACTGTCAGACATTAGAGACAAAAGGGTGCCGAAAATGTAGTAGTGAGACCACTTGTCTAGGCTAGTTGTTAGTTCCCCTAGTGATTCCCTTCCTATAAGGGATAGCTTTCTGATGAACAATTGTTCTCTGTTTCCCAATCACCATGGTATGCGAATATAGTGAATTATCTTATTCTTGGTCGAATGCCTCAACATTGGGGTAAGCAAGATCGTTATAGGTTTTAGCAGGGTTAAGCATTTCTTTTGGGACGATCCTTATCTGTTTAAGTATTGTCCGGACAGTTATTAGGAGGTGTATACTGAGAATGACGATCCGATATTATCTCCTTTTGTCATGACCATGCATGTGGGGTCATTTTAGTGCCAAAAAGACTGCTGCTAAGATATTGCGGTGTGGTTTTTAACGGCCTTCGTTGTTTAAAGACTCCCATAGTCATTGTGTTTCTTGTGAGCGTTTCGAAGTTAGGAACCATTTCAGTAGAAATATGATGCCTTTGAACCTATTTTAGTGATTGAGGTCTTTGATGTGTGGGGCATTGATTTTATGGGTCCATTTCCTAATTCTTTAGGTTATCTTTACATACTTGTCGCTGTAGACTATGTGTCTAAGTGGGTTGAGGCGGTTCCGTGTAAAACAAATGACCACAGGGTCGTAGTCCAGTTTTGAAAGAGAACATACTTACACGTTTTGGTACACCGCGAGCTATAATTAGTGATGGAGGTTCACACTTTTGTAATAGACCGTTTGCACTTTTAATGAAACAATATGGTATTACCCACAAAGTAGCAACCCCATATCATCCACAGACTAGTGGTCAGGTAGAGGTCTCCAATAGGGAAATTAAGCGTATTCTAGAGAAAACAGTTAATCCCAATAGGGAAGGCGGTCGTCGAGGCTACTCGATGCCTTATGGGCTTACCGTCTTTGCGTTTAAGACACCCATTGGAATGTCACCTTATCGTCTAGTATTTGGCAAGGCATGTCACCTTCTGTCGAGTTAGAGCATAGAGCCTATTGGGCTATTAAGAACTTAAACTTTTCACTTGAAAAGCGGGGAGCTCACGAAATCTCCGGCTCAATGAGTTGGACGAGATTCGTAGAGATGCATACGATAGTGCTAAAGGAGTATAAGAACAAAATGAAACTTGTGCATGATAAGAATATTTTACGAAAGTCATTTCTCCAGTCAAAAAGTTCTTACGTATGACACTCGTTTGCATCTATTCCCCGGAAGTTGCGCTCTCGGTGGACCGGTCCTTTTGTGGTCCGTCTTGTTTTTTCCTCATGGCGCTATTGAGATTGAGACACGGATGGTAGTAGTTCTTCAAGGTTAACGGTCGGCGGTGAAGCCCTTTTTAGAGCCTTTTCCTACGGTGATGTTGAGGAGGTCCCTGCGGAGGACCCCTGTTTACCTTGATTGACCATCGAGGCGGGTTGTATGTTGTACATTATTTTTGTAGGTTTTTGGTTATACTTCACCCGGTACTATCTTTGACTTCTCTCTTTACTATTTCCTCATGTTACTTATATTTTGGTCTTGTTCTTTAATTAGAAACATTGAGGACAATGTTAGATTTAAGTTTGGGGTGGGGTAGAAACTTTTGTTACCTTTGTGTTACAATAAATAAACTCAGAGCCTAGAAATTTATGCTTATTAAGGATGGCACTAACCAATTTAAGTGGATGGAAGCATTTTGGTTGTAGGAGTTGAGGAACCAATCGATTAGATGGCAACATCTAAAGAGTCTATTCATAAAAGCACGAGCTCGGGTGTTAGAAATAACATGATAGTTTCACCAATCTCGTTGAGTCCTTTTCACTTCTATTTTTATTTTGTTTTGTTTTTAAACTATGTTTCTCTAAGTGATTAGGTGGGGCCCACGAATCAAGTTGTTACCGATGCTAGGGTGAATTAGAGTGATTGAGAAAAAAAAAAAAAAAAAAAAGTGAGACCAGACCATCTGACCAACCGGAATAAATTCAATAAAGTCGACCACTTTGGAACCCTTGTATATGCGATTGTGTTGACCTAGAGCTAGGATTATTGACCTTGGTTCCCTTGTATATGCGAGTGTGTTGATATTAGTCGGACTAGTATCTCGAGTCCATTAGGATAGGTTCATTTTGGCGGAGGCCTTGACAGGATATGGGAAACATCGATCACTTAGTAAACATCAAAACCATCTATGTTTTTCTCTATATCCATCTTCTTTATCTATCCATGTGATTAGTTTTGACTCAGGGTATTGATGTCCATAGTGTGACTATCCGAGTAGAGCTGTGACTTATATATGAATTTTAGTATGCTTGAGTGCAAACTCGTGTACTGACAATTGGAATTTCGCATCGGGGTACTTCTCTGTAGTCGATAAGTATGCCAACCAAGGAGATTCTTTAGTGCCTTCCAAGGTTCTGCGTAGATAGTTAGGTGCGGGTATAAAGGTTTTGTGGGTACACCTCCGGTAAACCCTCCCGAGACTATAACTCGGCCACTAGGGCCACCTAAGGGTTTAAAGGCTTATTGCATACGCTAAATGCAATCGACGATACTGCGACAGTGAGTTAGGATTTTGTTTTTGTTTTATTTTTGCTCGAGGACTAGCAAATAATAGGTTTGGGGTATTTGATAGACACATTTTTGTGTCTAAATTATCTCAATTCTTTATATTGATAGTGCTCATTTTTTGTACTTATTATGGTGTTTTATGTGTGTGTAGGTATTTTTGGCCAATAAACATTTTTGGAAAAATCGGCTCGAAAAGTTGCGCACGGAGGACACCTACTATTCGGAACCTCACTACGGATAAGGGGTACCCAAATTACTAAGAGGAACCCCGGGCATCACCAAAGACACTGCTAAATACACCCCTACCACGGGGTTAAGGGGCTACCCATCTTCCACTAAATTTGGCGGGAAATATTTCTTCCCGGTTGTGATTTGTGGATCGAGTTTTCGAGAGGATTTAGAGAGATTCAATCGCGGCTTTTTGGTGGAATGGACCTGTTAGAGCCTAACAGGCTTGGTACAAGAGTTTGGATCGATTAACTTGGGCTGCATGATCGTGTTGGAGCGAAACGGGAGGAAGGAGAAAAAAAAAGTACGGGTTTCGGTTGGGATAAAATTGGAAGATTCGTGGAAGATAAGTCTGTGATGATTCGTATCTATCAAATATAGAAGTTAGAGTAATTTAGGAAGGATTTCTGTTTTGTAACCGCGTAAGAAGATTCGAGAGAAGAAAATTAGGGCCTTGCTGCTCGAAGAAAAAAAAGAGATATTCTCGAGATTTAATCGAGTTATAATCGACCTGTGGGCTATAAATAGGTTGCTGAGAGGTCTAGCAGGAGTTACGAACACTTTAGGGAGGTTTAGAACACCACGAGAACAAAAATCACGAGTTGCGTAAACCATTTCTGTTGGTGTAAAGTTGAAGAACACGAAGAACAATAGGCTTCCAAGGACGGTCGTTTTACGGGTCTTAGATACAACGACATAAGCAACGGTGCATAAGTCGGCTCTTGTAAGCAGTCCATTGTAATATGACTTTGTAACGCCATTACGGCGTTGCAAAGCGGTCTGTTTATTATTTTTCATCCTTTTAATCATCTTTTGAGCCATAAATACATATTTTGAGACCATGATTAATATGAGAGCTAAACCCCATTCTTTGAGGCGATAGAGGAAGCTATTTTTCCAACAAAAAGTGGTATATTCTATTTTTATCTTTTTATTTGCAGTTATTATATGATTATTTGCCTTGAACTAATATTGAATATGATTTTGATTTGAGTGATTGTGATCTATTTTGATGGAGTATGCTTAGTTTTAATACTTTTGATGCTTCATACTTGGTATTTACAATTATTACTTTTGAAAATCTACTTATTGCAATAGTTTAGAATCAAATTGAACGAGAAAATTGCATGAATATAAATATTGGATTAAATCACTTTGAACTTGGAAAATAGTGGAATCTTAGCCTCAAAGTGTTATTTTAATATTGATATCAACTTTGTCGGTGTTTGCTATAATTTTTAGTGTGTTTTCTATTTTTGTTTTAATTTTAAAGTCTGAAAATCCTTCACAAGTTGAGAGAACGACAACCTTTCTTACCACTTTTCTACAACTTTAAAAATCACATCAATTTTTGCGCGCCGACGCGGACTTGTTTTTAGGGTTTTAGATTTATTTTTAGTTTTTTTTTATTCTTTTGTTCTATTTTACGTTTTCTTGGGTATTTGTGTTTTGATTACAGGTTTGGATATTGGACCGAAAGGAAAGCTGAGCCAAATATATTGGTGATGAACTAAAGACTTGGAGTCAAAGACAAAACGAAAAAACGAGGAAGAGACAAAGAATTTTATTTTTATTTATTTTTAGGTTTTTCAAAACTGTATTAGGGTTATTAATTATTTTTGTAATTTTTTCTTTTTATTTTTGGACTTTTTGGACATTTTTGGGACTTTGGACATTATTTTTATTTTTACCCTACGGAAGGGTAATCTTAAATATAAAAATTTGTTTGAGAGAAGGAGGACAATTACGATATTGTCTCGCACCTTGGGTTCGTACACCGACATAGAGTCGGTGGCCGAGTCGACTACACCGATTCATCCCCGTGCTGGAACGGGAGGTAAGATTACGAACACTCGCGAATCCCCTGTCGGCAGTTCTGGACTCCTTCGTATGCTTATATGTTGAGGTGAATACGAACATTTATTTTTCTAGTAAAGGGCAAGGCCTGGCCATACAAGATAAGGGTTCGGATTTCATTACCGTTTTCTTCTTGCCCGCCTTAGGAACACGTAACCTACGCGAACCTAAGCCTTAAAATTTTGACTAGAACAAGACCGATAGGGTAACAAGCTTAATAGGAAAGTTATTCGAAAAATATTGGTTACTCTTTTAAGCACACTTCGAAGTTCATGAAGGTTACGTGAGTTGAATGCGTGTTGCGCCGCATTGTAATTCCGATGAGGCCTTGGGTATCAAAGCTCCACCGAGCTTCCCTCGCCTCTATTCAACTCACTTTGACTCGGATTGATTCCGAGGAGGGGTTTGCTTAAATTGTAACGAATTCCCTTTCGAAGGATTAGAAGTCTGGTCTAGAAACAATCTAAGTGGAGCCATCATGCTTTTTGTTTGATAGAAATCTCTAGGTTTGCTTTGGTTGAGTCGGCCTTGATTTGTGATTGCATAGAATTCCCTTCCTAATTCTTTTGTATGCCAACGTAAAGAGACGCCCTAGGTAGATTTGTTAAAGAGAAACCTAGTAGTTCTAAGCGTCTCGATTACCTTAATTTAGAAAGTCAAATTTTTGAAGAGTCTGTTTTTGAACGTCCGTCTGGGGGAGACAATCCTAATATTAGATAGTGCTGAAATGGCAACTTTGAAAGCCTTGTTGAACCCGACTAGGGCTACTCGTCCCTCGTGTATCGGGTTAGCTAAAACGGAAGCAACTTATGAACTTAAACCAGGATCTTACTGTTTGCTCCCAATCTTCTTAGGGAAAGAAAATGAAAACCCTATTTTCATGTTAGGGACTTTGAGGAAATTTGTAGTACCTTGAAAATTAGAAACCTTGATGATGATGCTTTGAAACTCGAGGTTATTCCCCTTTTCCTTGAAAGATAAAGCCAAATCGTGGCTATATAGTTTGGCTTCGGTTCAATTGAAACATATGAACAACTTACATACGCCTTTTTGAACAAGTTTTCCCCTAGGCACAAAACATCGTCTATTAGGACGGAAATCTGCACGTTTTCTCAACAGGAGGGAGAATCTTTGTATAGGTATTTGGAAAGGTTCAATGATTTATTAGCCCAATGTCCTCATCATGGTCTCGATAAGGTTAGGTTAGTTCAGATCCTTTATGAGAGTTTAGATTATTCCACTACAACCACAGTAGAATCTATGTGTACAGGTGGGTTTGAAAACCAAACAGTTGATGAGGCTGGAATGTAGTTGATCCCTAACCAATCTCACACTGATCAAGGTACAGTTGCGCTCCTTACGTCTCTGAATCCCAGCAGGACTCTACGTACTTGATTCCTTTAGCTGATCTCACCCACAACTAAGAGTTGCTACGAACCAAAGTCGAAGACTTGATAAACAAATCTGTCTCACATAGAAAAGTCTATTACATAGATAAATGTTTGTCTCCCACGGATAAACCTATGAGTTTTGTTCCGTATTTTGATAAATCAAGGTGAACAAACACCAATTGATACAATCAAGTCATGAACATTATAGCCACGGTTTGCAAAAGATTGCATTCCTTATTATATAAATATATTAGTTCATGAACAACCGATTTTAGAACATCATCCACTTAGGTATACATACGGGTACGCGTACCTAAGTAGCGGGACCAAGTTTGGGTTTCGCCGGTCTGTGAACTTGTAACGCATACCATCCAAACTCGCGAGAAATTTTCGTACCAGAACCTTACGCCAGTTCGCGTACCGGTACGCATACCAGGTTCCCGGACTACACAAACCAACCAATATGCATACGAGTATGCATACAATGGTTTTCGTACATGGATTACATATATCCAAGTACGCATACTATGCTTAAATCCATTTGTTCTAAACTCTCATTTCAACCATTGAAACATTCTTGGAAGACGGAGTAGCTGTCTCACACAAACTATTAGCTTCAAAGCAATTTTCAAGTGATTGAATGATCAATACTAAACATTCGAGTCTAAATCAAAGAACATTTCACACAAATCACGTAAGATGTTACCATGCGATTTTCATATGATCATCTTTTGACTTTCGTCAAGAATATAAGATTAACTTGGTCAAAGCGAAAGCTTACCAACACATATTTCGAGAAATATGTAAGCGAGTTAAACTCAGCTCGAAATATCAAATGTGTATAATTGAAGTTTATATAGCTATCGACTTTTTGTTTCAAATAAGAGATAAAGTAGATAGACTTTTGAGTGATAGATGAGTTCAAGTCTCCACATACCTTTTGTTGATGAAGTTCCACAAGCTCCCCTTAGTAGTTCTTCGTCTTCAATTGATGAATGCCGTGAAGTCTAATGCTCAACTACACTTTCTATCCTAATCCGATATTTAGCTATAAGTAGACTAGAAATCAAGACTTATAGTTTTGGCAACTAAACTTGACAACAAGCTTGAGTTATCAACGCTTGCGAGTTTGACCGGGCAGTGCTCTAACACTTGCGGCGTGTATTTGGAGAGTGGAGGATCTCATAAATGTTATGACTCTTTGGTTAACCGTTTGTTTAGTGCTTGAGGTGTTCTTGTGAGAAGGGGATCTTGTGTAATCCTTGATCCCCAATTATGGTTCATGTGATTCTTCGGATGCAGTTGTTGAAGATGATGCTCCAAGTGGTATCATTGCATAGGAAGACAATGCAATGAAAACTTTAATAATTAAGTATCCAAACGCTGGAGTTGGCTTTGACTTCATGTTTGACATAATCCGGCCCTTGAGAGGAAGGTGTTTATGTTATTTCCAACCCTACAGGAGAAGATATTTCTTCCTCATAAAGAAATTTCCGAAGTAGTATTCAATGATCAGGAGTATGCCTTAAAGGAAGTTAAGACGGTTGAGATTGGTGTTGGATGGCCTTCTCGACTGTGTCACCGACTTGAAAAGGATTGGGTTTTGGTATCTCAGGTTGATGACACATCTTTAAGATGATTGGGTTATCGGTTGTAATAGTCTCGCAGAGACGACCCTATCCATTTGATAAACTTTTGAAAATATCAGTTTCCCATTCACATCCTCGAGTCACGATAGGGTTAACATCCAGGTCAAGTCCCTAAGTATTGATGGGATGTGGGACAACTAGTTGTAAAGGGAATTGCTGAACATGACTTATTTGTATGTGAAATCCACATACAAGTAAGCAACCTTCGAGGTATGCTAGCTTGTTAACATCTGGTGAGTCCCTTAGTGACAACCTCGGTGGCGATGCATTAAGGTGAACAAACACCAATTGATACAACCAAGTCATGAACATTATAGCCACGGTTTGCAAAGATTGGCATCATCCTGGATCCTCCTTGATGATGTGAAACTTGACATGCATTTGGGCATCATCCATCTTTACTCCAAGAGTGATGCGGTCTAGTGGAATTTCCTTCGAAATCTTTAATTATATTTGGTGAGTGCGTAACCTCATGCCTAGAAACTCCTGCAGCTCTCAGAGTCTTGATGGTGATGATGTTGATATACGTGCAGGCATCAATTAAAGTTTTTCACACCGAGCATCCTTGAGAGGTGGTAGAAGTTCCCATCCGTGTTTCTCATCGTTATTGTTGATTTGTGTCTTCAGAAAGAGCTTGGGATGGACCATAGTCTTTTTAGTAAATTGAAAGCGCTTACCAGATACAACACAATTAAGGGGTGTGAATGTCATATACCTGCTATGGTTAGTAGAGGTGTCCCATATCATATCCTTGTTACGAGTTAGTAAATATAGTTAATATGATAATTAGGGTTAGTACAAATGTAATGAAAGGTTTAGATGTAACCATCGGGAGAATAGTGCTCGTTGGATGCCGAGAGATAAATCTAGCTATTTAAGCTAGTGAAATATGTATCTGTGAACTTAAGAAATTTATAATCAAAATATCGATTTATCGATTCAGGCTTGTTCTTCAGAACCAGTAGGCTAATTCTTCGGAATTAGAAGGCTCGATTCTTCGGAATTGTGAGAAACTTTTCGTGGGTTCATGACAATGAAGATATCCCTGCACCAAGCCTTGGAGAAGTAGAGAAGTTCGCACATGTTTTCCATTATAGAGTGAAATTCCTAATATGGTGGGGGGTCTTTGTGAACACCTTTAGTCCCCAAGCGTAATTCTCCCTAATCAATTTTTTTTCCTTCAAGACACATTCCGGGATTGTTGCATTCAATGGTGGGATGGTTTACGAACCTATGAAAATGATGATATTTTGGATCCGACATCTCCCGAACAATTGGCGGGCGTTGTACATGAGGCAATTTGTGACCCATCGTATCCAAACATATAACAAATTAATGACCTCCTCCATAGGAAATGCCGGAAGTCCGGGAATATTGGATCCCGTGGCCTTATCGCTTGTTGACGTGGAGCCTTAGACGGACCCCAGTATGGAGCTTTCCTAAGGATGATGCTTGATGTCGAGGCTGAATCGGGGGCTAAGGAAGATATGGAGCGCTTAGTCGGTGAGGCCGGTCGAGGTGTAGCCTTCCTCTTGGATCCTTTTTCAGTGACAACAACTATGTATCGTTTGACGAACTATTGCTTGTTGAATAGTTGTTTATTCCCACGGGTGTCTCCACAATTTTATTTTTTGACGGGCCTTGTTCTCTTCGATAAGGATCGAGCAGTTGTCAAAGATCGATGGATAGCCTCCTAGAGTTCAGAGAAAGTCTGAATGTACAAATTTCCGCCAAGGCTTTGTAAGCCGGGGCATTACGCTCTCGTTGTAAGGATGATGATTGCAATGTGATAAATCGACACGTCTTCATTTTCAAATTTGAGAAGTGTTCTAGTCTTCTGACAACAAAGAAAGCCAGGTTGATTGCTCTTTTTTTCTCGTTCGCCACGAATATGTATTTCGTATTTGTCGTCACTATCGGATACACGTGGCCTAAGAGGAATCAACACCATCGGCGTCAACCTATAAATCAATAGTTTTACCCTAGGGAGAATGTTTTTGACTCCTTTGATAACTGATCTCGTAAGAATTATTAAGAGGAAGCATATCATTCTGGATCTTGATAATACAACTTGATTTGTGATGATATCATTTAGAATTTTTATGATATCAGCTATAATAGTTGGGCTATGAGTATCAATAACTTTCAAAGGAGTTTTTGGGAAGGATGAATGCCAGAAAGTAACATGAGGGACTTCATCTAAGATTGAATGCATGGAATTCAAATTGAGTGTTTCGACCCGCTCTTATAATCAATTATCTTGAGAAAACTGAGGGATTGATTTGTAACTGAGAGGTTGATTTCCCACTGTGATGGCCAATTTTTTTACCTAAAATTTGGTTTCAGTGTAAATAATGTACCGACGAGGTACTCCTTTAGGTTAGAGAGATCAAAACGTACAAGATAAGCCTAAACAAAAAAATGGACGTTTTGTCTTGCTTGATTTCTTTAGGAGAGAAGATGGTTGATCTTAGGAAGAGAACAAAAAAGTTGAGGAATCACGGTGGTGATGAATTACGTGTAAGGTATTTGAACTATGAAAAGACAAGAGCTTCGAATGATGTTTATTCTCTCCTCTAAACATACGAAGGAATCTATTTATAGTCATTAAAGATATACACTACTTTCCTCGTAAGTAGTGGAGGTAGTGATGGGATGTAGAAACAAAGATCTTCGAGATAATGGTAAGGTCACACCCGCTATGCTAGGAAGTTTCTGGAAACCTCTTGACAATTACTCCATGATCTCTTCAACCACTTTAAACCATCAACACTACTTGTTACTTTCTCATCATGGGGTGTTACCACGTTGCATGTTGCTATAAACCACCATGAAGAATCCTCCCATGTAACATGATTTGATTTCTCGTAGGAATTAGTAGAGTTATGGACTACCTCTTGTCTTGACTAAGCTATAGTCATGATGCGCTTTGACTGGGTGTTCAGCTCTCAACAAGCTAATTAATCCTTTTTCTAGTGATATTGAGTTTTGTGCGATGTATTGGCATAGTAGAGACATGTCTTGGCATGATAACGACATGCATGTACTATACTTGGAAGGCGTTGTAAATGGCCAAGCGGTGATGGCAAGGTGCCACATGGACAAGTCTGGGTGTTGCTAACAACAAACCTATGAACAAGCGTTGACGCTTAACAACAATAGCCAAGCGCTAAGCGGAATACCGATGTGGCAAAATGCCCATCACCAAGTATCGACACTAGCAAAGAACGGCCATGGCCAAGCATTGGGGACGGCAAAGAACGAATACTATGTTGGCAAAGTGAAGGCCATGGTGGAGCTAAGAAGAACGCGGCCATGGCCAAGACCGGCTTAGGGCAAAAGAAGACTGACCAAGGTGTTGGTCTCCACCATGTTTATCGTGGGCATGGGCTTGCCCCACGGATACTTTGTTGTTGCGACATGCTGGGAGCCTCCCAATGTTGCACAATACTTGGCGTGGGTTGACACCATGTTTGGCTAATGATGGTAATGGATATTAGTTTGAGTATAGAGTGCATCTATAACATGTTCAAGGAATCCCAGTTGGGGAAGTTTTGCGACTTGAGACGATGTTAAATGTTACTCAATGGGAGTCTAAATATTAATGAATGAGACGCGTTTAAGCAATTCGATGTGGAATTATTGCGACTTAAACAAGTCCGTTGTTGATCTATACTGGTGGTCATCCATCTAAGAGCTCTGGTATCCGTTCAGGAACAAGATTATGCTCTGGATGTGTGTTACGTATAGTCAGAGAACATTTGGAAAGGAATTGTAACCATCATCAATGGCATTCTGATGACAATATTGCTTTATACTAGTGCTCAATCCATCTAGGAGCTGTCAAATCATTGTAAGTTCAATATAGAAGTGAGTACGATAAGTACTGAAATACTTCATAAATATACATAGAATACCGAGAGCTCAGCTGAGTGAAGCTCTATCCCATATATACTTATAGACATGTCTCTGATACATATTCAGAGGCGAATTTACAAGTTTTACCCTTGTCAAAAAATTAATGTCTACACCCATCCATCTGGCCTACCAAATTAGATCAAAGCCAGTTACGTTTGCCACTTTATTATGCCCATAATTAAATCAAAGCCAGTTAGTTATGTTTGCCACTTTTCCATGCCCATAATGGACGGCGCAAAAGTGGCCACCTAACCTCTAGACATGAGGTTTTCGGGTGTTAGGGAGTCGCTGTAGGTGAAAACAAACAGGACTTTCTATGTTTATACCGCCACCACCGGTTTCCAGTTTGCTGGCTGATTCAAACTAAGAAGTTCTGAGAGAACAACATGAAAGCGTTATTAAACGCTACCAACACCACAAGTCGACTAACGCCGCTCTTGAGACTCCATCCTTTTCCCGCTCTACAATTTCCACTCTCCCACTTCAAACTCAACTCATTAAATTTTCACAAAATCTCTAATCGCAGAACAATGGCATCATCATCATCACCATCATCATTTTCTTCTTTATCTTCTTGTGTTAAAGTGAAAGATAAAATTGATTTGACAGAAAAAGAGAATCAAATATTCTCAAGATTATTACAAGTTCTTCACCATTTTAATCTTTGTACAGAACTCCGCGTTGCTGGTGGTTGGGTTCGCGATAAGGTAAAAAAACTGTAATTATATCTCATTTTTTTCTTCAGTAATTTAGGGTTTTGTGTTGTTTTGATTTGTGACATGATTTGCTGTTCAGCTTTTAGGGAAAGATTGTCATGATATTGATATTGCAATAGACAATATGATGGGGAAAGAGTTTTGTGAAAAGATCAATGAATACTTATCGTTTGCTGGGAAGAAACGCAAGGAATTGGTGTTATTGAAAGGTGTGATTGTTACTCGCAAACTCTTGTTATTAGCAATCGGGATAACTCGTTTGTTGGTTAAATGTAGTTTTGAGTTACTTTTGTTTCTGATGGGTGTTTTATTTTGATGTGTGACTTTTGAAATTGAAGCAATCCTGAACAGTCAAAACACTTGGAAACAGCTACGATGCGGATGTTTGGGGAATCTATTGATTTCGTAAACTTGAGATGCGAAAATTATAGTGAGGACAGCCGTATTCCTACAGTGGTATTTTTCATCTTGATTATTTTACAATTAGTTGTCTAAGGTGTTAACCTAGTCTGGCTTTAGGTGTTTGCAATAGTCGATGTTTAGAGTCAGTCTGCTGTGAATCTCTGATAATGGCAAATTGCATGACCTAAATATTGATATGGTTGTTTAAGTAAGTAATGATTCACAAGTGTATCGGATGTGTATCAGGAATTTGGTTCTGCTGAACAGGATGCGGACCGAAGGGATTTAACTATCAATAGGTATTTGCGCTAATTAGCTATACTTATTATTCTGTTTGAATATGACTTTTGCAGTCTGTTGCTGCACACATGAAACACTCGCTTGGTGTAATTTGGTTATTGTAGTTTAGTTTCTTGGTTTAGAATGTGAATGGTGAATGCAATGATTCCCACTTCTGGGATAGTTCATTGTCAAAATTGACATTTTTCTTATTTTTGACAGTTTGTTTTACAATATCAACAAGAAGTCAGTGGAAGATTTCACTGGACGAGGTTAGTTGGTCAACTTGCACTGTATGTGCTCTTGTATTGTTCCTTTCTGAATTTCTTCCTGCATGTTCCTGAAACATTATTCTTTTATCAGGTTTAGCAGATTTAAAAGCAGGAAAGATTGTAACTCCATTACCTCCAAAGGAGACATTCCTGGATGAACAGTACTTCGTGCAATTCGATTTGGTACTAGCTGTACTCTATCTTCTCTATTTGTTTGATTCACTCTTACTTTATTATTATTTATTACCAATATTGGAGCATAAACTTCTAGGCAATTGTCTTATTGACCAGTGTTTGATCACTCAACAAAAGAATTTGTAGGAGTTCTCAGTCTCCTTTACTGTTGATTCTGTTATCATCAACTATCCTTCAATTAAAGTTGATCCGTTTCCGTTCTAGGGGTGCAAAATGAACTTTCATTGTTATTTGGTGCCACCTAAATACTTTCTAAGATTCAGAACCTCACTATCATAGAATAAACAATTGTGTTAGTGTCGCATGTCAAAAGAAGTAAAAGAAATATTTTCCATTAGTGACTATATGTTTACCTGGAATTATTTCCAACTTTCTGGCATACAAAATCATGTTTATCAATTTGTAAAAATTCTCTAAATTTTCAATTTTGCTTCAATTGGTGTTTGATAGATCACCACCATCATACTTAAATCTCTTGTGCCTTTCAGGAGCAAGGTTCGGTTTTTTACTTGATGAAAAGTTAAAGGAAGCTGCTGCAAGTGAGGAGGTCAGAGTTGCAATTGGAGATAAAATTAGCAGGGAGCGCATTGGGAAAGAAGTAGGTCCATCTTTTGGCATATGTTTTTGATGATTTGCTCATTCTTTAAAGTCTAAACAAATATCCAGGTATTAATTGTTTCTTGCCAAACCTTTGTGCAGATTGATCTCATGATTAAAGACAAACAACCAGTTCTGGCAGTGACCTATGTGTGTAATTTACAGCTTTTTTGGGTTGTTTTCACTCTTCCCGCTAAATCTGAGCCTGCTGTATCGGAGGGGTGTGACAGGTTGTTAAATAATTAGATATTCCTCATTTGAAAAAGAGTTCAAAGCCAGATGCACTGTGTTCGTTAAGAGCCTTTGTGATGAACTTATCACTTTTGGCTTATTGGTTACTTCCTACTGGCCTTTTTGTTGATATTGTGCATTGACTTGCCTTACCGCTCTCATCTCAGGCTTTGTGTTGCTTCAGTGGATGCTGCATGGAATCTCTTAGAGCTACTTGGATGCACGACCTTCGATGTAAGTTTTGAACAATTGACCTCTCCCTTTCTTTCATATTTTTTTCTCCCTTTCTAACATATACCCGAGAGTTTCTGTGGTTATTATCTGAGAGCCGGTATGCTGTGTCACGGCTCATGACGTCAATGTACTTTCTTAATAAAAAATGTTCCATATCAAAAATGTAGTTTTCTTAATTAAACCAATACTAGTTTCCAAGTTCTGTGATATGTTTCCTCTATCCATTTATTAGCATGTGTTATTACTTACCTGGCCTCTTTTGGTGATCTGAAATTATTTAGCATCTATATATATTCTAAAATAGTTAAATTTGAATCTCTGTTGTTTCATTTGATTGAAGGATGTTCAAAGACGGCTTTACTTGTATTCGGCATTGTTTCTTCCACTACGAGAGGTTGTCTACAGAGACAAAAAAGACAAAAAGGTAATTTCTTGTATAATTATTATCAAATTTTTACTTACCTTTTACTTGTCTCTGCCAGTTTAATTGTACTGAGTAGCCTACATTTGCTCTGCTCAGTAGTCTTAGCATGGTATTGAGGTATTCAGTTTTCTTATAATGACTTCTATTTACTAAGAGGATACTGTCAACTAATTGGTTGTGAATGTCTTAATCCAGCAGAGGGCCATAAGCCTTAATGAGTTAGCAGGCGGCACGTGAATTTTCTTACTCTTAACACCAAAAAACAAATTAACCTCTTACACTAACTACTAATGATAATTGTTGAAAGTATCCAAGTGCTGAAGGTTTTGACTCAACATCATGAAAGTTTTAGGTTCAGT
The DNA here is from genome assembly GCA_023531295.1 of Papaver armeniacum. Lineage (NCBI taxonomy): Eukaryota > Viridiplantae > Streptophyta > Magnoliopsida > Ranunculales > Papaveraceae > Papaver > Papaver armeniacum. The sequence goes on from JAJJWW010001302.1 coordinate 101,312, forward strand.
AACAAGAATTTACAGTATTAGTCACTTCATTTTGCTCCAATGCGAAGTAGTTTCGAACCTGAGATAGTGTTCTTTTTTCATCTAAGGTTTCTCTTGAATTCTTTGTGTTACCGAGCATAATGTTCCTGTTCTCCTCAGGTTCCTGTTACAAATTACATCTTTCGGAATTCTCTGAAGTTGACAAATAGCGATGCAGAAACGGTTAGAGCAGTTTTTCACTTATTCTACTATATTATGTCTTTCTCTTGGATTGGTAGTTTGTATATCCTCATTGTTGTTTGAATTTGTTGGTTTACCAGCATTCTATAGTGTTTCTTGCCTGTGCTTTACCCTGGATATTTCAAGTGTGGTTACCTGATGCTAACAGGCATAAAAAAAAATTCTGCTAGGTTATGAGCATACACAGTGCATCAGAAAGATTCATATCGTTGATACCCTCCTTGAGGACCTTAACTGAAAGGGAGACTGTAGAAGCTGGTAAAGGAGGAGAAAAATTTGATGTGCTGCTGACTTCAAGATCGCGAATACTGGCAGGTTAAGAAATTATTTCTTATGATTTTTCACCCTGAGCTAATTCCTGGGCATTTGTTTCCATAACGTTTTTGGATTGGTAGTTTCTTGGACCCACAAAATATCCTCATAAATGCACGGCAGTGGAAATAAAACTAGAGTCCTCGAGTTGTCTCATTTTATTGTAGATGGGTATTTATTAGATATTCCTACATTTCTTTAAACTTGATGCTGTTGGTTGACATCCTGTATTTATAATACTTATAGGACTGCTTCTGCGGAAATCAAGAGTCTCTGGCGTGTTGCGTTATTGATATCCACATTATTGTACCCAATCGATTTTGATCGTGCTGAGGTTTCTCCAGAGAAGCAAAATGAGTTAGAAAAGCGCAGAAATTTGTTTACAACAGTTGAAACTGCCATCATGAAATTAGGTATGTTCATGGACTCACTATAACTGTTCATTGACACGTAAAACTAAATTGCAAAGCAACAGGGTGGAAATCTACGCTGCGTAGGTCACATCATTTAGTCACAGTGTTCGCGATGCTAGCCAGCTTTGGGCATGCACCTCCTGGTGTTCAAATAGCATCTTCTCATCTCTTGGAAACAAAATGATAAACAAATACTTATATATTTTGATGAATGATAAACAAGTTGGTGGCCTAGAAGTACCAGTAGGTTTAGCAATTCTTCTATATACGAATAAATGCTAGTACGACCAGATAATTATTTTTCGTCCCTTTGCACTTCGGTTGTTGGGAATTGTGATCATTATCTGTCTAGGTTTTCCCCTAAATCTAGCCAGATGCTACAATCGAAGTGTTTGTATTGGTTTTTCCACTTTGGTTTACCTGTTCTGTGATCGCCAATGATTCTGTATTTTATATCTCCAGGTCTGGAAAACGTGTGGGAAATGAAACCGTTGGTGAATGGGAAGGATATCATGACCGTTTTGCAGCTTAAGACTGGAGGACCCCAAGTCAAGGAATGGGTAAGAAATCATCCCTACTTTAGCAACTCTTTCCTAACTTCACTTGCTGATTCTATTATAATTTGCAGCAACAAAAATCGCTCGAATGGCAGCTTGCCGACCCCTCTCGTACTTCTGAGCAATGCATTGATTGGATGCGAAAGTCTTACAAAACTGTCATAGCGGGAGTGACAGTTCAACTTGTTTGCATTACATTTCTTACTTTGGGTGAAGCCTCGGGTTCAAAGATATGCACAAAGTTTTGTATAGCGTACTTCTAATTCATTCCTAACATTTTTGTTCTGTTATACAGTAGATGGAAGATCTTGTAAAATCTTGTAACCTCCAGATTTTCCAGTTAAATGATAGTTTTGAGATGTATAATGGTTTTTATATTAGTACATCGATATGAACAATGTAGAAGAGGTATTTGAGCTTGAGCTAATTGGGGTGTAGTAGGATTATTTTGTTTGATGAAAAGCATAACTTGCTTTGAAAGAAAAATTCTCACACCAAATACAGAGTCTTAAAGACAAAATATGTGCTAGTCTTTCTCATTCTGAGAAAGATCGTAATGCGGCTCTTGAAAAAGTACATTTGTTGGAAGAGAAACTTGCTGAATCTGATGCAAGGATTAACTCAACAAAAGAACTTTGAAGAGAAATAAGGAGAATATCTCACATGAGAAAAATGTCCTTTATTTAGAGTTTGATTTTATTAGGAAAGTGCTTTGAGTGGTCGTCAAGTTTGTTTTACTTTAAATAGGTCGTTAAGCCATAACACTTTGTATACCAAGATTATTATCAATGTAGTCTTTTTTTCTTGGGTATTTTGATAAATTGCCCCACTTCTAATTCTTAGGTTTAATAAAGCGCACCCGTTTTTTACCCCTCTGTTTGTTTTTCCATCCGAGTCAACATTTTAGTCAACAGGTCAAACACTGGGAATAAAATCACATCCCTATCCTTTAACCTTGGTCTTTATGACCTCGTAGAGAGATAAGATTCATTCTCATCTTTCTCTTCGATTGTAAACACTATGCTGCTAAGGTGTGGTAAATTGGCGAAATTGGTGAAAGAGAGATTCGGAGAGACGAAACAAAGGTGATTTTGTGGATGAATAAAGATAGTGGTTTAATGGGTTTGTTGTGAATGTGATGTTGATTACATAGAATGGAGAATTCGATGGAAGATTTTTTGGAATCGAGATCTAAGAAGCTAGGGTTTGTCAATTCAGTTAAATCCTTATGAAGAAAGAAAAATATGTTGTGATCCTCATGTTGATTACAGAGAATGGAGGATTTGAGTTAAGTATCGAGATTGAAAGAGAAGTTAGCAGCTAGAGTTTTTGTCAAGAATGATCATGAAGATAGAGATGGAAATTAGGGTTTTTTTGTGTGTTGAGATTCATGGAAGATTCAAAGAGGCATGATCGAGATTGAAGGGTGATGAGGGAGATATCGCCGTATATCGATTCGTTTGATTTCATTACCTTGTCTTTGAAGTTGAAAATGATGCGTAAATTAGGCTCGAGTTTGGTTGAATTTTGGATGAACCGAAACGGGTATCTGGTGAAATTAGGGTTTGATATTTGTCAAGAAGAAATTGGAAAAATGGGTTTGCTTCGAATTTGAGTTCTAAGTGAGATTGAAGTGTTCATAAGGGGTTTTGTTTGATTTAATTTTGGAGAAATATTCATGGCCGTAGTTGCAGATGCGGTTTTCAAGGTAGGTGTGATGATGAATCAAAAGGTCCGAGATGGATAGGTTTAAAATGGTGGTATTCGTGAATTGGTGGTGGTATTGAGATGTTGTTTGAATGAAATGGGTTAAAAGTGGACTATAGAAGTGTATCTCAAAGAAGAACAAGAAGAAGGGGGTTCTGTGTTGGTGGTATGACGGCAGGTGTGGAGTCTTTATTTGAGTTAAAAGTCGTAAAAGGTGAACTCAACTGTAGATGAATGCCTAGGTTTAAATTAAAAACTTGGTGAAGATGATGTTTGTGGTGATGTTAAATCTTTTGAAATCTTTTTGCATTGTTGGTTCGGTGGTTGCATCAGTTGAATCGATAATGAATGGTTCTCCCAAATGTTTGTAGCCTTGATGAGTCAAAATTTGCATTTATAAGATTCAACGGGTCTTTTAATTCGATTGTAATTCAATCTCACAATCATTATAAAGTTTATTTTCTCATAAGATTTTTTATTTCTTAACTTGTTTCTATTTTGTAATTTTTGGTTCTTCATTTGGAATAGGGTTCATAGGAATTTGGGAAGAAAATGAGTTGAAATGGTTAATTCATAGTTGAAGTCGCATCGACGACTCAAAAAATTGCCTAAGGGTTTATCGACTTTTGTAGTAGCCACCTAAGATTAATCCGCTTTAACGCGTCGTTTACCATTTTTTGAAAAAACGTCAGATCTTAAAAGGGCACTTTGAAATGTTCTAAAACGACTTTACTTGTTTGTGTTTCTCATCTTTCTTGCTCGATCGCACATCCGGTATCGAGCAAGGTGAGAAGAAAGAGAGGTGAGGGAGAAAAAGTGAAAGAAATCTTTGTTTTCTGGTCTTAGAGAATTTTTTTTGTTATTGTGTTAGCGTGAGGTCTCAAAATCTGATATCAAATAGAGGAGAGAAGAAACATGTAACTCCTCACTCTATTATGGGTTAGATGTCGAGAACAAGCTTCTCGTTCCACTGGGTTAGATCTTTGGAGAACAAGCATGTATCTCCTCTATCCATTTGTCTGGTCAAATCTAGTCCATGATGGTTGGTTACAATGGTTTGTTGCAAAGGGTTACTTCTCACATTCATAGTGGTTTCTGTTTGTGTGTTTGGTAAAGATCAGTTTGGCATAGTTTGAGCTTAAGGGAGGATGGTATCATGTTGGAGTTTAAACTCAAACATGTTGGAAAATCGTGAAGTATGGTTGAAGAGTTTGTTAGGAGAAACTTGGAATAAGTAGAGCTTGTGGGCGAAGTGTGATAATATTGTGAGAGAATCTTAAGAGTAAAAGAAGTGTGAAGGTTTCGCATCAATATCGTGACTGGAACAAGAGAAGAAGAAACACAACAAGGTTGTGAAGCAAGAGATAAGTAATCACCAAGGGTGATGTGAGAAGACAACAAGAGGATGTTATAATACTTATGAGTTGTGGAAGAAGATCAACAAGAGGTAGACGAGCAGAGCCCATGAGTTGTGGAAGAGACGCTCAAAAGGTTGTGATCGTGAGAAGTGAAGCAATTCCACAGGTGGAATTTGAGAAGTAAGGCAACATGTGTACTTTTTAAGAGAAGAAAGGTTTGTGAACTATGAAAAGACCCGGTTGTGAGACATCACTAACTCTAGTTTGTGACTCTTGTTAAAGTAACATGAAGAGATGAAGAAAGTTGAAGATGAGCTACAATGCTTGTGGATGAGTTACAAATTACGTAGTGAAGTAAGTTTGTATAAAAGGATTTATTTTCATTTGGCCAAACAAGTAGATAGAGCACAACAATAGTGTTTCTAGCTTGTTAAAGGAAGTCTTGGTTTAAGGGGGATGTTGGAAATAGTAAACCAAGACTTATGGTTTTGGATCAACCAATATAGATGACACAATGGGTGGATCAAGAGAAACAAGTTGACACGTTATTGAAGTCGAATTAACTTGAGAAACAAGTTGCTTTGGTTCTAGAAGAGTTCTATGTTTGGAGTATTACTCTTTTTAGAAGTTCTTTGTCACTACACCAAATCTAGGTTTTCCTAACAATAGATTCCTAACTAATTTTATTTTGCTAACTCAAATGATCCATGATAATTCTAATAATTCATGTAAAGAGTTAGAAAATTATGAAATTGTTACCATAATTAGAATTATTTCATAAAAAAACAAAATAACTATTCAAAGTGTGAGATTATTAGTTATTGATATCTAACACACTTTATACTAAATCACTATTACGACTATTTCTACCCAAACTTTGGTGTATACTAAAATGAACCCCATGTCTATAACTCTTTTGTCATTTTTATTAGTAACATACATAGACATAGCTAACACATTGATTTATTTTATCATTTTATAAAAATCTAAAATGAAGTTTTTGAGATTTTAAATCTTTGTTTGGAACCAATTTAAGTTCTAGAACCTTAGAATAAGTTATTTCCTAAACCAACGTGATATGGGAACCAAACTCCTAACTTAGGCTACTTTCGCAACTCCTCTAAAAGGACCAGCCTGAACATAACTCGTCTCTTCCAAATTGAATCCGTATCATCTTTCTTCCATCATCGCTGCGATGAAGCATTATACTTAGCAGTTGTTCAAGGCGTTTTTAATTTAGTTCTTCTAATCATGATCGTTGAAGGAATTAGGATTGAATCTCGATCAATCTCACCTAATTTTTCTAGAAAACTCGACATAAAATGAGGTTTGTTTTCATTTATATTTCTACCATTTTTTCGTTGTTGCTTTTTAAGATGGTGGGCAAAGAACCCAGGTTTCTAGTATTAGGTCTCTAGATTTCATTCTGTGAATTGGGTTGTATGTGGATTGTCAGAACATTGGGTTTAGAAATTAGATTTACATCAACTAACCTAAATGCAATACAAACAACCCGCCACATCAATTTGGGGTCCCAGATGTTGAGCGGCAAAAATCCAGTCTTGTTGGTGTTTGAGAGAATATATGCAAATGAATTTGGGTGATTTTGGTCCGTGTCTCGTGGCTGGAGTTTGAGCAGAATGAAAACTTGACTAACTACTTTTTGTGGAGGGAAACATATCTTGCTTTATTTAGGATCGTACACTTTTTGTGCTGGTGAAAGCTTCTTGAGTCGCTTACTTTTCATATGAAACGTAATTGTGGGAATTTGCACGACTATTTTATGTAACCGATCACATTCTTGTATATAATGATCATGATTTAATAATATATATTATATATTTTCAATGTTCAATGTCTAACTTTTACCCTTTATGATTTCAATGGATGAATTGTAGATTGCAAGTAACTTTATGGGTACCGCAGACCATTTGCCTGGCGAATGGAACTTTCGGCCTTGGCAGAATCGAAACTTTCAGTCCGATCACCAACCGGCGTGTCCCGCGACCAAAAGTACCAATTGTTTCCCATATCGATAGCCATATGTCATCTGCTTAGTGGTCATTTTAATAGTAATCGAAAGAGTTAGCAATGTTTATAACATAATATTTACATTACAAAGTAAATACGGTTGCCAGAAATGTCAATAGTTAGGATAAATATTGTAATGAAATCAAATTGTTAGCCTATTTAGTTTCCCTAACGGATTAAAAAAGAGTTAGGCACAATTTTCACACAATATATAACACCCGATAGGTAACTATTTATTTTGCTAGGAAATTAGTTTTTTTTTTGGTAACACTTTTTCCCCATAAGGAAAAAAACTGATTTGGTGTAGTGTGTGGGTTTAGAAGTGTCCTTTATTTGAGTTTGATTTTATTAGAAAATGCTTTGAGTGGTCGCCAAGTTTGTTTTATTTTAAATAGGTTGTTAAGCCATGAGAGTTTGTACACCAAAATTATTACCAATGTAGTCTTTTGCTTCCGAGAGATTTGTATTCTCCCTACGTAAAAGTTTTAAATTTTGGGTATTGAGTTTAAAATTTTACCCACAACCTTAAATATGAATCGTGAAAGAAAACAAAATAATACTCTTATTTTTTTGCACAATCTACATATTTCAATTCATTCAAATCAAAATCGTGATTACATGTTCGCTACAAGAATAACAAAAACATCAAATAAAAATAATCAAAACCCTAATACAAATAAGGATCACACTACAAAAGTAGATTCGGTTAGAAAGAGCGATAAAAACAACAAAGATATCCAAAATAATTTTATGTATAAGGGAGAGATGATTGGTACATACTTAAATAAAAATCCACCATTTAATTTGATCAGATTCTTCTTCTTGGAGCAAGAGATGCTCCCAACACAAATGAGTACTTTGCCCATAAATTTGTCAATCCACACGAACACTGGGATGTCGATTCAAAGCGATGTCGTGATGAATCGTTGATGTTTTTTGAATCAAGAATAGCAAGCCGCTAATCCAGCTATTGAAATTTGAATTACTCGCCCACAACGACGAAGAAATATGTCAAAAGACACCAAAACGATGTAAAACATCTTATTGAATTACCTACTACCAAAAACTTTAAAAGAAAACTAACTCCTGTTTCGATCTCGGGGTCCAAAAGGACCAAACTGAGCAAAACCGCTTTAGGATTTTTTTTTCTTCTTTTGAGGAAGAGAGAAGGAAGAGAAAAGATGTTATTGATTTCTTTGATATGGAAAACAATTAGTTATTTTATTTATTTTATTTTATTTTTAGTTTTTTAGTCAATAAACATACATATTTTGATACCACATTTTTATTTATTTAAATGAATGAAATCTATGAGATGAAAGTGGCGAAAAACCATAACGCTCTAATATTCTTTGACAAGTTACCAAATGTTGCATATGCCAATCGCGAAATGAGAGCTTCATTATCTCGACTGATTAACCACCCCTCTCTAGAAAGAAAAAGAAAATCCAAAACTAGACTTCCATTTTCAACATGTTGAACCATTAGACTGCTCAATATTTAGAATTTAGTCCACTTATTTTTAGGCTTTCTTAGCCCGCCACCTAATTCTAAAATTTGTAATTAGGCCTTAATTTTTTTTAGTACTAGTATACTGTACGTAAGCTTCCCTTGCACCCATATTAACCTCACATATATGTTTTGACTTTTACCGTTTTAATCACATATTTCTTAAAACATTTTCACTAAGCTAAAATCAAGGGAAAATTGATTTCCATATTTTACGCCCATTTACGCACGTGCATAAAGTCTAAGTCCATTCTCCGAACCCAATCCACGTGAATTTGGGTCCTCTTGTCACTTTTCTTGCAAAACCTATATTACTAATTTATCTCATTTTATTTTTTTGGAACATTTATTACCTATGCAAGATAGGGGGTAAAATTGTGAAACACAATTTGCAAAATTTCAAATAATACCGTTTCTAAGGGGAGTTCTTATTATAGTAATAGATTATTTTTAATAGGGGTAGGATCCGTTGACATGGTTATAATGACATAATCTTGACATTTTAGCGTCATTTTCTCTACCAAATTCAACGGGTAGCGAATTTGAGGCTAATTTTTAATGACATGTTCTTCTTATAAGTCTCTAGATTCCCACCAAAAATGAGAGCATTCGAGATGTATAAGACCACCATCTACCATTTTGAATATCAACGAGTTGAAGATTAACGTTTGAAATTAAAATTTGTGGATGGTGAAGTTTCGTATTTCGGAATACTCTCATTTTTAGTAGGAATGTATAGTTTTATACAAGGAACATGTCGCCAAAATATTAGCTTTAAATTCATTGCTCTGGTTGGAGTTTGGTAGAAAAATGATAACCATGTCAACGGATTATGTCATTATAACCATGTCAACGGATCCTTCCCTTTTTAATATTAGGTTTTAGTCCACCTTATTGATATATGGCAAAAAAATCAATGTCTACGTAGAAGTCCAAAAACTTTACACACGAACATTGTCGAATTCATTAGTTCTGAAGAAAATAGCCCTCCGCAACACCAAATCATAGTTCTGCTGCTGATCAATAGGAGCCCATGAATTTCACCAGTAGCAATAGGGAAATTTCAGATTCCATATGTTTCAGATAAGCAGACCAAGGGACTAAACTGTAAGTTTTCCTTGTTCTCGAATTTTGGTATTGAAAGTGAAGCCATTGGCTGTTAGGTAAACTGCATACGATCCTAATCAAGAACCAAAAGAAGAAAAAGGGTCAAAGACAACTAAAAGAGCGACATCTATCACCACTATCTACAGCAACTTTTGAAAGGAAAAAAAGAAAAGAAAAAGCCTATTACTACACAGTGTCGCCAATTTGTGGAATGCACCAAAACCTATGCTTGGGACTCTTTTAAAAGAAGGCTATTATTGGGGCGTCACATTCAATTATGAGGGCGTCACCTAATAGGACAAAACAGGTCACCCGTAAGTAATTTCAAAACCCCTTATCTCAAATAATTGTATAATGACCAAACAACCCTTATTTATTTAGTTAATTTTAATTAAATTTAATTATTATCTAATTAATTTAAGAAGATGAATTTTAATATATATTTGTAAATTTCGGGACAAAGTTTAGAACCAATGGTTGAAAATCAACAGTACACCTCTAAACTATCTCCCATGGGTTCAATTTCATTGAAAACTAGCTTAAGAACGATAATAAATTTGATATTTTTAGACTTTCATGGCAAATTACGTTAGGTTAGGCTTTGTTCCAACCGTAATTCGCTTTTACGTCTGGTTTGGAAGAGGGTTTTGCTTTAGTCCAACCGTAATTCAGCTTTACGCCTGGAAATGTAGTGCATGAACCTAGGCGTAAATCCAAAGTTGGAATTCTTCAAAGCATCCATGATATTACGCCTAGGTTCGACATATAGAAAACCTGGACTTCCAACATTACGCCTGGAAGTGTAGTGCAAGAACCTAGGCGTAAACCCAAAGTTGGAATTCTTCAAAACATCCAGGAAGAATTACGCCTAGGTTCTACATATAGCAAACCTAGACGTCCTAAATTACGCCTTGAAAATTAACTAAACCTAGGCGTAAAATTGGAATTACGCACTGAAATCAACTGAACCTAAGCGTAAAATTGGAATTACGCCTGTAAACAACTAAACCTAGGCGTAAAATTGGAATTACGATTGAAAAATCTAGTACCGTACTCAGTGCGTAACACTAGCGTAAAGTAAATAAAATCCTAATTTTACTTCGATTTCATTCGATTAAAGCACAAAAACGGTACACAAAGATGGGTTTGTTTGATTATTACCTTACATACACCATGGGTTGTTGTTGAGGAGTTTGAAAACATGATTCTTCAATTGATTGAATCGATGGAATGAGTTGAGGATGAAGTTGAGGTTGATTGAGTTGTTGATTACCATCACTAGGATCGCTTGCTTTTCCTCATCTATTTTTAGTAGTTTTAATTGAAGGGTAATTTTGACAAAATGTTATGAATCAAAATATCCCTTAACCAGATTTTCAGTCACCAAATATCCAAATGGCCTCTAATTGAAGTGTGACGCACCAATAATAGCCTTCTTTAAAAAGTCTAAAGTGATCTCAGAATTACGATTTAGTAGTGATTTGTTTATTGGTACCCCGTGGCCCTGAGTGCCCTGGACTAGTCTGGAAAACACGCAATCTAACAAAAGAGCTGGCATAATCTTTTTTTTTTTTTTTTAATAGAAAAAAAAAAAAAAAAAAAACACAGGACGACACAAAACACAAATTACATACAAAAAGACGGACTGCAAGTGACTTTCACACATAACCAAATCACGAATCTTCGGTAACAGAATCTCAGTTACCCGAATCCAGTAACAGTAGATAATCTTTGGACATTCCTTTCCACATCTATATAATCTCAAAGGATTTACCCCTAGAGTTGTTATCACGTCGGAGCATATTCCTATTTTTCTAAGCCTTCCGAGCAATACATTTTCAAAGTCATAAATGGAGATTCCAAAACTGGAACCTGGAAGATGGGAAGAAATATTAGGAAGCAACCATTGGGAAGGGCTACTGGAACCTCTGGATTTGAACTTGCGCCAACTTATTCTCCGTTGTGGCGACTTCTGCCAGGCAACTTATGATTCGTTTGTAGGCGATAAGCACTCCAAATATTGTGGTAGTTGTCGTTTTGGAAAAAATCATTTTTCAAGAAAGTTGCACTGGAATCAGCTGCAAATGACTACTTTGTGGATTCATTCCTCTATGGAACTTCACGTGTGGTAAGATCCTGCTTTTCGTTCTCATACTCGAAAGAAGCCTGGGATCGGGAATCGAACTGGATCGGTTACATTTCTGTGAGCACTGATGAAGTTAGCAAAATCCTTGGAAGACGGGAAATATACATAGCATGGCGGGGTACAACAACAGCTCTTGAATGGATGAATGTGTTTGATGCGGAAAAGGCATCAATTAAGCCATTATTGAAGTCAAGATACCTTAACGCTGAAACAAATGCTACCGAACAACGCCAGCAGCGCCACTGGTATGACATTTTGATTTGCAAACAGAATGACGCTGATGACGAAGAAAATATACCTCAAGTTATGAAGGGTTGGCTTACGATTTACAATTCTGATAATCCAAATTCCCAATTCACAAAGCTAAGTGCAAGAACCCAAGTTCTCTCCAAGATAAAAAGACTAGCAACGATGTACAAAGATGAAAATGTAAGTGTAATACTAACAGGTCACAGCCTTGGTGCAAGTTTGGCAATCTTATGTGCATTTGATTTAGTTGAAAATGGGTTATCCAAAATACCAGTGACGGCTGTCGTATTCGGTAGCCCACAAATTGGTGATAAAACTTTCACTGATAAGGTTATGACTTTCACTAACCTACGGATATTGCATGTGAAGAACACGATTGATCTTATACCGCATTATCCAGGTAGGCTATTAGGTTTCGCTCATACAGGGACTGATTTTGAAGTTGATACTCGAAAGTCGACGAGTTTAAAGGATTCCAGAAATCCTAGCGACTGGCATAATCTGCAAGCTATACTCCATACAGTTGCTGGTTGGAATGGAAAAGAAAAAGAATTTGAATTGAAAGTGGACAGAAGTGTTGCGTTAGTTAATAAGTCTTGTGACTATCTGAAAGATGACCAGTTAGTCCCAGCGTCATGGTGGGTAGAGAAGAACAAAGGAATGGTGCTTGAAGACGGGAAATGGGTTATGGCTCCACCAGATGAAGAGGACATGCCTGTTCCTGAATCTTTCGAACGCCTAAGCCTTGTCTGAATCCATTTTATGTTTCTAAATTTTTGCAGCTAAGAGTTTGAGTCAGGAAAAACCATGCTTGATGAAGATTGATATTGGATTCTCCTTTAAAAAGGATTCTTCGTCTTTGCTCTGTGACAGCAAGATTGTATTCCTTTTGTCTCCCTATGTTTACAATGTTGTTTTATTTAGAATCAATAATAATTTTGCAAAGTCAAGTCTATCTCATATAAAGTGTTTGAACTCTATTTCTCTGCCAGTGTCTCCAAGTTATTTAACAAAAAAAAAACATCTGAGCTGGGCATCATTTATATGTTGGAGACACAGACAGTATATAACTCGAAGAAAATTAAATTGGATTCAAAGTGTTTACAAACAAACTGTCAAAATACACCGTCGGTGTTGTTCAGTTATCAGCAGAGGCACAAGAGAAAATTGTGGTCGTGGGATAAAAAGGAGGCACAACAACTGAGGCATGCAAAACTTGGCGGGATTAAAAGAATTTACAGCCCCCAAAAGCCTATTTATAAGAATCGTTTACAAGTATAAGGTATTTACTACAGAACGAGTGAGAGACACCCTGTAAATATGTAATCTTCATATCTTAGTCTATATCATATGGCGTAGAGACCTAGTATACATTAGGGTGGATGCACCCGGGTGTGAAAGTATTCATCACACTGTGATTAGAATCGTTAAAGTTTCATTAATTTTCCATGGAACACTCTTCCCATAATAAATTACGGATTCACATTAGACTTTGTGTCAATGTGAAGGGTGATAATTTTTTCCAATTAGACACAAAAGATTGGATTTGGTTCAACGATGAAAGGACGACACTCGCCCCTCTAAATCAAAATTTTCTTTTTTCATTTAGATATTTTCAGTAAATAAACCCAAGAGGAAGGGCACTAAGGTATTAGACATTTTCAGTAAATAAAGCAAAGAGAAGCGCAGTAAGATATTAGATATTTTTGTAAATAAACCAAAAAAGAAGAGCAACTTAGATATAAGAGCTCAAATTTTATTATATCCTATTTCTTTAGGGGTATATAATTGACAACCAAACTTTAATATAACATATCTAAAAATCCGTCGCTTGGAATTTTACAAATTTTATCTCGTTGGAAAGGTTTTAAAAAATCTACGCAATGAGTATAAACAACAATATTAAATTTAGAGTTTTTACTAAAAATTTGGAAAATATTTATCATTTTAGGCACAATTTTAAAAATAAAATGGAGATCAATTGTGCAAACTACCACAAAAGGATACATAATACTTTATGTAACCATATTTTGGTTTTATGTATCAACTAATTTTCTTTTGCAACTAATAAAACGATGTACTCTATTCGTTTCAGGAAAAATGATATTTTCACTTAGCCATAAATTTTCTTTTATGATCCATTTTTCTTCGATCGGCCTTCCCACCGTGGCAGCGGTCATCTAGTTGTATTCCGTGGGTAAGTTTCATTGTTCTTCCACAACAACAGCCATGCTTTTTACAATCAATCAAATGGACAGAGATGATGAGCAAATAAGACGATGAACAATAATCTTAGTAGTAGTAGTACCTAATTCATAGCTTCAGGCAACTGTGTCTGAGGCTGAGTCTGTCTCACACTCTGACAGAAGAATTCTAAGAAAAGGTTGTCAGAAGGTATGTTGTATTAGGCGCTAGGCCCAGAAACTCTTTACAGGACTACTCTTTTTCAAGACTATAATCAAATGTTACATGACAATCACCTTTTAACCCTGACCTCAGCAACCGGAACATACACAACAAGCTGTTCAGCATGATTGGTTTCTTTGGTTGCGGTACTTTTTCCTTTTTTGTATTCCTATTAAAACTTTCTTCATCTCCTCCAGCTTAGCTTGTAGACTGCATAATCTCTCCATCTCAGCAGAATATAGTAGCTCAATTTTAGTTGAATTTAGTTGTTCATACTTGGGTACCATCTTGTCTTCTACAACTTGTTCTCTTTTAAGATTATTTGTTGATTTCTTTTTGAACCTCGATGGACTATTCAACAATGTATTCACCTGTTCCATATGGTAAAGAAAATTGAAATGGTTAGTTTACGGGGGATGTGAAAATTGAAATGGTAAACATTGGTCAACAATATCAAGAGGTACAGTGGCGCATGTGAATTTCTGTCCATCAAGGCAAGTATGGCCTTGCTGACCAATGTTTGATGTGATCATGTGAGTGAACTAAGTCCTGGTATGTGATTGTTGGGATGTGACAAGGTGGGGGTTGTTCATCCACATTAAACATGTATTAAGAAAATCGAGCATTGGTCAGATAATGTCAATGCAGTTGAGTGCACAACATTGAGAAATCGGCATACCTCGTTTATACTGGTTGGCCGTGCTCCAGCAGTTCTACTGTGTCGTCGTTTCTTTGTTGGCGAGATGGTCAAAGATTCCATATTCTTCCTTCTACGACCATTTGCAGAGAACTTTGTTAGTTTGGCTTCTTCATTATCTGAGGAGAGCGGAGAAGCCTTAGCTTTTGAAGCTGCTAGATCAGTAGTGCGGTTGCTTCGAGCTGCAGCATTGGATTCATTGGCTTCCTGTGATAAAATACTAGTTCATGTAAGCCATAGTAAGTGAAATCCAAACTACCTTGAATCTGAAGAAATGCACAAAAAATTAACCAGTTACATTATGAACAAACAAGGCACAAAATGCTCCAATATGAAGTAGAATGTCTTTCTGTAATAGAAAGGCCATTCCCTTACCATGCTTAACTACGACATTTTAATACTAAATGTACAATGGTTCCTGATCAATGACGACATTTTAATACTACAAATGTTTAGGAGTTCCTCTACTTAATTCTATGAAGGAACTGATTTTTTTAAAAAAAAAAAAAAAAAAAAAAAAAAAGGAAAAACGGAAATTATGGAAACTAAAGATATGGGGTTTTGCACCACAGTTTGTGAATCTGTTATGCTTGAGAAGTAGGAGTTTACCTTTCTGATCTTAAGTGCCATGTATCTGGTATTCTTAAACCACTTGCTGATCTGAAAATAAGAGATGAGCCAAAAAAAAAAAAAAAAAAAGTTGGACCACGTTATGCAGAAATGTAACAAGTAAATAACGTTAAGCAAAGACGAACAAACTCAAAATCTTCAGCGTGCCCATAGGACACCATTCTGTTTTAAGTGTTAAAGTGGAGGGAGGTATGAGCGGTGACCCAGGCAGTGTGCAGGGGCTAAGCCTACCATCTAGTTGACCTACTTACGTTGCATCACTCATGCTGGGTTGTATTGATGACCTACAACACAAATGGGGTTGCTGTTCGGTTTGATGGCCTTAATGAATGACCAAACCTTAGCAAAGGGTTAGTATGACCTTCTGGGATCTCATAACTTGGATAAGCCTTGCTTAAACACAATCTGACATAATTACATGCAACGTACTTGCAATACGAACATGTGTAGGTAGGTTTAACACTCAATTTAGATTATAACTCTCACATCTAGTAATCAGTGTGTAAGTACTGTACCCCATTGACGCTCTAGCTTACCTTCTCAGATGCAATTCCCAACTGTTTAGAGAGGTTCTCCTTGACATCTTTTGAGGGAAGTTCAGTTTCAGCAAAGACTTTGCAAGTACCTGAAAAAGAAGAAAAAGAAGATACAATTCCTTGATATTAGAAAAACCTACTATTTTGGCTTACAAATAAACATAATCTGAAACCAACGTATCATATTTAACCAGTAACGTTCATATTGCCACTAACATAAAAATGTATTTGTTCCATCTTCAACACCCACCACCCTGTGTAGATTGTACAGGAGTTGGGTCAACTTGCATGCAGTATCCAGTATCCACTAGATTCGTGATACTTTCCCATGTCACCTAGCAGTGCACATCTATTTTGTTCAATTTGAAACCTCACCCAACTCATTTGCCCATGGACAGCAACAGCTGACTATCGAGATTCTAATTCCTCAATGATCGTACAAAATACAAATATGCCCATTGTTATTAGATAGATATATCCATGGAGAGAGGGAAAACCATTTACCCCAACTGCATCTGGGAAATTCTAAACAATGTTCTTTTCGTCTGGAACTCTGCGGATTTCTTTAGGTTTTGTAGATTCCCATCCGAATGTTTATCCTCATCTCCAAATACAGAGACCAGTGTACCAGCTATGTCACTGCCATTCAATCTCCGCCGCTGTCTGCACAGGACCCCAGTCTTCATCTTCGCTAACTTGTTCATTCTCGACCAAATCTTTCCCAAACATCTCCTGGTAACAAAAGAAATTTGTCAGCAAAACCTAACAAAGCCCTTACCAAGATATCCCGGTCAGCTTTTGGAGATGACTATGACACCAATCAAGCACCATTGGGAGTTTGCCTATGGTGAGCAGAACCAGCACACAACTATATCCATGATAGTGTCACATGGTCCATCCTTCCAGTCATTGTCCAGCATACTAATAGACAGGAGTATAGGATGGTGCAGACTACAGGTGACACAGAATCCTGACTGCCACATGGTATGCCACAAGGGCTTTACACCACGAGTAGAGAGAACTAGGTTCATCTATAAAGAAAGGGAAACACTGGCAGATTGACCCTTATATAAGTGCAACTATGACTGCATGTAATCAGGGATATCCAATCACAATTACTATCACGTAAGTTGTTCAGGTTTTATTACTTATTTATTGATACTTACATCATGCAGTTTTCCTATAATCGACATCCCTTCTTTGCCTGCGGCACTTCTAATTTCAAGATCAGTACTGCCATCAGAATTTTTGTTGTCTATCATCTTGGAAAGATTTATCTTATCAGAGTTCTTTCCTCTATGTTTACTCTGGATAAAATCCTCCTTCTGGGCTACCATCATTTTCTAATAAACTTCTAGACTGTAGATTGGCTTCTTCATCCAGATGTCCATAAAAAACTACTGGAACTACTAAGCTTCATCAGCCTTGTCATCTTTAGTGCCCATTCCATTAATGCTGCAGCTCATTTCATTTCTTTCTGGGTCATAATCATCATCATCTGATTCATCCGATGGCCACTCATCTTCAGGGTTGAGTGATGCATTTTCATCAGGTTCTACAGCTGCTTCCTCGAAAACATCCTATCACATATAAAATAAGAGCAGAGTCCAAAACCTAGTTGACACAATGCTTAAAGATGGAAAAATGCATCAACAGATTTTAACTGCATAAAGAGACTGTGAGTGGTAACTTGAGCACAAAAGAAATAAAGGATTCTTATTAATTTTTACTAACTTGCCCAATTACTGCTTGTAGAAAAGTGGGTCCCAAGGTGTGCATTGACAGCTTCTATAATTTCCATCTTGCACTCACAGAATTTGCAAAACCATCCTTGATCATCCGGAGGAACTGAATCAGCATAAGTTCCACAAAAGTAAGTTATATTGAAAATGATAAACACACAATTATGAGAAACCCCATTACTAGTCCAAGAAGAATATTTCAGAATAACTGATTCAGTTTCTAACATACAAAGTTGAACTCTAGGTCAAGATTGAAGATTGAAGATTGCAGATACGGAATCATAAAATATCTGCAGTCAAAGATTGAGAAGCATGGCTCACTATTTTGTGTAGCTAATGGAGGATCTAAGCATTTCTGGTGGAAAGCGCAATCACATGTTCCATCACAGAGTATGATGTCATTATCTGGAAAAGCCTCTCGTAACTTACATTTTCGCGCAGATAATCTTGAAAGAGAAAATTCAGAGCTGTTAGTATATATACTACTAGGCCATTAAGATATACACATCTCACAACATTAAATTGTTAAGTTGTAAATATAACAGTTTAAGTGATTTGAGAATTAAAGGGAAAAAGGTAGGCATACATGTTCATGAAAAACAGATCCATCTGGAGCCAATGCTGATTGTTCAATGCATCCTTGGAACCAACAGATGGAGCTAGTAATTGCGTCACGAATCCCAAGCTTACACTTCAATATCTGCTTCTTGGCTCTTTGAAGTTCCTTTCTGGCTTAATCTTTTCACGGCTGCGGATAAAGTTTTCGAAACATAAAGATAAATCTTACATAAAGGAACGCAAGCAATATTCAAATAAAAATCCTAAATCAGAAAATGCTGTGTGTTATCTTTGGAGGTGCTTCAAACGAATAAACCTAGGTTGCAAGCTATGATGTATCGGCATGTTAAGAATCACTAGTCATTTCTTAATGGAGCATCCTTAACGCTAATATAAGTCAAGTTGAAAGTGTTTTTGTGTTTCTCTGAACTAACTAACATCTCCGATTGTTTCACTTTTACCTAATTTATTTATATGATGAAAGTCATAACAGCCCTACCTCTGTCCATTCCAGCCCTCCCCAGAGTATGCATCAATCAGATTCTGCTCCAGCTTCATTTTAATGATCAAGTACTTCGTTCTTCTTTACCAAAACGAACTGTTTCATCCTGCTCTCTATTCTCCTTCATCCTATTTCTCTTTCTTCTTCTAGCAATTTTTGATTTCCAAGATTCCCATCAGTATCTCTTCTACTAGTAGAAGATTTTCTGCGTCTGAATATTGACTTAAAGTTGCTTATCAGAAGAATCGGTATCAGAAAATTTCTGCACGATTTTTCGCGAATTTGAGGCTTCTTTCTGGACCCATTATTTGAAATCTCGCAACCCCTTCTTTTTTTCTTCGACAAGATTGAACCAATTGTCCTTGCTTGAGACCTTTTGTTTGGATTATATACCTTGTCGTAGTATCTTGTTCCACCATCATCGGCTGAGATAGCCATTTTGGAGGCGACATCTCTCCGGGTCTTGCCAGAAACCTGGCGACGTACCTTTCTTCTAGTACTCTCCATGCTTTGTTTTGTTTATAAGACTGAAAACCTTTCCGCTTCCATCCTTGTCAACTTTACAAAAGATACTCACCCTGAATGATAAATCAATTTAGTTAGTATTACAAAGTAGCAGATAATGACATAGCCTGATAAAATATTGTAATTTCTCAAGCAAAAATAAAAATAAAATGAATTAGATCGTGAGCCTAACCACACACACTAGACTTGACACGAAGAAAAAAACTTTGTAATCTAACTTTCGAATTGAAGAACCAATTACGCTAAATTCTTTCCTGATACTAACTGCAGTGCACTTGATCAAGAATAGAACCAAAAAGATTCTCCAATGATCCACATTGAAGAACGCATGACATTCAACACTAAACTATATCAGATAACAAATAATGCACAACATCGTAAGAATCGAAACGTGAAATACGGAGATACCTCAGCATCCAAAAATGGATTACCAAATGGAAAGTAATTCAATGCTAACAAACAAACCCTAGCTACTTACTTACACTACAACAAAGCCATTAATTACAGGTGACCAACAAATTCTATTACTTAGATAGATCAAAATGATTAGGGCTAGAACTCAAATTCTAAAATGACATAATTAAGGCTCTAACATTAATCATTCATAATCAACAATTGATCTTGTCAAAATCATATCTAAGTTATGAAATTCTAAAAGAGTACCCAAATGAATATTACAGATCAAGTTTGTCAAAATATGACCAGAACCCACTACTCTAAATCACAGATTTTATTCAATTACAAGTACAACGTATATTCAAGAAACAAAAAATGATTCTAAGGAATTCAAAAAGTTACAAGCGTTTTAGTAATGAACACATAAAGTAGGAATTATGAAAAACGCCGTAATGGGGTTAATAGTCACCTGAGAGAGTGACTGCAAGTAAGTGAAAGGCGCTGAAAGAAATTCACATTCTCTTATCAATCTTCTCTCACTGAAGATACGAAGATTCTGGTCTCTTTACTGGAAATGGAAGAAAATTAGTTCGTTGTCGCCGTCCGGTTCCGGTGGTTGATAGATGTATTTTCTTCAGCACATCCGACTGTCTGAATTCTTTGTTTATTTCTCTCGGTTAACTCAGTAGTCGTTTTTGGTTTTTTCTTTTTCTTCCGAAAAAATGCACTTATTCAGAGGAACTATAAGGGGAATCCCACATTCCTTCGAAAACTCACTGATTGGGGTAATACAAAAATTAATTAGGGGAATCCAAAGCCCTTTAACCAAATATTTTCTAAAATGGCTAAATTGTCCTTGTTTAGTTAGTACCAATCAATATATTTAGCTGGTCATTTCCGTTCTTCAAAGGGTTGATGGTTTTAGGAGATGCCAGGTTCGAGTTTCTGATGACGCAATATTGTAGAATTTGATATGAAAAGTAGAGGTAGTTTGTCCACCTTGCGACATAATCGACTCTCTATCGACTTCGACTTCCGAGCCGATTCCTCATAAGGTTCATCGATAGGCTAGCACGACAACATGTTCAACTAATATGAGTACGTGTTGGAACTCAGTTTGCTAGGCTTCCAACTAGTTTCTTGTAAAAGTACTCTTTATCCAATAATATATAATAATAATAAATAATAATATATTTAGTTTATA
Source organism: Papaver armeniacum (assembly GCA_023531295.1). NCBI lineage: Eukaryota > Viridiplantae > Streptophyta > Magnoliopsida > Ranunculales > Papaveraceae > Papaver > Papaver armeniacum. Next base: position 122,116 of record JAJJWW010001302.1, read on the forward strand.
ATTATACTACTAATCAATACGTTTAGTTTATAACTAATATATAGTTAGATTAATTAGTGAAGTTATAAACTATGCAATCTAGTTTTTTGTTGGATTAAACTTATGAATTTGACTGGACGATTTTTTTAAGAAGAAAAACGGGTTTTGAGAATTTTGTAACGAAAATTAATTACACTAGTCAAATACTTCTCAAAATGTACTTACACGAGGTTTGTTGGTTTAATTCTTCAAATTCACGAAAGGAAATTAACACTTTCAAATTCTTTCATAAATAAACAGCTGTCATACTCAGCTAAGAAACAACATATCGACAATAACTAGTTCGGTAGATTGGTATTAAAACAAAATGCAAAATATTATCATGCTTTATATCATAGCAATCATGTCGACTAACGAGTTTTAAACGAGTCTTCATGCTAAGGAAATTATACCATGAAGACAATTTGAGATAATTTTTTAGTACAATTGCCACGAGCTTTAGTTGCCATGCTCCTAATATTTATATCATGTCGACTAATATGATGTTTTCCTCCAGAAGAAGCTCAAATTTAAAAACCTTTGGTTTTCAAGGTAAAAGTTTCACACATTGACAACTATCGAAGAGTCTTCATGGTCGTAATGTTGTTACCATGTTGATTAGTAGATGCCAAATTTAAGCACATGGTCGTCACGGTTATAGTTTTATACAATAACGACTACGTAATAGCCGTCATCATCCGCATGTTATTATCATGATGACTAAAAGGACATTTCATCCACAAACTATCAACTTTAAATACCTTGGTCATCACGGTAGATAAACATAAAAAATTCATCACAGTAGTTGAAGAGATACCATGACGACCAAATAACAGACTGAGTTTTATTATTTAAAAACGATATAGAGGGAAACGAAGGGAAAAATTGCTTGTTAGAGTTGATGAAGAGGGAGAAGGAAACGAAAAGGTTTAGATCTAAAACTAAATATGACTAGTTTTAGGTAGTGAAGTAAGTTTACATACTTTAGACCCCTTAGCACACTATTTTGGTAGGTTTAAATTTCATAGCCATATATACCCCAATCCGACAAGTCTTTAAAAGAGTATAATTTTGACATGTTTATTTAAGTAAGTGGTTAAGTAGTTCAGGGATGATCCCAATATTTTGTGAATGCCGAAGTATCATGTCCATTTTTTTATATAAGAAAACTTAAGGTGAAATGACCTTACCAGAAAGCTACAACCCCGATAATAGGTTTACGTGGACCATTACAAAGATAATGTGAGAAGCATAAAATAACAGAATTATTGTAGAAAATAAAGCAAACTAAATTCACAAAATTCAAAACATTAAATTAAAGTGTGGGACTGAAATTTCATGAAATCAGACTCAGATTAAAGGTTTGTTCAGCATGAGTGTTATAGTGGTAAATAATTCGATGGACACGTGGAAGCATCGTAGAGAAAGGACTACAGAAATAGGATAATAAAAAATATGGAGATAAATCGTAAGGCTCTGCGCTTTACCCAAGATATCTAACAGAATAACATAGGATGGGGACGCGAGGAAAGGCGAAAGAAGAATAAACGACTATATTTGATACAAGTGCTAAGTAACAAGTCGAGGAGCGTTATTCAGAGGAGTCAGATCATCGAGGATGACAAAATTTAACTCTAGCAAGAAGAGGGAGATTCAGGTGTTGAAAAGTAGTTATCCGAACCAAGAAACACAGTTCGTGTCTCAGAATTCGTTGAAAAATGTAGCAAGCAATTATGTACATGTCTCGCATTGTGATTTGGGTGTATGAACATTGTTGCTATAAATTTAGGGATAAACTATGGTACATGGGTTAGAATTTTTGGTGAGAAAAGAGAGTAACAACATTTCAAAGCGCTCTTGAACTTGAGAATAAGAGTATAACCCTAGATCTTGAGAATAAGAATATTTTATAACCTTCACTTTAATAAATAACAATCTCTTATTCTCCCTTGGACGTAGGTATAAACATCGAACTAAGTAATATCTTTTATGTGGTTTACATGTTTCTTTTGTGTTTGCTTTGCTTTGGTTCTTGCATAGTTTAATCTAGATATCAATGGTGTGAGATATAAGGATGTAAAAATGTCTATTGCAAGTGTAACTGGACAAGGAGTGTAGTCAAGGAAGATAATAGGCACGGAATGTATATCATCTCCCAAGTGAAACTTGTGTTTTCTTGTATTATCATTATTCATAAAACGTCGTCGCATCCTTCTTAAATAAGACCTTTTTTTTCTTCAAAAAATACAATTATTGTGTTTAGTGATTGTACTTTCTCATTTACTCTTCCCATATTATTGTTGCTTTGTCGCATATGGATTTTGGCCCAGTAAACTGGTACCCCCATTAAAGTGTTGTTATTACTGACCTGTTTTAGCTATCAATCTGTATAAATAGTGTTTTGCAAATTTTACGAAGACATCTCATTATCTTTTGGTAGATCATTCCATCGGCAATGACTTGCTCCTAAAAATTATCTAGCATAAAAATCAATGAAATGGCTAAATATCTTTCCGAAAAATGTTGCATCTCTTCCAAAGGTATAACAAAACATGTCTTTATGAACCCTTCCATGGAGAAAGGAAAAGGAAAAATTGAAGACTTTCCTTACTTGATTAGAAATGTGTCTAAAGAAGTTGAAGATTGTCGCAAATATCGAAGTATTCCAATCTATGGGATTAACTTTGCCACTGTTAGAGCATCGCCCGGTTAAATTCACAAGTTTTGGTATGTCAAGTTTGTTTTCAAATTTGGTTGATCAAAACTATATCTTGATTTATAGTCTACTAAAGTCAGTCTTGGACTAGGAATATAGCATGATATTTGAGTTTCGAGAATTCACCAATTGACCTTGACAATTGAATCTACGAGGATTTCATCAACAAAGGTACGTGAACCCTAACTATTCTATTTACTCATATTTTCTACCATTCTATCTACTAAGACAATGTCGTATGATTTTAGTATTATGATGAAAATTTAAAAGAAGAAGTTTCGAGTTCAAGTTAGTACTTGATAATTCTCTGTTAGAGCATAGCTCGGTTGAACCCACCAAGCGTTGGTATGTCAAGTTTGGTTGTCATATTTTGGTGAATCAAAACTCATTTAAAGAGTCGCTTGATTATGTACTATAGACAACTTCGTATAGGTTAGACTAGAAAGATTATGATTATGAGTAGGGCTGTCAATGGGTACCCAAATACCGGACCGGACCAGAGCCAGGTGAATTGGGTCCGGTTCGGGTCCCAAAACTGGACCCATTAGTGAATCCGAGTCCTAACCGGGTAGACCCGAATATACCCGGAGTAGTAAACGGTTCCATCCAGGTCCTACCTGCCTGGATTACCGCGAGTAGTCGGGTATTGTAAATCCTAGTTTTCTAAGGGCTAATTTCGTCATGTAAAGAGATATATATAACGTTAGCGACTACGTAAAACCTAAATTACCTAATCTAAACTTGCCGCAACTATCACTCCCGCTTCATCTTCTCTTCCAAGCTCCACTCAAAATTGAAGTTTTCATTCTCTCCATCTGCGTGAATATCTCTTGTCTTGATATGATTTTCATCTTTTAATGTGTTACAAATCATGTTTAAGGATGGGTTGTGCAAATTTAAATTGGTTAGGTTTTGTAATTTCTTCCTGTAAATTATTTTCACGATATATATAGATGGGTTGTTTAATTTTTAATTATCATGTGTTAAGGATGGGTTGTTTGTCAGTAAATTTATTCTCTGTCTTCATGGTATATAGATGTATATCTTTGATTTCTTAATCAATTGGAGGATGTGGAGTGATTATTCTTTGTTTAATTTTTGAAATTGTTTTGCGACTATTTACTTATTGATTAATTATCTTCTACTCATGCTCGGATTGGTACTTCATCCGAACTAATGGATAGATCTTGATGACGATGGTGATGGTGTTGCGTTCGATCTATTTGTGGGATGGAGGTGGTTCTACTGGTCATAACTCTTGGATGATGACGACGGTTGTTTATAGGCCGGGAAGATAAAGGGTTGGGATCTAATTAATTCTATAGGAACTGTTTTGGAACCACCATCACGGCTTCACGAGATTCACATTACATGAACGAGGAAATCAAGGGGCTTCCAATGTTAGCCGAGATGGAGATTAAGCTCATTGTGAATTGATATTTGTAACAATGTATTCTTTGTAGTACACCAATTGGATTTCTATCGCCATTGATCTTTAACAAGACCGAAGTAGAAATACCTAGTTAATACCCGAACTCGGTGGGTGCCAACATGTTAATAGTCCGGTTGCAGGTCAACTATTTTAATAACCGGACCTCTAGACTGCTGAGACCGAGCACGGAAAATAATAGGTCCGGTTCACAGGTAGCATGTTGACACGGAGGACCCGGACCCATTGATGACTCCTAATTATGAGACATACAAGTATTACTCGAAGACTTGAAGAATGTGAAAAGAAAGAAGTTCAACGGCGACATCATCCTTCCTCTTGAGGTTAGTAATATTTTGACATTGAGCTGTTTCATTCCCTAACGTATCTTTCAAGTGGGTATTTATATCAGAAAACATAACTGTAAAGTTGTGAATGATTATACTCTAGTAAACATAGTGTTAAAAGAATTAGAATACAGTATAACGCTTATCTTTTGAACGTATATAAGACATCGACATAATTATGAATGCTATTATGATTATGCAACATGGGTAAGGTGAAGATTTCATCCTAGAAAACAATGTTTACATTCGTTTAAAAAGTACATTCATGAATTGTTTTTTATAAATCGAAAGGTAAATCGTAGGCATATTGGTATTCATTTCATATCTTTGGATTACCCCAATATGTGTGAGTTAATAGAGCCGTCATAACTTGTTATGTATCTTGGTAAAACTAGTCACGGTGGTAGACTTATATTGGTATGACTTTTATTAGTATAACCGATCCTAAGTAATCACCTAAGATGGTATGATCGATATTTGTAATTGGTATAACCGTCTAGTAATTGGTGTAATAGATGTCACAAAAGTAGCACGTCCTTGTAATTAGTGCTTAGGTGTAGTAATTGGTGTAGCGATCCCTAGTGACTTGTAACCGATCTAGTGACTTGTGTAACCGATCACAAGTAATACCATGAGAATATGGTAACCGGTCACAGTAATTAGCGTAGCGATCTTGTAGCGGTATGCTTGGTCAGTGGTAGAGCCGTCCTTGTGTTTTAGTAAGAACCGTAAACCCATGATTAGTGAATAAGTATTTAATCAATCACATAGTTGTCTTGGAATACGAGATGAACAAGTTCTCAACTTTCTGGATGTGTGTATAATCGGTTTCAAGATTTAAATATGAAAAAGGATTTACATAAGAAAAGATGTCGACATACTTTGAACATGCTCGGTAATTCTTATCTTCATTTTAAAAGATATTCCTTAATTACTGAGAGATCCGGACCGAAAAAAATAGAATCTTTTAATTAAGGTTATTAGTTTCAACCATACTCTTTAAGTGCAGCCATCAAAGAAAGCACTTATGCAAATATCAAAAAAAGAAACAACGTTGAACAACGAGAAGAAGAAGAAGAAGAAGAAGAAGAAGAAGAAGAAGAAGAAGAAAGAGAAGAAGAAAAAAAAAAAAAAAACTTCGAGCTCCAATACAAGAGGATCCACAAAAAGGTAACATTAAAACTCATACTTCATATGTTACTAAGCATTGTTATTATTGTGGTAATAAAGGGCATGTGGAATGAGGGATCAAGATTAAGTCGGATAGAAAATACACTTTCTTTTTGTATCAAATGAATTGGCTAAGATTGCTCCCAAAGGAACTCAGAACAAGTATTTTGCCAAAGTTTAGGCAAAATAATTATTATAATGATAGTTCAAATTTTGCCTACCGCTCAACAATGCCATTTCATAAAAAGACCCGAATATAGAAAGAGAGATGACTTGTAAATATAAGACAAGATCTAATGTTCCAAATTGGAAAAAATGTATTTCACATAGTATTCAAAGGAAAATCGTCCTAATGATATGAATGAGAGAAAGATTTTCCATAAACCCAACTCTAAATGGGTCAAGTCCTCCATATCCAAGAAGGCACCAAAATTTAGTCACAAGAATTACTCTCGGTTGTTAATTGTTGGTGACAATAATTACAATAGTTTTCAAGACTAAAGAAAGACATCATGTCGGAAATATCTTGTACTAGTGACGTTGTGATAATGACACTCTTCATCACAAGTCAAATAAAAATAAGAGATGGAACAAGAGAAAACAAAACAAGCAAGAGGTCAAGAATGATGATTCTGCTTAGTCCCCTTGTGACAAAGATGACAACGGTCAAATAAAACGAACCTAGTTGTGTTAGAATGTGCATGTTCACCTTGGTTCTAAATCTTTTTGAAGGTGAGAGGCATGATCTCTCGGTTATTATATGACTAATTAACATCTTTAGGAGATTTCTTTTCTTTTATACTCATACCTTCTCTATCTATATTTGAGCTTTTGATAGAAACGGTAATTTGGAGTTTATGATATTGATATCTACGATGTATATGTGTATCTCTTGTTTTATACGGTTAAAACTTGAGCCAAAATCTTGATTCGGACATTGTATGCAAAAGTTATAACTAAAACAGTTTCGTATGTGATCCATGTGATTGGTGTGATCGGTCTGTGGTTGTTGTAACCGATCCTGTGATTGCGTGAATCGATCCGGTGATTGGTGTGATCGGTCCCATACGAAGGAGTGTAAAAGCTTATTTTGCCCATAACTTCCGTCCGAACTGGAATGACCTCATTAATTTTGCGTTAGTTTCGTAATTCAATTACCTACAAGATTAAGGTAATTGCAATACTTGATTCTTTGTTGAATATTTATGGTTTATTGCATTTGAGTATATGGGATGTTTGATTTGGTTTTGAACCTTAATATTTGATCTCATATGATGTGAACCCTTATGGTTTGTGTGGCTTTTTGATTGAGCGGGATTAAGTTCTATTCCATGTTGGTAGGCTTTATCAAAGGATCATAAGGTGTTTCGATTGAGACTCATATGTAAAAAGTCACAATGTGTTGAATTAATTTGTGTTTACATGAGTTGTGTTTAGCATAAACATTTGTGTTTCGGTTTTCAACTTTTTCTATTGGCACACAATGAATTTAAAACCGATTCAAACTTTCTCATTAAAGGTTGATGTTGTTGTTGTTCTTGCGAGAGGATGACAACATAATGAGGGAAATTCGACTTGAACTTGCGCTTAATGATATATCTTGTGGAATCCGAGGTAACGAATTTGTTAGTTAATCGTTTTCTTCTTGTTTAAGAAAAGCCTCATTTATATTTCATATATTTTGCTTTTGCTTAACAAAATTTTCAGTACAAATTGATGTTGATTCCATTGTTTTTGTATGAATGTGTGTGTGTGTGATTCAATTATTTAGATTAAGAAAAACTATTGTTTGATATCTTCTTTATTGTTCGATATCATATATTGTTTTTGGCTTAACAAAATTTCGTTGCAATTGCGGTGCTATAATGTCGTTTGTTTCAATTGCTTCCGGTTAAGAGAAATAATTGTGCAAGTCAATTTTATTTTTGGTTTGTATGTATTGTTTATGGCTTAACAAAATACGAGATCATTTATTTAGTCAATTCGATTAGGATAAGAGAAACTAAGTTAATTCGATCTTAGTTAGACTTATCAAAGTTGAAGGATTCGGTTATTCAAGTCTAATTGAATGCCTTGACAAGAAATACTAGTTAACTAACCCAAGACTTGTCTTGTCTAAAGTGAAAGGTCTAAGTTATTGTCTCATTAGAGCCTGATGAGAAAAATAAAGTTAATTCTGATCTTTATTTTGGTCTTATCGAAATAAGCGATTGTATTTTGTGCAATCGGTTTAGCAATAGAACTAAGTTATTAGTCAATTTGTTAAACTATTAGGGGAAAATTTGCCAGGCAATTGTTTCCTAGATAACGTATTAAAACCAAATACTTGTAGTCTCGGTTTTGATATTGTTTATCTAAATGGCATGTGGAACCTTCATGCTTAACTCTTATAGGTTGTACAAGTCTTTTAGATTTGTAAGATCCTTTTCGGTTTGACCTTTATTTGCTCAACCTTTTGTCATTTTTGTGACAAAAATGGGGAGAAAATATATGGAGTAAACAATTGATTTGTAATCACTAAGGAAAGGACAATGGTGCTTAAATGTTATATCTAACGAAGAGTAAAGCATAGACTAAGGGAGTAACATATCATGTTGATACTTGTAGTTCTTGACTACAAAAGGGGAATAACAAAGATGTGTGGATTGAAAATTTACCTATATTACCTTTAGGGGGAGTATTAGCTTTATTATTCAAATGTCAATAGCGGCATTTATGGATTGAATGTATACAGGTTATTGTGTTGTTGAAACTTGGAATCAAGCGTATGTGTAATGAATTCTTGTAATTTGTTTATCCATATGTATTAAGAGTTTTGTCACTAAAATTTACAAAGGGGAGATTGTTAGAGCATATCTCGGTTGAACCCACCAAGCGTTTGTATGTCAAGCTTGGTTGTCATATTTTAGTGAATCAAAACTCATTTAAAGAGTCACTTGATTATGTACTAGAGACAACTTCGTATAGGTTAGACTAGAAAGATTAGGATTATGAGACATACAAGTATTACTCGAAGACTTGAAGAATTTGAAGAAATAAGAAGTTACAACGACGACATCATCCTTCCTCTTGAGGTTAGTAATATTTTGACTTGAACTGTTTCATTCCTAACGTATCTTTCAAGCTAGTGCTATATTAAAAACATAACTGTGAAGTTTGAATGATTATACTCAAGTAGTAGGACATGATCACATGATCGTAGTGTTAAGGAATAGGATACGAAGTATAACGCTTTTATCTTTGAACTTCGTATATAAGATATCGACATAATCGTATGAATGCTATTGTGATTATGTGTATGGGTAAAGGTGAAGATTTCATCATAGAAAACAATGTTTACATTTGTTTAAAGGAAGTACACATGAACTTGTTTTATGAATAGAAAGGAAATCGCTAGGCTTATTGGTATTCATTGCATATCTTTGGATTGCAATATGTGTGAGTTAGTAGAACCGATCATAACTTGTTATGTATCTTGGTTAAACTAGTCACAAGCGTGCCCGACTTATATATTGGTATGACTTTTATTAGTGTAACCGATCCTAAGTAATCACCTATGATGGTATGATCGATATTTGTAATTGGTGTGACCGATCCTAGTAATTGGTGTGACCGATCACAAAAGTATTGTGTAATCGATCCTTGGTGGCGAAGCAGATCCTAGAAATTGGTGTAACCGATCCTAGTGACTTGTGTAACCGATCAAGTAATACCATGAGAATATGGTAACCGGTCCCAGTAATTGACGTAACCGATCACGGTAGCGATGTAACCGGTCCCAGTAACCATATGGAGGTAGAACTGATCCTTGTGTTTCGGTAAAACCGTAAACCCATGATTAGTGAATTGATATTTGATCAATCACATAGTTGTCTTGGAATACGGATGAACCGATTTATAAACTTGTTTGGAAGTGTGGTATAATCGGTTCCAAGATTTTAAATATGAAAAAGAGGATTTACATAGGAAAAAAGTTGACATACTTTGAACATGCTTTCCATTAATTCTTATCTTTTATTGTTCAAAAGATATTCTTTAATTAAGAAGAAGATCATAGAAAATAAATTAAGAATATTTTAATTAAGGTTATTAGTTTTATGCATATGTATGGAGAATAAAAATTGGTAATGTGCATTTACTAATTGGAGATTTTCTAGTGAGATTTCGGTTATTTTGGACAAAGCATTTCCAGGAATTATGAAAACCGATTTGGTAATATATTCCATATCTTGAGAATATTCGGTTTTGGAAATTCCTTGGTTTCCCAAACTTCCTTGGTATATAAATACCCAAGTTTGCATTTTGAGCAAACGATCCTAAGAGCGAAAAAGTACTCTTTTGTGTTGCGGGTGAGCAGTCTATCTGGAGAGGAAAGTACCATAATTAGGCGAAATCTCTTAATGACATTGGTAGGCTCGTGAAGATGTTTATATTAATGCCTACGAGTAATAACCGCAAGTGCACGGCGTCTATCGGAGACGTGGCATGTACGGGTCGAACCACAAGAGACTTGTGGTGCTCATTGATCTAAAGGCTTACTACTTGCTGATTTCGGTGGTAATGTGTAACACGGGGGTTTTGTGCCGATACGGCTAAGTTGTAGTGACAGGAATGATAAATAAAATGTAACTAGTGACAATGGGGATGCTAGGGTCTTCAAATCCACCACTAACTCCTATTATGTGTTCAACTAAGTCAAGTTCTTGTTCTATGCCCGGATGAGTGAAGTTTGTCAATTCTACCACTTATCTAAGGAGTTTCACCTAGTGACACTTCAATATTCAGCTAAGGCACTAACCTAGAGCACTAGTTGTCTAGTTAAGCACAACTAGTCAAAAGAATTAGCAATAGTAATTGAAGTAAGAGCCGAAACACATTCAACACGGATATAACCCTAACTACAATGCATACTTGGCATGCATTGTGAGAGAAAAGCTTCTTGAGGTGTTAAAATTGAAGTTGTCCTCGATAACATTTAGCACTCAAGAATAGTTCAACGAGTTTAACACAACATGGAATTAGGGTTTCAATGAAACCCTAGCACACTAAATTAAAACATCAAAATAACAATTAAACTGCAAATTAAACCTAATTGGTGCTTTGGCTAGCCCAGGCATAAAGTTTTTCACAGCCAAATCAAGTTCTATTTATACATGAAAACTCAAACCCTAAATTATTTCAAAAAGAAAAATAATGAAAAACCTCTCACCCAGCGTCGCTCAATCCGCTCTCTCTTGTCAATCGCCTCGAGTAACTCCATGTATGGGTTGATTTGGTGAAACCCTAGCTCTAGTCATCTCGATTTAGCTTCAGGGTTATGATAGAAGCTAAGAAAGAGATGTCTAGGTCTAGAGAGGTGGAGAAGGTGGTGTGGCTCTTTGTTGATGGTGTCGGGGGTGAGGAGATGAGGATGGTGGTGGCGTCTTTGGTATGGTGAAGGAAGTGGGAGAGAGTGGGTTCTCTCGCAGCACGGTATGGGTGAAGAGAGGAGAAGAAGAAGAGAAATGGGGAATGAGTTAGGTTTTTGGTCGATGGTTAGGGTATAGGTGGATTTGTTGTTGAACGGGTGCAGCAAGCTTCGATGAGAATGATGGAGCGAGCGTCGGATCTAGGGGAAGAAATCTCAACGGCTCTGGGCGATATGCGGTTTTTGGTGTTGAGCGGGAGCAGCGAGAACTGATGTAAACGAAGGAGCGACCGTAGGATATAGCTAGATGCGATCTCAACGGCTCGGGATGAGCGGGTCGGGTCTAGCTCAAGCCCATGTCTTGTAGATGAGTTGCTACTTGTTGGGTTACAACATTGCGCGCGCGAGCTTTGGCTTCTCGCCTCCATAGATGCTCGACTCCAATTCTTAGCTCTTTTGGCTCCTCAATTTCTCCGAGCTTTATTTATTACCTAAAAACACAAAATTAATTAATACAAATATTTATTCTTGAAAACAAAGAAAACACGAGAATGCAGGATAATATCCGATTTCTAAGCGCAAAGATGAGTAAAATGCCAATAAAAAGGTGTATAAATATGCACTATTTAGCACTCATCAAATACCCCCAAACCTGAATTTTCCTTGTCCTCAAGTGAAACAGAAAATAAGAAATCCTAACTATACCCTGTCGCAGTCTCTCGAATGCATTTAGCGTATGCACTAAGCCTTTAAACCCCTAGGTGTCCCTAGTGGACGAGTTGTAGTCTCGTGAGGGTTTACATGAGGTGTACCCACAAACCTTCTCCAACTTCGAGTGTAAAATAGTCTCAAGCATCCAAGAAGCTATGAGGACATAGAGTTTACGCGTGCTAGTACGAGTAAGTTAGAACTACTAAAGAACGCATTCTCATCCTTAAGTCTTGAGGCAGAAGTAACCATACCATATGAAAGAATTCGGATTCGATTGTGATCATAAGCCTCAGCCGCCTCACCATTAGGGTTTTATGATAATTGCACTCAAAAAGATCGCTTTTTAGTCTCTCATGTGTGCGGGGAGGAAATATGAGAGAAATCATGCACACGTTGTAGGTAAGAAGGGTAACCTTAGAAATAAAAATCTGGAGACTCACAGAAGTGTGGACAAAAGAATCTTTTCCGATGATCTCTAAGAAAGGAAATCAACCATTAGCAAGGATGGGAGTACTCACTTACCTTCTCACCCGATCGGCAATTAATATCACTCTCTCAACATTTATAGAAACGTCTTCAATCTTCGGTCTTGGTCTTCACAAATGGGCGATGATGAACTTGAACTTCACAAAAACTTGACATACAATTTTTTTTTTTTTTTTTTTTCTAAAATAATATATTTCAATATATTATTATTTAAATAGAGTCATACAGAACTTTAGTTGGTAGCCTAGCAACAAGCCGAGCACCAACCCCTTACGAATAAAAATAACAATAAAACAATAAGACTCAATTTTTTACATTTTTCTTGATTTCACAAACTTCATTAATTCTCATCCTATTTTTCTTTTCTTTGTTGCACATAAACCTTGGACTATATCAATTTTTCTTTCCATATTCTGATGATGCTCTGCTTGTTGACGATGATGTGTTTCTATGGGTCTGTTGATTGAGAGAGAGAGTGATGCTAACTGCAAATCGATATTTAGAAGGAGTTTTCATCTTTAAACGCCACCCTCATGATTGACAAAAATTAGCACTCAAGAGATCAAAAGTAGTCTTTGAAAGTGGTGCGAAGTTGGGTAGCTCACCATTCCTACCCGGAATTGATGTACGGTGACACACACTCTAACAAATTTACTAGAAAGTTGCAAAAATTGAAGGTTGGTGCCTCACTTGATGTCAAATGGGTAGTCTCCACTATGGGTGATCACAATTCTACTACCGAATATCTAAACAACACCTAATTCGCTCTCCGGTATGGTTAAATCCAACTTTAACGCTCTAATCAACTAAGAAACCCGATTGCGTTTTCCCGGTACTTCCAAAGTCTGTTATTTCGGTTAGGACTCTCTATGTAAACATAGCTAGAAGCATGCTAGTGACTCTAAAATCTCTAAAAGTTGGAGGTTTTTATTTGCAAAAAGTTTTGAATTTTTTATTTATTTTTTTTTTTTTTTTTAAATGAAGTAAAATAACAAGACTAAAAACTCTATATGCAAATGCAAATGTACCCCAAACCTAAATCAAACATTGTCCTCAATGTGTCGACAGATAGGAAAAATTTTAAACGAGTCACATACCGAGAGAACTATCTTTGATAAGAGAAAAGGGAAGAGATTACCGGATGTCGGCGGAGCAAGGTTAGAGCTTCATTAATCAAGGCTAGAATCCAACATTCTCGGCGGAGATCATATCGGATTAGCACAATATATGTACAAGAAGACTCAACCGATTCAAGAAAGAAAAATTTAACAAGTCCCTCTTGGATTATATACAATGAAAATTTACCATACACTAACAATCTAAAGAGTTGAGGATCAACCCAAAAGACGGTGTGCAGAAACATCAACATTCTTACAAATATAACATGAAAATGGGCTTTGGTTTCAATGGGCTTTGGTTTGTCGGGCTGGTTTGGTTTTGTATTTGGCTTTTATTTGGTTTATTGGAGAGCCCAGGTATGTGAATAGCTTTGGATTGTGTGGGCTCAATTTGGTTTTGTGGGCGTTTGTTGAAGTTTAGCCCAGGTTTGGGATCAGCTATGTGCATGGCCAACAGATGTGGGCTCAGATTTGGTTTTTGTTGCGGCCCAAATTTTTGTGAAACTTGCATAGCCCGATTGCACGGTTTGGTTTCAAAGGCTCGGCCAGTGAGTTGGAAAAACATTCAAGCGCAGTGGAATTGGGTAATTGCACAGCCCAGGAAAAGCAACAGAAATTACACAATTTCGATACGGCATCTTGCTTTAGCCGGTGTGCACACACAAGCCGAGAGCAGCTCGGCTCATGCCTGAGGATAGATTGACAAAGACGATGTGGTCACGGCAAACGGCAGAGCAATCACATACTCACATAAGAATTGACACAAAGACATGGGTCAGTAGCTTGCATTATACTACAGTTATATCCAATGATGCTAACACGAGGTTATGTCAATCAGGTTAGTTAACCTCAGTTCTCGAGATGTATGCACGGGGATTTCGGGCAGATTTGCTCAATAAGCTCGGTCTCACAGTTCGGGGGGTTTGAGCGAGCACGAGGGTATGTTGAGGTTGAGCACAAGTACAGGTTTCAAAAGTATCCCGTTGTGATTTCTTAGCAAGGTGGCTAGTGCATGATGTAAGCACGGATTAAAGATGCGGGCAGAGCAAAGTTATGCTAAGGGTTATGCTTAGGCTCACTGACTTAACCTAGGCTAATTTGAGGTTGCACTCAAGCTCTTCAGTTCAGGGGCTGGAGGAACATTAAAGCAATGAATGCACTCACAAACCACAAATGCAAAAGATCACTCAAACACACGAGACTTCGGGGTGGCGGGGTCAACGGGCTGTGCACTTGACCCAAGGCAAGGCAAGGTATGCAAAGGTCACAATGAGGTTTGCACAACAGTTTAATAAAGGTGAAAAGATGGCTAGTTCGGCCAATTGTCAATGCAGAACACACCAAAGCATGCTTTTCAGATTATGAGCATCACTCGGCAAGAATTTTTATGCAAAGGCACCGGGCGAAGTACGAGGCACGGGAGAGTCCAAGGGGTTTGGCAAATAATTGGCTCAAGAGCTCACACAAAGGTGCAGATGGCTCTACGGGTGCACGGGCAGAGATGCTCTAGTTCTCACGAGGTTATGCAAGTGGGTGACGAGGGTCAATTGTCATGGTCTGTCACTAGGTGTATGCACCAAAGATGTTATGCAAATGTAGCTTCAACTCACAGTTGCAGGGGCTGGAGTTGTGCTCAGGGTTGATGGGTTTCGCAATGGTTAATGAACACAAGCTCAGGAAGCATACAAGGGCACATTCAAGGCGGAGTAACAATCAATTTTGGGCTATCGGGTTATCATGCAATATGCAGCTCGGGGTGATCACTAGCAAGGTAATTACGTTATCAAGCAAGCATAGGTCACATATGCAGATGTTCATCTATTTTTCATCAATACACACGGCTCATTGTGATGACAGATACATGCGGTATAGAGATACATTACCACCGGTGCAATCTTGGGTTTAGGCAAATCCACCAGTTCTTGCTCCTTTCTCCTCTTCCTTGGTTGCACGGCTCACAGCAAGCGCACATTTACTCAACAAAGATTTTCGGTTCTATGAAGTGCAAGTTCAAAGCAAGTATTAATGCTATGGCAAAAGTTGGATTTTATGTCATGGCAAAGATTGAACCACGGGGATTATACTAGTTGACACGGCGTCCCAGATGCTATGGAGCTGAGATAGAAACCACTAGCAAGTAGAACAATACAAGATGACAGAGATGGTTCTAGCAAAGCAGGTTATGGACAGAGCTTAAATGACTAAATTACACTAACAGTGCAGATTATTGTGCAGTGTGCACAGATTGCTAAGTTGCAATGAAAGTGCAATGATTGATGGGATATACGGGGGTGCAATGCGGGGAAAAGACTAAGAAGGGAAAGATGAAAGTTCTGACTAACTCTAAAATGCAATGCAGATATGCAGGGTTTGACAAAAAACTAGATGCAAGAATGCAATAACAGAAAGCTATAAAAGATGTAGAAATAAGCAAGTTACAGCTAATTTATACAAGCAAATGACTAAAAACAGTAAAAACAAGGTAAATATGTACAGGGATAGTTGAAAAATAGTGAACTCAAGCCAAAATCACGGGGCACGCCAAGTCCCCGGCAACGGCGCCAAAAACTTGGTAGGCCGGAAAGGGGTTTCTAATTTAGCCTACTTGTGATAACCGCAAGTGCAGGCGTCTATCGGAGACGGCAAGTACAGGAGTCGATCCACGGGAAATGGGATGTATGTGATCAAGGCTTCTTCAACTGAATTTCAACAAGTGCAAGTAACAACAGATGTTTGGTTAGATATGCGCTGAGTTTGAGTGAAGTGACTCTAAACTAAGGTAAAAGATAGTGATAGAGGGTTACTAAGGTCTTCAAATCCACCACTAACTTCTATTATGTGATTAACTAAATTGAGGTTCTTTTCTGTGGCCCGAAAGAGGCGGGGTGTCAATTCTACCTCTATCTAAGGAGTTTCTCCATGTAATGGTTTAAAGTGCTAACTTGAGCACTAGTTGTCTAATTAAGTACAACTAGTCAATGGAATTAGCAATTGTGCCTAAAGTTTGGTAGGGTACTCTCAATGTAGTTGTAACCTAACTACAATGGATACAAGGCATCCATTGTGAGAGAAAAACACTGGGTACTCTAATTGAAGACATAATTGTAGTTTTAAGCATTCAAGATAGTTCAACGAAGTTAAAAAACATAATATGGAGTTAGGGTTTGGTGAAACCTAGCAAACTAATTAGAACATCAAAAATAACACAAATTAAATCTAATTGCTGCTCCGGCTAATCCAGGCATGAGTTTTTTCACAAACCCCTCATTCTATTTATACATGCGGTTCAAAAACAAACCCTAATTCCTTAAAAAATGAAATTAATTGCAATGACTTCTCACCCATACTCTCGCGCCCGGTTGTTGGCTCTACTCATGCTTCTCGACCTCGAATCGACCATGCACAATGGGTTTGGTGAAACTCCTAGCTTCAATCATCTTCAATCCTAGCTTCTAGGTTATGAAAGAAGCTAGAAATGGAGATGGAGTGAACCTAGGGTGGCGGAGAGAGCTGGTGGTGATAACGACAAGAGATGAAGGTGGTCCGGTGGCTCGGGATGGTGTCGGGATGAAGGAAGAAGAGGGGATGGGTTCGCAGAGTCGTGGGAAAGAGAGAAGAGAAGAAAGAGAAGAAGGAGAAGAGAAATGGAGTGGGTCGACTAGGGTATAGGTGTATGCAACTTCGTTGTGAAGCAGGCGCAACAAAGTTTGATGAGGAAGGCAAAGCGACCATCGGATTTAACAATGAAACCCTAGCACACTAAATTAAAACATCAAAATAACAATTAAACTGCAAATTAAACCTAATTGGTGCTCTGGCTAGCCCAGGCATAAAGTTTTTCACAGCCAAATCAAGTTCTATTTATACATGAAAACTCAAACCCTAAATTATTTCAAAAACAGAAAAATAATGAAAAACCTCTCACCCCGTCGCTCAATCCGCTCTCTCTGTCAATCGCCTCGAACTCCATGTATGGGTTGATTTGGTGAAACCCCTAGCTCTAGTCATCTCCGATTTAGCTTCAGGGTTATGATAGAAGCTAAGAAAGAGATGTCTAGGTCTAGAGAGGTGGAGAAGGTGGTGTGGCTGTTGTTGATGGTGTCGGGGTGAGGAGATGAGGATGGTGGTGGCGTCTTTGGTATGGTGAAGGAAGTGGAGAGAGTGGGTTCTCTCGCAATCGGTATGGGTGAAGAGAGAGGAGAAGAAGAAGAGAAATGGGGAATGAGTTAGGTTTTGGTCGATGGTTAGGGTATAGGTGGATTTGTTGTTGAACAGGTGCAGCAAGCTTTGATGAGAATGATGGAGCGGCGTCGGATCTAGGGAAGAAATCTCAACGGCTCGGGGCGATATGCGGTTTTTGGTGTTGAGCGGGAGCGTGAAGCCGATGTAAACGAAGGAGCGGCAAGTAGGATATAGCTAGATGCGATCTCAACGGCTCGGGATGAGCGGGTCGGGTCTAGATCAAGCCCATGTCTTGTAGATGAGTTGCTACTTGTTGGGTTACAAGCATTGCGCTTGAACTTTGGCTTTCTGCTCCATAGATGCTCGACTCCAATTCTTAGCTCTTTTGGCTCCTCAATTTCTCCGAGATTTATTTATTACCTAAAAACACAAAATTAATTAATACAAATATTTATTCTTGAAAACAAAGAAAACACGAGGTAACTGGGATAATATCGATTTCTAAGCGCAAAAGATGAGTAAAATGCCAATAAAAGGTGTATAAATATGCACTATTTAGCACTCATCAACCGCTCGTTTAAAGACTTATGTGGGATCAAGAATCTCTATGATTATCATTGGTGGGAAACTAGATAATTGCAATCTATTTTAGTTTTCGATTGATTTGATTGACTAACGGTTGTTGAACTTTGATCGCACCTAGTTTGTTTATTCTTGAGAATCTTCTCTTCGATATAAGATTCACTCAAACTATATCGAAGTTTCGAAAGGATCTTTTAGAGTGTTTGTAGATCTAAAGACATCTTGTGATAATCCATTGTTAACGAGACTCCTTTACATGCGTGATTGATCACAAGAGATTCAAGTTGTGTTGTGCAAGTGTTTATTGAAGACCTAAGAAGATTTGAAGACAAAGAAGATTTCTGATTTTGTTTCTATATCTTTAGTGTGCACAAAACTTGATCGGCTAGGATCCAACTAATATCATATTGATTCGATTGATTAGTTGCGTGAGATCGGTAGCAATAATAGATCTCTAATTGAGTTCTATTTGATTGTTACATATCCGGATCTTATTACTTCGGTAATTAAAGATTGGATTGATCTAACCAGGCAAAGGAGTTTATTGGTTAAACGGAAGAGCCTTTGCATATGACTTGAGATATCTTCATTGGAAAGAATCAATAGAGTTGTTACCAAACATATTTGTTGTTCCTTTTTTTGTTTGGAATACGATCCAAAAGAATTGTTCAGTGCGTGCACTTATTGAATGTCGGAAGTGCATGGATCTTGAAGAAACTAGGTGAACTATAGGTTTAGTTGCTTGGTCACAACTATATGAAGTTAGTGTTGATTTTGTATAGCGGCTTAATTCTGAGAGTATTCAATTCTGGACTAGGTCCCGGGTTTTTCTGCATTTACGGTTTCCTCGTTAACAAAATCTTGATGTGTCATTTACTTTTCTATTTCGCAATTATAATTGTTTTATTATAATTAGAAATAAAATACACAAACGTTAATTTAGAATATACTTGATAGTGATCCTATAGAGTTTGGTTAAGTCCGAACCTATTATCAAGTATCATACTTCGTTGTTGTATTATCTCGATCTTGTATCCATAGTCAATCACACAAGTTATCTTGTTGTCGTATTGTCTCGATCTCGTATCCTTAGACGATCACAAGAAGTGTGAAACGATTCGTTGTATTGTCTCAACTCTGTCCAAGACAATCACTTTCGGTAGAGGACTTATAGGAGGATAAATAAAAGATTGTGGTGTATTTGGGTACCCTCGTCTTTTCATTCTCGAAATATACATTAAACCAATGGAAGTTCTAAAGAGCTAATACATAATAGGTTGAGGATAATTACTTGTGAAAGTTCATAGGAGACATCAAGTTATATCATGTTCACGAAATGATTTGGTCAATATAAGAATTTATTAAAAATATGTGATGAGAAAATCTCTTATTAACTTATGTACACAAATTGTTTTGCCAGTTTGCAAGATGGTTGATTTTAAGATGTTCATGGACACTTTTGTGTCATCTCGTACCCGATTTGATTTGGTCAGTACGTGAACCGGTTAATTTTAAGTGGTTCTTAGACACTTTTTGTAATTCAAGTACATGCAATGATTTGCGAACTTGTAAATATAAATAATTCCTGAACTCTGAGACGATAATGAGTTCATAAAATGTTGTCTGATTCACGAATTTGTTTTGTCTTTGAGGGTTATTGAACTCCACTATTGATTATATGGTTCAACCAACTCAATTGTCAATCTGCCAAATCAATTCTTAAATCAGAGATAAAATAGAATAAAGGATCTTCTATTTAATCCGCCAAATTACCTTTGGTCAAAGATCAAACTAAGATAATGGCTACTGAAATATAATCAATCAGTGAACAAGCTCTATCCAAGCAACTTAACATGAAGAAGCAAATAAACAGTTTTTTCTCCCATTGTATAAATCTTATGTCTATCAAGATAAACTGCTTGTTGGATCTCAAAGAATCAAGTGTGCAAGAATTAACGCAAAGATCATAAACCATAAAAGCAAAGTCTTTCATCTTCAATCTTCAAAGTAACCGATGCACAAACAACTTGATTTCCACTGTTGATCAACACACACAAAATGGAGTTTATTGACATAGATTGATCAGGACTTCTATCTACAGATCTTAAATCACGAATTGGTAGCAGTCAAATCCCAAACAAACTTGAGTGGACTTATATCATTAAAGAATGACCATATAATAAACAAGTTTGATCTATCAAGGACAATTATACCATTTGTTTTTAATCAAATAAATAATCAATCGAAAAACTAAAATAATAACACGATTTAGTTTCCCACCAATGGTACTAAAGGTTTCTTGATCGAAAAAAAATACTTTAAATGAAGACAACGTGAGATGTTTTCACCTAATTAGATTACTCATATCTCTTAACAAGTTAGCTTCTCACACGATCAATCAAGATGTGCATCATTTGGATGAGTTTGTAAGAATAAAAGACCCCTTTGTTTATAGTGTTATGACCAAGACTTGTTGGAAGATAAGTTATAACAATATCTAAAAATGCTTAAGATATGCAATGAATGTTTATTTATGAAATTAACAACCACCAATTGTATTCCAACTATTAAACCGATATCTCTCATAGATGACAACTATTATTAGCTAGTGCGTATCCATATACTTTATTAATATAGTAACTAGCGATATGCAAACCTGGGATATGGTACGTATATATTTTCCATATCTAAAAAGATATTGAAAATCGGTTTTAGGATTATGATTTGAGTACCAAAGGAATATACTTGAACGTTCAAATATTAGAGTTTAGCATATATTCAAATCATATGTCGATACTTATGAACATTCCACCTAACCTATGTACACATTGATGTCTGAAACACGAAGATAACCGATATCTTTGAAAGTGCAAAGTTCGGTCGGACTCTATTTAGATCGGTTCTACATACCCTGACTAGGGATAAGTCATGGATTAGATCCTTACTTTGGATCGGTCCTAGATTAGATCCTTATTTGGGATCAGTCTTAGAATAGATCATTGAATCACATTTTCAACTACAGAACAAGTTTTGCAAGTCTACTTCCTTGACTTGGCTTAATTGGGGCCTTCCACTAGAGGACAAAAAAGGTGACTAAAACCTAATTTAATAACCCCTTATCCAAATATTTTATGTAATGGCTAAACTATCCCTGAATGATTAGTGTTAATAATTAATTAAGTTAAGTTAATTAGTGTGATTACATTAGAATCGGATTTTAGAATTAAAATTGGAAAAAAATTGAGGATTTTGTGAGTTGAGAAGAAGAAGAGGAGTGATGAGTGCCAAATAGTGCATATTTATACACCTTTTTATTGGCATTTTACTCATCTTTTGTGCTCAAGAATCGGATACTATCCCGCATTCTTGTGTTTTCTTTGTTTTCATGAATAAATATTTTTTTAATTAATTTTATATTTTTAGGTACTAAATAAAGTCAGGAGAATCCGAGGAGCCAAAAGAGCGAAGAATTGGAGTCGAGCATCTATGGAGCAGATAGCAAAGCCGCGCCAATCAGTTGCAACCCAACAAGGAAGACATGGGCTAGAGCTACCCACGACCCGGATCCGAGCCCGCTCACTCGAGCCGTCAAGATCTCGCTAGCTACATCCAACGGTCGCTCCATCGCTTACATCTATCTCTCGATGATCCCGTACAACACCGAGATCACACCGAGACCAGGCCACCATTCTCGTCCGTTCGAGATCTTCCCCGGCTAAATCCCTACGCTCGGTGCGGCGTTCCCATCAAGCTCGATGCACTGCGCCACAACAAAACCTCCATACCCTATACCCCCGAGAAACCCTACTCTTCTTCTCTTTCTTCTCTTCTCCTCTCCCGTCACTCTCGGAGCAGGTAGCTCGCTCTTCCGACACCACACCACCTCCGTCCTTCACCCGACCAAGAAACCTCACCACCACCATCTCCCGACACACAACCACACCACCGCCACTCGCTCTACTTCTCTAGCGCTAGTTTTTTCTTCCTTAGCCTCTATCAACCCTAGAAGCTAATTTAGAAAAAGCTAGAGCTAGGTTAGCCACAATCGACGCATGGAGTTGTTGAAGCCGAATTGACATGGGAGAACAGCTATCAGAGTATGGGTTAGATGTATTTTCATTTAATTTCTATTTTTTATTGAACTAGGGTTTGGGAATTTTGGGGCTGATGCATGTATAAATAGAACCGAATGGGGTTGATAGAAAATTACGCCTGGATTAGCCAGTGCTGTCAATTAGGTTTATTTCTGTTTTAATTTAGTGTGAGGGTTTGAGATGAAACCCTAATTCACAGTTGTGATTAAACTCAGTTGAAATGTTCTTGTATGCTTAATATTATTAGGTAACTTCAATTCAATCATTTCAACTCTTTTCTCTCACAGTGCATACCAAAGCCATGGATGCACTGTAGTTGGGTTAACACTTGGAGCCGAGAGTGATTCGGCTCTTGCATTAGACCCAAATGCTAATTCCTTTGATTAGTTATACTTGATTAGATAACTAATGCTCGGGTTAGTACCCTCAGCTGTATTTGAAGTTTTACATGGTGAAACCCCTTAGTTAAGTGGCGAGGAATTGACACACGCCCTTAGCTACTATAGGAACAAGACACTTAACTTAGTTGAAAGCATACTAGAATTTAGTGGTGGAATTGAGAACCCAAACATGCCTTTTATCTCTGCTTTTATACTTTAGCTTAGGATCCGGTTCAAAAGCAGTAGTTTCGGCACAAAAATATCTTATTTACCATACGTTGTCACTTTGTTACATCGCTAGAATTCGGTTAGCAAGCCTTAGATCACTCTAGAGCACCACAAGTCCTTGTGGGATCGGCCCGTACTGCCGCGTCTCAATAGACGCCGTGCACTGCGGATTATAACATGTAGGTCACAAATTTATACACTCTTTCGGGCCTACCAAGGAGGTTTTAGAGGAAAACATAGGGTTTTTAGAAATGAGTGATTCAAGTGGGGAAAATGATGTTTGGGAAGGTTCAAACAAAAAATATGATTGCATTGATGGTAAGATTATCTTAAATTCTCCTATGGATTGGATATATGATGAAAAGATGTTAATAGAGGAAATTCAAAATGAGGGTGCTAATGAAGATCCAATTTCTCAAAATGAAGGAACCAATCCTCAAAATGAAGAACCCAAAGCTAAAAACAATGAGGTAAACTTCTTATACTCGTCAAATTGTCTAGATGGTGCTCTAAGTGGTCAATCCATAGACATTATGCCACAACTCAGAGAAAGAGTCGTCAGTGTCGAGGGGTGTATACCACAACGACTCTGAAAAGTCGTCAATGAATTGACGACTCAAACTACAACTTTTCGGAGTTATGAAAAATCGTCGGGTAGTATGATAAACCATGACGACTCTAACTAGCTTGGGCAGCTAGAGTCGTTAGTCTATTTTGTTTATACCCAGACGACTCTGAAACCAAAAACTCTCTGTAAATATAACTCTCCGCCTGAGTCGTCATAAGGATATTCATATAACTTGACGACTCTATAAGACTTAAGTTGACGACGCTTTAAATCTTTGGGACATGGAGGATGTTTGTTTTTGTTAGAGCATAGCTCGGTTGAACCCATCAAGCGTTGGTATGTCAAGTTTGGTTGTCATCTTTTAGTATCAAAACTCATATAGAGTCGCTTGATTAAATACTAGAGTCAACTTCGTTTAGGTTAGACTAGAAAGTCTAGGAATGTTGAGACATACAAGTATTACTATGAAGACATTAAGAATGAGAAGAAGTAACAAACTACAACGACGACATCATCCTTCCACTTGAGGTTAGTAACATTGACTTGGACTTGTTTCATTCCTAACGTATCTTTCAAGTCGTGCTATATTGAAAACATAACATGCGAAAATTTGTATATATTGTATATAATACTCTAGTGTACAAACATGATCATTATAGTATGGTCATAGTATTAAGGGATGATATTACGAGCATAACACTTATCTTTTGAACTTCATAGATATGACATCAACATAATCTTGTATATAGTTTTATGATTATGTGAATGGATTATGAGTGAAGACTTCATCCTAGGAAATAATGTTTTACATTTGTTTAAAGGAAGTACGTTCATGAACTTGTTTCATGAATCAAAATGGAAATAAATAGGTTTATTGGTTCGACTATTCATTGCATATTCTTTGGATGACCAATATGTGTGAGTTGGTAGAACCAATCTTAACTCAGGTTATGTATCTTGGTATAACAGATCAAAATACCTAGACTTATGATTTGGTATGACCAGTTCTGGTAATTGGTGTAACCGATCCTAAGTAATCACCAAGAGATGGTATGATCGATCCTTGTAATTGGTGTGACCGATTCAGTAGTGGTGTGACCGATCATAAGTGTTTGTGTGACCGATCCGTGTAATTGGTATGACCGATCCTAGTGACTGGTATGGCCGACCACAAGTAGATACTATATGTAGATGGAATCGATCCTTGTAATTGGTATGACCGATCCTAGTGACTGGTGTGAACGATCACAAGTAAGTTCCATGTTTAGGTAGAACCGATCCTAGTGATTGGTATAACTTATCCGAACCTATGTATGTGACTTGGTAAGAATGATCACAACTAACCATTGTGACTTGGTATGACCGATTACATTATAGATTTGGAATTACAGTATAACCAATTCTAAACTTGTTTGGAAGTGTAGTAGAACCGATTCCAATATGCAAATCCATGTATATTAAGATAATGATTTGCTGAGTAAAGATGTCAACATACTTTGAACACGAGCAGTAACTCCTATCATTTATTGTTTAAAGATATTCTTTGGTACTCAAGGTGATCCTGTACCGAAATAAATTGAGAATCTTTTAATTAAGGTTTTGGTTTTATATGCTATAATTCCGGCAATTAATGCATAGATCTAAAGAATAAAAATTAGTAATGTGCATTCACTAATTTGAGATTTTCTATGAGAGATTTCGGAAATATTGGACCAACATTTATTGGAATTAGGAAAACCAATTTGGGCATTTATTGCATATCTTGAGAATATTTTCGATTTTGGAAATTCCTCGGTGTCCAATCAACCTCTGGTCTATAAATACCTAAGTTTGAATTTCTAGCAAACTATCCTAAGAGCCGGGCAAACTTCATTTCTTGTTGTTTAGGTGGAGCTTTATATTCGAAGAGGAAAGTATCCTAATTAGGTGAAATCTCTTACGACCGCTCGTTTAAAGACTTAGTAGGATCAAGAAGCTCTACCGGTACCATTGGTAAAAACTAGATAATTGCAATGTTATTAGTTTTCGATTTAATTTGATTGACTAACGGTTGTTGAAACTTTGATTGTACCTAGTTTGTTTATTCTTGAGAATCTTCTCTTCTGATATAAGATTCACTCGGACTAGATAAAATATCGACGGGATCTTTGAAACTGTTGTTAGATACGAAGACATCTTGTGGTAACCCATTTGTTACTGCACTTCGTTACGTGCATGATTGATCATAAGAGATTCAAGTGGTGTTGTGCAGGTACTTGAAGGCAATAAAAGATTTGAAGATGGAGAAGAATTCTTATTAGTTTTTGTATCTTGTGGATTTAGTGCACAAACCTTGATCGGATGGGATCCAAATAGAATTGATTTATCTTTGATAGATCTGATTGATTAGTTACATGAGATCGGAATCACTTTATAGTTTTGTCTTTGAGATCTATATCGATTGATTGCAAATCTAAACTTGACTATTTCGGTAGTTATTGGATAGATTGATCTAACCAGACAAAGGAGTTTATTAGATTAAACATAAGAGACTTTGTCAACAACTCATCATTGTCTTGTAGCAAGATTGATTATAGTGGTTACCAAATAGATTCTTCCTTTCTTTGTTTGGAATACGATCCAAAGGACTTGCTATTCACGTGCGTGACTCTAGAAGTCAAAGGCAGGATCTTGTCGGAACTAAGTAGCTAGGGGTAGTCTACTTGGTCTCAACTATACGAAGTTGGTTTAGATTTTTTATAGCGGCTTGATTCTGAGAGTATTCAAAACTGGACTAGGTCCCGAGGTTTTTCTGCATTTGTAGTTTCCTCGTTAACAAAATCTTGTTGTACCATTTACTTTACTATTCCGAATTATAATTTTTATTATAATTAACGTAAATTGCAGGTTGTACGTTAACTCCATAATACTTGATAGTGATCATATAGAGTTTGGTTATTACCCAACCTATTATCAAGTACACACTTTGTTGTCATATCGTCTCGATCTTGTATCCATAGTCAATCACACAAGTGACCTTGTTGTTGTATTGTCTCGATTTCGTATCAATAGACGATCACACGAAGTGTGAACAAATTATCGTATTGTCTCGACTTTGTCCATAGACGATCACATTCGGAAGAGGACTTATAGGTTGATAAATAAAATATTGTGGTGTATTTGGGTACCTTCGTCTTTTCAGTTTTTCACCTAGAGTCGTTAATGTCTAAAAAAGAATCGTTCTCAAAGGATCGTCATATGTTTTTATTATATGGTAACGATTCTAACCTATGAAACCCACGACTCTATGATACTTAAGTTGACGACCCTTTCAATTTGTGGGACGGAGAGAGGTTTTGTTTGTTTTTCACTTAGAGTCATTAACGTTTAAAAATAGGTCGTTCATAGAGCATCGTCATATGTTTCTATATTATTTTAACGACTCTAATCTAGGACAAAAAATTGAAAAACCAGAATTAGGGTCGTTATCTCCCTCATCATATACCCTGACATTTTTTATAGTCTCTACATGCATATGAAAAATCGTTAGGGTTTAGGCTTTTCGGGTTGACGACCCTCTTACTGTAACTGATACTATTCGGTTAAAAACCTTATTTTACAATCAATATATCAAATTAAATGCAAACAACAAGTAGATTAGGGGGTTTTAGTTCACATACCTTCTAATTGGAGCCATTTATTCTTCCAATTCATCCGGATTTGATTTGTGCTTGGTTCTCACACAAACCTTTCCTATTACTTGCCGACGAGATTAGATTTCTCAATAGCAACTCTATTGCACTTCTTAGTACGATCCATGTTTGTTGAAGAAGTTAATCGTCGATTACGACATGAATCGGGTGAGGATTTTTTTTCTTGGAGTCGTTAATGGAGGAGAAGAGAGTCGAGAGAGGGAGAGAGGGAGTTTGATTTTTTTGGTTTAGAAATTAAAATGAATTGGGTGCTTAGGATTAAGGGTTAATAGGATTTTAAGATTTATTATTAGTGAAGGAAAATAGTATTTTCACTATCATGTTGATGGTGTTTTTTAAACAAGGGGTAAAATCGTAAAACCCCATGACCTAGTGTTACCCGCAACACATTAACTAAGAGCATTTAACTCGGGTGTAAATAATTAATAGGGGTATTTTTTCAAAATGCAGTTAGGTTTTTCAACACAAAACCCTAATTCCGAAACCAAACCGCATATCTGCGCACCATGGCAACAATGCCAAACCAAGTCAAGTGATATCGCGCACCATGGCAACAATGCCAAGCCAAGCCGCACACTCGCGCACCATGGCAAGAATGCCAAGCCAAGCCGCACCTTTGCGCACCATGGCAACAATGCCAAGCCAAGCCGCGCACACCGGCGCGCCATGGCAAGCAAATGCCAAACTGCCGCACACCGCGCACCATGGCAGCAATGCCAAGCCAAGCCGCACACCGGCACCATGGCGGCAGCAATGCTGAAGCTGCCGCACATTTGCGGACCATGGCAGCAATGCCAAACCAAGCCGCACACCGCGCACCATGGCAAAGAATGCCAAACCAAGCCGCACACTCATGACCATGGCAAGAATGCCAAAACCAAGCCGCACACCGCGCACCATGGAAGCAATGCCAAACCAAGCCGCACACCGCACCATGGCAATAACGCCAAAACCAAAGCCGCACATCGCACCACGATAAGCGACACCAAAACCAAACTACATATCGCACTCATTGGCAACCATGCCAAACTAAGCCGTATGCCATTGGCACACGCCAAATATAGCGCCCTAGGCTTGCAAGACTTGCAACTAGGTCAACATGGTCGTACGTGCCATTGGCACATGCCAACACGTACCACAAGCCATATTTCCAAGCCGCTATGCCATTGGCACATGCCAAATATAGCCCCTAGGCTGCAAGACTTGCAACTAGGTCAACATGGCCGTACGTGCCATTGGCACATGCCAACACGCTGCAGCCCATATTTCCAAGCCGTATGCCATTGGCACATGCCAAATATAGCGCCCTAGGCTTTGCAAGACTTGCAACTAGGTTAACATGGCCGTACGTGCCATTGGCACATGCCAACACGCATCATAAGCCATATTTCAAGCCGTATGCCATTGGCACACGCCAAATATAGCGCCCTAGGCTTGCAAGACTTGCAACTAGGTCAACATGGCCAGTACGTGCCATTGGCACATGCCAACACGCACCGCAAGCCATATTTCTAAGTAGCTATGCCATTGGCACATGCCAAATATAGCGCCCTAGGCTTGCAAGACTTGCAACTAGGTCAACACGGTCGTACGTGCCATTGGCACATGCCAACACGTCTGCAAGCCATATTTCCAAGTCGCTATGCCATTAGCACGCGCCAAATATAGCGCCCTAGGCTTGCAAGACTTGCAACTAGGTCAACATGTCCGTACGTGCCATTGGCACATGCCAACACGTACCGCAAACCCATATTTCCAAGTCGCTATGCCATTAGCACGCGCCAAATATAGCGCCTAGGCTTGCAGGACTTGCAACTAGGTCAACATGGCCGACGTGCCATTGGCACATGCCAACACGTACGAAGCCATATTTCCAAGTCGCTATGCCATTAGCACGCGCCAAATATAGCGCCCTAGGTTTGCAAGACTTGCAACCAGGTCAACATGGTCCGTACGTGCCATTGGCACATGCCAAACACACACGTTGTGTAGCTAACTTGCAACACGTGCAACCTACCACCAAGGCCACGGCCTAACGGCCACGCATGCCATTGACACATGCCAAACACACACGCCGGTAGCCTAACTTGCAAGTAGTGCAACCTACCACCAAGGCGTTCCACACACGCCATTGGCACATGCCACACATGCCACTAGCAGCCTCGGCATTGCCACTTGCGCTCGAGGTGCAACTCATGACAAAGGCATTAGCACATGCCATTGGCACATGCCACATGCGCCCCTAGCAGCACCACTTGCACTCAAGATGCAACCAACACTCGAGACGTCAACACAAGCGGGGGATGCTTTCTAGGTTTTGGTTTGGCGGTCACAAGATGCGGTACACACTACGCTCATATTAAGAAAGCGTGAAAAGGAATAAAGCGGTCAAATAAAGAGAAATAATGGTGAAAACGTTTTCACCCATTAACGCCATGCGGTTACCACCTCCTCCCATTATTTCACCCTTTACTCTCTTCCTTCATGAGGCAGTGAGGGCACGTTTCAATCTCGACTTGTATAATAGGTCTTACCTATTCCAACCAGAGAACAGGTCTCGGTCAGGAGAAAAATACCACACTCTCAGAAAGGCAACTTTGCAAGCTCTCCCAAAAAAAGCTTCCACCTCTTGCAAGCTTCCTAAGCTTTCACTTCGATACAAGTCGAGATACTACTCTCCTGCACTATTCGGGTCTCAACACCTTTCTTTGCTTCCCTCCCCAAATCAACCCTTCTCCTCCACTTTGTGATAAAGCAAAGTCTGGGCAGCCATTTCTTGGTTTAGGCCGGACTTGTGGGCATTGATCTCTCGAATCTATAAAGTGCTCACGTGCAGCACATTTGTTTAGGGTTTGAACAGTTTCTCACTCACCAACCGAATTTACCAAATCGGCGAAACGATTTTTACCCATAAACAATTGGCGACCCACGATGGGAGGATCGATCTATCGGCTACAATATCGGCTGTCGATCTCGTTCTTCGACCCGGATGTCAAGATGGTAGGGAAGGCGACTCAATCCGACTCAACTACCAGACGACCCGGTTAATAGTTGTAAAAACTACACAAGGAAGCGGGGACTTCTTTGAAGATGCTATTACTCAATCCACGGGGGCTCGCTAGAAGATGCTACCGGCGGTGGGGACTTCGACGACGATGCTACCCGACAAAGCCGCCAGACAAAAAACCGCCTTTTTACATGGAGAGGGCGTGTTCGCAAAACCTATGAAGTGAGTAAATTCGATTGGGCAAGATATACAATCTATTTTTAGGTTCTTAGTAAAACCGTCATACTCTCGAGTCTTGTGCCTATTGCTAGCACACACTTTCATAAAAGCAATATTCCTTTCCCAAAACATAATCGAGTCATATTATCAAAACCATTCATCCTAGGAAATAATCCAATACCCTAAAAAGCTACCAATTTGTCTATCAAAGGTCAAGTTTTGAACCCGGACATCCAATATGTTTTTCAAAAAAAAAAAAAAACCTAAATGAAAGTTTAACGGAGAAACGTTCAAGGAAAATCATCCAACGAAGTCTTCTCTTCTTGTAGAAAGTCAACCCATCTTCAAGAGCCGCTCTCTTCATAGTCAACATCTTGGAAAGCTTTTGAGTTCCATCTCTGTCGTGCAATCTCCTCGGCGGAAAGGCTTTCGATTCCGCATCTTTTAACTTTTGGATCTCGGTAAGGCCTTCGACAAACCACGAAGTGTTGAACTCTTTTTACGCACACGTCGCGATGGTGCTCCCGGTCGAAATAACGTCTTGAAACGGTGTGACCAGTCACCTCACGCATGTCCTCGATGGAAGATAAAGCCTCTTCCACACGCTTAACCGCGCAAATCGACTAGTAACTTTCTTGGTTGTAGCCATATGTCCGTTCTTCTCCCGGATTACGGTGTACAACTCCTCATGCTTAGTCGGCCTTGCAGAGCGCCAACCAGCACATGACCTGGATAAGGAACCAAGTACGGGGGGATCAAAATGGCGCACACTTTTTGGCCTCACTACTCGCAGAGGTCTTCTTCCATGTCTACGACTGCAACCATCGAGAGAATCATCCGCGTTTGAACCACATCCGTGCCGGCAATTGGCTAACGCCCATCTCCAAGTCACCAACGGTGGTCACCAAAGGCAAGTTGTCGTGCGGATCTACCCTTAATCATCCTCAAGACAGTTCCTCCCGCGAACTTGAGTCGAGATATTTCCCAAGAGGAAACAAAAGAAGAAAGAAAGAAGTGCTAAACTCACCGAACCACTTCCCGAAAGCAGGAACTGATCTTTCAGGAGGAATCACTCTCACTTGTTGAACCTTCTTCTCTCTCGACTCATCATCGCTATGAGAAGGCTCAATCTTCCTTTGAGTTCTTTGAAGAAATTGCTAGTCTCCACGGCAACGTGCAAGAAGTGAAAGCATTAACACTACCGAAGCCACGAAGGAAACAAGACACATGTTCTCAGCCGAAATTCACGTGTTTTTGAGGACAAACCAATGAAGAGGCGACACATACCTGGTTGCTGGAAGAACTGAAAGACACAAGAGCCGTGGGAGGATCTTGTGAAACCGTCGAGGAACCCGCCAACACGATTCTTCGTTCTCCGTTCCTTGGCTGAGGATTTCGAATTGCTAGGCAGCTTTAAGCAGGATCTCTCAACGTGGATACTCTTCAAAGCGGGGAAGGTTTGCAGCGAGCGTTTTCCACCACGTTATTCACAAAATCTCGGATCATAATAAACTCGTCGCACCAAAACTCATTATAGCCAAAGTGCGTCGAAGTTACTCTTCCCATTTGAAAGAAGGAAAGACGGATACCCCGCTTAAGAGGCCTTTGGCGTCAAGGAGACACATGATGAGATCCTTAGGGATCACCGGCGTAAACAAGAGGCACCCCTTGTGAAACCCATGTGACGAAGCAGCACGGTCAATATTGTAGCGGTATCAGGAAAGACCCCACGAAGAAAGGCGGTATATTGGGCAAGCGGCTTTGAATGAACGGGTTTTCAACGCTCCGTCGTCCTGAGAAGACAAAGACATGGGCGGAAGCGAGAAGCAAAGGTGTCAATTTGAGTCAACGACCTATGGTAAGGCCCCCATGGACGAAAATTGATTTAAGTGCAACTTATCAAGAAAACTAACCAAGCTCACGCCAACTCTTGGGCCTGTTCACCCATGAAGGGTCGAGCCCCCAACTCACGGGAGCGAAGAGGCGGTTTGGAGCATACTTCTCAGAAGTGCTCCCATAGCAGAACTTGTAGAAACAACGTGCACATATGAATCCACTTTCCATGAAACCATTCGAAACTTGCATGTTAGCAACTAGGTGATCCAGATGCACATACGAGGGAACCAAAGAGAAGAGCTTGCCAATGGGAAGAACCACCCTTTTCCAACTTCACAACAATGCTAACAACTCAGGTCTTATTCCTTTCTTGCGAGTAGTCATCAAAAATGTCTGTGGACAGAGAGGAGGCCAAAAATGCTGCGACATGAAGATCCCAACTGCGCACACATTCGGGCTCCAACTCGTCAGGAAACCATTGAGATATCCACCAACCGTAAAGGGCACCTTTCATCCTCTTCCAGAGGCGAGAATCCTTGACTTAGCAATGGGTCTTTGAGCAAAATCCCCCGACTTAGCGGCCAGGTCATCCCGCATCTTCACCTCACTTTGAGATAATTGGATTTTAAGATTCCCGATTCTGGAAGATTGACAAGAGAGCCACACTCTCCAAGGAGAAAGTTATCTCGCCCCGTCTACATATGATTGTATGGGTGTCAAGACACCATATGGAGATGAAAGCAACTCAAACACAGGATATCCTTCCTAATCCTTGGAGATTTCTGAAGTCTTGGCTGGCATCGATGACTGCGCTCGAGTCAAGTTGGTATTTATATGCTCCTTGCTCACCATGAACTCAACCCGTCTATCAAAAGAACGCAATGGGCTTTGACACATCCACGAAGTCAATGTTGGAAGAAGAATATACCCCTTTATGAAAGACGAGAACAGAATGGTGCTCTCCTTGGGCAAACCGAACGTGTCTTCCTTTCATCCTCACCACCGGTTAGCAAAATTGCCACCGAAACACAGGTGATTCTTCCGAGCCGGGCGAGGGCTCTAGTGAAGAATTCATCATCTGTGTTCGGTTTGGAATTATGAGCATCCTTCGACGAGGTGAAATTTGATTCGGTGTAACATCTTATCGAATTCCTTCATAACAATTTTGGTAATAAGATATCAGCACAAAACAAACGGAGAAGAGCAGAAGTTATCTCCCGACATAATCGTACCCAACAAAAAAAAAAAAAAAGAAAGGGAAGGAGGACGTATTTTATTCGGGTTCAAGACTATATATGATATTTATTGGGTTCAAGACTATATACGCGGTATTTTTCTTCGGAGTTCGAGACTATATACGCGGCATTCTATACGGGTACAAGTGTGTCTACATCATCTTTCTTCGGGTTCGAGGTATATACGGAGCATCCTCTACGGGTTCAAAATACACACGCGGTATTTTCTTCGGGGTTCAAATATTTCTTTCAGCCAGAAAATTCATATATGCAATATTTCTACGGGTTCAAACAATATGCGGTATTTCCTAGGTTGCATACATACAAATATTTTCTACAAGAGGCACGCCAGAAATCATATGCAAGGATTGTGGAAGCGCCTACTCTAAGGTTTACACTACGTGAAAAGAAAAAAAAAAAGAGGAAAGTACTCGAAGACATACTTGGGAGGTTTCTCTTCTTGCATTAGTATGAAAGGAAAGAATAAAGCGCGGGATGGGGAGAAGGGCTTTATATATATATATATATATATATAGGCGTGAAGACTTTGAAATAGGGAAGGATTTCCCTTTTGCAAATCACGCGTGTAAGAAACGGGCCCTGGTGCGACTTCCCAATGTCGCCCAGTCACGCACTATAAGCTTAGGTTTCCAAAAGGCTGCAAGCCCCACCAATTCAGTGGGATCATAAAGCACGCACACTTTGCTTGGTCCCACCATTAGCACACTCAGTTTGACTCACGCCAACTTCCCAAGTCGCCCAAGCCGTGGCCCCACTGAGTGCGGGACAATGACACGCATGGCCACACTTTGCGCCGGTCCCACCCTTAGCACACTCCCGGTTTCCCAACTCACGCCAACTTCCCAACGTCGCCCAAAGTCAGGGCCCACTAATTGTGCTGACCTCTAGAAAGCAAACTACCGAGACAAGGATTCCAAATCCTATTTATAAAAGGTCGTCAGCCTCCTTGATTTTTCTCTACGGTTTCTTGTTAATAGTTTGTCACCATGTTATGCTTACCTCGCAACAAAGCCCCCGTTCCGAGCTAAGCGGGGGACTTAATGTTGATGGTGGTTTTTAAACAAGGGTAAAATCAGAAAAACCCCATGACCTAGTGTTACCCGCAACACATTAACCAGAGCATTTAACTCAGTGTAAATAATTAATAGGGTATTTTTCAAAATACCCGGATTAGGTTTTTGACACAAAACCCTAATTCCAAACCAAACCGTGCATCGCGCACCATGGTATGACAATGCCAAACTAGCCGCATCTTGCGCACCATGGCAACAATGCCAAGCGGCCCGCATCTGCGCACCATGGCACCAATGCTGACCAAGCGCACACTGCGCACCATGGCAGCGATGCCAAGCCAGCCGATACATTGCACCATGGCGGCAATGCCAAGCCAAGCCGTGTGGCGTGCGCCATGGCGGTAATGCCAAGCCAAGCGCACACTTGCGCACCATGGCGGCAATGCCCGACGCGCGCACATGGCGCACAATAGTGGCAAATGCCAAACCAAGCCGCACACCAGCGCACTAGCCATAATGCCAAACCAAACACACTGGCAAGCACCATGGCAGTAATGCCGAAACAAGCGCCTGGCTTGCGCGCCAAACCAAGCCGCACAGATCAAGCGACCATGGCCAATGCCAAACCAAGCCGCACATCGCGCACCATGGCGAAGAATGCCAAACTAAGCCGCTGGCGCCCATAGGCGACAATGGCACATGCCAAAACGCGCTGCGCACCATGGAAACAATGCCAAAACCAAGACGCTACTGCGCACCATGGGCTTGCCAAACCAAAGACTTGACACCAAACCAAACTGCGCACCATGGCAAAGGCCAAACTCAACATGAGCGCCCTAGGCTTCAAGTGCCACTGCCATTTGCATGCCAAACCACATGCCATATTTCAAGCCGCTATGCCATTGGCACATGCCAAATATAGCGCCCTAGGCTTACAAGACTTGCAACTAGTCAACATGGCAGTACGTGCCATTGTGGCATCATGCCAACATGTCCACATGCCATATTTCCAAGCCGCTATATCGTGGCACATGCCAAATATAGCGCCCTAGGGCTTACAAGACTTGCAACTAGGTCAACATGGCCGTCGTGCCATTGGCACATGCCAACATGTCTTTGTAAGCCGTATTTCAAGCCGTATGCCATTGTGGCACGCCAAATATAGCGCCCCTAGGCTTACAAGACTTGCAACTAGGTCAACATGGCCGTACGTGCCATTGGCATGCCAACACGTACCGCAAGCCATATTTCAAGCCGCTATGCCATTGGCACATGCGAATATAGCGCCCTAGGCTTACAAGACTTGCAAGCCCACAGGTCGACATGGTAGTCACGTGCCATTGGCACATGCCAGCACGTGAGTAAGCCATATTTCAAGTCGCTATGCCATTGCACACGCGCCAAATATAGCGCCCTAGGCTTCACCAAGACTTGCAACTGTGGTCAACATGGCCGTGCGATGCCATTGGCACATGCCAACACGTCCGTAAGCCATATTTCCAAGTCGTATGCCGTTAGCACGCGCTAAAAATATAGCGCCCTAGGCTTGGGGACTTGCAACTAGGTCAACATGGCCGTACATGCCATTGGCACATGCCAACACGTCGCAAGCCATATTTCCAAGTCGCTATGCCTAGCACGCGCCAAATATAGCGCCCTAGGTTTAAGACTTGACTAGCTAGGTCTATGGCCCGTCAAGCGATGCCATTGGCACATGCCAAACACACACGGTAGCCTAACTTGCAAACTGTGCAACCTACCACCAAGGCATTCCACACGCCATTGGCACATGCCACACATGCCACTAGCGGCTCTGGCATTGCATTTGCGCTCGAGGTGCAACTCGCAACAAAGGCATTAGCGCATGCCATTGGCACATGCCACATGCGCCCCTAGCAAGACCACTTGCACTCAAGATGCAACCAACACTCGAGACGTCAACACAAGGCGGGGATGCTTTCTAGGGTTTTGGTTTGGCGGTCGAGCATCGGCGTACACTACGCTCACATTAGAGAAAGCGTGAAAAGGAATAAAGCGGTCAAATAAAAGAGAAATAATGGTGAAAACGTTTTCACCCATTAACGCCATGCGGTTACCACCTCCTCCCATTATTTCACCCTTTACTCTCTTCCTTCATGAGGCCGGGAGTACGTTTCAATCTTGACTTGTATAAATAGGTCTTACCTATTTCCACCAGAGACAACAAGTCTCGGTCGGGGAGAAAATACCACACTCTCGAAGGCAACTTTGCAAGCTCTCCCAAAAAGCTTCCACCTCTTGCAAGCTTCCTAAGCTTTCACTTTCTGATACAAGTGAGATACTACTCTCCCGGAAATTATTCTGGTCTCAACACCTTTCTTTGCTTCCCTCCCCAAATCAACCCTTCTCCTCCACTTTGTAGAGGCAAGTTGGGCAGCCATTTCTTGGGTTTAGGCCGGGACTTATGCAGATTGATCTCTCGATCTATAAAGTGCTCCCGTGCTGCACATTTGTTTAGGGTTTGAACCCGTTTCTCACTCCTAACAGATTTACATGAAATCGTGAAAACGATTTTACCCATAAACAACTACATTTTGAACCCCCTATAATATTTGGAGTAGGTATAAATTGGTTGAGGCCCCCAATTAAACGAGGTTCCTTAAACTATGTATTTAAAATTGCTTTCAAACATAATCCTAAGTATGTATTCATTTAGAAGTTCAACCACTGAATAGTAACAAATTACGAATAAGTGCAATATCGATAACACGAAGTTCATAGATAAACTATACTTGAACTCCATATGCTAAGAGTTGTAGAAAACTAGTATACCAGTATTTTACTAATACTTTAAATTATAATATAATGACCGATTCTAATATTTATGTTGGCGGACCAGTAAATTCACCCTACACCGCCAAGGCGGCATGGCCAAAACTCCCGATGTGCCACTCGTAAAGCGGTGATCGGGCTCTAAAGCTTCCCTTTTCACGTGCAAATGCACGTTGGTTTTCTTGCCTTAAATGTAGTTTCCATATGTAGCTTCACATCGCCAATTACCATTGTTCTCATAGAGTGCGATAAAGGCTCTGTTAATGCGTTTTGCATGCATCACTCGACTTCCGAGTCTGTCCGGGCATAAGGCATAGCCAAACTTGACCAAAAGTCATTGCAAAACCATTTTTAACTTCCATTGTCGCCTCAACATTAAGATGGATGCATGCACCTGAGTCTTGCTCGTGCCAAGGTACGCCATCCCGGTCGTGCCATTCTAAAAGAGAGGGCACCAGTACATTACCAACTTAAAGGTCTAATTAAAAGATCCTTGAACAACAGCCTTATAGAGTTTTCTCTTATCTTCCACAATCAATATGTCTAGGCAACAAAGTCTCTGTGGAACTAGATTGTGCGAAAAGAGTTCTTGAGCCCGATCTCACAAATCAATATCCAAGACCAATCTAGTCGTATCCAAATCAAGAGGATTCAGATTACGCCAATCGAAACTTGTCATATCTTTCAGATACAAATTCTCAAGAACAAGTCTGTGTCGATTACAATTAATAAGGACTTAAACTACCTAGATTGAATATGTACTACTTATGTAATCCTATTATAAAGATAAACAATATAACGAAAAGGAAAAACATAAGACACGAAGCTTTGTTAACGAGGAAAACTACACTTACAACAAAAACCTTGGGACTTCTTCCATCTTTGAACACCAAATGTATTATTGCTATAGACACTATCAGACCGGTTCGCATAGTAGCGCACAATGATGTTCGTTCACCTTTATGTAACCGATGGATGGACACCGCAATCCGACAGAAACGACAACATGGTGAGACAAGAAAGGTTACTTGGAACATGCAACATTATGCGATAGTGTTGCATATCCTTATTCATAGTTATCGGCTCAGGAAGGAATAAAGGATGAGATGCAAAGTCATGCAGGATGACTTTGGCATGGTCCTAAGCTTTGGCCAAGTCTTATCTTGTGCATGTGCATCAATGGTGATGCCAAACACTCCATGGTGATAGTTGCTAAGCTACAAAGGAGATGCAAGTGATGCATATGAGGCATGAAGATTGTATTAATGAGTCGAAGACTCGATTGGCATAATATTTGGATGTTGGCATCCAAATGAGCTAAGTGCACAATGCAAGCTATAATAGTGCAACACAAGCCCATAATGGTAATGTAAGTCATAATGGTGCAAGTAAGCGATAGTAGAAGACAAAGCCATAATAGTGCATGATGTTGCGTGACACAAGCTGGTTGCATGTTGCGATGTTGCAGGACTTGAGTGCAAGTGCCGGATACGAAGAGTGTGTGCATCCACCGCATGCCAAAGTCGAAAAAGAAAACAAGTTAAAAGACGGTTATAAAATCTTTAGAACAAGGGTTTGGCATATCCTAACCGTTGAAGACAGGTGTGGCGTTGTACAAGCCGACACAAATGTGATTAAAAGTGGAACCGGAGGTTAAGGAACCATCGACATATGGTTGTTCATGGGGCGTGCGACAAAGTTGCATGGTCGCCTCGGCTTCTTGGCATTATAAATAGCGAGTAGCTACACATGATCTGATGTTGTTCAATAGTTCGAGTGTTGAGGGAACCATTTTTGCATTAGAAGTAGGTTTGTTGTAGGCTTATAGAATAAGCATGCGAGTCTAATTAGTTGGACGATTTTGTATCTTCCCCTTAAGCTAATAAAGTAGGTTTGTTGGCTTATGTGTTTGGCTTTAGTTCTCTGTTGATTTGATTATACTATTGGTCCCAAATTACGCAGAAGCATCAAACATGGCAAGAACCTCTTTTGTAGTATGGGCTGCATTGTTTGGTAGAGAAAATCAGATTAAGACTTCCGTTGCATACTCTTGGTAGAGTTGGGCAGTTGCATTAGTGCAATCTTATAAAGGTGAAATACAAGTGGGTGATAAGAGATCACTAAACCATTGTATTGCCTGGGTTTATGCCTTCAATTTTTTCGGCATTTGAAGGCGTGATAATATGTAGTATCGGAGCAAAGGTTTCTCACGGTTTTAGCTTTGTTGGAAGATTTTCTCTTTTTTGCTCGAGTTTAGTTGTTGAATTGCTAGAGATATCATTAAAAGAAGAGTTCGGCGGGATACCTTGGTGATAGGATTGCTAACTTGGAAGATAGGATTGGTGGAGAGGTGCGCCATCCTAATGATGCCAATTATAAAGTAACGGTTATGGCTCGCATTCTGCTCTTGATGTGAGTATGTTCTTTGAATCTTGGAGTCAAACCAAGATGCAATAAATAAGTATGGTGATTTGAAGGCAAATCGATGTCTGTTAAGACCATGTTCACGGGTTCCTTGAAAAGAACTAACTAGCACATGATATTAGTGTGAGGCGTATGGTGGGTGTAATTGGTGCGAGATCAAGCTGCTTCCAGGTGGTAGTGGCAGTGACTTTTACGAAGATTAAAGTCCCGTAACCTAAGGCGTTTTTCTCAGGCGCAAGAGATGCGAAGGCATTGGAGAATTTCATGGGACACAGACCAATACTTTAAGGCCGCGGAACCCAGAAAGAAAAAAGGTTACTCGTTAGCATGTGCACCGGAAGGTGATGCGAAGTTATGGTGGAGAACTAGAGGCAGATGATGACCCCTTCTGCTTTGGTCGTCAAGTATCGTGACATGGGATGTCATGAAAGATGAATTGAAGAGTCAATTCTTGCCAACAATACGGCTTGGTTATCCAGAGAAAGAACAAGTAAGCTAAGGCATACCGGTACACCACGGGAATACATGAAAGAGTTTTCATCTCTGATGCTAGATATTCGCAAAAGAAATTATCTGTATGGAGACCACTTCGAAATTATCTCGTGGACCTTGATAGTCTCATCTGGTTTCATTTTGGTAATATGCCAAATACTCACTTCGAAATACTGTATAAGCTTGTCAGAATGATGACCAATAGGTCCACTGTAAATTACTTGACCTCCTCTCTTCATCAACAATAGCTGCACGCTTTAGGTAGCATGTTAGAAGCAACTCAAAAGCATAACCAACAATGACAGGCAACTTGAAATAATTAAAATCGAAAATCAAACATCCCTGCCTCATCAAATGCTTCAAAAATATCTATGCTTGGTTGGTGGATCGT
The DNA here is from genome assembly GCA_023531295.1 of Papaver armeniacum. Lineage (NCBI taxonomy): Eukaryota > Viridiplantae > Streptophyta > Magnoliopsida > Ranunculales > Papaveraceae > Papaver > Papaver armeniacum. Next base: position 162,693 of record JAJJWW010001302.1, read on the forward strand.
GCAGACAACAGTTCTTCCTGTATCTACTGTATTTCTCACTGTTAGCATAACAATAGCTGCAGCTCTAGCATCAAGGCCTGATGTAGGCTCGTCCATGAAGATAATGGACGGATTAGAAACCAATTCTACAGCTATTGTAAGCCGCTTTCTTTGTTCAGTTGAAAGACCATCAACTCCTGGAAGTCCGACTAGAGCATTCCTTAGGACTTTAGCTCAACCAAGTCCATTACTTCCTCCACAAACATCTGGCCGAAAAAGGAAATTTTTACAATCAACGAACCATCTAAACCATCTAACTCATGCCACATTAAGGTCAGTTTGACAGGAAAGAGCTGGTAAGCGAGAACTTGATTCCAACAAGTGGCGTACCTTCCGTGCTTCATTATGTACATCATGAGGAAGGCGTAACCAGGCTAAGTACAAGAGAGACTCGTACACAGTGACACGTGGTGAATGGATATCATTTTGTTCACAATAGCCGATAACCCTAGCAAATGTAGTTTGGTTCTTTGGATAGCCAGAAACATTGATGTCCCTTCGATGTAGCCTCCAGTCTTCCTTCCTGCTAAAACATCCATCAAGGTAGTCTTTCCAGCACCACTTATTCCAACTAATGCTGTCAGAATGCCTGGTCTAAAAGCACCACTGACATCTCAAGCAATTGAGGCGGCTTTCTTTGATTCCTTGGCTCCTTATTTCCTAATGTAAAAGCGAAGTGTTTACTCCAAAATTTCTAGCATTGTATTCCACAACTAAAAGCAGCAGAGGCAGTATCCAATCAGAAAATCCTGAAGAGGCTTTACACTAAGGATATGATGTAACATCCTCTTTATAAAAATACACAAGCCTATAATTAATCTTACAGGAATGTTGTGAGAACCTCATTCTAAATGAACGTTTCTGCAAGTTTAGCAGGCCAAGCAACTCAAAATTCTACCAAAAATAGTCAGTCAATGGTATGGGGGTATCATGGTGGCCACCTAAAAAATTGAATTGGGCCACATTAACATTAAGAACTTGTAAGCATGATGGATATTTGAAAATAAAACTTAAATTGGGGATGCAAAGTTTCAACCAGATGAACTAGCATATTTGTAGTAATATTTATTTTATTTTTGATATTTAACTGTTAAGTATATACCCTAAATCCCTAGCTTACTGCTACCTAGGAATTTCAAAGAATCAAAGCTATTTGTGTAAGTAGCGACAGTGAAACAGTATACCCCATATCTAACCAAATTACACAAAAGAACATTTGATTGGTGACACTAAACTAGCTAATGAGTGATAAACTTTCAAGTAACAATGCGGTTCAATATTTAAACACGAAGAAAAAATGTAGACACTTCCTCAAAAGCTTGGAATTACAATCCATTGCTTAAGGCAATGATTCTGATGAGAAAAAATGGCAACCGTGTGAGTCAAATGCCTTGGTAATCAAGGCTCTGGAAAGATAAATGTGATGAGTTGACAAAAGCCTGCTTTCTATTACATGACTGAAACGACGGTTAGGAACCTTCTTTTTGGGTAAAACATGAGCCGCTACCAACACTATTTTTCGGGTTTATGGTCACACAGAAGTTCAGACTAATGAACATGAGATTTTCTTTGGTGGTCATTGGTCAGTTTGGGGGAAGAAATCTATATGCCTCTTTTTTCTGTCTGCCATAGAAAACTTTTGAGATCACATTATCTTTGAAAAACACCATGATAAACTTACTGCTGGCATATAGTAATTCACATGGTTGAACACCAACGAAAGAGGTTTGAAAGGTAAATCATTATCTTTAAAAGAAAACACAACAGTGATACTTCTTAATGACTTACTGCTGGCATATCAACAGAGTAATTCACATGGTTGAACACCAACGAAAGGAGTTTGAAAGGTAAAACCATTCCCTTTAAGGTGAATGGTCCACAAACCGCTTGAGCATCCCCTCCATAATGCATCTTTCTGCTCACCCCAATCTCAACAGACAGCCACAGAATTATATTTCCATTACTTCTCAAAATAGTTATTGTATTTTGCATGCTAATTCACAGCTTGTTATTTTTGCTCCGTTACTATTTTAATCGGAGAATTAAATGTTGGACTATCTGCCTCCTGACAAGCCAACAACTGAATATAAATTTGTACCTTTGGCAGAATTCTAAGGTGAAATGTGAAAGGAAGAAAGTTGATAAGACCACAAACCTTCAAATATGGGGTCATTTGGTCTACATTCAGCTTGCTTGTTACCCCTTTCAGCAGTAGTGTGCTCGTCCTTCATGGCAGATTTTGAGTCACCCCAAGCTGCAAAGATAATTTCCAGGAGGATTCCAAAACTGATAATGTTTCCATGGAAAAATTAAAGTCTAGCTAACAAACAAAGAAATGAAAATAATGTCTTTACATACGATTCAAATAAGCCAATGCTGTGATAAAACAAACATTGAATAGAAGAGAAAATCCAGTAGTGCTGCAATACATATCCAATACCAATACTCTTCTGTGAACATCCCTTTAGACCTCAGGAGGAACTTTCCTACTGTTATTTGAGGATTGTTTGGCTGAGTTGGGTCAATTATGGGCTGAAATAAAGAGCCAAGTTTAGATATTTGAGCTGATGTGAACTTAGATAATATAAACGGACACTTAAACATGAAAGACTATTGATTAGTGTTATGTTTAGCTTACTGTGCTCCATCTTTTATCAAGAAATTCATTAATCGCTACGGCATTCTGCCCATACATTAAAGGAGAGACAAAACAGCTCCACTTCATCCACGGCCCAAGGTCATCTATTGGAAGAAAAGGATTATTTTTTTGAGAACATGGAAGAACCCAATTTTCTACTCAATATGTTAGCATTGAAACCATTTCCGGAAATTTCAACAGCAAACCTTTGGAAATGATAAATCCTCAAGCACAAATAAAGTTGTCATAACAAATGTAGCTAACATGTTCGCAATGACCTCTGTTCTTCCAGCAATTGAAATTAACCGAAAAAGGGACATGGACATTTGATGTACACAGAAATAGGCCAAAAATTGGACTGAAACACCTGCACGGAAATCACAAAAAGTGGAACTTTTAAATGGCATGTTCAGATCCAACTGTTGCATGAATCACCAAAGCCGGAGATATGGGAATTTGGATTGTTCTAGCTAGGAGTACAAAACTTTTTTTTTACATAATTTCTCAAAAAAGAGAATATATTGCAAAATGAAACCAGATGAATGTAATACCTGACTGCATCAGGAGCAAACCCGATAGGAGAAGTATGAAAGAACTACCCAGATCCCTGATTCCACAACTGATTGGGGAATCCCAAGGAGCCAGAGTGGCAATCCAACAGCCCACCCTGGGTATAACAACATATCTCTCTGTTTAAAGAACACAGGAAGCCTTAAAGCAATCATCGCCAACTCGGCCATCCCGTTGGAACATTACATTAATCAAACCAAACAACAATGCACCGTAAAATTTTCCTCCATCCACAATGTGTCCATGCTTCATTTCCTTTTTAAGAAGACTGTCAGGCAAAGCAGCGACATAACTGTTATCTGGGTGATCTTGAAGACATAGATGAAAGAGTTTCGTTTCATCAGCAGCACCTCCCTTGAAAAACATGCCTTAAAGAGTTCCCATTTGGATAAACCATACTTCTCTGTCACTAAAGCAGCAGGATGAACTTTTCTTTTATCATAAGGAACAGTGAGATCTTCAGAAAGCTGCCGACCAAGTTGATAAGAGTGGAAGGAGTCCACAAACTGATCCACAGAGACATATCTGTAAGGTTGATTGTTGCTAAACCAGTATTGCTCTTGATCCTTACTGGATGTTACCTCTTGTAGGAAATCTGCAACTCCTTTCCTTTCTGGGCATTTGAAACCCATGTGTTCAAAGAATTTGAGGATTTTCTCTCGTGGACCTTGATAGATAATTTGACCCTCCGAAAAGTAGAATAATGTCATCAAAAAAGCTCAAATGTTTCAGGTGCAGGCTGCAGAAGAGAGATCATCATGGTTACATCAAATATATGAACCATTTGTTTGAGATATCTAACAACTTGGAAAGTGGTCGAACTGTCAAGTCCAGTTGACATTTCATCCATGAAGAATACTTTTGTTGGTCCGACCAACATCTCTCCTGCAGTTGGTACAACTAGTTAGTATTATGGCCATCAAGCAGTGGTTAATATATATATATATATATAAGTCAGGCACATGCTTAACAATTAAGCAAGCATTATAATAAGCATTTTCTACTTTCTAGTTCATCAATAGGGGTTGCAAGGGTATTGCACCACTTCTTTATGAGATTATTTCTGCCCACCATGAAGATCACCATTTCTTAGTAAATAATTACATTATATATAAATAAATATGAAGAAAGATACTATGAGAACTTAAGAATACAAAGATATGCATACAAACAAATATGAAGCTAATTTCAGATCAGCTAGTGGAAAGGATTGAATATTTACAATGGGAAAACTTTTAGAAGTGACAATATACTCTTCGTCTCAAAACAAGTACCAAAGTCTCCAAACATTGTTCACATTTCTTCATGATAATTATAAGGACTTCACAGAGTAGATGCCTCTCTATTAGGGTGGTAAAGTCGTTGGGTAGTTATTACTAGCATGACCAGCATGGTGAGAAGATGCATCCTCGTCAAAAGACAACTCTCGGATAATTTGCATGTGGAACCTATTAGTTGGTGTGCATGTGGGGTTCATAAAAGCAGGGTCTACTAATACTAGGATGACACTTATTTGTCCAAAAAGAAAGAACGGCCTATGCAAATACTGATTTTGGACGATAGTTCTAATTACAGTGAAGTGAAGATTTCTTGAACTTTTGAATGTCCATAATGACAATGCGATATGTGAGAACAATCACAACATATGTAGAATTTTTCATAGTAGTAGATATTTGACGCTGAACCACATACCAGTCGTAAGACGCTTCTTTTCTCCGCCAGAAATTCCTCGTATCATCTCGTTACCCACCTTTATATTTTCACAAACATCCAATCCAAGCATCTATATACATTTGAGAGAGGTTAATAGTTGTATTTGGTTATCAAGAATGCTGAACTAGTTAACTGAAATGAGAGAATACTTAGATGGAAGCAACAAAAACCTTGAGAATATAATCTGTAAGTAAACTGGTTCTCTTGCCTGCTATCCCCGTGGCTTTCATGAACACATCGATATCAAAATCTGGTATAACTCCTGCCTCCTTTTCTCGTCTCAACAACTCCACCAGCACATCAAATCTGCTCCCGACCCCCATGCAACGTCCAGAGAAATCCAATGTTTCCCGGACCGTCATCTCACTGCTGTGAAGATCATGATGGCTGATGTAAGCAGATGTTCTTTGTGGAATGATTTCTGATAACTCGTGGCCACAGTAGGTGACTTTCCCAGTAACCTGTTAGTCATGCCATGCACAGTTTCATAAGGAAGACTTTGCACGTACTAAATAAACATGTTTCCTGTCTGTCATGATATTTGCAAAGCCAAACCATAGAAACTCTAACTAAATAGTTTTCAGTTCTAGAGAACAGCAGTTTTGGACGTTTTTTTTCTTAAAAAAAAACAATTTAAATGTGCAAAAATTGAGTAAAAAGATAGTGAAACGGAAACTACCTTCTACAATTGAGAAAAACTAACTTCAACACATGTAACTAGTTTTTCAATTGCGGGTTCTTCATAAAGCAGACAGCAAATCAAGTCGATAAAGTAGTCACATATGTTCCCTTCTCATTGTTTGGAGTGCTGACGGTACTTGTTCAGAAGGTGAAGCTACTAAAGGTGTTTGTAGGGTAATAGTTTACGGAACATTATAATTTTCTGTGAGGATGATATGTTGGTGAAAACATACCATCCTAACAAAAAAGAACTTAGGATCATTATCATGTGCCCACAGGCCAACAGATCACAAAGGAGGCCCCTAGCTAAGTGATGGTCACAATGACAAAGCTGAATCAGATTGAAAATCTATTGAGGCCCTACCTTGAGCTCCTTATCGAGCATCCCTGAAAGCGCTTTCAAAGTGTTGTTTTCCCAGATCCTGGGGCCCCAGTAGCAAGGTCGTCCTGAAAATACAAAATAGTAAAGCCAAATGAACAGAAACTATTCATTTACAAGGATATACTAAAACCAAGGATATACAAAATCGACAAATTAACATACTTAGATGGTCTCAATATTCCGCTCAGGTCAACGAGTATCTTGTTAACTTGTTTCATAGATTTAGAAAGTCGAACAAATCCAAGAATTGCCTGTCAATAAAAAGAAAAAATAAGCAAAAAATATAATTGGAGGGCAAATGATTACTGTTCCAGTGGGCAACGGCTATTTTGTTCCAAAATTTCATCTTTTGATAACATTTTACAAAGTTAGCATAAAAAATACTAAACCCATCGGAAATAGTGATATGTTTTATTTGTTCCAACTTCAAACATTCGATCTTAAGCACTACTTTTCTTTCCAATCCTACATTTCTCTCCCAGATAAGTAACTGCCTCAGTTTCCTGCTTGATATGTTGTCAATTTACTTGAGAACATTCAAGATGATACCTTTACTGGGTTACAGTGCCGTCTGTACTACTTGGCGTAGTCAGCTACACCGCAATGAAACATTTTCCTTTCTAAGCTACCAAATTATAACTGCAGGAACAAGGATTTTGTGCATGTGCCTTGCACATCTTTGATGTTAGGTTAGGTATGGCCTCTAAAAAAAGTAATCAAACAATTCCTGTTGATTTACATTCACAGTAGATCATCTTATATCGAAAATCAAAACGGCCGTTAAATCATAAATCTCTATATGTACCTAGTGGAAGTGTCAAAAACATGTAATTGAAGCAGTAACATACAACAAAAGTAGGACATAGTAGAATTTTAGTGAAAAATGTTACCAGACATACGGTGAAATGTGAATTACTTTAAATAATAGCATATACATAAACCTCATTTTCTTACATTTAAATCCTAATCGGGTCCTAATTTTGCTTCACTTTTGCACATAGAATTTTAAAATTCTGAGCGAGACGCTAAACAAGATTTACTCACCTCTAATGCATTCAAGATGGAATTAGGTAGAGTAGGAAGTGCCCTGCTTCCAACATAAGTATCTCCTTGTACTGATAAATGCTCAAACCTCACTTCAACAGGAATCTCAATTCCAACCCTAATCACAACAAACTCATAAGTAACATACAACAAGAAAAATTTACACAAGCCAAACAAAACCAATCAAGTCATTTTACCTGTCTAGCGGTGTCTACATCTGCGAAGAAAACTATCATTGTCTTTATCAACAGCCTTAACAATGCTTGTCATGAGTAGCTTCTTATCCTCTTGACTTAATTTTGTCACATCAACCATTTCATAACCAATTTCTTCACCATCTTTCCCCACTCTTTTTAGTAAGCCAGTTCTTAATCTGTCATGGGTTGGGAGTGTCTCTAGTTGAGACCATTTCAGCTTCTTCTCAATCTCATCAGCATCACACTCCATTTTGCTCATACTTGATCTACTACGAATACCATTACTCCCTTTATATAGGACTAATGGCAGTAGTAGTTGAGATGGGAGCAAAAGTTGTCACAATGTCATAATACTACAATCTTTCTTTATGTTTCATTTCAACCATCACATCTTCCCCAATCAATTGGGTTCGAAATAAATACTTGAACAGTACATAATAAATACTAGTATGGGTCATCAAAACCCTAGCTAAATTACATTTCTTTCTCACTCTAAAACTGGTAAACTGGTTCATGATTTCTTTATCAAAACAAATGAGATGGGTTTTAGGGTAAAAAAAAAGAACTGACCTTTTTAAGGGAATCACTCCAATTACAATTCGCCCAATGGTTCATTTTCTATGAGAAGGAGTTAGTTGAAACTGCATAATTAATGGGAGGAAAAGAAAGATTTCAGAGAACTAGTTTAAATTTAAAGAGCTGGTACTGCATTGTACGGTGGTTATTTTCTTTTTGGTAATTGGACGGACCGGCGAGGGAGGTCCTTTATACGACCATTTTTTTTGTAAAATCTAAGTGATTAATTGACACAAAAAGATTGGAAATGGTTGGGGCCGAAAAATCAAAAATGTCCCTCCATTTTAGTCTAATTACTATGCTCTTTGTGTATCCTATCTTTTCGGGGGGTATAATTGGAAAAGCTAACTTTAATTTAATATAACATGTCTAAAAATCCGTGCCTTGGAATTTTACAAAATTTATCTCGTTGGAAAGGTTATAAAAAAAACTATACGCAATAAGTACAAACAACAATATCAAATTTAGAGTTTTTACGAAAAATTCGGAGGTATTTATCATTTTAGGCACTGATTTTAGAAAATTAAATGTATATCCATTATCAAACCACCAGCAAAAAGATACATAATACTTTATGTAGCAAAATTTTGGTTTATGCATCAACTAATTTTCGTTGCAACCAATGTTGAAGAAAATCAGCCGGCCATCGAAAGGAAAAATTAATGGGTCAAGGGTCGGTGAGCCAACCAGTGGTTTAACCGGGTTCATAGGGTCACATTACAACTTATTCTTTTGTTCCTCATTCTAGTTTTCTTTCGTTTTTAGAAGGCTATTATTGGGCGTCACATTCCATTAGAGGCGTCACCTAATAGGACAAAACGTGGGTCACCCATAAGTAATATCAAAAACCCCTTATCTCAAATAATGTTGTAATGACCAAACAACCCTTATGTAGTTAATTTTAATTTAATTTAATTTAATTATTTTCTAAGATGAATTTTGTTATATATTTGTGAATTCTGGGACAAAGTTTTTGTGGGAAAAAAAACTAGAGAGAAGAGGAGAAAGAAAAAAATTGAAGATTTCTTTCAAAACCTAGATTTTGATTCACTCAACAAAAATGGATGAAACAATTTATCAATTCGAGGTGGGTGATTTTTTTATGATAGAGAAAACAAGTTTTACGTTCCTCATGTTGGAGACTAAGAGATGGATGATTTGTTAGATGGTAGAGAGAGGTTTAACATAAAGTGATGATGAATCTCAACTTGATTGAAGAAATAAATCAACAAAGTGAATAACCAATGGTTGAAAATCATGAGGTACACCTCTAAACTATCTCCCATGGGTTCAATTTCGCTTCAAACTAGCAAAGTACGTAAAAAGTTTGAGATTTTTTAGACTTTCATGGAAAATTACGGTTGGGTTTAGCTTCGTTGCCAACCGTAATTTAGGTTTACGTCTAGGTTTTGGAAGAACTCCACCGTAAGCGGTTTCCAATAGGACAAAAATTGAATTACGGTTGGTAATATGTCATGCCAAACACTTGAAAACCAGGACGTGGGAGAATACGTCGAAAAAAAAATTTCACTAACCTAGACGTAGAAGATTACGTCGGAAAGTTTACTTAGCGAACCTAGACGTAAAAGATTACGTGCGGAAAAATTACATCACGAACCTAGGCAGTAATCCAATTTGAAGCTTCTTCCTAAAACATCCGGAAGAATTACGTCTAGGTTATCCTATAAGATAAAGCTGGGCGTAAATTCATTTTCTACGGTTGGAATTATAAGGAACCTAGGAGCGTGATTTCAATTTCTACGGTTGGAATGTTCCCAAGAGAAACCCGGACGTAAATCCAAGATGGTTACAACATTACAATAAATATTTAAAATTCATCAAATAACGTAAGATTCTTAAAAACCTAGAGCTTGTGTCATAGCGATGAAGTGAACTGCTGAAGTTGAATTGAATTGAAGTGCTGAGAAGGAAAGGGATGGCAATAGGCGGGTATGGGGCGGGGACCTTGAATGGTTCAAAAACCAAAACCATCCCCTACAGTTCCCCAACTGTATGGGGAATCCGTAGGGATGGGTTTCCCATGGGTTACCATAACATTACAATAAATATTTAAAATTTTGTAAATAATAATAATTTAAAAATAATTATAATGGTTCAAACAATGATACTAACCTAGCGAGTGCATTTTGAAATTTTAAGTTTATAATAACCAACTAAAATTGAAAAATAAATGAAATAATTGAAGTACTATGGTTCATTTTACTTCTTAGTTCCTCATTATTAACCATCTTCCTCCATGTTAATCATCTCATCATAATCTTCTTCGTTATCTTCCAAAAGTTCCTCGATTAGATATAATAAGTTATGGTATTATGGGGTGGGGACCTTTCCATCCCCACCCCATCCCCGCAATTTTATTTTAGTCCTCATTTAAGGGTAAAACCCTAACCCATGGTGGGCGGATCCCCACGGGGATGGGTTTGGGTGGGCAAATCACCATCCCTAGAAGGAAGAGGGCAGTTTTTTGTGAATTAGAATAGAAAAAATTAGGTTTTTAAAATTTTATTTTAGTTCAAGGGTAATCTAGACATTTTGTTTATGTGTTAGGATATCCCATAGCCTTTTTTGGACACTAAGAATCCAAGCGAAGCCCCTCTAATGTAGTGTGACGCCCCAAAATAGCCTTCTTTTTATACATGCACAGTGGAATGTTGGTTTTCATTTCTTTATGAACATATACGTGTCTAGTATTCTAAGCTAGCACGTCCTATTCACAAATCTAACTGCCCCCATGATTTGTCAAGTCAACAAAAGTACAAATCATAAAATTGTTATAAACGGAAGTTTATTAGGTAGATGCCCATTTTAGTGGGACCCCATTATTTGGGTACCAAGTATGTAAACTCTATAAATAGAGTCTCAAACTCATGTAAACATATAATTATGAATAATTGACCTCCTTCTTCCTCCGCTTTTTGTGTCTGATTTTATAAGATGTTATTATGCACGTTGTTCCTTGATAAAAATTTTCTTTTATTTTCTTTTTGATTATTATATCATTATTTTTCCTCTTAGGATTTTTGGTTTGTCGATATTAATAGGCAAATCTGAATACATATGTTTTCTTATCCTGGTTTTAATTCTTTTAATTGGGGGGCCATGATATTTTTATTTCCACCCCAATTTTTTTATAATCCGATGTTGAAAAGATTTTACCCTTTACTTTTTTTTTTATCATGACCCACGTTGTTCTAAGAAAATACGACTTTAAGGGTCAAATCATTCACATAATAAAAACAATAACGACCCTTTAAATCTTTATTTTCGTAAGGTATATTTATTTTCTTTTTGACTCTTTTATAAGAATATTATATCTAAATTATTTTTACAACTCTTAACGGATTTTTCTGGTTTGTCGATACTTCAAATACGATTTTTCAACGGATCAAAAAAAAAAAAAAAATTATCCATGCGTGATTTTTCATTACATGGATAGTTAAAAATTTTAAAAAAAGTTAAAACTCTAATTATAAGATTATCACTAATTATTTAAGATTAATACTAATCATCAAGGCTATTTTAGGTTTGGATTTGTTCTTTTTTGGATTTGCCCCCAATTTTATCAAACCAAACATTTGTTCTTGGATTTGTTTTCATTGGGTGAGCATTATACAACATTTAATTGTATACAGTGCTCATGATGATCGAAAATCTTAGTAAACCTTTCTATAGGGCCATATCAATGGTTTTGGATTTGATCAATACAAGTAGTACTGTTTAGTATGCACGACTTTATAGATTAGTAGGGGTCTTCTTTTGTTTGTCGTTTCCCATGCTTTCAAAACCATTGAAAGTAGTTGGATCAAATTCATATTCATGGAAGAATATCATACGAAGTTTTAATAAGCTAATGGACACTAGTCACGTGAGCATGGGCTCAACTACATGCTTGACGTCAACACCGGTGCAAATCCATACGGCTAGGTTAACTAGCGTTGGTTACTCATACCCAAGGATGAATCAACCCACACCACTGTCGGCCACTAGCAGACCTTTTCATCGCCAAGATACGCATCTACATATTCACGGTAAACTATGTATCCACCGACTGATTTTGTTACACCATTTTTTTATGGCACATGTGCATATTATTTCTTAGATGATTATCCAATCTGTTTACTTATTTACTCTAAGCACAATGGATTATTTTTCTATAATGGATTTTATATCTTACTTATGGTACAATTAAAATCCATTGGTCAATCCTAGTCAAATAGACATGACTTATATTTTTGGGGCGCGGGTAATTAATTTGATTTTCCTTTCTTCTCTAATTTTCTTCATAGAGAAAGAAAAAATCCATCAAAAGATGATTTACGGTTTTTATTCCTTCAATGAAACCGTAATCACCAAAAATTGGTGTCATCGCGATTTAGTTACCTTTACGGTAGTTAATCATATGCATGGTTGAAAAACCTACGGCCAATTAATTTTGGTATCTTCGTCTATTTGATGAAGATCATATGATTTTTTTTGTTATATCTTGTTTCTATCCCTTTACAAGTAACCATTCGTTTAACCACAAAGTGGATTTTCCTTACGTGATGACTAAGTCGACATTTTTTTTTCTCTTTGTCGATGCAATTTTGGTGTATACCAACCGGTATTGGTTTTCTCCATCAATTCTGAGGAAGGAGATGTTAAAATTGGCATTCTAAGAAATTTTAGCCACTATTATTTTCTCTCGTAGTTTGACGACAATCATTTAAACAAACCTTTACCGATTATGGTTTTATTTTTCTAATAATAAACCATTGATTTCCATTTCTTACGGGAAAACCATGGATTCCTTAAGGGATATTTTGACTTTGGGTCACAAAAAAGTGACAAACTCTACGTTTGGGTCACTAAAAAATTTTAATTAGAGTTTGGGTCACAGGACCGTGGTTGACCGTTTTGACAGTTAGGAAATAATTTATCTCTTTTAAATTGATTTTTATTTAGTTAACTCCGTTATTGGCCGTCATCTCTATCACCACAAGGCGTATGCTAACTGAAGCATTAAATCAAATTAAACCAGCCAAAATCAATGATCACAACTGGAGTTCGGTTTATAAAGAAATGGAAGAAATTTTACACATACATCAATTCTCAAATCCTCTCCAAACAACAATCAGAGATGCGGGTTCTCGAAATCAGGTGCAGAATTAAAGACTTCTATTCGGTTCCGAAGGAGTAGCAGCTGAAGAGGGTGAGTTGATGATATCTACCTGATGCTGCAGCACCCATTATCACCATTGACTAGAATCAAATAACAAGAAACAACATCAACACGATTAATGTTCTAATTATCGATGATTCCCTTAAACACCCCATAATCATAATCATAGAAACAAATCAAAAACGAAATCCCCAAACAAAAACATCTAAATTAGATCAATGGAGACAATAATATTCCAAAATTAGAACGATGAAGAGATATTAAGATGATGCAGAACACAATTCCTTTTCAGTCGTCTTTACTCCTGAAAAAATCGAAATCCATTCAAGAACGAAACCTAAATTTTTTTACCACAATCTTTTTGTTTTAAGCAAACCAAATCGCAACGATTAAAGTCGAAATATTGAAGATGATTTGGTTTGAAAATGAATTAGTTAGGGATTGTACGTCACTGTAGGAGGAGGATGAATATTTTCGTTCGTCTTTTGTTTGATTGGGAAGAAGGGCTGGTTCTAAATCTCCGTCGTTCTTAGTCTCACTCATATACGTGTGTAACGGAAGGGGAATGGGCTGGTTAGTAAATAACTCAAACTCCATTATTATATTGGTCATTTACTTATTTAACCAAATCCTCTAACTGTCAACACGGTCAACAAAAATCCCGTGACCCAAACTCTAATTAAAATTTTCTGGTGACCCAAACGCAAAGTTGGTCACTTTTTTGTGACCCAAAGTCAAAATATCCCATTCCTTAATAACGAAAATGATCTCTTTATTTTCTTAAAAAGAATCATATAAGCCAATTGATTTGGTTTTTTGCCTATCGGTAGGTCCTAAAGGGATATATAAAGTATCGTTATTATGATATTAACAATTGCAAACACCTTTTGTATTCTTAAGGGATATTGAGCATTTTTTTCTCATGGTAAATCTCAAAATTTTAAAATAATTCCACTTGTAGTTGGAATTAGACACTTAAGGGATGCCCCACCCAAACCCATTGAGCTATGGGTTAGGGTATTTTTTTCTCATTGTCCCCACCCATACCCGCCCATACCATAACTTATTATAAATCGAGGAACTTTTTGGAAGATAACGAAGAAGATTATGATGAGATGATTAACATGGAGGAAGATGGTTAATAAAAATAATTCCACTTAATTGTGGATCAATTATTTCATTTATTTTTCAATTTTGGTTATTATAAACTTAAAATTTAGACACTTAGAGTTAGTAAGAACCATTATAATTATTTTTAAATTATTATTATTTACAAAATTTTAAATATTTATTGTAATGGGTGCGGGATTCCCATACCAGTCCCGCCCCATTCTTATGGGGAACGGGTGAGGAGGGTTTTGGTTTTGAACGGGGGTAGGGGATGGGATTCAAGGTCCACTACCAGCCCCCATTATCCCTATCTATATCATTAGTCCCTGTAGTGACTAAATTGATCTTGAATTTATTTATTTTGAAAAAGAAGTGTCCAAAATTTCGTTCTGAATTATTATCTCGTTGGCCATATAGGTCACAAATTTTATCTCGTTGGAGTTTTATTTGAATATTTTATATGCTTTTGGTTGAACCAATGAAATTTATGGTTGACGTTAAATTTGTATGTCAGCTAGACTACAATTTTATTTCTTAGGACAAATTTTTTTTATGGCTCTTGAAGTCAGTATTTACTATCAACTTTGGTATTGTAAACATCCACGGATAATACTTTACGAAATTTGCTTTCGTTTTTGTGAGACGAAAATATTTACGCCATAATCGGGGGGAGACTATACACTACTAGCAAAAATTGGTTTTCATTAACTTAAAAGTTATATCAATTTCTCTCCGTCACGATCAAATCGATTAAAAATTTGTCATTATTGATTGGCGTGAAATTTCGCATTCTGCTCTTATATAAGGTTTTGCCTCTTAAGAGGAAATCCAGTCACATGTAGTAAAATATGTAGCGTTCCATAAGAGGCTACTGGTAGTGCTCCAATTGAGTGTACCAAAAACAAGATTCACGTTCTCAAAGTTATTAATGACCGTGGGCGGCAATTACCATCAATTTTATGATTTTTTTCTTTTCTTCGAGATACTTGAGAATTTGTGTGGGATCGTATTGTCGAATATTCATTTAAAGTAGCTCTTTTGAAATAAATGACGGTGGTTTTGAACCCCTGCGAGAGAAATATCGACATATGTGATTGGTTGGCATACAATCCAATTAAGTTGGATTAATTTCTCAATTAACGCAATTTCGGATCCAAGACTTAACACCTTAAAATTTCCAAGCCTATTACTTACAGGTTGGTGTGGTTATAATGCGTTATTCGAGAAATTTGTTCGTTGTAAAAACGATTTGAGGGTTTCATTTTTTTTCTCAAACCCTAGGATTGATTCAACAATATTCTTTTCTCCCTGAATAATGCATATTGGCGTGGTAGTGTTTGAAGGACTTGTATTGCATTCAGAGAATATATTCAAATTTGTAATCCTTGAAGGATTCAATTTATATCCAGTGACTCTACGACTCGATTATATCGAGTTTGACAATCCTTTAAGTGTTTTTTAAAAGTTTTGCAAAGTACCAAAATCCGGATTAGTTGATGTTATCAACTTTATTGGTCTCTTGATGAGTCCTTAAAAACACTAAAAATCCACGTTTAAGCAACATAATTTTTTATTAATCAGAGTTTTAGAATTATGTTTGCATAACACTTGTCTATTAAATGAACTATACATTATGGTTTGATGCTTGTTTTCTCTAAAACTCATATTGTTGGGTTAGCATCCATATTTTTGTCAACAATTGTACTCTTTTCCTTCATTCGGGTTTTATTCCATGTGGTATTTCGATAAGGTTTTAACGAGGCAACATCTCGTTGACATTTAACCTTTGTTTTCAAAATGTTGATATCGTGCTCTTTTTCCTTTGTCCAAATTTTTTCCCATTGGGTTTTATTGGCAAGGTTTTAGTGAGGCAATTTAATTCAACATGATGGTCATCCAAGGGGGAGTTGTATCAATTTTGGTTATTTAGTGGATGCCCACATTTGATTAAACCAAATCAACTTAGTCATCTCCTAAGAATTTGGATTCCCTTCTCACAAATACGATTTTTGTTCACATATGATAAGGTATTCATATCTTGGCACTTTGTTGAAGAAACTACATCAACTATTTATGCAAATCATCTCCAAGAAATTAGCAATCCAAGACACAATTACTTACTGTATTGAAATAAACATGAAGACTCGAGAATACTACTATTAGAAGACTAACACAAAGGAAGACTTCATCAACTGGCAGATTTCTCACCGAAGCATTGATATCTCTAGCATTCAAGAAATTTGTTTATCGAAATTGGAAAGTGTTGAGTCGAAGATTTGCAAGCCAAGATTTAACTGAAGTACTTATCTGGGGGAGCATCATAGTAAAAGGTATTTTATCGGACTATCACGCCCGTACTCTTTTCCTTCGTCAAGGTTTTGTCCCACCGGGTTTTCCTTGTCAAGGTTTTAACGAGGCATGAGATGCATGTCCAACTCTCGTTCTAAGTTTCTCATAATTGTACTCTTTTCCCTTCAGTCAGGTTTTGTCCCTTCGGATTTTCCTGATAAGGTTTTAATGAGGCAGTTAGCTTAGATACAGTGGTCATCTAGGGGGAATGTTGTAAACGGAAGTTTATTAGGTAGATGCCCACTTTAGTGGGACCCCATTACTTGGGCACCAAGTATGTAAACTCTATAAATAGAGTCTCAAACCCTCTCGTAAACATATAATTATGAATAGAATTCTTGACCTCCTTCTTCCCGCTTTGTGTCTCTGGTTTCTCTTCTTCTATTTTATAAGAAAAATAAAATTAAACTTAAAAAGAAAGAACTAGGGTTATCACCTCCGTCAAATTGTCTCCTTCTCTATTATCTGTCTCCTCTTTTTCATCTCTCTACCAAAAGTTCATAGTTTGTTCATCTTCTTCTTTGCTTTCTCTCTTCTCTTATAACGAATTTTCCTTTTGTATCTACTTCCTTTGTAAACTCCTCTAATATGGATATTAGTTAAATCAACCGTATACGTAAATTAAATCTTGATGTGAGAGTGTTTAATTGATTTGAAAAACTCTTCCTTTACTATACGCTGGCAAACTTGAGCGGTCAAGATCACGTTTCTATGGAAAGGATTCACAAGAATATATCAATTTGATGGATTTTAGATTTTTTAAAATATCATGATACAGGGTTGAATCGCCTATTGGATCGTGCTGGGTCACACGGGTCAGTTCTTTGAACGGCAGGGTCATCGGTTTTTAATATATAGAGCGGTTTTTTTCTTAAATTACTGGAGTCGGTGATGAATCGGACCGGAAAGGTGGACCTAGTTCACGGTTTTTCGGTCAAGCCGACCGGCGGTCCGGCCGGTTTTTGTAACATTGGTTGCAACTAATAAAACGATGTACTCCCTCCGTTTCAAGAAAAATGATACTTTAATTTTAGGCACAATTCTCGAAAATTGAATGCATAACCATTATGCAGCACAAATGATGCATAACACATCATGCAACCATATTTTGGTTTATGGATAGACTATTTTTCCATTTCTGAAAAAGTGATACTTTCACAACCCGTTTCAGTTTTTCTGAAATGGGACGAAAGTATCACTTTTTCCGAAACGGGGCGAAAGTATCACTTTTTCAGAAACGGGGTGAAAGTATTACCTTTTCTTAAACGGGACGAAAGTAGTCGCAGACGAACCCCATGTTCAGATTCTTTTTGGGTCGGCCCTCCCACCGTGGCAACTGTTATACCAGTAAAAGCAGTTCCTATGGCAATGAACAAAAATAAAAATTTGTTGAGCCACGTGGATGAACAAACTGCATTCTCCACTATGGGAAACAAGGCAAAATGAACAAATGTGATATTTTAGGGTCCCACTATTGATTTTATTAACATAAACTAATAAGAGTTAAGTCCCACTAATGATTTTATTTATATAAACTAATAAGAGTTTGGTCCCACAGATTATTTAACTAATAAAATAAATAATAAAAAATAAACCATAATTATAATAATAAGTTTTTGGAGAGAGAATATATGAGGGGCGACATTCCTTCTGACTCCAGCGACATTCCTTATGACTCCGCGTCTATGGCACGATCACATGTCCTTACAACAGACGCGCGTTGGATGTTCCGACTCAACGTTCAAATCAACATATTTGTTGATTTGAACATCCATTTTTCATGTTTGTTCATTCCATAGTGGGAGCAAAATGAACAAACTTTGAGTTTGTTCATTCCATAGGAATTGCCCTAAGGGTTTATGAGCCTCATTTTGATTTTAAAGCATAGTCCAGTGGTCCGTAGAGTAGACTACTCCTAGATCCACGTATTCAAGAATTAGGATTTTGGCTATTAGAGCAAGGGCTATGGAGTGAGTGTTCTCATTCAATTTGAATGAGTATCACTATATTTGCTCAAATTAGGTGCTACTATGGAGTGAGAATACTCACTCATTCACCAATAATCACTCATACACTCGCGAAAGGGAAGAGTAAGCGGCTGATTTTCAGCCGTTCGGGAAAAAAAGACGTTGAGTGTTAAAAACACTCATTCCATAGCCCTTGCTCACAAGGGTTCGAACCCGGCCGATGCAGTGAGATGGTCATCAGACCACTTGATGGTTCTCTAATTTATGAACCTTATTAACAAAGTACTGGTGTGAAACTTAAGGGCAACAACGTTTTGGTTATTAAATTTTATTTTATTTTCGCCCAATCATTTCAGAAAATGCTGTATGCACACAAAATTTTCCACCACGATGGGTCCAAGGTTTGGTCACAGCCGTTATAACATGTTTTGACGGTTATGAGCACGTTTTCAATGGCGAAACATGTTATTTGAGAAGAAACTGCACTTTTGGACTGTTTTTCGTTTGAAAACATAAATCTTATAACGGTTATAGGAAATAAAATTAAATTATGATCTGAAATTCCAATTAACCAGTATGACAGTCTTGATAATGTAAAACATTCCTAAATAATGTTGCTTTTGTGGTTTTTAACCATACAAATTTAGGGAATGATATTTAATTTGTGGTCAATACCGTGTCTTGACTCATCTCGTGACTGGGACAAACTCACCATGGGTTATTTGTTTCATGCACTTGTTATATGTGTGGAAACCACACAGATGAGTTCAGGATTAAATCGAAATGGTTTTATTGTAGGTTTGATAAACAGACGACGGAAAGATCAGTTGAGTTCTCCTCTTCACGCTGCATCGCATTTTCTCAATCCATATCACATCAACCCAGCAACCTATCTCATCAATAATGAAATTTATGAGCTCACATTTGTCTTAATGAAGTCATATAAAAAGTGGTTAGTGGCCCGCAAGAATAAGCGAATTGCTCGAATTAGTAATGCTAGAGGTACCGAATTTTTGACATCCAAATACAATTAAATGGGTAATTTGAATTTCTGCTAACAATTAATTTTACAATTTTTTCCAGGCGGACAAATGCGAATGATACAAAGTAAATTTTTATAACCATCACCACGTATTATGGATCAACATGATGATTATGTAAGATGATGGTAATCTTATGGCGCTGAGTATCCATCACTCCGGATGATTGCAGTAAAGTTACTTAGCCAAACAAATACACCATCTAAATCAGAGAGGAATGGGAGTGTGTTTGTAAGAATTAGAATCAACACCAAACTACCTACATCGTTTACTTTCATCGAATAGATGATCTGGTGTAGGTTCAGTACAATTCGAAGTTGGAGCAATAAAGAATTCAAAAAAAGCAACATAACATCGATGTTCACGACGTTCGTTTATTGAAGGATAGCAATACGCTTGACTGGATAATGCGGGAAGACAAATCACCAGTTTTACCTTAAGAAAAACAATGGTTAAATATGATGCAAGAAAAAGCCATTAGTTTTTAAATGGAATCACCACCAAAATGTTAAATACATAAAACAAAAATGGTACCCACAGTAATTTTTTTAATGATAAACATTAGTTTAACAATCCTATATGTTTTAAAATTTGAAGTCTTTAATTATGTAGGTGCTTTTTGTTACTTATAAATTTTTAATTTTAGGTTTTAAGCTTTCATTTTGCAGGAAAAAATCCCTTGATAAAATAAAAATATTAAAAAAATATTACTAGAAAGTTATTTACAAGGTTATAATATGCGTGAAAATGGGAAAATAGTTCTAAAAAATGCACGCTTAAATATTATTTAGAAGGAAAAACATTCAAGCTATATTTTGAAAAACGGTTATAACATGAGTGAAATCGGAAAAATAGTCATAAAAAATTACCGTTATTTACTACAGTAGAAACTCCATTAATTATACTCAATTATTTAATTAACTCTCTTAAATAATATTTTTACTTTGTCCCGAATCGGAAAAAAAACGTGATAGATGGGTTCAAGATTAAATCGAAATGGTTTTATTGTAGGTGTAATAGACAGATTTGACTGGAAAGATCATTTGAGTTCTCCCCTTCACGCTAAAACCATTTTCTCAATCCCTATCACATCAACCCAACAACCAATCTCATCAATAATGAAATTTATGAGCTCACGTTTTTTCTTAATGAAGTCATATGAAAAGTGGTTAGTGGTCCAAGAAGAATAAGAGAATTGCTCGAATTAGTAATGCTAGAGGTACTGAATTTTTGATCTCCAAATACAATTAAATAGGTAATTTGAGTTTCTACTAACAATTAATTTTACAATTTTTCCAGGCGGATAAATGTGAATGACGCAAAGTCAATTTTTATCACCATCAGCACGTATTATGGATCAACATGATGATTATGTAAGTTGATGGTAATCTTATGGCGTTGAGTATCCATCACTCCGATGATTGCAAAGAAAGATACTTAGCCAAACAAATAAACCGCCTAGATCGAGAGGAATGAGAGTGTGTTTGAAAGAATGAGAATCAACACCAAACTACCTACATCGTTTACTTTCATCGAATAGATGATCCGGTGTAGGGTTGAAGTACAATTCGAAGTTGGGGCAATAAAGAATTCAAGAAAAGCAACATAACATCGATGTTCACGATGTTCGTTTATCGAAGGATGGCAATACGCTTGATTGGATAGTGCGGGAAGACAAATCACCAACATAACATTAGTTTAACAATCCATTTCAGCTTCTTCTCAATCTCATCAGCATCACACTCCATTTGGTTCATACTTGATCTACTACCAATACAATCACTCCCTTTATATAGGACTAATGGTAGTAGTAGTACTTGAGATATGAGCAAAAGTTGTTACAATGTCATAATACTACAATCTTTTTTTATGTTTCATTTCAGCCATTACATCTCCCCGATCAATTGGGTTCGAAATAAATACTCAACAATATATATTCCAATTGTCGAGTAATAAATACTAGTATGGGTCATCAAAACCCTAGTTAAATACCATTTCTTTCTCACTCTAAAACTGGTAAACTGGTTCATGATTTCTTTATCAAAACAAATGAGATGGGTTTTAGGGTAAAAAAAAAAAAAAAAAACTGACCTTCTTAAGGGAATCACTCCAATTACAATTCGCCCAATGGTTTATTTTCTATGAGACGAAGTTAGTTGAAAGCATAATAATGGGAGGAAAGGAAAGATCTCATAAAATGTTGAATCTTTGATAGAACTAGCTTAAATTTAAAGAGCTGGTAATGCATGTCCGGAAGTTATTTTCTTTTTTTGTTAATAAGGGTTTATAAACCTCATTAACTTTTTTTTTTAATAGTGTAGCACAGGATCCCTAGATTATATCTAAACTCTTTCAAATTGGAGTTGGTTTGACAATTAGGGGGTTCCAAACCCACCTTCACAGTGGGAGGAGCATGATAACCATAAGACCACTTGGTGGTTCCATGTGAATTTCATTAACAAAATACTAGTATGAAACTTAAGGGTAACAATAATTATTAAATTTTATTTTTGCCTAATTATTTCCGAAAATGTTAGATGCCCACAAAATTTGCCTCCACGGTGGGTCCCAGGTTTGCTCATGGCCGTTGTAACTTGTTTTGACGGTTGTGAGCACGTTTATAGCCGAAAACGCACTTTTGAAAACATTTGTTTTTTCTGAAAAAATCGGATGTCATAACGGTGGACAGGAAATTAAATTATGATTTGAATTTTCTGTCTAACAGTTATAACAGTTGTGATAATAACGTAAAAATAGACCTTGCTTTTTTGTGTTTATTAACCATACAAATTTAGGAAATGATATACCCGTGTCGTGATTCAGACAAAATCACTATGAGTTATTTGTTTTCATGCACTTGCTACATGTGTGGAAACTATACAGATGAGTGTAGGATCAAATCGAAATAGTTCTCGTGATAGGTGTAATAAACGGACGATGGAAAGATGGAATTCGAGTTCTCCTCTTCATGTTGCAGCCGCGTTTTCTCAATCTCTATTACATCAACCCAGAAATCAATCTCATCAATAATGAAATTTATGAGCTCAAATTTGTCTTAATGAAGTCATATGAAAAGTGGTTAGTGGACCGCAAGAATAAGCGAATTGTACGATAGAAGTATAGAATTAGTAATGCTAGAGGTACCTAATTTATGAGTTTCCAAATGTGGTTATTTGAATTTTTGGTAACAAGTTTACACTTTTTTCCAAGTGGACAAATGCAAAAAGCTACAAAGTCAATTTTTATTACCATCAGCATGTATTATGGATCAACGTGGTGATTATGTAAGCTGGTGGTAATCTTATGGTGTTGAGTATTCATCACTCCAGATGATTGCAATAAAGATACTTAGCCAAAAAAATCATCATCTGGATCAGAGAGGAATGGGAGTGTCTTCTAAATAATCCACCAAACTACCTACGCAATAGTTTATTTTCAGCAAATAAATGGTCTGGTGTAGGTTCAAGACAATCAAGTTGGAGCAATAAATTAGAATTCAAGAGAAAAACAACATAACATCGATGTTCACGACGTTCATCTATTGAAGGATGGCAATATGCTTGATTGGATAGTGGGGGAAGACAAAACACCAATTTAACCTTAGGAAGAAAATTGGTTAAATGTGATGCAAGAGAAAGTCGTTAGTTTTTAAATGTAATCACTAACAAATATTAAATACATAAAAAAACAAAAAATGGTGCTCGTAGTAATTTTTTTCGGAAAATGGGTCATATGACCAAAACCCATAATGTATGGGAATAGTGGACAAGCAAAATATGTGTCTGGATGAAAAAAACACAAGAAAATTTAGTCATATATACTCTTTTCTTTAAATTTTATTCTTTATCATATCCCTTTTCTCTCATATTTATTTTATCTCTCTAATTTAAAATTAGTTGCGAGAAATGTCATAACTTTCTAAATATAAGTTTGAATTTAACAAAATTTATATTTTTGGAAAGGGGCTCGGAAATTCTCTTCAAAACAAGATCCATTGTTGATATGAAATTGAAAAGAAAAAAATTATTTTACACCGGGCCGAGGATACATTATGCACCCAGTGCATCCGGAAAAATTTATTTCTAATAAAATATGCATTATGCACCGAGGTGCAACTTGGCCAAAATTTATTTCATATAAAAATATGCATTATGCACCCAGGTGCAACCTGGCAAAAATTTATTTTCTATAAGAATATGCATTATGCACCCAGGTGCAACCTGGCCAAAACATTTTTCCTATAAGAATTAATAAAATATGCATTATGCACTCGGGTGCACCTGAAAATTTTTCTAAGAATATGCATTATGCACCCAGGTGCATCTTGTGTATTTCATGGATAAATATAGGTTTATCTTAAAAATCACTTGCAATATTATACACAACTAAAATCACTAGTTCATGGTCACGAGCAATAAGTCCACTACCATTATCATCACATTCACCATTAAAACGTCAACCAAAACAAATATTAAAGAAGAAAAATAACAAAAACAACAAAAAAATAAAATAAAAAATATATATATTATGCTTTTGGGTGCAACTAGGCCAAAATTTATTTCCTGTCAGAATATACATTATGCACGCAGGTACATTTTGTACATCCAAACTCTGTCCAAAACCCCATCCAATTTGCGACTCTAAACACACACCCTATTGGCATATTTCACATCGAACAAATACCCCTTGATTTAGTGAAACTTTATCGTTCCTACTCTATTTTATGACTTCCATCATCCGAAACTAGTAATAGCAATTCGCAATTTCACTGCCTTTTCGCACTTATTCTCATTCAGGCCTTTACACAAGCACTTCGTGTGCGAGAAATCAGAGAACACCATTTCTCATTAAGCCATAAACACTTCATAAATTATGTGCAAATAATTTATGAATTATTAAATTAAATAGAATAGACAAAACCAATCATTTCAGAGATTACCACTACATAAATGATATGAATAGACTAGTAAAAAGACGAATGTGGATTCATCAAACCGAAATGAAACACTTACCCGAAAATTAATTTTAATCATGAAATTAATACGATCGTAATCGGACGCACAAGCAAAATAATATCACCATTAGGAAAATCAGCACCTCTCGTCACGTACAAGTGACAAGATCATACTTATGTACAGACTTTAAAACTTTATGCGTTTAACTGCTTACATTATCGAAAATCCCAATTGACAAGATCATACCAACACCGCTGCATTATCGTTCCTTCTATTCTTCATCAGTTAGTTAGGTCCACTTAATGAAGGAAATATCACTAAATTGACGCCTCAATCAAATTTGTTTCTGTTTCAAGCGATTTTGATTTTTTATTATTTTAAACATTCAATATCTAGGATCAAATTTGTTGCTTTAGGACAGAGATGGGTGACTGTAACAAGTGATTACATGTGTGGTTGTGTGTCTGATGGTCGGTACAACGATACTGACGAAGAAGAGGATGGCCGTGGTAAAGAAGAAGAAGAAGAAGACGACGGGGATTGAATTTTATTTTTAGAGTACGATAAGTAAAAATGGTAGTGTAGTCATTTAAACTTATAACAAAACAAAATTTTGGGTTAAATAGCAAAATTTTGGGATATTGAAACAGTATCTTTTAGATTTTAGGATATTTGAAAAGTGGGCATAGTTTGCTTGTCTTTTAGACCCATGATTTCAAATTTATGGCCTATTTAACCAAAAAACTGTTTTTTAATGATAAACATTAGTTTAACAATCTTATGCATTTGAAATTTGAATTCTTTAATTATGTAGGTAATTTTTATTACCTATAAATTTTTAATTCTAGGTTTCAAGCTTTCATTTTGCAGATAAAAATTGAAAAATGTTACTAGAAAGTTATTTACAAGGTAATAATGTGCGTGAAAATGGGAGAATAGTTCTAAAAAATGCACGTTAAAATGTTATTTAGAAGAAAAGACATTCCAATTAATTTTTCAAAAGAGGTTATAACATGCGTGAAATCGGAAAAATAGTCTTATAAAATTGTTGTTATTCATAATATAATTGTGTTATTCAGAGAAGGGTGTCGGGACCCTCACATGCACGGTATATGAGTGTGACCGTTTTAATGGTCAATTTTTCAGAAGAAAAACGGGTGTTTTTTAAACCTTGGATGGGTCTCGCAAAGATACTGGTCCATGGTTGTTCTTCTAAAAAGACTAAATCGTATATCTATATAGACTTTTACATTATACACATTTGAAATTTCGAGTTGAGTTTATCTCGTTTATATATTTATCGAAATATGTGGTGGAAGCTTTTAGCTTTACCTAAAGTTCATCATCAACTTGACGAGTTTAGTTGGAAACAATTTATTTGTTGGAAACTAAATATTAACTCAAGATGATCATGTGAAAATTACCTTGAACATCTTACATGATTTGTGTGAGACAATCATTTGATGCTAACTTGGGAAGTTTCATATTGATCGATTAATCACTTGAAAATTACTTGAAGCTAGTGGTATGTGTAAGATTATTGTTGCCTTCTAAGGATGTTTCAATGATTAAATGAGAGTTTTACAACTACTACCGTGTGTGTATATATGGTATGCGAACTGTGAAGTTCTAGTTCAGGTCCGGAACTCTTGTTTGCGAACGGGTTTAACTGTCAAGGTCCGGAGTTGTAGTTTGCGAACTCTGTTTGTGAATGGATAGACAAGGCTAAGTCCGAAACTGTGGTTCATGTACTGCTTTGCGAACGACATGATCGGGCCAAATTTCGAACCGTGCTTCGCTCACTCGGGTTTGCGAACACAAAGTGGTTAGGTTCTAAAATCGGCAAGTGTGATTTTTCATACTCATGAACTCAGGTTCTTTTGCAAACTAAAGTCCCCGGAACTTTAATGAAATAAGGTACGCGAACTTGTTTTGCAAACTGTGGAATTATGTTCATGAATTGGTTCTTGTATGAGTACTTTGTACCATTACAAACCAAAACGAATATCTTCAAATAGTTCATATATATTTCTATGAGATGATGAACATTTGAACAAATCTTTTTAAATAAATGTAGATTCATTTGATTGTCTATCATGATTGATTGATCATCATATTTGATCTAGAAATGTTATATGAATGTTTCTAAACTATAACTGTTCATGTGGCTAATTTCAGTTAACTATTATTGAGCCAACAAGGTATACACGTTTGGATACGGTTTATCCATATCTAAATACCATCTAACGGTGGAGATTGATTGCTTAGTTCTAAGCAGACTTAGCTTGAATCTTAAATCAGAAGTTCATCTAACGGTGAATATCAATTGCTTTATTACCAAGCTATATTAGCTTTGATTGTAAGGAACCCTGATTTGAAAGACTATACAATGGAGAACTCTAGCATCTAGGAAACCTAATCCCGACACTCTCTTGTGTCCTAGTTGCAAACCTGAGTCGATTCTCAATTAACCTAGGGTTATTCCAAAACCATTATTAGGTTAACGACTGAAGACTTCATTTGGGATTCGTAAAGCCATATCCAACTATTTTCTTTGTAGTTTCGTATTTTGATCTTACTTTTTCTATCGTATTGAGTTTTATCTTCTCTAAGATTTATCTCCGATGGGTAAGATATAAAAAATAATCACAACAGTCGTCTCAGACTCTTGTGATTCCGCAATAACTTTTTTTGTTAATCGGTTGGGTTATTGTGAGGTGACTAATATTTCTAGGCTGCTCTTTGGGAGTATAAGATCAGATTATTAGTTGAGTTTCCTGTTCTCCTTGATTTATTTAAAGACGAAAACAAAACCATAATATACCTATGTGAGACAGATTTGCTTATAAGTCTTCGACTTTGGGTCATAGCAAATCTTAGTTTTTGGTGAGATCATCTAAGGGAATCACGTGCGCAGAGTCCTGTTGGGATTCAAGAGGCGTAAGGAACGTGAATGTACCTTAATCGGTGTGAGACTTGGTTAAGGCTCAACTACATTCCAGTTCGGAGTTAACTTGTAGTCGGCTAGATTCTGTAGCGGCTTAATATAGTGTGGTGTTCAAATCTGGACTAGGTCCCGGGTTTTTTCGCATTTGCGGTTTCCTCGTTAACAAAATTTCTGGTGTCTGTGTTATTTATTTTCTGCATTATATTTGTTTATATAATTGAAATATCACAGGTTGTGTGTAGTTCAATCACAGTTGATAAATCCGACCTTGTTTGTTGGATAAAACTTGATTGACACTCAGATATTGGTCTTTGGTACCATCCGAGTTATTCTCATATCAATCAGTCTCACGGATTTCTATTTAGTTGATTTACTGATTATATTAAGAAAGAGATAAAGCTCTTTGATATCTTTCTTGATTGAGTCTCACTTTTAAGTTGGTGCTCTCGGAATTATATTGGAGTTTTGTCCATACAGATTTCCGAACAAAATATTGGGTGTGGTTGTTATATCTCCGCATTTTCACTTACTTTACCTACTTATCCTATAAAACCAAATTATTTTTATGTCTGATAATTATTTTATTTGAATTAAATAAAATAATTGTCATATTTGAAAATTATTATAGGACCTTGGGTAGGGCTGTCAACGGCACTAAACGAAAAAAATAATGCCTCTGCCGCTACCGTTGCCGTTAAAATTGGCGGTTAACCGTTATCCGCTAATCGCCGACTTTTGAATTGTAAAATCAGTTCCATTGCCGTTACGGACATATCGGTTAACGGTTAATTTTCCGGAATTAACCTAATGTCACAGACAACACAAAAACAGTTCTAAATCCAAACAAACAACTTGTTCACAGAAAAAACATACGGATGTTCATGTTCTAAACCAACTTACATGTTCGGATCATCACAATGTTCTATCAAAAAAAAAAACCAAGTTTTTGCAAAAGAAAAGACAAAGGATTAAAGGAAGTGCCAACCAGATTAAAATGCATTCCTCCATCTCCAAATTCTCCACTTCCCAATGCCAATGCCAACCGCATATGCAAATGCATTCCTCCTTAGTCCTCAACTTCCGTAATAAGCCAATAAAAGTGGCAATATCAAAGTGCAAAGTGGAAATGTCGCTGCAATCACAAGACTATCAAGAAAATTAAGATATAAGATTTAAGTAAACTTACCAAGAACACAACTATTGCTCTCACCGAGAGTGAGATCGGCAGCCAATCACCCAAACAAAGCAAATCTTCAACAAGATCCGAGCTAATGAACTCCCGTGAGATGAGAACTCGCCACCAATACTAAACATGGATTCCGATGCTACACTTGTCACCGGAACAGCCAATACATCTCTTTGCAATCCTTGAGAGAATTGGGTACTTGCGTAATGATTCTTCCACCAACTTAAGATATCAAACCTCATTTCTTCAGCAGATGTGCCTTTAGAAGAATCGTCTCTGCTAAGTATGTCTCCAATTCGACTTCTCAACCTCAAACATATTGTTTTCCATAATGAAATCATCATAACCAAATCCATATGATGTTGTTGTACTTGTCTGACTCTCAAATGCGATTGAATGCATTCCAAGATCAAAATAACTGGAGTTGTAATGTTGGTTTCATAAGCACGTAAAATAGCATTGAGTGCAATCTCAAATTTGCTATAGTGACTTTTATAGTGATCCACACCATATACTCTCTTCATAACAAACTCCACCCATTTAGCTTTGTATCTAGGATCTAAAACAACCCCAATGCCCATCAAAGTGTTACTTTCTTTCCAAAGAGCTATCAAATTTCATCCTCATATTCTTGGCCATGTCTCGATGTACTCATGCCGACTTGATTCCCAAAGCTAATGTATCTATTAACTTTTGCACCCCATTATAATACAAATTTGTTGTGGGATACTTAATCCCAAAGAAATTTTTGTTGAAATGACATCAAACAATTCCAAACATTCACATATGTGTACTCCTTGTTCCCACTCCCGAGAGGTTGGTAGTATCTTCAAGTCACTATCTAACTCGCCTAGCCTAACAAAAGCTTGTCTCGGTAAAAATTGCATCCTTTAGCATCTTATAGGTGGAGTTCCACCGGTATCCACATCTAAACCCACGGACCTTGAAGCAGAAGCTTAACTTGAGCAAAGAGCAAATTCAAATCTCTTTCTAGCCCGACTTGCTTTGACCCATTTTACACACACTCTAACCGCATCTATAAATGGAGTAGCCACTCCCATTCCAAACCCCACAATCAAGTGTAATACATGATTACTACACCTCATTTGGAACATATCCCCATTAAGAACTAAACAGTCTTTGCTATCAAGCCATTTCTTCAGATGGTTCATCATGATATTGTTGGAGCTAGCATTGTCACAGCCTACAAAGAAAAGCTTAGTATCTATGTTCCAATCTAGACATACTTGTTTCACTACATTTGCTAGAACTTCTCCGCAGAATGTGGTGATGGTACTAAAGTATATGCTAGTGTTTTGTTAATCACTTCCAAATTCTCATCTATGTAATGCATTGTCACACAAAGAATAACCATCCTTTGTATGCTTACATGACCACATATCTCGTTGTTAAACTACACTTAGATGTAATTGTCTCAAATTGGTCTTGTAATTCTTTTTGAACTGAAATGTTAGTTTCATGATATCTTCCTAACCGTATTCCTAGTGTAAAGCTTAGCACAGGATTTAAAGACTTCACAAACTCAACAAAATATGGATGCTCAACTATAGTGATTGGATAACCATGTTTAGCAATCATTTTGGAAACTAATATCCTAGTAGCATCGCATCATACTTCCAATTAGCAAGCTTAGTTTGTGCATTACCCGTTTTGATCAGAGCAAGTTTTTCTTTGTCCTTTCTTGTTTGCAGTGTGCTTTTCTTTGCAGTGTTTTAGCATGGTAATGCAATTTGTCAAGTTCCTTGGTTGTCGGGTGCAGGCATTTTCTTATTACAATATTTGCATTTAGCTACAAGCATCCCAATCTCCTTACCTTTTACCATCTCTTTCTCGCTTAACATTTCAAAATCACCCCAAACATCGACCACCGCACGCAGCTTTCTTCTTTGCATCAGCCTATAATTCGATCTTCATCTACTTCTATTTCGCTCATCGCTTCTTCCGTTGCAACAACAGCAGTGGTGGTGATTGATTTCCTGATTGTTGAACTTGAGATGCGGAAGGTAATTGAGATGCAACTCGAAAGTGATTGAGAGGATGACTTCTTTTGATGAACCAACGTTATTGGATGCTCCTCCACTTTGGGTCATGATTAATTTCACTAATTGAAAACCCTAACTTCAATTTTTAAACCCTAAATTGAAAATTTAGGTTTTAGGATTGAAATTAAGCTCGAAATAAAAAGAAGAAGATAACCCTAGTTTTCTAATCGAATGAAGATGATGATTTTGCTTGAATTGAAAGGAAGGAGATGAGGGATTGAGGGTGATTGATGAGGGGTGAGTTTTTCTTCTCTGGTTGTTTGGTCGAGTTGAAGAACAGAAGAAGAAGATAATGATTCAATCGATTCGAGTATAGCCTAGGTATAGAATGTTACACGTGCTAGGTACACGTTAGCGGTTAACGGAACTAAGGCTAACGGAAATAGGTCTTCCATTGCCGTTACTGGCCGGATAAAATTAACCGCTACATTAGCTGTGAACGGTAACGGACAACCAGATAACGTAAACTAAACTTAACGGCAACCGGCATCTGTTACGGCTAACGGTTAACGGGTTTCATTGACATGCCTAACCTTGGGCCATGTCCGCCCCTATGTATATGTCACTTGGATTTATTTTGCAATCTTAGTCTCATATTGGCATTTGATGAATAATTTTTTTTGTATCTTGCACATTTCTTTGTTCTTTTATATTCTAGTTCTTTTATATCAGTATGATTCTATCAATTTGTACAATTATTTGTATCGTTCTAGGTTAGTAATGGATTGACTATTATAGACATTAGTGTGGTTCTGATTATATTGTTTTCATCATCATTTATGCGATACTGAGTATGTCCCTTTACAAAAGATTTCATATCATAGTATAGTAAGATTTCACGATTATGCATGATTATTAAATTTCAACGCGAGAGGAAGTTGAAGATTTAGTATTTGTTATATTTTAGCATCATGTCACATTTAAATTTTTAGGAATATATACACTTATAGGCCTATTTTGACCCTCATTTTCGTTTCTAGGCCTCTTTTTTTATTCCTTACAAATCTAAGCCTATCAAACGGATTCCATCCACTTTTGTTATCTCAATTCAATTTATCACGTTGACACGTCAATTTCTCACAAAATATCACTCAACGATATATCGTGGTAAAGTGAGATTACATAAATAACCTTCCCGTACGATATTCCGCCCACGTGTCGATCCTGGGATGACTAATCTAACATCGATTTACATCTCGATGATTATTAAACGCCATGATATATCTTCATTGTTATTATCGACGTACGTGGCATAAAAAGTGGGAAGGTGTAGGGAATAAGAGAAGAGAGAGAGAGATCGATTCATTTTGTTTCTTCTTCGATCTCTTGTTCTTCAGAGAGGGTTTATTCAGAGAGGGTTCTTCAGAGAGGGTTTTTAGTAAAGAGAGAAATCAGTGAAATAATGTTTAGATTAGGAGAGGTTCGAAGAAGAAATTGAAGATTTTATGCTGGTGAAGATGCCGAGACGGAAGAAGCTTTCTACAGAGAGGTAAGAAAAAACCCTAATATGTTTTTAACGTTTCAGTGATCATTTTAACGTTACAATGTTGAACATATTATGGGTTTTGTTTCTAGAACCTAAAATCGATGAAATACCAGATAGATGAAGACTAGAAATTGCTGAATCAACTGCTCCTCCAAAATGACTGGGGTTGGTTGTGATTAGATTTATTAGGGTTTGTCCGTGATGAAATTTCTAGGGTTTTCTCTGTTTATAGATTTTCCCTTTTTGTCTGTTGATTATTCTTTGTCAATGTTCGAATTTGTTCTGCTGATAATGATTTTTCTAGATTTCGATAATATGTTCTTAATTTCAAAAATTGGTTCTTAATTTCAAAAATGGGTTCTCATTGATGGGTCATGTTGGAATTGATTTAATTTGTGTGATAATTCGATATACCTTTGTTGTTCTTGATTGTAGAAAGCAAGTGGTTCAAGAGGTTATAAATGAGGTTGTACATGACATGTTTCCAACCAGAGATATTAAGGTTAAGGATGCCATCAACACTGCAATGTGTTTTAAGTTTAAGGGTTTGTCCAGGGAAGATATGGGTGTGTATCAGTTAAAGTCTAGATTAGTCCAGTAGGGAGACATAACCTTCTATGGTTTGTTGATCCATGCCTACCACTATCCATCATCAATGATCAAGAGTTTTGATTTTTCTGGGAAAATACAATTCAAGATGAACATGGTTGGATTACATTGCATTTGCAAGTGCTGCCAATAGATAAGAATGGTGAGATAGATGTATCTTAGATTACTTCAGAGTCACAACCTCCTCCACCTAAGATGACACCCAAAAATAATGTGACTCCAAAGAAGCCAGTCTCTAGGACTCCAACTAAACTAGTTGGTTGTAGCAGTTCAACACCCAAGACTGTAACAAACAGATTTAAGGATGGCAACACAGTAAGAAGGAGTCCAAGAATATCCAGGATCAAGAAGAAAAATCCTACAACAACATTCATTGATTTAGGTGATTTAGATGATGAAGATGTTTATGTTCCACAGTTTACTCAACATACACAAGCTAGTGTAGGTGAGAATAGTCCTGTTTTGGAATCATTAGAACACACAGAAGCTAGTGTAGCTGGACTTGAAAAATTATCTCAACACATATATGCTGGTGTAGCTGAACCTGAAAAATTGACTCAACACACAAATCTGAACAAGTAAATGAGATACCTGTCTTTGAGGAACATTTCAATCATGACTTTTGGGTTCAAGCTGCAACACAGGCTAGTGTGGTAAAAGATTTGTTTGCAATTTCCCAAGAGTACAAGAAAAGTGATGAGTATGTCCTGCACTTGAAGAATGTAGCAGAAGATGAATGTAATCCTAATGATGACCTGAACAATATAAGAGGGTATGAAAGTGAAGAGAAAGATGACAAGAGTTACAATATGTTTCTACAAAAAGTTGAGAATGTGTATCTTTCAGATGGTACTGCAAGTGAGAGAAGTGATGATGGTGCAAGTGATGATAAGGGTGCTGAAAGTGATGGTGGTGATGCTGAAAGTGAGGGTGGTGATCCAAACATTGGTGAGGTGGAGGTTGAGAATGACAAGGAAGGTAATTTTGCTTTTGTCTTTTTTTAAACTTTGTTGGGTTTGATTTTATATTTGTTTAGTACTAATGCCCTTGTCTATGTGGCTTTGTAGAGGACCATTATGGGGACTTGATCTCTGACAGAGAAGAAGAAGGTAAATTGTCATTGATCTCTGTGGCTTTATTTGTAGTCTTTTGTTTTTCTTCTTTTTGTTTGTTTGTTATGTTTGTCTGAACTCTAATTGAATCATTTGTTTTTTGGCATTTGTATCAGAAAGCAACAAAACTAATGGGCTTAAAGTTATAGTATCAAATCATTGCTCTAAGTCCAATGGGCCTAAATATACAAAACCTCATGATAACACACAGTTTGAGGAAGACTATGCGCAGCATTTTAAGGAGGAGGAAGCTGAAGAGATGTTCCCTGAGGGAGTTACTTTTCAATAACCGGATCCTTATAGCCTTGTGAAGGGAAGCAAATTTGTGAGCAAAAAAGCATTCAAGAAGCATTTGAGAGCCTTAAGTGATTCAAACAACTATAAGATTAGGGTGAAGTGCATTCATCATCTAAAGACCAAATGTCCTATGTTCATTTATGGAAGAGTTATGAAGGGTGAAGGAAATACATTCACTCTAAGAAGTTGGACTCTAAAGCACACATGCAATGGAGATGTTAAAGGGGAGAACAAATGTGCAAATCCAGATTTGTAGCTGATTGGTACATGGAAAGCTTGGAGACTCTTGTAATAAAACCAACATCCCCGATCCTTGAGTCATTGGAAAATGCGTTCAACAAAACCATGAAGGTGAACATTAAGCACCATCTGACCTGGAGAGCAAGAAATATTGTGTTGCGTGTTTTTATGGCAAACCTAGAGCTGACAAGAAAATTCTTGCATTCTGTGAAATGGTGAAGGTAACATTGTTTTATTTATTTTTGTTTGTTAATGTTTGTCTTTAGTTAAAACACAAATAACTTATTACAAATTATATGGCATTAACATTTTTGTTGTAATTGCAGGAAAAAAATGCTAGGAAGTGTAGCTAGTTTCTCATATGGAAGCACAGACAACATATTCTTGTCAATGACACTCTGCTTCGAGCATGCTATAGAAGGTTTCTTGGCTGGATGTAGAAAAGTCATTGGATTGGATGCTTTCCATTTGTATGGGAAGTATGGTGGTGTGTTAATGGCTGCAACAGGTCTAAATGGTCAGAATGGTTTAGTTCCTCTTGGTATAATGGTGTGTAGGAATGAAACCATTGAGAACTGGAAGATATTTCTCAAAGACTTGAAAGCTATATTGGGTGAAGACTTGCATTTCACCATTATATCGACATGTGCAAAGAAGGGGATTAGTGAAGCTTGTGACTATTACTTCTGCTTGGATGAGCACAGATTATGTTTCAGGTATACTATTCTAATTCCTCTGTGTATTCTTTTATTTTAACCTGTTAATAATATTTCCTAATAATATCTCCAATGACTAACTATTACTTGGCTACTTGGCAGACATTTGATGAAGAATTTCAAGAAGTATTTCAAGTCATTCATTTACACACTCATTTCTGGAATGCTGCCAAGTGTTACAAGAAGAGACACTTTCAGGTATGTGTTTCTCATAAACTAGACAAAAAATAGAATGTAATTGCAACCTAGGAGAATTACAAGTATTACAACCTAGGTATATATCCATACACAACATGACTTTGATACTATTTATGTTTGTTTTTAGCAACACATGGATAAAATGGCAGGTGAGGATGAACAAGATGCAATGTATCTCATGGATCAAAAACCTGAATGATGTTCTAGGTCTCATTTCCCAAATGATAGAAAGTGTGAGCACATTAACAATAATTTTTCAGAATCTTTCAATAACATGATCAAGAAGATGAGGGATAAGCCTATCATTACAATTGGACAAATGTATGCTAAACTGGTGATGGGTCTTTTTTTCAAGAGGAGAAATGAATGTGAAAAGTAGCAAGATGGTCAGTTAGTTCCAAAGGCAATGAAGCTGATTACAAAGATGCAGGACTTAACTCATCTGTTTGAGCTAGTTGGAGTTATAAGGGGAAAGGTGTATGAGGTTAGGAGTATTCATGAGGTTGTGTTTCTTGTGGATCTTCCCAAGAAGACATGTAGCAAGTTTTGCAGTGGCAGCTAAGGGGATTTCCCTGTCAACATGATGTATGTGTTTTGTCACCTTTGAAACCAAACTGGGTTGAGTAAGTCATACCCTGTTTTGATTCCTCTGTTTTGATTTGTTATGTTCCTTTTATTTTTCCTTGCTCAATCTTGTAAACTGATATTTTGTTGAATCTGCTTGTTTGATTTCATGTTGTAGCTACTGTGACCCTGTGTACAGTGTGGAATATTACAAAAAGACATATGCTCCAGAGTTTGAACCACTGTCAGCTGAAATTGACTGGGTAAGAGCAAACATTTTATTTGTTTATTGTATTAAAAAGAAATTATATTGATTAATGTGCAATAAATATATAATAATAACAAAGATTGTTTTAGGGTTTCATACATGCTTTATATAGTACACAACCTTTTAGAGTTTCATATCTTAACTCATATCTTCTCATTCTTTCTTTGTGCAGAATATACTGGTAGAATTCATTAATCCTCCTGTTATCATAAGGAAAACTGGAAGACCAAGGAAGAAAAAAGAATTCCTTCTTATGATGAAGCTCACCATGTGAAGAAAATGAGAAAGTGTAAGAAGTGTGGAGTTTATGGTCACTATGCAGTAACTTGTGTTGGTGTAAAGGTTGGAAGGAATCCAAAGGGCAACAAGCCTAGAACCTGTGTTGATGGCTCAACATCATCCACTTATGTCCCTGAACCATCAAAAAGAAAGTACAACAGAAGGAAAGTAGTTGTTAGTTCTTTCTACAGTGCATCTAGTCTTTTTAATGCCGGGAATGAAGATCAATAACAACTCCAAAACATGTGTTGGTGAATCTTCTAAACAAGGTGCTGCAAAATCAGGACAAGGGACCAAGAGAAAGGCTTCTTCTCAACCTGCTTTCAATCAGACAAATAAGCATGTTGGATCTGTTAACAACAAAGTCACCTTCAATGTTGCAGATCCAAAGGGAAAAAAAGAAACCAAAGAAGTACATGAAACTCGATTTATTTTGTGTTTGTTTTGTGTCCGAATCGAACAATAGGATTTATTTTGTGTTTGTTTAACTTTGGTTATCTTTTGTGAATGGATGAATGGATGCTTTTTGTAAGACAATGCAAGTTCTCAAATTCAAAACTTTATTATAAAATTGTTGCAGCTACATTTTCGCATTTTTCTTAAATTTTTGCATATTTCATACACTTTACCCTTCAATGTTCCTTTGGTTTCAATAACAAGAGCATCTGAAGCCAATCAATACATCACAAGCTTTTTCTTGCATACAAGGTATGCTATGTTGAAATTATGTTGATTTCTCGCACACCTTCGATTCTAATTGAGAATTGCAGTTGTCTTTAAAGCCTTTTTGATTGTCTAGTGGACAGTTTGTAACATTGTGATTGTCTTCTCCACAGGAAATACAACCATGAGCTGATGGAAGCTTGATTGGATGTGCTGAAGTATGGGAAGAAGCTTGAGAAAACCACTCAAAGTAGTTGCAGGTGGGATTCAAGCATTTCAAGAACAACTTTCCATTACTTACATCTGTTTTATTCCTCAACAAAGCTCTTACTC
The DNA here is from genome assembly GCA_023531295.1 of Papaver armeniacum. NCBI lineage: Eukaryota > Viridiplantae > Streptophyta > Magnoliopsida > Ranunculales > Papaveraceae > Papaver > Papaver armeniacum. The sequence goes on from JAJJWW010001302.1 coordinate 200,097, forward strand.
CATTACAAGGTACATATTTGCACCTTGAATAAACCCATGGACATGCCTTTATTTCATGATCTTCTTCCATTTCACACATTAAACACACTATCATACTACTTGAAGAACTTGCTTTATCATTCATACCACCACCCATTTTTTCAGATCTGAAAATGAAAAGAAGTTGATTTCTGTGGTGGTGGAGATTTTCATTTAAGGAGAAGAAGTTAAGATTGCCACATGCAGTGCCACATGAGGGGTGCCACGTATGTAACTGCGGGAGACGATACAGTCAACACATCTAGTTGGGTCACAATAACCGATTCAAAGGACTATTTGGTATATTTATGTACAGTTAACGGGGCTAACTTTCCATCCATCAGTTTTGGTCAAAACTTGCTTAGTTTTGTAAGAAATAAAAAACAGGCTTAGTTTTGTAAAACCATAAAAAAGCAGTCTATTTTTGTAAAAACCCAAATTTTTATGGTGATCCGACTATGGTAAGTACTCAAAATTATGTAATCTCTCAAGCCGTGTCAATAGACACTCAAAATTATCTTGAGATTCTAGAATGTTTCAGGAACTTTATGATGAATGTTCTATACAATGTTCATCGTAAACTGTTAAAAAAGTATCAATTGGAAACAGTTGAATGAAAACTTTGTATTTTTAAAGCCATTGATATGTTTGGGATCTATGTTGATATATAATTTGAAGTTTATTATTAACGAGACCGAATATTTCATACATAATGGAACATATAGTTTGAAGTACGGGTTATATACTTTGGTTGACTATCACCTAGTCAATCCCGTTGAACGGCTATTGACTAAACAGTTGACCGGATTTTGACTAGGCTTTTGCTGACTTCGACCAACTAACTCATTTGACTTTAACTACATGGTCAAACCCATCGACTCTTTAGAACTTTGGTTCTGGAGTTCTTTTCTTTTTATTTTTTTTGTATGAAAATGGTCACATTTTTTTTAGTTTAAACGGTTAGACCAACTCAACTCGATTTTGACCTTTTTGACACAAAAGTATTTGGGCACCATTATTGAGCTTTTGAAGTGGAAAACATTTATCTGTTGACTATATTTTAGTTACGTTTCAACTATTAGGTTTAGGGTTTCTTTGGAAATCAGGTCTTGATTTAGTGATATGAAATCAGGTTTCTAATATGATTCAATAAACTAAGCTTTAATATTGAGATTTACAAATGGATCCGAAATTCTTAATTGAGATGCAAATGGTGATATAAACGAATGATGGTATGTAATGTTCTTTTATCATAACACTAGCGTTCTTAGATCGGAAAATATTCAGTTCAAAATGTTTCCAATCAAATCCTGAACAAAATTTTCTAGATTATGAATAAAATCTCTGATTTAAATTCCACCATGCTCATTGAATATATCTGTGATGCAAATATATTAAATTAATACTTTTATTTCGTGAGAGCATTTTTGCTATGTGCATCATGATTCAATTCTTAAATGTTAAAACAAACACAATATTGCTTGCAAGTTCGAAAGGCATATTTGCCAAAACCTATCATTGTACGTACACGGTTCTAGAACATGGACCACAGTGTTATATTGTTCTATGTGATTTCAAGACAAGTTTCTCACATACTTACTTGAAACCCTAACTACAATTTCATCTAAACAGAGAAAGTGTTTTCTTGATTCTCAGGTTATCTTAGCTTGAATTCTAAGCAACCCTTAGTCTTGAAAATCTATAATAGAGAGATTCATTCAACAGGAAAACTCAATCTCTGACACTTTTGTGTCCTAGTTGATTTCCAGAATCGTCCTCAATTGACCTAGGTTTCCCCGAGAAACATAATTAGGTCCACGACTGAAACACTTCACTTATGGATTCGTGAAGCTAGGTTCGACTATGTTTACCTTGATAATTCATGTATCCTGATCTTGTTTTTTCTTTTATCGAGGTTTTAGTAATCTCCTTCAGGAACGAGATAGATAGAAATCGCAAAGTTCTCTTTGTCTCAAATTTTGTGATTCCTCAAGATAGATATCTGAAAAATATTCTTAATTGATTAGTTCACGATTGTTCTTGAGAGGTGGTTAAGAATCCAGGCTTCTAAGCTGATTGAGTGTAATTGTTCCGGATTTGTGAGGTTTACTACCTTTATCAATCGCAAACATATTTCCAAGCCTTGATCTATTCGATCTAAATGAAAGTCAAATGAAGCTTATCTGTTAGAGGCATGTTGGTATCAAAGTATTCACTTAGGCTAGATAATAAGCAATTACAGAGTTTTATGAGGTTCAAGAGACGTAAGGAGAACGATTGAAGCTGAAGTTCTTGGAGGATAAATACAATCTCTACTACATTCTAGTCTGAAGTGATAGTATGCTAGTGTCTGTAGCGGCGTAATACAGCTCGGTGTACAAATTTGGACGAGGTCCCGGGGTTTTTCTGCAATTGTGGTTTCCTCTTTAACAAAACTTCTGGTGTCTTGTGTGTTTTATTTTTCCGTATTATATTGTTTATCTTTTGTTTGTACCTAAAATTTGATCATAGGTAAAACAATGTACTGTCGAAGTACTTTATTTAGGTTCGTGGATCAAAATAAATGCAAGAGCCTGAGCCTAAACCAAGACAATGGACGTTCATGTTATGCTTCGGTTATAATGAGAGAAGATAGGTTTATCTTAGGGAGGGAAAGCAGAGAAAGTTAAGAAATTCAGTGGTGATTTTGAGTTTCTGTGAGTAAGGTTGTCGAACTATGAAAGATCTGAGCTTGAGACCTTATGAATAGATAAAGGAGTCTATTTGTAGTTGTAAGGGTCACACATTGTTTCCTCGTAAGTAGTGGAGGTAGTGAAGGGATGGATAATTGAGGTAGAGTCGTGTTTTTTATATTAGGAAAGCTTCTAAACCATCACTCCTTTAACTTCTCTTAACCATCACTACCGCTTGTGTTAGAGCACTTCTGGTAGAACTCGAACGCGTTGCTATCTTAAGCTTGTTTGTCAAGTTTAGTTGCCAAAACTATAAGTCTTGATTTCTAGTCTATTTATAGCTAATTCTCGGACTAGGATAATAAGTGTAGTTGAGCTCTAGACTCCATGGCGTTCATCATGCAAAGACGAAGAACTACTCAAGGAACTTCATCGACAAAAAGGTATGTGGAGACTTGAACTTATCTATCACTCAAAAGTCTATCTATTCTATCTCCTATTTGAGACAAAAGTTGTATTGCTATATAGACTTCGATTATACACATTTGCTATTTCAAGCTGAGTTTAACTCGCTTATCTATTTCTCGAAATATGTGTTGGTAAGCTTTCGCTTTGGCCAATTTTATCTTTACTCGTGATTTAAAGTCATGTTGAATATTTCAATAACTTGAAAATCGCTTGGATGAAAAATAGTTTGTGAATAACAACTATATAACATCCTCTAAGAAAGTTTCAATGATTGAAATGAGAGTTTAGAACATGTAACCATCTTTGTATATAAGCATAGCGTGTTTTCACATTTGTGTAAAAGTCCGAAACCGGGAACTCAAAGTATGCGTACTCGACGCGCAGACGGGAGGTTGTTGGAAATCCGGGATAGTATGCGTACACGCACGCGTACTAGTGGAAAGTTCACGTCCTTGAATTTATCTTTGGAGTTTGGAAGTGAAAACAAACTCAATCCGGTTACTTAAGTACGCTGCACTGCTCGCATACTTAGGTAGGTTACTTTCAAAAATCGGTTTGTTCATGAACTAAAAAATTTATATATTAAGCAATGCGATCTTTGCAAACCGTGGCAATAATGTTCATGAATCGGTTCGAGTGGATCAAAACCGATTTTGCTTCGATTGTATCTTGTATACTTCTATGAGATCTAAGCAATTGAACAAATCTCTAATTAGTTCATTTGAGTAATTTGAACTAGTTATGGTGAAGATGAATAAGGTTGATATGAAAGTGCTCATATGGCTAACCATTGGTTAACAATTGTTGAACCAACTAAGTGTACACGTTTAGGTACGGTTACTCAAACCTAAATAAAGTTATATTTCATGTGTGTATAACAAGCTAAGTTCGATCTAACGGTTGAAATATATTAGCTTGAATCTAATCAGGTTTTCATCTAACGGTGAATATTGAATGTTTTGTTACCAAGGTAACTTAGATTGCAAACCCTGATTTGGAGACTATATAAAGGAGAACTCTAGCAACTAGGAAACCTAATCCCCACACCTCATGTGTGATACTAGTTGTGTAAGCTAGAGTCAATTCTCCTTTAACCTTAGGTTTTTCACGAAACCCTGTAGGTTAACGACTTACAGACTTCATTGGGATTGTGAAGCCAGACCCAACTATTTTCTCTGTAGTTGCGTGATCTGATCTTGTTGTTTCTATCGTATTTGAGTGCAATCGTAAGATTGGCTTGAGATTTATATCTCCGATAGGAAAGATTGAAAAGTAGTCACAAACACCTTCGTCTCATCGTTTGTGATTCCACAATATCTTATTTTTCTAGTCGATTAAGATTATTGTGAGGTGATTGATATTTCTAGGATGTTCTTCGGGAATATAAGTCCGGTATATCAATTGGTTCCTATAGAATTTTCCGTGTGAGAAAGATTTGTTTATTAAAGTCTTCGACTTTGGGTCGTAGCAAATCTTAGTTGTGGATGAGATTAGCTAAGGGAATCAAGTGCGTAGTATCCTGCTGGGATTAGAGACGTAAGGAGTGCAAATGTACCTTGGATCAAAGGTGAGATTTATTGGGGTTCAACTACTGGTCCGCACCGAAGTTAGTTTGTAGTAGGCTAGTGTCTATATCAGCTTAATACAGTGTGGTGTTCAATCTTGACTAGGTCCCGGGGTTTTTCTGCATTTGCGGTTTCCTCGTTAACAAAACTTCTGGTGTCTGTGTTATTTCTTTTCCGCATTATATTTTGTTATATAATTGAAATATCACAGTTGTGCGTTGAATCGATCAATTGGTAAATCCAACTTTTGGTTGTTGATTGAAATTGATTGATCCTTGAACATTGGTCTTTGGTACCGTTCAAGTTATCTCTCTTACATTCAATTGGGCTCGGAAATTATTGTTTATTTGATTGCGGATTGAATTAAGAGATTGAGATATAACTCCTTGATATATACTTTTCTTAAGATTGAGTCATTTGTCTAGTTGATTCTCTTGGAAGTATATTGGAGTTAGTTCATACAGATTGATAAGCGAAATATTGGGTGTGGTTTTTAGACCCCCGCTTTTCAGCTTGTTACTTCCTCATCGTGGGATGTTGCTAAGTCGTATGTTGTTGTAAACCACCAGACTAATACCCCATAAAAATCTCCCCATGTAAAATATTTTAATTTCGTAGGAATTAGTGGAGTCATGGACTACCTCTTGTCTTGACTAAGTTGTGTCCATGATATATTTTGATTTGGATGTTGACTCTTAATAGGTTGACAAGATCTTGTCATTGATGACATTCAAGACTTAGGCTTGAAGAGATAACTCAGATTCAAAGTTTGTATGAGTAAAAAAAAAGTTTGTCATAAGATAGCATTACCAATAGGTTCATGCCAACACAACATGGCTGTGACATGTTTGTGGCACATTTGCAACATGCAAGTTTTGTTAGCCATAACAATAAGCACATACATGCCATAGGCATGGCCAAAGTGTTACTAGCCCATGATAGTGTCGCGTCCATGGCTTGTCCATCGTTAGTACTGACAAGCAATGACGCTGGCACTGGAAAGTAATGGCACCGACGACATGGCAAGCAATGGCTGACACTGGCAACATAGCAAGAAATGGCATTATTGATAGTGCTGATAACACACGTTGAAGTTGTTGGCGCGGACATATAATAAAGTTGTTGGAGCGAACATGTAATGGAGTTGTTGGCGCGGGCGAGGGTAAGCAGGCATTGTTGAAAGCAAGAGCTACTGGGTGCAGACATATGCGGATTTAAGCAACATGTGTTGTTAGTGGCACAGACAGGCGAAGACGTCATCACTGTAACAAAGAATGATGCTAGCGGGAGGTGTTGTTGGCGAAACCAATACTTATTGTCTAGCGCTCGTAGATTATCCTGGTGATATTGGCGCGATGTCCAGTGCCATGCATGGTCGTGACGATATCGCTGCTGGCGTTGGAAATTTCCAGTGTCGTGGCTACGGTCATACGTCACTGCTAGCGCTAGAATTTCCAGTGTCATGGATACGGCCATACGTTACGGGCGCTGGTACTTTGTTAGTTACATAGCCATGGCCTGCTTAGGTCTTCTCGTTGCATAATTTTTAGTGTTGGCATCATGCTTGGCAAGAGATTGTAGCGGATATGGAACATCTTCGATTAATTCGGCGTGGAAGTTAGGGACTTGAAGTAATGTTCAACACAACTTCGTACTACATAATATTCATCTAGTAGTACTTTCATCCATGAGTGGCATAAAAGCTCACGCTGAATATCTACAATTTGTATCATAAGCGTGTTTTGATTAATACATGATAGTTTGTATGGTTGTACATAAAATAACGAGATTTTCACTGAGTGGATCCCATAAATTTTGCAGGCGTATAAATAGAAAAGCCACAGGATTAAGGTAGCCATTAGCTGGATACGCATTCTTAATTCTGATGCCGGGTTAGGAATTTATACATATTTATTTTATGCTTCTGCAGCTAGGCAAAGGCAATATTACAGTTTTCTCCCTTGTCAAAAATCTACCATGAACATCTTTATAATAGGAATACACAAGTAGTACGTATTCAATTCTAGTAGATAAGTCCATATTAATTATGATTATTTACGAGACTTGTTCTTGTAGAATTCGTATCTTGAAATTTCATACTTGACAGAATTCTGATCTAATTATTTGGATAAGACTTGATATTGTCCAAGTACTCTTCTCCATAATTAGGTTCACAGACTCTTGAGTCTAGACTTTTTGATTAATAAGAGAAGAAAACATATACTTTAAATACATATTCCCAAGGATCATTAAATTGGTTTATTTGCAATTATATTAAGTTTTGGAGTTAATTAGTGTTTGGTTCGTAGATTTTGGCCCTATTTAGTGTTTGATTCATAAGTTTTTCCTTTATAGTGTTTGGGTCGTAGACCCGTAAATCAAAGTGGTCAAACTGTCAGGACCTGGTGATGACTCACGGCTGTACAAAACCATGGTAGACTGGTTTGAGACTTCTATCGAACAGTTGATGTGCATGACCTGGTAATGGTGTTGTTCATGAACAAAATGTTCTTTTGCTACTCTCAAATTCTCTGCAAACCCGTATCCAAAACAAACCAGACATTTCTAATCATAAGCCAGAAAAGAGACATCAATCTCCGCCATACATTCCCCCAAACTATCAATAATGGCTGCAAACTAGTTTTGGAAGCAAAACCTCTTCTCTTCTTTACTGATTTCTTTCTGTAACCATGTCCGAATTCCAATCCAATCCAAAACCAACCCGTCCCATATTTCTTAATAAACTCTGAAATACATGTTTAATCTCTTCAGTTCATTTACAATTTCAATGGTAGAAACCTCCCATCTTCTTTACTGCTTAGGTGCTCATGATTTTTCGAATACACAGTTACGCAGGAGAGATACGATGAAGTGGGGAGCCTGGTGTTTGATCTTTTTTCAAACCTTGGTGCTACTAGTAATGGAAGGATTGGAACTTGAAACTTTTACCATGTTTGAAATGGTGATGGCCATGATAAGATAAGAAGAAGTGGTGGATGGGAAAATGGAGGAAGGATCATATTTGTGTAGGAAAGTTGCATAGAAAACAGGGAAATCCAGTTGTTCCTCAATGAGATGAGACTTAGAAGATAGAAAAATAACAAAGAGGCATAAAAATATACTATCAACAACGGAAATTAATGGATGTTAACAGCTTTGACTGTTTGACCGCTTTGACTAACGGTTCTACGACCCAAACACTATAACGGACAAACTTACGACTCAAATACAAATTAAGAACGAAATCTATGACCTAAACAATAATTAGCCCATACATGTTGCCGAACAAAAAAGTTGGTGGTGTACTTGGTACCTTCTCCTTTTAAATTGGTATCAGAGCAGGCAAACACCTTAAGACCTAGTGTGTTTATGGAGATCTGAATCTATTAATGCAATCTCTATTGACGCACCACCAGCCTTCGATAGCACAAATTACTCATGGTGGAAAATTGAAATGCTCTCCTTCTTACAAGCTCGTGATTTCAAACATGGGTTCTTATCGTTAAGTGGTATGATGCTCCAACGGTTGCACGAGGCACAACAACTGGTGCAAACTACATAACGGAATATAAAGATGATGGAATCAGTAATGCCAAACACAAATCTGATGGACTAAACGCTATTATTCATGCCATAAGCTAAGACCTTCAACATCACATGTCTACATACACTATGTCGAAGTAGGCTTTGGATATCTTAGAAACCGTATTTGAAGAGAATACCACATAAAAGGAAGCAAGGCTTCAAAACATAACTTCGACTTGGAAAACCTTTATATGGCTGACGAAGATTTGTTTGAGGAGTTTAATCATAAGTTGTCTGAAATAGTAAATTCTTGTCATGCGCTAGGACTATTCCTGAAAGGGATATTCTTATGAAAATTATGATATCTTTACCAGCTCGACACGAGTCTAATAAATAATCTTACTACGCTTTCCAGGAGCAGCCTCAGAGGAAAGTTAAAGATTTTTTTTATCGTGAACAACAAACCAAAAGCTGGAAAAACATTTCCTTTAAAGCATTTAGAAACACTGAAGTACTTGATAAAAGTGAAACTGTTGGCACCTCTTAGAAGCGTCTTGTTGATGAATTATCTGACAAAGATCTTGACAATTCAGTATCGCTTATTACAACATAAATTAGAGATCTTCTCAGGAAGAGAAATAAACAGTTCTCCGAATAACACCCCTCATCATCAGACAAGATACATAATTGTGTTCCTCCTAAAAATAGGGATAGTTATAATGATGATGATGATGATGATGATGATGATATGCATCATTGCTTCAAGTATAGAGGATTTGGTCACTTTGCTAATGAGCATCCAAATCGCGAGAAGACAATGGTCTTCCGCGACACTTGATGAAGTATCTCGATCATTATGAGTCAAAATAGTAAGATGTTCCAAGTGTAGATGAAGTGTTCAACTTTCATGAGTTTAGCAGTACTCTCGTTGTTGATGGTGGTTTTCAGTTCAGGGCTAAAATCGTAAAACTCCGTATTTGTGTGCCTGCTTTCTGCAAAGAAGTATAACTGCCAAGAAGTTGATGAGCATCTACATGTCTCTTACATATGAACTATGTAATTTAATACTTACGAAATTTATTATAACAATATTGGTGCATGTAGCAACAATCCCAAATATTCTATGAATTTCATTCAAGCCCCGGTCTGCATTATTCACTAATGCAAGGGTTGCTGAGCATTCATCTTATGCTATGTTCCCAGCTGAACTCTTAATATTGACATGATATGACAATTAATGTTCACTCGCTGAGTATCATGAATTTCCCGAAGTGTCAAAACTAAGATGTGCATGAAGGCACTCGATCGGAGGCGGGCGAGTTTCTTACCGCTCTCCAACATAAAAATTAGTGATTTTATACCAACGTGTAAAATTCACCAAAATTGATTAATTTTGTGTCAGCTCACAAAGTTCAATTTTCTGACCTAATTTTATCAATTTACAAAAATTAGGTTTTTGCCCTAAACGGCTGCACAATATCTCGATCCCTATTGGTCGAGACTAAATCTAGGCAAACTAGGAAACGGTCCATCATGGAACTAGTAGGACAAAGATCCTACCAAAAGTTGAAAATAAGAAATAAAGGAAAATGCGACAAATAGAGGCATCTGCAAGAGGGGCGCGACCGAGCTACTTTTAAATAAATATGGAACCTGGCTGGTCGACACGCTTAATTTCTTAAGAAAATAGATCTTGGCCATCCAGATCAGTTGCAAACTAATCATGGCCGTACGACTTAGCCGTCCGGTTTAGCAAGCTTGGCCTCCTTCTGGCACGACTAAACAAGCTCCATGATACTCACCAACCGGCCATGCCCCATGTTGGTGTCTTACGATCCCTTTTCCATTTCGACCAATCAAATCGCTTTAAAGCGGTAGCTTAAAAGGCGAGCTAGGTCATGGCTGAAAACTGACAGAATTCTTGCTGGATTCTTCCTGAGTTTTTACTTTTGGGCCGTTTTCACCTCCTAAATGAGCTCAAAACCTAAATATTCCCGCATACGAAGATAAGAAATTATTTTCTGATAAGAATGGAGGAGCGAATCATCAAAATCCGAGTACGTATGAGAATTCTACATCATTTTTAGTACGGGTCTCACAACTAAATTTTCTGACATGAATTTTCACGAATTAACATAAACTGCCGCAAATCATCTCAGCCATCCAACTTGGCTAGCTGATTTAACCGGTTTAGATCTAATTTAGGCCGACCAATGAGATGTCATAATGGCTGCCAACCATTCGTCTCCTAGAAGAACCGATCGCCTCGTCCTCAATCTACTAAAATAGCTCATGGCAGCTGCTCAAAGTAGGTTAGTCACGCTTCTTACAGAAATCTTAAATAAATTTAATGGCAATCAAAAACCACCGCAAATCATCTTAAACATCCAACTTGGCTAGCTGATTTGACCGACTTAAACCAATTTTGGGCGACCAATGGGGAGCCATGATTGTTGTCACCTGCTCCTCGTCTCCATGGATCGGTCACGTTGTCTTTAGTCGACTTGCTTGGCTGTCAAACGTCCGACCAAAGAGGAGGGGTCACGCTCCTAACAACGACACTTCATATGCATCGATTAATTTTGAGTTGCTTGCTTAAAGGCGATGCTTTACAAGCACCGATTACAAATGATATTTTATAAATATTAATTTCACAAATAATTCAATTATTTGACCTAAAAGCGTCGCATGCTATTTTTTGGCAGAAGTCTCACGACTTGACTTATCACATATGATGACCGCCTCGCGCTAGCTTGCACGTGATTAGTCGAAATAGTTAGATCTTGCAAGCAAGACCCACTCAAGAACTACCATGAAGGACTTGTTCCATTCCTCATGTAACTTGCTCCATATTTTCTACAAAATACTCAAGACATCAAACATGTCACAAACCGGGGATGTTCATCGGGGGTATTGGTCCTGCAGTTTAAAGCGTGTGGCGTGCAACACGTCCATTATGAGAAAGTGTCGGGAAAGGCGGACAATTAGTGACAACAGAGAAGTAGTGGGTGTAAAATCGACTAAAACAGGACGTGGTTTTTACCACTTTACGATCCCCACTTCTCCACTACTCAACTACTTCCACTTCCACTTCCTATGAGATCAAGTGTGTTCAACTATGACTTGTATAAATAGATTTTCATTCTATTTCAATTAACAACATTGGTTATCAAAGCAAGTATTCAGAAAACACCCAGAATTTACAACTTACATTCTGCAAGCAGGTTCTACATTCCGATACAAGTCATAAACAACTACACCTTACGCAGTTCATCATTCTCGATCTCAACACCTTCTCTACTTCCCTCCCTAGGATCAATCCTTCATTTTGTGATCGAAGCAAGACTGGAACAACCATTTCTTGGTTTAGGCTTAATTGTGCATGATTGATCTCTGGAATCTAAAGTAGTCATGTGCAGTACATTTGTTTAAGGTTTATATTCGTTTCTCATCGGGACACCCAATTTTCTATTTGCAGCAGAATCAGTTTTTACCCTACTACACTCGTTAATCATGAAAACTTCTTTGATGATCCTTCATCAAACTCGTTGGAGGATATAATAGATTTTTTACTCACTAATGAAAATTTTGTTGTTATTTCAGGACCATCTCAAATGTGTCTGTCTGCAGAAACATGTGATGTCCCCAAATCCCTGCCCAGCCGAACATATCCTTATTGTACCACTGAAGGCCACAAACTCAAATAGTGCTTCAAGTTCAAGCAAAAGGTAAGGTATGTCGAAAAACTGCAATGGATGGCTAGTCGCTTGACAAATGTTCTTTAATTCTTCCAAAAGTCAAATCCATCCAACGCATGTAAGGCTATTCCTTCTTGTACTAAAAGCTTGAATGATTCTAAGGGAAAGGATAAACCTAAAGGAAAGAAGAAATTTAGATCCAAACAATTAATGAAAATAAATTAATGTTGGAAAAACCATGCAGGAATCTATTGGTGATCTCACCGAGGCTCACCTCAACACAACTTAACTATGTTGAATAGTGCATTAATGTCTCATGTACCTTCCAAAAGACACATGAATTGTGTACAATAAAGGCTTTGGATGAAACTATACTTAGTTGTGTCTTGAATATTATTACTTGAACTACAATTTTTTTATTATAATGTGGAGACTCTTCTTCTTATATCATATATATGTCAATTGTAGCCACTTAATTAAACAAGAGAATCACAATAGTTAATGTTGATCCTTGCTTCATTGAATCTAGTCCATGATATGTTCTTATATTCAATCGGTTTTTGACCCGATTACGGACTGGAATGTCAAAATTTATTCTCAATGCATCGTTAGTAAGTTTACGACTTGATCCTACCACATCACAATAAATGTCCAAAAATAATAACTTGATGTGAATATCAACTAATTTTATGCTCCTAGATAGAATTTCCTCTGCCTATATGACTCTAAGAAACATATGAGAACATGATCCCAGGGAAATTTTACTCACTAGCTAAGATTCCATATATACTCTTAGAAAATCTAATCATACAAATTGATATGTTAAATTTAAAAATTCTGGTATGAATTTTCAAAGGATTTATCTTATCGAGACACGTGCTTTTTTCTCAACTACCATATCATCCATTTTTGCTATTTTTCAATTAATGGTATTAAAAAGTCTTTCCCTTGTACAAACGTTAAGGAAGGATAAAATTGACATTTCATCCTTCTAGTTTGAATAATTCTAGTTCGTGAACGGAATCATTAAACTTAAAATTTTTGCTGGTTCTGAAACTCCATGGTCTGTCACTCTTCCTTTTATAGTCTCACACTATTTTTAGAACTTTTCCAAAAAGAATGCTTATGAAGTACTATATATTTGTACTCTTGTGAAGACAAACTCATATTCGTAAAAATTATGGAGCCTTCAAGCACGATCCCTTCTAGTGAGACATGTATTCTAGTGGCTATTGATAATCTCAAAACTATGAAGGAAGAAGATAAGTCCTACCTTAAGAGAAAAAATCTTTCTTTAAATGAAAGAAGAAGAATATAAAGAAGCCAGAGCAAATTGCTCCAACCAACAAAAGTGTGCAACTATTCTTGAAGAACTTAAGAACACTAATATGGAAGCGTAGGGACTTAAAGACATTCTGCAGAAATCGATTGAGATTCAAGAAGCACTTGTTAAACAACAGCCTGATAAGTTTGAGGGAATTATCACTTTTATTCATAAACCATATGTTCCAATGCCAGTTGATGACAACGAGTTCGGGAACGATGAAGAATTCTTTAAGGATATTTTTACTAGGTAACTCCTTGTAAGGATTTATTCTTATTTTTTAAGGAGGATAACTAGAGTTTGAGGTAGCATATTATGTGATTAAACTAGATATTTCAAACAATATCATCTTGCATGTTTAAAGTTTGTTTAATTAAATTTTATTTTGGAAGATGACTCGCAATACCTAATCTTTATAGATTATATATATGTATTGCTTATTTCGTGAGGTTTGTTCTTTGCAATCATATTTGTGGTGATTTGAACATATATCTCATATGTTTTCATAGGTTGAGCTCTTAACTCCTTGTGTTCGTCACTGTCTAAAAGAGGAGTAAACTATTTTGAGAATTGCAGTATTGAAATATCCACGATTACACTTTGTGAATATGCGCATAGGACTCGTAAGATGGTCTCTAGTAATCGGCTTTCCACCCTGTATGCACAACAGGGAATAAGTTCGAGATCTCTACGTCCGTACATGGATAGATAAGATATAATTCTTATGTTGACTCATATCGCATAAATTGTCCTATTTGTTCGTAACTAGCCTAGAAAATAGTTTTTGTCGATTATTATTTTTCCGATTTAATAAGATCACTATTTTCACCTTGTTTGTTCGAATCGAAGCGAGACGATAGAAAAATATTGGGGATACAAATCTACTTTGTTCATAACTGGCGAGTAAATTTGTTAACATCCAATAAAATCCTTATTTTCTTATTATTTTGAAGTAAATAGGCTTATCTGCTAAAAGCAGATTGGTGTCAAAAGTCTTCACTTAGTTTGAAAAAACTCTTAGGATATAAAGGATGTCATCTAAGGAAATTAGTTGCGTGGAGTTTTGAAAGGTTCAAGAGATGTAAGAAGCACGGGTGCAGCTGAATTGCTTGGAGGGTTAGTTCGGGCTCAACTACATTCCAGTATGAAGGCAAATAGTAGGCTAGTATCTCAACGACTTATTACCAATGGTGTATTTTTCCACGTTAACAAAACTTTTTAGTGTCTTGTGTTTTTGCTTTTCCGCATTATGTTGTTTTATCTTTATAATAGGAATAACACAAGTAGTATGTATTCAATCTAGGTAGTTTAAGTACTTATTAACTGTGATCAACAATGACACTTGTTTTTGTTGAATTCGTATCTTGAAAGATAGCTTACAAATTTCAAACTTTTCAGAATTTGGATACGACTATGTTGATCTTGGATATTGATTTGTGAGATCGTCCAAGAACTCTTCTATACAATCAAGTTAAAAAATTTGTGTCTAGACATACTGATTGTGGAACAGAGATAAGAGAAAACTCTATATGCATATTGTTCAAGGATCTTTAATTTAGATCTACTTGCAATGGTATTAGGTTTTGTCCATAGAGGTTGTGGAAAAAAAAAGTTGGTGGTATAAATATGCATGATTCTTATTATTTTTTTACTATGGTTTTATAAATATTTGAAATTCTAGTTCTACTGATGTATCACCGATAAAAATAGATAAGTGTATCGGATCCGGCCGATACAAGATCGATATGCGATATTAACTACCTTGGTCATGACAAAGGGCAACTTAGGAAATCAAAAATTTTGGCAGCTTTGCTATGCACGTGCCTTCTTCTAGTGCTTGTGTCTAAGTATTATATTTATGGACCCTTCCGATGTGATCAGCTCTTTCTACTCTCTACTAATTTTTTATTCCGTACCTTTACTATTTCGGCCTTTATTTAATATAAAGGATATTTTTTAGAGTTATAAAACTAAGGGTAAATGTGGATTTCCAAAATTTACGACTTTGTTGATGGTGGTTTTTTAGTTCAAGGCTAAAATTATAAAACCATTATTTAATGCGTTGTCACCCTGCAAGGGGTAAAGCCATTTGAAAGGTGGCGGGAGTGCAAAAAACTCCTCGCTCATTTGAGCAATTCAATGCATATGAAATTCACTCGAATGATACGCGTAGTAGCAATCCCAAATATTCTGTGATTTCCATTTTATACCATCATTATTAATCAATGCATGTTTTACCAAGTATTTTTCGTGCTATGTTCTCAGCCGAACTCTCATCATTAACATGACATGAAGATTAAGTGTTCATTCTCAACATAATAGCATGAATCTCCCGAAGTGACAATATTGAGATTTGCATGAAAATACCCACACAAGCTACATCACTCTCTGATAAAGAGAATCTTGTATCGACGCTCTTTTAACTAATGGCGGCTCGATTGAACATGTTTAATTTCCTTAAGGAAAATCTAGACCTTGTCCATATCCGGGTCTCGAACGATCACCGCCACACAATTTGGCAGCTGATTCAACAAGCCTGGCCAAGCCTCCGCGGAAATAGACAACCATCATGATGACCATCGGCCCACCAACGCCCCAACCGATTGGACCTTGCCTAAACGCATCCCAAAATTTTCAAACGCCAACCCTAAGTAGGGTTTTCACGCTGTGGAAAGAATCTCGAACGAGCATAGACTATCCAAAACAGTCTAAAAGGCGTCACAGCCGTCCAACTTTTCCAGCCTGGTTGGACGGCTTGGATTACTCCATGAGTGATTAGGGAAGTGCTAGCACACCCACCGGCGGGCCCACTGGTCCTCTAGTTGATCGAATCCCATGTTGCCCATTCATTAAAAGGCAAACGCCGACCCAACCGGGCGTTTGCGGCTAACGTAAAAACAAAGCTCGAACGAGCTAAAACCGTAAAAAATGGTCTCAAAAGCCATCATATCCGTCCAACTTTGCCAGCCTTGTTGGAGACGTAGAGATCTTTCCTAGAATGATCAAAGAGGCGCTAAACATGCACATTGGCGGCCAAACTCTCCTTTTCCCGATCTATTTGCCCGCGACAAGCCTATAAGGCGCTAAATCGATTGCGTAAACTCGAGCAAACACGTTGTGAGCGAAACCCTAATTTGGGTCACGACGATACACGGTCGCAGATCGATCATGATCGTCCAACTTAGCAGAAGCTTAGTTAAGCGGCTTGGATCGCATTTGAGCAACCAAAGAAGTGCCAACGTGTTCACCATTGGCCCAACTCCTCCCTTGGTCGATCGACCTCTCCACGGCAAAACCAGAGCATATCAAATCGTTTGCCCAAAGTAGCGTGAACGCGTTGTTTTAAGAAACCTAAAATCACTTTGTGGCATTGAACAACTCGCCATGAATCGATCACCAACCATCCAACTCGCCAAGCCGGGTCAATGGCTTAGATTTAATTTTAGGTGACCCATGGGATGTCAAAGATGCTATTTGGCAACCCACCTGTGCATGGTCGATCGACCTACCTAATCCCAAATGCAACGCCGACCGCAAGCGCCCAAAGGAGTTGATCGATCGGCCTCTAAACCCTAAAAAACGTCAACAACATTAAACAATGCCTTGCCAGAATCGATCACGACCATCCAACCGCCACCTTAGTCGAATGGTGTGGATTTATATTCGAAAATTAACAAAGAAGTAGTGTTATGATCGCTACCATCACTCCTCCACAGGGAGTGATCGACCAGGTTGTAATTCGCCAATAAGGCACTCGAACGATCACCCAAAGTGGTTGATCGCGCTACCCTTTTAAGACTCTTATCCGCGACTTATTTAATCAGGCTCTAAAACAATGATGATTCATGCACATCGAATAAATTGAGCTGCTTAAATGCAATGTTTTCACATGCATCAAATACATACGATATTTCATGTCGGCCTCGTAAACAACTTAGTTGTTTCACCTAATTGCACTGCGGCAAGTCCAACGACTTGACCCACTTACTCGAGACATCACACATGTTGCAAACTGGGGGATACTTACTGGGGTATTGGTCTGGCAGTTTATAGCGTGCGGCGTGCAACGCGCCCATCACGAACGTGTCAGGAAGAGATGAACGGTTAACAACAATAAGAGAAGTGGTTGAAGGAGTGACCACGCGATGATCACCATATCCTACACAACCCCACTACTCCATCACTTAACCTTCTCCACTCCTACGAGATCAAGGAGTTGCGCTCAAATGACTTGTATAGATAGGTTTTCAACCTATTTCGACAAGAAGAACACATGTGTTGTTAACACATGTATCCGAAAAAACACCCGCCCGATAGCTTACATTATGCAAGCCAGTTCCACATTCGGATACACATCATAAATAGCCACACCTTCAAAAATTCAATATTTTTGATCTCAACACCTTCTTTGCTTCCCTCCCTAAGATCAACCCTTCTTCTTCACTTTGTGACCTAAGCAAGTGGAGAACGGCCATTTCTTGGTTTAGGCCGGTTTTTACTGATTGATCCGGTGGCGGATCACGATTTTATGTTGGTAGAGGCTTATTTTTTTTTAGTTTATTAATAATCTCTATAATGAGTTAATAGATTTCATGATTGTCCCTATGAATTTTCATACTTTGAATCCTTATCGATTACTTTATTGTGTATAACATCAAAGATATCTTTTCATTGAAACAAAACAAACTATCATTCACCCACTCATCTTCCATTCGGTTGCATAATCGAGTCCTCATAATTTTCATAATAGAAATTACTTTTTCAAAATGGCTTCGAATTTGTCCTGCGAAGTATCTAGCATGTAAGGAAAGGCGATTTGAATTTACTAATCAAAAGTCACATAAATATTGAACTTGATAAAACCTATTTTAAATCTATTAATCAAAAAATATATATAAAGAGAAATTCTCTACTTACAAAATGAAA
Organism: Papaver armeniacum; assembly: GCA_023531295.1. Classification (NCBI taxonomy): domain Eukaryota; kingdom Viridiplantae; phylum Streptophyta; class Magnoliopsida; order Ranunculales; family Papaveraceae; genus Papaver; species Papaver armeniacum. The sequence continues at coordinate 218,293 of JAJJWW010001302.1, forward strand.
TATATTTGGAATAGGAGACTGTGGTGATTATTCATCTTGATAATTATTTCTTGAATTGCTTTGTGTTGTTGTGTCACTTATTCCCCTTAAATTACTTGGTGTTGATGATAGTCGCCTTGGATAGTCATCTGCTTGTATATATCTCCAAACTCTTAGAATTTTTGTAGAATAAGGACACACAATGACGGATATTGCACATTTTATCTTTGTAGTTAGGTTACACTTTTGATACGAAGGAGGACTAATGAATTGGTATTTATGATGATGACTAATAATTGAAATTCCTATGCTTGCAAACCGAAAATAAGAAAGTTTTCGTGTTTGTCTATTTTGTAGCAAAAAAGATATTATATGCATTAATTAATAATTATTTTTGTTACTTATATAAGATAGAAAAATTTAATTTGAAGGGTTGAAGGGTACAAAAATATGAATAGATTTACTAGAATAACAAACAAAATATTTTTTTTTTAGATATTTAGTGAAATATTAATAAGTGGCCGATAATTTTGGAAAATTTCATGTGGGCACGTGCCTAAGTGTGCCCACACGTAGATTCTCCCCTGGATTGATCTCTCGAATCTAAAGTACTCCCGTCCAGTGCATTTGTTTAGGGTTTAGATTCGTTTCTCATCAACACACCCAAATTTACCAAAAATAGCAGAATCTGTTTTCACCCATAAACAACTGGCGACCACAGTGGGAGATTGATCTCTCGGTTGCAAAAATCAATATTTCAATATTCATTCCAGTTTTCTCAATTTCAAAAGGGTGGATCTTAGACCCAATTCAATCATTAAATTTAATTTAGGTTCAACAATTTCAGATGCACGGTGTTCCATTAAACTTCATAAAATGTTTTTTCAAGCAATCTTCCGGAAAGGCGGTAAATCTCTTTGATGAAATGATCGAAGCGTGGAGACACAAGAAGACGTGACTACTACCTAAAAGAGCACAACAGTATCTCTCGAAGGTCCGGATGAAGAACCGCTTTCTCTGTACAACACGGGTGTTGTATGGATCAAGCCAGAAATGCCTCAAAGGGTCCACACCCAGAAAGACGAAGTCAAGATTCGTGTAGTTGTTGTTCCAGTATGGAGATAGTCGACAATAAATCTCAATACCATTAGAGTCCTAGGGAGACACTGCCGAGAGATCACAAAAAGAAAAGGTCTATCTCTATTCACCACTGCACCAATTTAAAGTCAGAATATCGCTACCGGTTCATCAACAAACGCGTGTAGATCAAAACATGGTCCAAAAACATGGCGTAATTCCGAGAATTTGTACATCTACAACAACAAAGGAGGATTGACACATCTTCAAATCATCATAGAGAGGGTTCTTTATTATGTCAACCGGACAACGACAAGAAACTTCCTTAGGTGTGACACCTCCGATCACCAAAAACGGAGCCGCCTGCCACCAATATTTCTTCGAGCGTAACGCCCCGGTCGTTACTAGCGCATCTTGTCACTTCCCCATCGGACGAGACCTGGGAGGAAACAGAGGGAGGCCAACCCCCTATCACCATTGTTGATTTAATGGAAAGACGAAGTTCTCGCTAAGGCTCGAAAGGACATGGCTACAACTCGAAGAGGGCGTGCATTCATAGATGAAGAAATTCGTGTTGCCCTGAGCGCTCAAGGGAAAGGTATCGGTATCATTTCATCACGCGTGAGTATCTAAGAACGACTTCTCAAAGATCGAGGCAAGGAAAACCAGGTAGACTGCACCAACATCAGCCTCCTTATCCTCCCCGATGTGCAAAGAGTTCCTCTCTCCGAGAGGATACTCCTCTCCTCGATTTTCCCTTTTATGGCGGAACTGCAATGCTCGTGAACACATCTCGTTTTCTGAGTCATTGGGAGAGCACGAAGCACAATCACGTCCTTCGCCCGAAAGAGTTCTCAAATTCACTTATCGGGAGATCGACACCGGTACAAACAACATTGCACCAAACAAAAGATCCAAAGTGTGAGATGGTAACCGCTTTCTACAATAAGCATTTCTCGTATCCGAGCAAATCACCTTTTCGGATTTGGGAGAATGTTCCCAACTAAACAACGAACATCCAAATGATTATGTGAAGAGGTCCAGGAATTGAGCACGGATTGTCACGATCCAAATATGATTGAACAACGATTGGTGGAATTATGCATTAATAGGATGGTACCGTCCCATCGTGCTAAGGCCGGAGAATCGGGCAATTTGGACATCCTCCGAACTTCTTGAAGATGTGGCAAGCTCGGCTGAGCACCTGCCCGCTAGAGAATCGGGCACCCGTCAGAATGAAGAGCCTCATGATATTCTATGGAAGCATACATCTTACCAACATGCAATACAACCTTCATCCTTAGGGCAAGCGAATTCACTTTAGGCGGCAAGAGGAAAACCACCAAGATATAACATCATGCGGCGTCCAAAACCTTGACTCCAACCTCGCACCACGTGCCACGACTATCACAATGATAAAACAACGTCCGAGATATACCATATCTGGCTTGACGATAACAAAATCGGTGAGACGCTTTGCACTTCGTCTCAGTAGGGAGTAGTTGCATTACAGAAGGAGGTCGCACCGGGACTTAAGTGGGTACATACGAACTCTCCATGTCAAGAGATTTTTCATGCTTGCACAACTTGTTAGTTAAGTCATCCGCATGAGGGAACTTCCCTACTCCTCAAAGACACGATCAAAGATGATAGAGACAAAGGAGTGTAGTAGGGATCAAGCCAAGACTATCCATCTCAAAGATCTTGAATTTAGAGAGGCAAGCATGCCATCATTATGATTCCAGATGTCCAAAGACGAGACATACTCAAGAGAACTTGACATTGTCAAAAACCGTGATATGCACCGGCGTCTGAACTCCAACGTAGAGCGCAAAAACGGCCTCATGATCGACAGCAACTCGCATTTATCTCGTCGCGTTGGGGTCAACTCAACTCTCTTCCAAATTATTTTTTGAGACCCAACATGACAACATCTATCAAGTTGAAAGCTCAATAGATACTCATGGGCAAGGGATTGTCTCTCTTCTCCGTTCCATGAGGAAACATCAAGGAAGCTATTGGTTCCAACATCGACTCCTTCTAATAACGAGACAATCTATACCATTATATGAAGATCGCCAAGTTCGTGCAAGTAGCTACCATGCCTCTCCGACTAATCTTTTCTCGATCACACCACGCCAAGAATCGTTGTTGCTGCTTGAGCTTCACCATGTAACAACCACTCTGCACGCAGGTAATCCGAACTAGCATATTGTGCTTTCCATGGAGAAGTAATAGAGTCACCAAGACGGAGGCAAGATGGTGATATATTTATTATGGTAAACCCACGAGCAGCATACAAGATGGAGCCATGTAACTCACGCTGATTGAGACCAGCATTTAAATTCCTTCACCGTAAGTCAAGGAATTCTTCAACACAAGAGAGACGGTCAATCAAGAAGCATGTAATTTGCAAGAAGAAAATCAAAGAAGGAGAAACAGCTAACGCACGCTCTCCCTAAAGCCTCTTCAACGCACGCTCTTTCCTGAAGCCGCTTCAATGCTCTCTCCATAAGAAGCCGGCGCTCTCTTCGAGCAGGTCGAAGCGCTTCAACACCTTACCAAAGAAATGCAATGGAAGTGCGTATTTCAAGAAAAAATAAGCGGGATAATTACACTTGGGGAATGTCATGACAGGATGCCTTCCGTCCTCAACCGGTTTATTTCTAATATCGGCAATCATCACCTGTTGAAGCTTTACGAGGCGAAGAATTCTCAACATGAAGACGTACATGTGCATCAAAGACTCCAAAGTACAAAAGGAGATATTTTCACGTGTCCCGCCACGTCGATTACGAAGTGTAAGTGGGGATCAAGCTCATCGCATCCTCGCCCCATACAACCGTCAAGATTCTGAAGACGATTCAAAGGATGTTAAAAAAAACGAAGTCCTTGAAGATTTATAGCGCAGCACGTCGACAACGAAGGTCTCTCGGCTTGTCTACTTCACTTAACGGCCCAAAAAGATTGTGCCCACACAAGCATGTCATCATCGCAATCAAAGAGAAAGATGATCAAAGAAAGCATCAAGCAGACGATACATGCTTCTTAGGGCAAGCGTCATCCATTACACTCGAAGTGCATATGCTTCAAAAACAACCTCTCAATCACCATCTCATTGTTTCTAGATCCATAAAGAAGTTTCGCCATCTTTAATTTTCATATTTTGGGAAATCCCTTCACGAAATCGAGAAGCTGATGAGCTAGTGCATGCGGTACTCCCGATTACGATTACTTCTTGACATGTCCAATCACATAACACGCGCTATTAATGGAGATAGAGCCTCACCTAACAAATACGACTCCCTGGATCTCCTGTTCACGGAAGCACAACACACGTCATATAGCAAATGGAAGTTACATCATGAATATGGGATTATTATTCGATTAAGCCCTGGCTCCATCCGCATGAAGCAAAGACTACCAAAGATCAAAGAAGTGTCGTCAATGCCAGGGCCAATGGTGCCTTCACTAGAGTCCTATCCAGAAGCTGCTTTAACATCCTCTCCAGAAGACGCTTCGACGCCCTTCTCGGAAACTGCAACGTTCTATTTGGGTACTGCTTCGACATCTTTTTCAGAAATTGATTCAGCAGCCTTTTAAGGATATTCCTCATGATAGGGCTCGTCCACATCAGAGTCGAGGATTACGATATCGTCATGAATAGTTTGAGATCCCAACCAACCATATGCCTAATCTACCTGAGGCCAACCGACATCATGCTAGGGGAACGCTCACCTGGACGCCCCTTGAACATGACATGTTCCAAAGACAGGAAGACCCATCTCTCATGGTAACATCTAACTTTTTCTCATAAGTTTTATCTTTATTTGTCACCATCTAGTGCTTACCCCGCCATAGTGTAACTATTACGTTCTAAGCGGGGGACTTAATGTTGATGGTGGTTTTTAGTTCAAGGCTAAAATTGTAAAACCACTATTTAATGCGTTGTCACCCTGCAAGGGGTAAAGCCATTTGAAAGGTGACGAGTGCAAAAAACCTCCTCGCTCATTGAGCAATTCAATGCATATGAAATTCACTCAGAATGGTGCGCGTAGTAGCAATCCCAAATATTCTGTGATTTTTATTTATACCATCATTATTAATCAATGCATGTTTTACCTAGTATTTTCCGTGCTATGTTCTCAGCCGAACTCTCATCATTGACATGACATGACGATTAAGTGTCCATTCTCAGCATAATAGCATGAATCTCCCGAAGCGCCAGTATTGAGATTTGCATTAAAATACCCACACAGGCTACATCACTCTCTGACAAAGAGAATCTTGTATCGACGCGCTTTTAACTAAAGGCATCTCGATTGAACATGTTTAATTTCCTTAAGAAAAATCTAGACTGTCCATATCAGTCTCAAAAACGATCACGGCCACACAATTTGGCCGCGTGATTCAACAAGCCTGGCCAAGCCCTGGCGGAAATAGACAACCATCATGATGACCATCGGCGGGCCCACCAACGCGCCAATTGATTGGACCTTGCCTAAATGCATCCGGGCGTTGTCAAACGCCAACCCTAAGTAGGGTGGTCACGGTCATGGAAAGAAGCTCGAGCGAGCATAGACTCATCCAAAACAGTCTAAAAGGCGTCACGATCGTCCCAACTTTCCCACTGGTTGGACGGCTTGGATTACTCCACGAGTGATTAGGAAGTGCTAGCACGCCCACCGGCGAGCCCACGGTCCTTTAGTTGATCGAATCCCATGTTGCCCATTCACAGCGCTTCAAACGCCGACCCAAACATGGGCGTTTGCGCCACGTAAAAACAAAGCTCGAACGAGCTAAAACCGTAAAAACGGTCTCAAAAGCCATCATATCCGTCCAACTTTTCCAAACCTTGTTGGACGACCGAGATCTTCCTAGAATGATCAAAAAGGCGCCGCATGCACATTAGTGCGGCCAACTCTCCTTGCCCGATCGATTTGCCCGTGGCAAGCCTATATGACGCTAAATCGATTGCCCAAACTCGAGAAAACACGTTGTGAGCGAAACCCTAATTTGGGTCGCGACGATACACAGCTGTCACAGATCGATCATGACCGTCCAACTTAGCCGGCCTAGTTAAACGGCTTGGATCGCATCTCGAGCAACCAAAGAAGTGCCAACGTGTTCACCATTGGCCCAACTCCTCCCTTGGTCGATCGACCTCTCCATGGAAAAACCAGAGCATATCAAATCGTTTGCCCAAAGTAGCGTGAACGCGCTGTTTTAAGAAACCCTAAAATCACTTTGCGGCATTGAACAACTGCCGCAAATCGATCACGACCATCCAACTTCGCCAACCGAATTGAGTGGCTTAGATTTAATTTTAGGTGACCCAGGGGATGTCAACATGCTCGTTGGCAACCCACCTTTGTGCATGGTCGATCGACCTACTCAATCCCAAATGCAACGCCTCTAATCGCTCGCTCAAAAGGGAGTTGATCGATCGGCCTCCAAACCCTAAAAATCGCGTCAACAACATTAAACATCTGTCGCAAATCGATCACGACCATCCAACTTCGCCAGCTTAGTCGGACGGTGTGGATTTATTCTCAGAAAATTAACAAAGTAGCGTTATGATCGCGGCCATCACTCCTCCACAGGAGTGATCGACAGTGGTAATTCTCCCATAGGGCACTCGAACGATCACCCAAAGTGGTTTTAAGACGCTTATCCGCAACTTATTCAATCAGGCTCTAAAACAATGATGCTTCATGCACATCGAATAAATTAAGCTGCTTAAATGCAATGTTTCACATGCATCAAATACATATGATATTTCATGTCGGTCTCGTAAACAACTTAGTTGTTTCACCTAATAGCACTGTATGTTATTCTTTGCGGCAAGTCCAACGACTTGACCCACTTACTCGAGACATCACACATGTCGCAAACTGGGGGATACTTACTAGGGTATTGGTCTGGTGGTTTATAGCGTGCGGCGTGCAACGCGCCCATCACGAGAACGTGTTAGGAAAAGATGAACGGTTAACAACAATGAGAGAAGTAGGTGAAGGAGTAACCACGTGATGATCACCATCTCCTACACAACCCCACTACTCCATCACTTAACCTTCTTCACTTCCTACGAGATCAAGGTTGCGCTCAAGTGACTTGTATAAATGGGTTTTCAACCTATTTCGACAAGAAGAACACAAGTGTTGCTAACACAGTATCCTGAAAACACCCAGAACTGATAGCTTACATTATGCAATCCAGTTCCACATTCTGATACAAGTCATAAATCGCCACACCTTCAAAAATTCAATATTTTTGATCTCAACACCTTCTTCGCTTCCCTCCCTAAGATCAACCCTTCTCCTTCACTTTGTGACCGAAGCAAGTCTGGATCAACCATTTCTTGGTTTAGGCCAGAATTGTACAGATTGAACTCTCGAATCTAAAGTACTCCCGTGCAGTGCATTTGTTTAGGGTTTAGATTCCTTTCTCATCAACACACTCAAATTTACAAAAAATAACAGAATCAGTTTTACCGTCAAACAAGCTTCAATCACTGTTCATGAACGGTGACTAAGGGGAGTTCCCTTTATAATAGTAATAAAAATAATAATAGATGGATAACTAAAAAATCTTTTCAAAAAAAAAAAAATATGATAACTAAAAAATGTTAAGAAGTGACATGAAAGTTTAACCATAGTCTAGTTAACACTTTTTCTAGAATATTTTGTTCTTCATATCACCATTCAAAATTTTTAGAAATCTAAAATTTTAGAGGTTAATAACGATAACAGCATTGAGATCACAGCCTAACACACATTGATATGGAAAAGGTCCAAAGGCAAGCCCTATGAATATATTGCTCCTACTATTTCTTTTCTCTTCTATGAAACACTGTCGTATTTGTCGGAGTAGCAGCATGTTTTTAAGGACCGAATCTCAGGATCTATTTGTCTTTTGAGTCTTGACTATCATCTTTCAACACTTTGTTTTTATTCTCCAGGAATCATTCAAATGCAATAGCATGAATCTTCATCTATATGCTGCGAACAAAATAAATGAATCTTAATCAATAACCATAGTAATGTTTGTTTGCAATAGTGACAGTGAGTAGGCCATACGATTGGACGTCTGAGATCGTAAAACTTAGTTGACTCATGAGAAATGAGAACGATGTCCTACTTGCTGCTAACTAACTAATGTTGTCAACGTAAAGTTTCATGTGGTTGGAAGTTGGAATCATGCATGCACCTCCTTAATTTAATGGATGAGCGTACTCATCTTCTTTCTTTTTGTTTTTCAAATAAGATAAAACGGCATATCTGTCCCAATTTAGTGCATACATATGTCCTATTATTTTGAGTCCTGTTATTAGGAGGGAAAGAATGGATACGAGGAGAGAAGGATTATGAAGAGGGAAATAAAATTTCCGAGGAGGGATTGACTTTTTAGAAGAATGATAAAATGTCTATCATATCCTTGATATTAATTATAGTTAGGTTTAGAAATACTTGTTCTTCTCTACGAGAGGCGAAAAAAAGTAGAATCCCGCACAACTATAACAATCGAGAACTATGTAAGTACATGATAGATACATCATTGTACTAAGGAACCAAGTTTTTTTTTTTAATTAATCGTGTTTAGAAACTGAAACGGATCAAGAACAAGTGAATAAGAAATATTAAGTGAATAAGATATTTTCGATAGCCTTGATAATGACTGTTATGTACTATGTTGAAAACTTGAAAGTCATTAACAATTGAATAAGAATCAGTATTTAATTTACTACTTGAAATGGTGGCACATAATTAACATAGCTTAATCTAAATTCGCCTTAAATGACTTCTTGCTGTTTAATGTTGTTTAGGACGATTGCACACAATTTTTTTTTTTTTTTTTTGCCTTTACTTTGTTTGGAATTTCTTTTTCGTGTTACACACGACAACTTGATCTAATTTGTCCAGTATACTGCGCGAGCCTTTTATGGCATAGAAGATTAATGCCAGCAAAAAGAGAAGTAAAAACTAGGAAGATTCCTACGGACCTAGAATGGTGTAAGTAAAGAACACAACATTTTTCTACGTTCTAATAGATTTTTATCAAAGGCTAGGGTTTTTCTTTTTTGGATGAAGAAATAACCAGGATTTTGACGGACTTGGGGATTGAGAATAGCCGTGGTTATGATGGGTAGTGTGGGTATTTTTAATTTATTTACTTATTTTCATTGTATCTGCCTTTGACCGCTCATTGACTGGGATTTCGCTAAAATCCTTCTCTCCTTATATCCATTCTTTCCCTCCTAATAACAGGACTCATTATTTTGGATGTTAGTTGATATAATGATTAGTGTAATTGGTATTTTAGTGGTCAGAGTGGCAGTAGTTGCAAGCACTAGTCTTAGTGGTCGAGTAGGCTAAGTAGTTGAGAATTATCAGGAGTTTTAATAGGTCTTCTTTAATTGTTAAATAATGTGAGCAACTGGTGAGTAGTTTTAGGATTAAGTCAAGCACTATGTGTTGTCATCGTTTAGTATAAGTAGAGTCAATTGTAATCGAAAATGTAATGTATCCCAAGTTTAATGAAAATGTAACCATTAAGGTTTTCTGAGTGTGTCTCCCTCTACTCTCCTCTATACCTGTTTTGCGACATGGTATCAGAGTCAGGGTAGAGAGAGATAGAGAGGGTCTAGAAAATTTTGTGAGATATTATTTTTAAAGAGTGAATATATAATTGTTTTCTTTGATAGAAAATTGTTGAATTTGGTTGAGAAAATAAAATCAGTTTTCTAGTTAATTTGAGAAGATAAAATCAGTTTTTCAATTTGGTTCTCTCTGTGTTAACACTCTTTCTCGATCATCATTTGTCAGATGGTATAAGGGAGCTATTTGTGTAGTGAAAGAGTGTCTTTTCTTTTGTTGCTCACAGAGTGTTTGATTTTATTACTCAAATGTTACTCTCTGTGTTTACATCTCTATCTCTCTATCTCGTTCATCATTTATGATATTGTATACGAGAGTTAGGTTAGTGATAGAGTATGTTTCCTTTTATTGTTCACAGAGTGTTTGATTTTGTTACTCACTGAATGGTTTTGTTAGTCTTTGATTATTGTTTGGATGTGTTTTTCTTGAAGATCAAGAGGGATCGTTGGTATCTCAGGTTGCTCACAAAATGGTTGATAAAAGTCCAGAAAAGGAACTTTTGGTTTCCTTTCTCTGTTAGCTAGATTTTATTTTTTTGTTGCTGATTTGGTTTCCTTTTAGTTCACGTGAACCACACATTTCATCTGTTGTTCCAATTATTGCTCTTATTCACACTCAATACGTTGCTGCATATGGGGAAGCAGAATTTCATACATGGGTATGAGTTTACCACTTGGTGTTGTTGCATCAACAAATAATAGATTTGGTTTTGATTCAGATCTTGCTAACTTCAACGGCTGGGGTTGTCAAGGACTTGGATATTCGTTATTCTAGATATCTCAAAGTGGCTGTCTAATTCCTTGAAGAACCCTTTCATAAAAAAAAAAGGTTGCAGCTTGCCAGTTTGAAGCTTTGAGTACATGGATGAATCCGTTTCATTGCTGGTGGTGGATAATAGCGTGTTGTATTTCTAGTTTGGAGTTATTGCGCTTTTGGTGGAGTTCAAGCAACTAGACAAATTGTCCGTTCATGTTACACAGTAAGGCAATGTCTCATGATATGGTCGCGGTTTGATGGAGGTATTGTTATCTTCATTTATTATTCCTCACATATTTTGGTTTTATTGTTGTGAGGTTGTGTAATATGTTGTTTAAGGTGCTTGCTGAAATACTCTATATAGAGGTATTCTTCTTCAGGTTATTTATTATCATGTATTCATGTGGGCTAATTAGGCTGTATTCCATAAATACTTATTTCAAGATGTGATTCCAATTCCATGCAATCATGGTATGGTTCAGTCAATGTTTTTACATGGATCATCAGTGGGTTATTTTGGTAGTGAGTTACGGTCTTAAAGTTATTACTTGGCACATAAGATGATTTGTTTTCTTAGCTCTATGAGGCATCCTTATGGGTGGTTTAGTAGTCGATAAACTGTTGTCTTTATTTCTCACAGATTGGTAAAGTATACTTGAAAGGTATTAATTTTCTTGATTCTTCGTGATTGAAGTTGCAAGTGTTTGATTTTGCTTTCACAACTTTTTAAGTGAAGGTGTGGATGGTTTTCTAATTAAGGTATTCTTCTTGGGTTTGGTGCCTTGTTTCAAGAAGAAACTTGTGTTCGGCTGTTGAGGTGTTACTTTACCCCACGTGATGGCTAAAGCTTAATTCATTAGTTTCTTCAAAGTTCCAATTTTGGAGCTCAGATGAGGTTGTTTAAATTGCATGCCAGAGAATTATTCGTTTCGGTTGCTTGCAGTGTGTTTACATCTTTGTCTTATTAACCGTTTTCAAGATAGAGTTTTGGTTGATTTACCAAGTGCTCAGGACTGTTTGATATGTCTGAGAAGACATTTGTTTGCTGCGGTCCAGCTGTGATGATTGGTACGGTATTGTGTATGTTGTTGCAGTAATTTTTCCTTGCAGTGTCAGTAGGGTTTCTTCCCAAGCTGGTAAGACGTCGCAAAAGCGAAGAGATGATGCGGCAAATGCCATACGCGAAGAGATGACTTAAAGGTCAGGTGATGGGAACATGAATGTTCGTGAAGACTTAATTGTCAGGATTCAGAAAGGACTCCGTTATTGGGATTGCAATATCGCATAGTTTCAAAGACTTAAGTGTCTGCTGGATGCCATATGGTAACTAATTAACCATGTTGGTACTTACCTAGGTATGCACTAAGGGGGAGTGTCACAATTTAGTGCATACTTATGTCCTATTATTTTGGATGTTAGTTGATATCATGATTAGTGTAATTGGTATTTTAGTGGTCAGAGTGGCAGTAGTTGCAAGCACTAGTCTTAGTGGTCGATTAGGCTTAGTAGTTGAGAATTATTAGGAGTTTTAATAGGTCTTCTTTAGTTGTTAAATAATGTGAGCAACTGGTGAGTAGTTTTAGGATTAAGTCAAGCACTATGTGCTGTCATCGTTTAGTATAAGTAGAGTCAATTGTAATCGAAAATGTAATGTATCCCAAGTTTAATGAAAATGTAACCATTAAGGTTCTCTGAGTGTGTCTCCCTCTCTACTCTCCTCTATACCTATTTTGCGACACTATCCTCATGGAAATCCACGACTTTGGCTCAACTCTCCCATCCCGACAAGGTTTCAGTCAAAATTGACGGACTGAGTCAAACGGGTCCGTTCTAGTTGGGAGCGATTCATGTCAGAATTACGTTGGTATCCTTTTATCAGTTAACTTAAAGTTAGATGAGTGGAGTAAAAAACTCATACCCGTTCATCTGAACTCGATCTTTAACCAATTTTGTCACGTTTCCTCATCCTTTTCGCTTCTCTGTTTTTCTGTTTTTCCGAAGGAGGAGGAGAGATAAGTTCAATGCAAATCTTTCCTTCTGATCCTAAATTAATTGTGGTTAATTTTTTCATTTAAATATATAAATTCAACCTTCATATCTCAAAGCCGGCCCCCATTTTTAATACTTCTTCGCTAACACCTAATTTCTCAAATCTTAAGCAATTTCAAAACTGAAATTGGATGGTTTGATGATAGTGGTTGTTTTGGCGGTAATGGTGGAGATGATGATGACGGAGATAGAGGAGAAAAGAATAATGGGTTTTTACTAGATTGGTTGAATTTGACTCTAAGTGATCCAATAATCATTTTGTCGTGTTTGTTGTTTCAATTTCATTTAGATCATTCATTGTTGGACCTAGATTCATTCCTTCTATCAATATATCATACTTTTGATGTTTGTGTTATAATTGTTGTTGAACAGGTTTTATACTAGGAATTTAGAAAACTCTCTATAATGAGTTGTTTACATGGACACGATCAAAAAGTTGTTTACATGGAGACTGGACAGAAGTCAGTTAGATTATTCACCGGAGTTCGTTCCTTGTGTGTCGATAGAGCAAACAAAAGAGATTTTGTTGCCGAGATGAATGGAGATGGCAAGGACGAAGGTGGTATATTTCCGAAATGGGTAATTGCATGTGACGATTGAGCCGGAGTTGAATATTTCCGAGTTTATCGGGCATTTGAATGAAGAGTTGGACGTGACTAAAGGCGGTGCTTGATGGCGAGAATGGAGATAGATCGAGCTCGCCGATACTCGAATGGCGGATGGCTGCGAGAAGAAGAAGTCTTTGTTGATGAACGAGAACAAAGGAGTTGTTTTATCTATCTTGAGCTTGGCAAATACGGATGCGGGGTTGATTGGAGAAACTCGTCGATTGTTTGTCGAGGGTATTTGCATTGTTAACTTGGAAAGAACGAAAAGAACAAAGATAGGAAGTTTTTGTTGTGTGTTGGCGAGTTGAGTTGATGTGATGTTCTTGAGTCACTTGCGAGACCAAAGAAGCTGTTGTTGAGTTCTATAGAGGCGCGGCATGAGAAGTGGTTAAACCCACTTGGGCGGACAAAAAATGGAGGAACTAATGGCTTTTATTGATTTGATTTTGGGTCATACCTGGCCTGAACTGTGTGCCGATATACCAGCTTTGTCGTTGGTTATCCATGTACTTGACAGTGGGGATTGAAGTAATTTCCGTCCAGGTTCTAGCCATTAGATCGACTGGTGATTAACTGCCATCATGTTGGGATTTGCGCGAGAAGGTATATATGCTGCTGATGATCGATTTGATCTACCGGTATCGAGATATTACTCCTCTATCTATATTACAAGCTAATGGTCGTGAATTCATATCATGGATTCTCGGCATTTGGTTAATGAACACAACAATAGGCAATGGATTTTGGGGGACTTGATTATTAATGCAGCTGCTCGGAGAACAGACGAACAGAAATTTAGGTAGTCTGGGATGTACATGTATGAATGGAGATTCAACTGCATGGAGTCGATGTCTGAGATGAGTGGTCGTCATTCTTCAGTTGTCACTTAATAAAGACTTGTAACTTTTTTGTCAACAACAATGGTTCAGATTTCTTAAGGCGTTGCGCTATAATGATAGAAACTAGCACCACTTGATACATTAGATACAGGTGTAAAGAAGGTACTAGAAAGCAGAAAAATCTTCTTATCCTTACTTGTAACACGATGTAGGTGTAAAGAAGGCAATATTATTTTCAGAATTACTGGGTCTGCTGCAGGTTATTTCGTCGGTTGCCATAAGCACCCGAAATGCAAGTTAGTATCTTACAATATCATCCATTTGTTTTTTGTGTACCAGTCCATCACCTTTACTCTATGTGACTGTTACTATATGGGGAAGATAGAAATGTTATAGGAACTAATTCTTGATCTCTTTATACATGACTAAAATATCATGTGGATTATGGTTAGATTACTATCCATATCAAAAGTGAGTTGGTCTGAGGAATTTTATATGGACTAATAAGTAATTCCTAAAATCCTTAAGTGCATTAAATTCAGAAATTCATTGTTACAGTTCCTAAATTACTTTTGCCATTCTGTTGAACCTCTTTAGAAATCCTTTTAACGGAAACTGATTTCTTTCAAAAACCGTTCCAGAGTTTGGTACATTTAAAGAATTAAATACATGGTTAAAGACTAAAATGAAATTGTTTCACATTTAATTTGCCATGACATCGTTATCTCGTTTCTTCGTTTTCTTGTTTCTTCGTTTATCACTTTCCGTTTCTTCCCATTCTTATTATATTGTACCATTGAGAACTTATTTTTCTTCAAAACCGATCACCACAACCCAATGCTTTCTGAAAGCATGATTGCTAATAAACATATGCATATGAAGCACTGTTGCAAACTCAAGGATTTGCAACATGATTATTCCACGGTCATGGATGCGATGTATCTCTGACTCACACAACCAAAGATTGTCTCAATGTACTCAAGGATTTTTCTGTCTTCTTCTTTTGCAGTGGCTTAATTGTTGCAAACTCTTGTATTCAGTTGGAATTCACTAACTTGCAGGAATTAGTTAGATTGTCTCAATCTAACTCGCCAATTTTAATTTATAGCACCATATGAACCAGTTACCCATTTTAATTTATACGCCTGTCGCACCAGAAAACCTAATTTATTTTAAAGGACTGTCTTAGTGAGGCATCCAATTTATTTTATACGACCGTCTGGAAAATGAAAATGAGTGAGAACAACAAGTAGTCAGAAAATTAAAATCGAACTCTGTAGAATATCTGAAATTGTTTTCATAGCATTAGCTCTAGGAGCTTCTGACATATTTGAAACATGCTTCTTTCATTGGGATCTACCGATCTTAGTGCTCTCTTGATTTCATATCGCAAGACCCATTGTTTTCTCATTGGCTGCTGAAGGTGAGGCTGGTATAAGAAAGGTACTCTACTGTATAGTGTAGATGCTTCACGATGCATTTGAGTTGACAATGACCATAAGTGGATGTCAATCCAGTGCCAGAAGCTTTTATGCGGTCATTTAACTTCCACAAAACCAATGAACTTGATTTGTTTGTGCGCAAATAAACCATTCTCCGTATTGATAGTAAAAAAAAAAAAAACAGATTAAGAATGGAGTTACAGAGAAATCAATGAACTTGCAACAACAAAAAAAAAAAAAAAAAGTTTTGAAATAAAAAGCAAGAGATTGAACCCAAGAAAGCAAATTACTCACGGTGATTGTAGCCGGAGAAGAAAAGGTAAAAGATTGAAAGTGGTTCTTGACATAATCGTGGGTTTAGGGTGGTGATTGTGAGTTTGAGAAGAAAACTATTCATATAAGAAACGAGATTTAAAAGGTAACTACAGTTGTCTTCTATTAACTAGGGTTAAAGGATAAAATTGGAATAGAAAAACAAAACTTAAAAAATATTGACGGACAACCGATTTAGTCCGTCAACAAAGGTTGACTGAAATTTTGTCCTTCCGTGAAGCTTTGACCGAATCCTTTGGATTTCCATGATGTTAGCCCAAATAAAACGGTATAAAATACCAAAGTAACCAAAATTCCTAAACAAACCAATTTTTTTTTTTTGATGTCCTAGACTAGTGGTCCCTAGACTACATCCAAACTCCTTAAAATTGGAGTGGATTTCAGCAATTACAGGGTTCGAACCCCTACCTTCGCAGTGGGAGGGAGCATGCCAACCACCAGACCACTTGATGATTGGCAAAAACAAACCAAACTTAATAGGGAAAAACCATACATAAGTGTGAGGTCCATTGGGTTTATTTAAGGAGGGTGGATCCATGGACACTCTTAGATGGACAAGGTCGGACAAGATTTGCGCCATTTTCTCCGCAAAACCCAAACGATAATGAATTTAAGTCTAATATTTTGATGATATAGTCTTCTTATAAGACTCTGCATTTATACAAAAAATGAGCACAATTAGAGATGTATAAAACCACCATCCACCCCTTTGAATATTAGCCGTTCAAAATTAACGGTTGAAATTAAGATCGGTAGATGGTCAAGGTTCCTATCTTGAATTGCATTTATTTTTGGTAGGAATGTAAAGTCTTATAATTGGAACATATCAATAAAATATTAGACTTAAATTCATGTTGTTTGAGTTTTCCAGAGAAAATGACGCAAATCTTGTCCGACCTTGTCCATCTAAAAGTGTCCATGGATCCTCCCTCTTATTTAAGATCTATCCATTTCTGCTCTCAATTTGCGCAAATGGCCATGGGCCTCTAAATGAGGCAAAATGACCAATCTATCATCAAATTAACCCAAATCCTAACGCGTATAAATACAATTCATTATTATTTTCAGTTAAAACAAAATATTTTTTTTCCATATTCTTTTAATCTTACCAAATCTATAAACACTAATCAATTTTGTCCCATTTAGATATATTTGTCTGACTATCGCCGACCCAACAAAGCTAAGATAAATCTTCAACAACCCGTTCTACTAGCTGATTTACTCATTGATTTACATATTTAAAATCCATTTTGGATTTCTATCCAGAATCGGTTTTTGTGGATCCATCGTATCCACCGGTATTAGGTTATTTCTCCGCCTCCATGAAGAACATGCAGCGGAATCAGTTTATAAGATGATTATCATCGACCGATTCTGGATAGAAATCAGAATATATAACGACATCACCAGAATCTATTTATAAGTGCATGAATATAAATGATCCTGGATACTAACTAATTTTAACTTTGTGCTCTTACAATCGGTTTTTATGTACGTGGTTCATATGCCGAGTATATCACTTGTCTATTGAGATTCTCATACAAGAATCAGTTTTATTTTTGTGTCTTATCCACTGATTCCTGAGGTTTCATTTTTCTGTGTATTTTTCTAGACAGAGTTGAATTACATGTATGTGTCTTATGCACCGACTGTTTAACTTGATTTTTGTATTGATTGTACTTTTCGTATATATGGATTTCAACCACCTGAAATTTTACAACCGAGAAATCCAAGTAAGTAATCTTATGAGGAAGCCAGAGAAAATCTTTGTCAACAAATACGATGTTGCATTTTATTGGGACACCAAGGTAGAGAAGGTTTTGGAAGTTGCAGATCAGATTTCGTATGAGGAACTTAGGGTGCTTGGCAGATTTGCAGAAAGAAGGAAGCAAGAAATTAGGTCGGTTGGAGCTTGAGGAGATGTTTACACAAATGGATGAACCTTTAGCATAAGTTGTTGCTGCTGAAGCTTCCAATGCATGTGTTGCTAATAATGGTGATGTTGTTGTTCCAGATGCTGGTGCTCCAAATGATGCAGCTCCATGAAGTTGATGCTCCCCAGTTCTAGCTAATTAAGATATTATAAGTTTAAGCTTTTAGTATTTTTAGTGGTTTTTAATTATCGTAAGACTTATTTGGATAATTATGGTTTTCAATTTAACTATGGTAAAATAGGTTATATCTTGTTTATGGCTAGGATATCATTATAATTTCAACGATACTATCATTAAATATGGACTCTGATTCCGTTAATGAAGATTGATAGTTTTAGAAGTTTTTGTGTAGATTTTGTGGGTAGATGTCTATGTAAACCCTCACGAGATTATAACTTGTCCACTAGGGTCACGTAGGGGTTCAAAGGCTTGATACACGTGCTAATTGCATCCGTGATTCCAATGAAAAGGAGTATTTGAATAAATGAATATGTCCTAAAAGTATGAATGGATTTTTTTTCCTATGAAAATGTGTTAGAGCACTGCTCGGTCGAACTCGCAACCGTTGCTATCTCAAACCTTTTGTCAAGTTTAGTGGATCCAAACTATATACTTGATTTATAGTCTACTTATAACTATGTCTCGGAAAAAGATAAAATGTGTAGTTGAGCTTTAGACTTCACGGCGTTCACCAATTGAAGAAGAAGATCTACTAAGGATCTTGGAGGAACTTCATCAACAAAAGGTATGTGAAGACTCAAACTCACCTATCACTCAGAAGTCTATTCTATTCTATATCCTAATGATACTAATTCGTGTAGCTATGTAGACTTTATATTATACACATTTGATATTTCGAGCAGAGTTTAACTCGCTTATCTATTTCTCGAAATACGTGTTGGAAGCATTTTTTCTTTAGCTATGTTCATCATTATTCTTGATGGGTTTAGTTGGAAACAATTTATTTGTTGGAAACTAAATAATAAGTCAAAATATGACCATGTGAAAATTACCTTGAACATCTTATATGATTTGTGTGAAACAGTTATTTGATGTTAGCTTGGGAAGTTTCGTATCGGTCATTCGATCACTTGAAAATTACTTGAAGCTAATAGTATGTGTGAGATTACCATTGTCGTCTTCTAAGGATGTTTCAATGATTGAAATTAGAGTTTAGAAAAATTACCCATGTCTGGATACAACACAGTATGTGTACCCATTTTTTCTGAACCGTTTTGGTATGATTCAGGTCCGAAACTTTTGTTTGCTTACCTAGTATGTGAATGGATTTACCTGAGAAGGTCCGGAACTCTAGTTTGCGTACCTAGTATGCGAACGGGTTTACCTGAGTTGGGTTCAGGACGGTTGTTCGCGAACCTGGTTTGCGAACGGCTTGACTAGGCCAAGGTCCGGAGCTGCTGTTTGCGTACCTGGTTTGCGAACATAGTGGTTAAGTTCTAAAATCGGTTATGTATGATTCTCATACTTATGAACTAAAACATTTATGATTTAAGGAATGCAAATTAACTTTGCAAACCATGGCCTAATGTTCATGAATTGATTCTTGTATACAAGTACTTTGTGCACTTACAAATTAATCCGATTTTGTTTCAATTTGTTCGTGGATATTTCTACGAGATAGTGAACAATTGAACAACTCTATTTGAAACACAATTAGATTCATTTGATTATCTTTCATATTTGGTATAGAAGTGTTAGATGAATACGGCTAAGATAAAAATGTTCATATGGCTAACTTCGGTTAACTATTATTCAACCAACTCAATATACACGTTTAGGTACGGTTACCCATATCTAAATACAAGTATATTTCATTTGTGTGTAAAAAGCTAAGATCATCTAACGGTGGACATTAATTGCTTAATTTATAAGCAGACTTAGCTTGAATTTAAATCAGGATTTCATCTAACAGTGAATATTGAATGCTTTGTTAGCAAGCTATCTTAGCTTTGATTGTAAGTAACCCTGATTTGAAAGACCATATAAGGGATAACTCTAGCAACTGGAAAACCTAATCCCGACACTTTCCTGTGTCCTAGTTGCAAACTAGAGTCGATTCTCCTTTAACCTAGGTTTTTCCAAAACCATATTAGGTTAACAACTTGAAGACTTCATTTAGGATTCGTGAAGCCAGATCCAACTATTTTCTCTGCAGTTGCGTATTATGATCTTACTTGTTCTATCGTATTGAGTTTTATCTTCTTTAAGATTTACTCGAGATTTATCTCCGATAGGTAAGATATAAAAAGTAATCACAACAGTTCTTCGTGTCAGACTCTTGTGATTCCGCAATAACCTTTTACATTAATCGGTTGGGTTATTGTGAGGTGATTGATATTTCTAGGCTGCTCTTCAGGAGTATAAGACCGGATTATTAATTGGTTCATGTTCACCTTGATTTCTATCAAAAGACGGAACAAAAACTGAATAAAGAATAGACAGATTTGTGGGAGACAGATTTGTTTATAATTCTCCGACTTTGGTTCGTAGTAACTCTTAGTTGTGGGTAGGATCATCTAAGGGAATCAAGTGCGCAGAATCCGGCGTGGTTCTATATGCGAAAGGAACACCACTGTACCTTAATCTGTGTGATACTTGGTTAGGGCTCAACTGCATTCCAGTCCGAAGATAAGTTGTAGTAGGCTAGTATACGTAGCGGCTTAATACAATGTGGTCTTCAAAGCTGGACAAGGTCCTGGGGTTTTTCTGCATTTGCGGTTTCCTCGTTAACAAAATTTCTGGTGTCTGTGTTATTTCTTTTCTGCATTATATTTGTTTATATAATTGAAATATCACATGTTGTGCATAGTTCAATCAATTGATAAATCCGACCTTGTTTGTTGGATATAACTTGATTGACACCTGGGCATTGGTCTTTGGTACCGTCCAAGTTATTTCTCATATGGTCGGCTCACATAATTCTTTATGTTTGATTTTATGATTGTATTGAGAAATAGAGATAAAGCTCTTTGATATATTTCTTGATTGAGTCTCACTTTTAAGTTGGTGCTCTCGGAATTATATTGCAGTTTTTCATACAGATTGCCTAAACGAAATATTGGGTGTGGTTGTTAGACCCCCATTTTTTTAATTGGTATCAGAGCAGGCAAACACGTTTAAGACCTCATAAGTGTTTATTTGTAGCAATCTGACTCTATGGACATGATTGCTATCTCTGACAAACGCGTCTGTTTCTATAAAATCTATTAAAGAGAAAGACTGTCAACCTCGCATATAGATGGGACATTTTGTTCCCATGAAATAGACAAATATTGATAAGTGTTACCCTCATTATCTTACTGACGAGTCTGACTCTGAAGTAGAAAGGGAAGCAGCCCAAGAAAGTGTTGCGATTCTAAGTCTTGTTAGAATCCAGGCAGTTGAAATCAATAGGCTGAAACACAAAGTCAATATGATTATTGGTATGGTAAATGATAGTGATTCCCAATTAAGGATTCTTCGTGAGGAAAATTCCGAAGTTTGTTCCGAACCTAACTCGAGGAAAAACTCAAGGAGGATGCTTTGGAAATTGAACGTCTCTTGAGTAAACTTTATATTCAATGCAAAGGATATTCTGTGGAGTACACTATACCAATTGCTTCTGACACAACTGAGATGTTAGAAAATGTGATAACTTGTTATTATGTTTCTCTGATGCAATCAGCTTCAGAAGCCAAATTACAAACCTTTCCTGTTAATGAAGATGTCTTTGGTAACTTCCTCTCGATCAAGGTTGTTAAATATATTCCACTTTATAATCACCTGGTGATCAGTGTGTCTCTTTTGTGATTCAAGGACATGTTCAATAGTAGTGCAAATCAAGGTTGGATGATAGCAACAATATTGGTCGACTTGATACACCTTAGACTTAATACTCAAAGGTGTAACTGATGACATACGTATGTCTAAACCTATTGGTTTGAGTACTCTCGTGAATCCTTCCCGAAAGCAGTTCAATCTTTGCTCTTCAAGCGTTCGAACCTATAATGGTGCCTTAACACAAATTGAGTGGAGATTCCCAAAAATATCCTTCTCAAACTAAAGTGAGGTTTTTTTTTTTCAAAGGTGAAAAGGGGTACCATAAAGTGTAAACAAGCAATTGAGATGCGAAGAGACGAACTAAATCTAATAATTGAAGGGAGTCAAAGAACTGATCAACATGCTTTCAAATTCCTCAAGACAAACGTTTAGTAAGGATTCAAACTTAGTTTCATACTTTGATGATAGTAAGTTTTATGATACTTTTTCACATCAAAAAGGGTTTCCTCCAAAAATTATAAGAAAAAAAAGAGAGGTTTAACCAAGAACGTTAATACTTGTGTTAATTAATCACAAGGTTTGAAAAACTTACTCATAAAAGTCCTACTTGAGTAAGAAGTATTAAAGATCGTGTATACTTATTGGCAAAATGTTCTCTGCTTAGTCGAGCTATTTTCCACTTATTTAATAGCTAGACTATTGTTCACATACAACGCTGCATAAGTATTTTCATTGTTAAAGTTCTTTCTTCAAAGTGTTTTTTTTTTGTTGGAAAATTTTAGTGTGTTACTTTCTGTGCTCTAAATTTTCTTCTGAGAGAATATAAAATTTATTGAGCTAAGAATTATGAAAGAAAATTTTCACTTAGCAAAATTTTGTTGTGTTTTCTTTTCCTTTTAAAAGAAACTTTATAGTTTTTCTAAGATTCACGTTGTGGGTCAAGTTTGTGTTCGTACGCTGCACTCGACGTTACAAGTCATGAAACTAACTCTAAAAACCCAAAAAAAAAATATTCTGAAAAACCATTTATATACTTATCCTATTGAGTTGAGTTATCTCACTCTAGTTATTTTCTCATATCAAGAATGTCATCTCCTTCTGCGCTCTTGTAATTTTACGAAGGGTTTCTTGATAAAGGTATGGGTTACGGTTCCCAAGAGGAGAAGAAAGAACACTTTGGTAGAAGATGACTTTGTCGAATCTCAAAACTCTAAGGACTATCCTGATGTCTCATCTTATTATACATATACCCATCAAAGATGTAGAGCATGATGAGATGGTTTCGTACGAAGTTATTCATGATTTTCTTAAAGACTTTGAGAAAGCAAAAATAATAGGCTAGTTGATACTTAATAAAGGTCTCGATGTATTCTGAAATGAGTTGAAAAATGTTAATTATGACCTTGTTTTCATGAAGACGCATATTAAAGACCTTCTCGGTGAAGATATCTTCTGTGAAGAAGTAGTAGATATTGTAAATCTTCACAAGATCAAAGGTCTTAGAACGTGAGTTTGAAAAAGTGTGCTTTAGTTTTAGCACGCTTTTGTTTTGTTTCTTAGGAGTTGATTTTATTTAATGTCTAGAAAACTTCATATGAGAATTCATTCTTATGTTTAGAAGATAACTAGGGTTTGGTATAGCAATTATTGTGATTATACATAGTTATTTCCAATGATTTTCATCTTGCAATGTTTTTAGATTTATTTATTTAAATTCTAAGTTATTTGGAAGATGATTTTTGCGGTATTCAATCTTTTTGATTTTATATGCAATTGCGTATGAGATGAATAACTTTACGTTCGCGGAACTGTGCTTGTATCTCATAAATGCTCAAAAGTTAAGTCTATCTCTTTATGCAAATATTGATAAAGATAAAATAAACTTTTGAAAATTCCTTGAGTATTGATGTTTCCTTGATCCACATGTGAAAGTACTGTATGGCCCGTAAGTTTTCTTATGTTGAGCATTTAGATTAAATTAATCATTAAGGTCCTCTTGTGGTTAATTTATTTGATTTTTCAGGATACAAATCCATGTGATTTGTTAATATCCAAAGAAACCTTGTTTTCTTGTAAAAAGTAAGGTCGCTCATGTTGTTCTCTTGGGAATGACATCAAATGGGAGAGTTCTTAATTGAACTTGTGCTTAATTTCCAAATCTTTGTGGGGAGTGCTTGTTTGTGGAATATTGAGGAGTTATCTTGTATCTTTATAAAATCCTTGATGAATGAAATAAGTTTCGACTATGTGAAATCATCGAAACAATTTGATATGTTCTCTTTTAGTCATGAATTATCTCTTTGAGAAATTTATTATGATCCCGTAGTTTCGTACCTACAAATTTATGTTGACAAAAAGGAGAATTATTTGGTAATTCACACTACATACATATGGTTCTGAATCATTATGTAGGGGGTTTAGTGTGAGATGAAAGTATTGACTAAGGGGGGAGTGATACATATCACCATAGTATTATTTCAAAGTTGTGATGCAATTGGACTTTGATTCGATATAATAATACTATGACATTGTATAACAATGATTGAGAACATCTATTTTCTTATTGTTATGGCTACAGATCTTTAACAACAATGATGTTGTGTTGAACACGTCCCAGAATCGGGTACTTGGAGTAGCGAAGAAATGAGAAGCTACAAAGTTTATTTATGTTGTAATCCATGTGTATTGATAGTTTGGTCACTAAAATTAACAAAAGGAGAGATTGTTAGAGCCTTTGGTCAGTCGAACTCGCAAGCGTTGCTATCTCAAGCTTGTTTGTCAAGTTTAGTTGATCAAAACTATATACTTGATTTCTAGTCTACTTATAGTTATGTCTCGGATTAGGATAGAATGTAGTTGTGCTTTAGAATTCATGGCGTTCACCAATTGAAGAAGAAGATCTACTAAGGTGCTTGGAGGAACTTCATCAACAAATGGTATCTGGAGACTAAAATTAACTATCACTCGAAGTCTATTCTATTCTATCTTCTAATGAGACTAAGTCGTATAGATATATAGACTTTACATTATACACATTTGATATTTATTTGAGTTTATCTCGCTTATCTATTTCTCAAAATACGTGTTGGAAGCATTTTGGATTTATCTATGTTCATCATATTCATGTGAGTTTAGTTGGAAACAATTTATTTGTTGAAACTAAATATTAAGTCAAAATATGATCATGTGAAAATTACTTGAACATCTTATATGATTTGTTTGAGACATTTGATGTTAGCTTGGGAAGTTTCGTATTGATCATTCGATCACTTGAAAGTACTTGAAGCTAATGGTATGTGTGAGATTACATTGTCGTCTTCTAAGGATGTTTCAATGATTGAAATGAGAGTTTAGAACAATTACCCATGTTTGGATACAACACAGTATGCGTACAAGTATGCGAACCGTTTTGGTATGATTCAGGTACGAAACTTTTGTTTGCGTACCTAGTATGCGAATGGATTTACCTGAGAAGATCCAGAACTCTAGTTTGTGTACCTAGTATGCAAACGGGTTTACTTGAGTTGGGTCCGGGATGGTTGTTCGCGAACCTGGTTTCCGAACGGCTTGACTAGGCCAAGGTCCGGAGCTGCTGTTCGCGTACCTGGTTTGCGAACACAGTGGTTAAGTTCTAAAATCGGTTATATATGATTCTCATACTTATGAACTAAAACATTTATGATTTAAGGAATGCAAATTAAGTTTGAAAACCGTGGCTTAATGTTTATGAGTTGATTCTTGTATAAGTACTTTGTGCACTTATGAATTAATCCGATTTTGTTTCAAGTTGTTCATGGATATTCTATGAGATAGTGAACAATTGAAAAACTCTATTTGAAACAAAATTAGATTCATTTGATTATCTTTCATATTTGATTGATCATCATATTTGGTCTAGAAGTGTTAAATGAATAAGGCTAATACAAAAATGTTCATATGGCTAACTTCAGTTAACTATTATTGAGCCAACTAATGTACACGTTTTTTAGGTACAGTTACCCATATTTAAATATAAGTATATTTCATTTGTGTGTATGAATCTAAGACCATATAACGGTGAAGATTAATTGCTTAATTTCTAAGCATACTTAGCTTGAATCTCAAATCAAGATTTCATCTAGCGGTGAATATATCAATGCCTGATACTAAGCTATCTTAGCTTTGATTGTGTTGACCATGATTTGAAAGACTAAATAAGGGACAACTCCAGCAAGTTTGGAAAGCCTAATCGCGACACTTTCCCGTGTCCTAGTTGCAAACTAGAGTTGATTCTTTTTCCACCTAGGTTTCCAAAACCATATTAGTTCCGACTTGAAGACTTCATTTGGGATTCGTGAATGCCGGATCACTATTTTCCGTAGTTGCGTATTATGATCTTACTTGTTCTATCTTCTTGAGTTTATATTCTCTAAGATTTACTCGAGATTTATCTCTGATAGGTAAGATATAAAGTAATCTGTGATTCTTCGTCTCTTGAGATTCCGCGATAACTTTTCTGTTAATCAGTTGGGTTATTGTGAGGTGATTGATATTTCTAGGCTGCTCTTCGGGAGTATAAGATAGGGTTATCAATTGGTTCCTGTTCATCTTGATTTTTATCAAAAGACGGAACAAAAACCGAATAAAGAATTGACATTTCTGTGGGAGACAGATTTATTTATATGTCTTCGACTTTGGGTCGTAACAACTCTTAGTTGTGGGTGAGATCATCTAAGGGAATCAAGTGCGCGAGAATCCGACGTGGTTCCGGGCCGTGAAGGAACACGATCAGCCACCTTAATCGGTGTGAGACTTGGTTGCGGCTCAACTACATTCCGGTCTGAAGTTAACTTGTAGTAGGCTAGTGTCCAGAGTGACTTAATACGGTGTGGTGTTCAAAGCTTTGGACAAGGTCCCGTTTTTTTTTCTTCGTACTTGCGTTTCCTCGTTAACAAAATTTACAGTATCGTATTTATTTATTTTCCGCATTAAATTTGTTTATATATTTGAAATATCATAGGTTGTGCGTAGTTCAATCCGGTTGATAAATCCGACCTTGTTTGTTGGATATAACTTGATTGAAACTTGGGCATTGGTCTTTGGTACGATCAAGTTGTATCTCATATCAATCAGCTCACTTGAATTCTTTCTCGTTCGATTTGTTGATTGTATTGAGAAATATAGATAAAGCTATTTGATATATTTCTTGATTGAGTCTCACTTTTAAGTTGGTTCTCTCGGAATTATATTGGAGTTTAGTCCATACAGATTGCCAAATGAATTATTGGGTGTGGTTGTTATACCCCCGCTTTTTTCAAAATGAATCAATCGGTTTATTGATCGGTTGTCACCCGGTCAAAAATAATTTCACTTTCTTGCTTCACTAAAAATAAAATAGTATGCAATAAGAAAGAGTTCGTATCCATGAGAAGAGGCTTATGTTGTTATGCAAATTTTGGTTTCTTAGTAACCAAAAGGGGGGATGTTGATGTTTCAAAGCAATAAAAATAAAATTGAAAGCAAAGTAATAATAAAATTTATCAATAAGGAGAAAGTATTGGTCACGGGATAGTTTCATTCACATATATGTATTCTCAACAATGATTAGAATTGATACATTAATCTCTCATTTACTAAAAGTCCTAGGATACCTTGATCGGGGAGTATCCCGCTAATTCCACTGATTTCATCACAACCACATTAAAAGATGCATATGTGAATTCTTCCTGAAAGCAACCTAAAGTGTAAAAGCACAATTAAATTTAACTCTAAAAGCAAATGAGTTCTATGGAATAAGACTAATCAAGGCAACCAAAATGTGTAAAACACTAATTCGATTTAACCCAAGTTATGATTCATATGTGACTAGTAGGATATATCACTACAAGCACTACCCACATTTATGCTACTCAAAATCGGGATAGACAACGTTTTCGTATTGAAAACCTAATATAGCTCTAGAAATGAAAGTAGAGGAGTTGATTCGGACTCACCAAACAAACTATCAAATCATAAACATTATAAACCATGAATCATAATCAATAAATTGCGAGACAAAACTAATACATTGAATCAAATCTTATTTTAGAAATCCACTTATTATCCCATAACCAATAATAGGTATTTAGTTACTCATAGTATTTTGATTCAACATAATTATTATCAAAAATAAAATGAAGAACATGTAAAATAAAATGGAAGCAAACCCTAGTAGAATCGTCTCCTCCAAAACTCCGAGTGGAAAATACGTGATTGATCCCCCAAAGAATAGAAACTTCTTCTTTTTATAGCCTTCTCACTTTCCAAAATTAGGTCTTCAAAGTCCATCACCAAAAAGTCCACAAGCCCATGAACCAAGTGTGAGAAACCCATTTGAAAATATGTCCCAAAAATATGCTCATAGGAAAAGGCGGTATGTGGCCAGAATCGGCGGAAAGCGTCGTCGGAAGTCGGTTCCGGGTGACCGGCAAAATCCGCCCGGTCCCGGTCAACGGGTCGGATCGGGGTGGGTCCCAGCTCGGTCAAATCAATCGGCTCGGCCGGGTCAGCTCGGTCAAGCAAGGTTAGGGAGAATCGGGGTGAGTCGGTGGGCGGGCTAGGCAGCTGGTCTTACTTGTCGGACCATTGCACGGAGCCGAAACGATGTCTTTGCACAATCATTGTGCATCATCTAATCCCATCGGCCATGATGGGCACGCTCAGCTCATCACCAAATGGCTTGCCCGAGACCATTTCTGCCCACGTCAGGCAACTCCACCATCTTTACCTTACAAGCACCACCGGCGAACCCAAACTGCAATTCCGGCTCAGTTCAAGTCACCACCCTTGCCAAATGCGGTTCCAATCAATGACACCCATAACTTCTTCTCACTACCAATCGATTCGGCTCCTTGAAGTAAAAGTGTCAATCACTTAGAACCAGCACAACACACGGCTCAACGGCTCGAGGTCATAATTACTTCTTGTCAATCCGCAACATCATACTTCACGTATTGCATTCTCTACGAGCCATCAGTGACTCAAATAAGAGTATAACAAAATCCCAGCCATTCTGACCTCGTGCTCAACTCCATTTCAGACTTTAACTTCTCGGCCTCGGGTTGCATGCCTCCACAGTGCTGGTTTCTACAGGCTCCTCTTTGTTGCTTCATATCCATAGTAACACTGCCGCTATTTGCAAATTCATTCATTCGCAACCCAAACTCCGTTTCTTTGTATTGCGATTCTCTCTGACTCAACTCAATGTACACCGGCATCAATCCATTGAGCCATTTCTAAACACCACCTCAGTTTCTCAAGCAATGCACTCATTGATTCAAACACCACTATCCATTCCCTTATCCAGCTCAGAAATTACTTTCACAACTTCTCCCATTCACAATTCATTCCACCCGAACCACGGCCAACTCAAGCTGCACCAACTTAGATTCTAATACTGCATCGTAGCATTGTAGTTGCCATAGATTCAATACCTCCTCGAGCAACGCCACTACAATGCCTACGACCAAACCACCAAGACTCAAGTTAGCCACCACAAACCTTAACTTCTTCCATCACCAACAACAACAGCTTACAACATCACCAATCTCTCCAATTCACAGTGCAATCCCTAAATCATCAAAACCCATTCATCATCACATCATTTTCTCCTCTTTCCCATGCTTAGCAGACATCATGACAAACCCATAATCACTATACTCAATCCAGATTGCACTACCAATAAGCAACTCAAGAACGAGCTTAATTCCTCATTCGATTCTTCATCACAACTACAGACTTGAGTTATAACCCAAAGACCCATCTCGGTGTAACTCCACGGACAACATTCATACAATTCCCTTGAAAATCACCACTAGTCGCCTTCTAGGTTCAATTCCTTCACCAGAGACCATCATCGACCTCAATGTTCAATCCACAAACCCATTCCATTTCTTGTCCACCACCTCGGAACCCATCAAGCTCAATCACCATTCACGAGACTCCTAATCGATTCAAACCCCTAAACACAAATCTGAGATCGAACCCATGTTCATTCAATCTCAACTAAACCTTAAATCAAATCGAATTCCATCTCTCGATCTACTCCAATTCTCGATCCGAAAATCAAATACCCAAATCTTCCGAGCTACTTCAATCCCACGGATCCCCTAACCATACTCAAATCGAACCCGTCTTCATGCACCTTGCATCATTAATCTCTCTTAATTCGTCGACCTCTCTTCTCTACTTATTTCATACATTCTCCCCATTTCGTATAAGCGAGAGAAGAAATAAATGTAGATGATAATGATAAGAAATAATTTCTTCTCCGACTTTTTAGATTATGTGTAGGAATAGAAATTGATATGGGCACCCAGCTTTTAAATGTAGACCACCACCAAGTGACAGCATTTTCCCTCTAGCTGTCGGTTGCGAGACTAACGGTTAAGCTCAGTGTGATTCCACGATATACTTCAATTGCCTGCAACTTCCTTCATACGATGTCTGGTGATTTCAGCTTTGTTGTTAGCTTCACATTTCCATTCTCGCTCCCAATAATGCGTTTCCCTCCTTCTTTGCTTCATAAAGACTCCATTGCACTAATAGCTCAAAAGCAAACATAAAAGGCATAATTCACACGAAAAATAGCAAAAGAAAGCATAAACTCTATATAGTAAATACGGTGTATTCTACACCTATCATTTATATAAGACTAATAAGAAATCGTTTGTAAAATCGATTTTTATGTATACATATGGTAACCGAATTCTAGATGCCATCGTGAATGAAGAACACCAACCGATCGGCCCACGAAAGTGCATAGAACATAAACCGATTAAAGTTGGTGTTTTGGGAAGAAAAATTAAAAATTCACTTGTTTGATGTTTTGAAGTTCGATTAACATTTGCCGATTTCACATTTAACATGTGTTAATTAACACCTAAAATGATTAATTAAGACTAATTGATCAGGGTAAACTAGGCATTAAGGAGAATAGTTGGCTAAAGTTTTTTTAAATTACTTCCTAATGGCCCTTCTTGTTTTTTTAGTGATAGGCCCCAAATATACCCTATAAGGCCTCTTCCTATGGGTATGGCAAAAAAATGTTGTTTGGCATGCCATGTGGCATGGCAAATGAGTTTCCTCCACTATAGAGCATGCCAAACTTGATTAAAAATATATATTTAATTGTGTTGGAGTGGGACCCCGATGAATAAAAAATGTATTTGTATTTGTGCGTTGGGTATTTATAAAAGTTTTAGTGTTATAATATATTTAGTGGGACCCTTTAAATATAAAAATATATTAGAATAATGAAAAGTAGGAGAGAAGGAGAATATTTTATATATATATATATATATAAAATTACTCGAGATAAAGTGAATATACATTTGGAGATAAAGAATATCGCCGCCGATAAAGTCTTTATCGCCAAAGCCGGGATAATCTCACGCTCGATGGTAACTGCCCTTATGCCTATATGCCAGAATAACATATTGGCATATGAGTTTGGCAGTTTGGCATACCCATAGTGGGTCATATATACAATATCGCTGTCAGTATACCCATAGGAGCCCAAGACTAAACTAGAAGGTTTATTATGAAGTTTATATTAGATCATTTTTATTTACTAATAATACCTTAATTATCTTTCATACTTTATTTCTTCTTTCCGCCGTCGCCCCACCTTCTCTTATTTTACTTTTTCACAATCTCTTTATCTCCCACCACCATAAGCACCTATTTTTACACCTTCACCACCACCAAAGCCACGTGAAATGACGAGGTACCATTACACCATAATACTTCCGATATCAACCTATCCAAGACACACCTTATGTAATCTAATACGGAAACAAACTGTCAAGGAGGTTACTTAAAAAGATGTACACTTCGTATTGTACTTCATATTGGTTCTGAACCAACCAATCTATTGGGATCAAACCAAGTGTTGATTAACTTACGAATGTATTTACTTTAATTATAAAGACAAATCAATATAATGTGGAAGTAAAAGTAAATCACACACACAAGAATTTGTTAACGAGGAAAATTGCAAGGCAGTAAAACCGAAACCAAGTCCAGGTTTTGAACTAAGATTTAAGGCGTTATAAAAACCTCTCGACACTTCTCTTGAATGTGTCCACCGCACCGCATAAGGAGCAAAGTGTTTAGAGAGACAATCTTACGGAGGTACAACTACCTTTTTACCACCATAATTTTCACATCATCCTTATTAGATCCTGCAAGTAAGAATAAAGGTATTGTTATGGTGAATAAGGTATTACTCTTATACCAAATACTTGTTAGTGTTTCCAAATGACTTTTGACCAAACAAATGGCTGAGGTCTTATCGGTAACTTCATTGATATTTATCACCCTATATTCTTCACATGAAGAGAGGTTTCAGATTTTTCCAAGTTCTTCTTCGGTCGAAGTTTTTCTCGAAGAATTTCTTACTCTTACTCAAGAATTCAAGAATCTCCTCATCTGAATCGTCATCAGAATCAATATCGGGATCCACATAATTTCTGTTGATAAGGCTGAAATTTCTGCATAGTCTTCAGAGAGATGCTCACCAGGCATATCATCAAGATAAACTAAGAGAGCATTATTTTCTTGATAATTTTCCTTACTTGGGTATTTCTTTTGCATATATCCAAAGCCATGATATTTGAAGCACTGAAGAGGATTTTCTTTTTGAGGAGAAGACCACCCTGAAAGTTAGATCTGTAAAACCATTTCCCGGATAGTCTTTTTCTCTGTTTCTTGAGGAGATCTCTACATGTTATATGATCATAGACATGTTGGTGTCTATTTCATCGTGATCGTCATAACATTCAGTAGCCCTTGATAAGCCAACCTTTGGATGACCAGGGCTAAGTTTGGTTATGACTTCAAAAGCGAA
This sequence comes from Papaver armeniacum, assembly GCA_023531295.1. Lineage (NCBI taxonomy): Eukaryota > Viridiplantae > Streptophyta > Magnoliopsida > Ranunculales > Papaveraceae > Papaver > Papaver armeniacum. The sequence continues at coordinate 250,614 of JAJJWW010001302.1, forward strand.
AGCTTTCTCCTTAGCCGTGAGTTGCTCGCGATCAAAGATCTTTATCATTTCAATGAGACTGCTTCTGCAATCCTTAGTTGTGAGTTGCTCGTGATCATAGATATTTATCTTTGCAACGAGACTGCTTCTTGGAAGACTAGTAATAACATTTCCTTCAGTGATGACATGTTTCTTAGACTCGTATTGAGCTGACAAAGATCTCAGAATTTTCATCACAATATCCCTCTCAAAAATAATCCTACCTAAGGCATGAGAGGCATCCACCATCTTGGATAATTTGTGATTAAATAACTCAAACGAGTCTTTGTCATCCATACGAAGGTTTTCTCAATCATAAGTTAGTTTTTGGAGCCTTTCCTCTTTCTCTGCAGTATTCCCTTCGAATACGGTTTCTAGGATATCTCAAGCTTGCTTCGACGTAGTGCACATAGAAACGTGATGAAAATCTTGGCTTATGGCGTGGATGGTAGCATTCAGCCCATCAGAATTATGCTTAGCATCACTGATTTCATCATTGCTAAAAGTAGTTATGTTTTTCGAAACAGTTGTTCCGCCTCGAGCAACCATTGAAGGATTATACCCCTTTACAACAAGAACGCATGTTTAGAAATCATGAACTTGTAAGAAGGATCGCATAGATAACTTCCAACATAAGTGATGTGTACCATCGAAGGATGATGGTAAGTTAACAGAGATTGCACTATTGTCCATCGATTCAGATCGCCATAAACACAAACTTGTTAGGTCTAAAGGTGTTTGTCTGCTTTAATACCAATTGAAAAGGAGAGGGTACCAATTATACCACTAAATTTTTCGTTCTTGCAACCTGTATGGACAAAACCTAATATAATTGTTAGTAGACAAACTTAATAATCCTTGAAAAATATATATTTACAGTTTATATCTATTTTTCTTCACAATCAGAAAGTCAAGACAACAAAGTCCGTAAACTTGATTTTATAGAAGAGTACTTGCACGATCTCAAAAATAAATATCCAAGATAAATCTTGTCGTATCCAAATAACTGAATCTGAATTCTTCCAAGTATAAAACTTGTTATTTTTCGTTCAAGATACAAATTCTACAATAACGAGTCTCGTAACTTGACCACAACTATGTGGAATTATCTACTAGAATTGATTATATACTACTTGTGTTATTCTTATTATCAAGATAAAACAGTATAGTGTGGAAAAGTAAAAACACAAGAAACTAGAAGTTCGTTAACGAGGAAAACTGCAACTGCAGATAACCGCAGGGCCTTGAACATATTTGAACACCGAACTGTATTAATCCGCTACAGACACTAGTCTTACTATCAAACTTCGATAGAAATGTAGTTGAGACTAAATTCACCATTCAAGCAATTCAGCTGCAATCGTACTCCTTATGTCTCTTGAACCTTACAAGGTTCTACCCAATTGATTCCCTTAGCTAACATCCTTTACAGCCTAAGAGTTGCTTCAGACTAAGTGAAAAAATTTGAACAATCAGCCTCTAACGGATAAGCTTATTCGATTTATATTTAAATCAAATAGATCGAGGCTTGGAAATATTGTATAATGACCCGTCCCTCCACCGATATTGTCCCCACTTAGCCACTGCGGATATCCGGAAGTGTGGGGTTTTCAACGGGCATTGCTGCGGTAATCCAGCAGCAACTTCCCGGATAGTCACCCATCCCTGGGTTACTCCCGCCCGAGCATGCTTAACTGCAGATTTTTCTGCCAACTCTGGAGCCAATTGTGCTGAAAAGGCCTCAATGTTAGGAAAGGACAAACCATTACTTATATTCCATTCGGCTGAATATCGGGGTATTACAATACCACCACCTTAAATTGGAGTCATCCTCGGCTCCGGAATATGTACATGCCCAGATCTCCGACGTTCCATTCCCCTCATGAGAAGCACCTGGAACAACCCCGTCCAGCGTACCTTCCCACCCTCGGCAGGTTACCCATCGTCGGCTCAGATACCATTTGTAATGACCCGTCCCTCCACCGAAACTGTCCCCACATAGACAGTGCGGATATCCGGCATTGTGGGGTTTTCATCGGCATCGCTGCAGTAATCCAGCAACAACTTCCTGGATGGTCACCCATCCCTGGATTACTCCAGCCCGAGCACGCTTAACTGCAAATTTTTCTGCCAACTCTGGAGCCAATTGGGATGAAAAGGCCTCGATGTTAGGAAAGGACAAACCATTACTTATATTTCATTCGGCCGAGTATCAGGGTATTACAAATATGTTTGCAATTAGGAAAATCTAGCGAACCTCACAAATACAGAAAACTTACACTCAGTTAGTTGAGAAGCCTGGATTATTAACCACCTCTCAAAACAATCTTAACCGATCAATTAAGAATGGTTTCAGATATCTATCTTGAGGAATCACCAAGTCTGAGATGAAGAAAACTTTGCGATTTATATCTATCTCGTTCCTAAAAGATATTACTAAAACCTCGATAACAAAAAGAACAAAATCCGGATACACAAACTATCAAGGTAAACGTAGTCGGACCTGGCTTCGCGAATCCCTATGTGAAATCTTTAAGTCGTAAATCTAATTATGTTTCTCGAAGGAACCTAGGTTCATAGAGTGTCAGGGATTAAATTTCCTGGTTGTTTGAGTCTCTGTATTTATTGATTTTCAAGACTAGGAGAATTCAATCCAAGATAACTTGAGATTCAAGGAAACACTTTCTATAATTAGGGTATCTTCACCCTCCTGAGTCCAGATTTTTGTAGTTGTGAAAGATCTCTTTTTGATGTTTGAAACATTCCCAGTCGCCATAGATATGAATATCATTGCTTGGGAAATTTTCAAATGATCACAAACATATATAGTTCTTGAATAATAAATTATTTGGAATCAAGATTAATAAGGACTTATGAACATCCATTGCTTGAATTATATTTGGATATTCTTAACAAGATAAGCTTGACTTGAAACTTCTTCTTTGTAATAATCACTAGAAATTGTACAAAATAGTCCCATATAGATAGAATGGTAATACTTATGAGTAAATAAAATGGTTTGGTCTACACATACCTCTTTGTTGATGAAGTTCTCCAAATGTCTTAATTTGATCTTCAGTCATCAATCTTCGAGGGTTATTCAATGATGTATGACACTCAACTACCAAACTCTAATCCTATTCCGAGACTTGATTTAAGTAGAATAGAAATCAAGGTATAATTTGTGCATCTAAAATTAACTACAAGCTTGAGGTAGCAAAACTTGCGAGTTCGACCGTGTAGTGCTCTAACAACAAGTATGCCATATGAACTTATAAGCATAATCATGTTTATTTAACACTCGAGACTTAAACCATGATGCACAAATACAGAGTGATTTAATGATCAAAGTTGTCGTAGAAGAGTTCGTGAGAGTTGTAGCAATGCCAATCATATTTGCGAAAATAACTTGTACGCATTTACTTAATTCGTATTGGGTAAGTATATGTAGGTTTACACGTACTTATGGAGCAGTTCGTGAATTCATGGTGCTAGGGTACGCGTATTGGGCAATTTTATTTTTATGTTCACGTTTGTTTGTTTGTTTGTATTTTTTTTTTTTTTTTTAAACTTTGAAACGAAGAGTTTTTACGTCACTATTTGCAAATTATTTGAAAAAAATAAAAAATAACCACCAACTTTTATTTTAAATTTGATGATCTATAAGTTTTGGGGACCGACCACTCCTGAACATCTCTCTTGAGAACAAAAATCTCCTTGACTAAACATATATTCTTTTTCTAAAAATCTATTTAATGCTTATTAGCTTGGCATGTTTTTTTTTTTAAAAAAAATCGTTAATCTCAAAAGTTGTTTTAGCTTAAATCTCTTTTGATATAGATGTTATCCGTTTTAAACGTAAAAAAATTTCTTTACCTAAATTTTAACTTTTATTGACGCCTAAAAGGAATTGTATATGCGTAGTTTTATATGTTAGTATATGCAAAAGGCATGAAACACGAATTTATGTATTTTTTTCTTTCAAATTACATATATTTGACCAGACGTCTGAGTTGTTCAGTGTGCGGAATTTGTCAACTCATGGCTATACTTAAAGGAAAAATTGCATTAACTGAGCGTTCTAGACATTTTTTGCACTTGGTCATCAAAATGTCAGAGACGGGCTTACTTTGGGTACACATATTGGGTAAGCGTACCTTCCCCCATTCACGAATTCAGAACCTTAGGGTACACGTACCACCCTTGTTTAGGATGTCAGTTGACCACGATATCCATACTGGGTATGTGTACGCCCCTGTGTCCAGAATCTTAGAAGTATTGAAAACCCACTTTCAATGATTTGAAACATTCCCCATTACCATATATATCAAATATCATTGCTTGGGAAGTTTCCAAATGATCAACTTGAAACAAAAATAGTTCTTGAACAATAAATTGTTCTTACCTAAGATTACTAAGGATCTATGAACATCCTGCTTGAATCATATTTCGAGGTGTTCAAAAAGACAAGCTTTGACTCGAAATTTTGCAATATGAAATCTACTAAAATTATACGACATAGTCTCATAAAGATAGACTTATAATGTTGTGAGTAAATAGGATGGTTCAGTCTTTACATACTTCTTTGTCGATGAAGTCCTCCAAATGTCTTCCTTTGATCTTAAGTCTTCAATCTCTGAAGGTTATTCAGTGATGTCTGCTACTACCATGCTTTAATCCTAGTTCGATACTTGACTTTAGTATACTAGAAATCAAGATATAGTTTTGTGAAACTAACATTGACAACAAGATTGAGATAGCAAAACTTGCGAGTTCGACCGAGCGGTGCTCTAACACATTTTTTCCTTGCATCATCCATGTGGTGCAAGGGGCTTATGCAATCTCCCCTAACTTGCATACTGGTTAACTTCCTTTCATGGAAATTCTAATTCAAAATTGGTGCATGCCAACGCAGAATGGATTGATAGGAAGTATGAACATCCAAGGTGGATCACAATTATTTCATCATGTATGAAAACAACCATCTTTTGGATCACATTACCGATCCAGATGATGCGAGTTACAAAAATATCACAATCACCTCTCAATTATATGATATGGGCGACAAGGTATTGGACCATTAACGCTGCAACTCATTGCGTTTGCCTACGTACCCTTCTCAATGACGAGATCAAGCACTGACTGTAGTTCATCAACGTCGAGACAAGCAACTAAAGTCAACTCGTGTTACAAGGCCGAAGGCCAAGTAAATCCAAACCTGCAGAGGCCAAAGGGTCCTTCGCAAGATATGCATAAGGTTGTGCATAACTGACCTTTTCTTCAGAACGCATCAAAGTGGCACATTCTTAGTTCTCAACAAAGCAGCAGTGATGCTTATGCATCATATGCTCCATCAGCAAGGCTACATTGCAATATATGAGGCTTGTGCATCATATATGCTTTTCCGGCTCAGTTATGAAGCTTTAATGGTGTTTCTGTGCTGAATGCACCTTCAACCAACTACCCCTACTTATATATGTCTTATGGACATTTTAGAATTCAAAATTGGGTAGAACTTTGTTATATGCCAAGTTCAGTTGCTTTCACGACAACGAGCTTTGAGTAATGCACCACAATGGTGCATTATCCAGTTGGCTCGATTACCAACTTGAGTAATTCACCATAATGGTGCATTATCTAGTTATCGGCCAGCCTCCCACTAGCGTGATGCACCATGATCCTGCTATGGTCCAAAATACTCTAAACGCGCAACACGAGCTTGCAATGGAGATTTATCTCGTGCATTGAGCATGCATCATGTGAAAAGTGCGGGTGCTAACTTAAGTCATTGTAAACAAACTTTGCTTTGTATGTTATATTTTCAATGAATATTGACTTGAAAGAAAAAAAATGGAACAAGTCAAGTCTATAGTTACTAACCTCGAACTGAAGGATGATGTCTTCATTGTCTTCGATATGTCTTCAGAACTTTTTAAGTAACCAGAGCAAGTCTCAACATTTATATGCTCCTTGTATAATCTAACGAAGTTGTCTTTAGTAATCAAATCAAGTGACTTCGAATTTTGAAACTAAACTTGACATACCAACGCATGGCGGGTTCAACTGAGAAGTGCTATAACAATCTTTCCCTTTGTCAATTTTAGGGAAAATACAAGATTTAAAATACAAGGATATTACATTACATAACATTCTCTTATTTTTATCTTCATATTCTTGATTTCAATTTTCAACAACACTTCTAGCTTGTAAATATAAAAAAAAATAACACTGAAGTACTGCATACCCTCTATTTATTTACCAACACATATTACTGCTCCTGTGAGAAGGTCCTAAAAAATAGAATGAGAGTCAAAGAAGGTAACACAACACTTTAAAGGTTTTGTTAGTTAACTGATGAAGATGAGGCTTGCGGCAAGAGAGATTGGGAACATGTAGCACCATAAAAAGACACACGAATTTGGTTATGATAATGTGTCCTTCTCCAGCGATAATAGAGGAAGATCCATCAACTATCAAATATAGGGTTTACTAGGACTAGGATTATAGGTAGAAAAAAGGTTCGACCTGGTAGACATGTGATCAGTTGATCCACTATTGATAATCCATAGATTTATCAGTGGAGGTTAATGCACTACAAAACTTATATGTCTTACTGATAGGTGTTGTAAAACACCTAATTTTATATCTAGTTTTTATGCTTTCTTTGCTATAATCCTTTTAAATTGCATCTCTTATGTTTGCTTTTGAGTTTATTAGGTGCAATGGAGTCATTGGAGCAAAAAGGAAGTGGAACTATCTCAAATCCAGGATTTCTTCTCATCATGTTAAAGAGAACGAAAAGACGAAGCTAGTAGCGAAAGATGAGATTATTCCGACACCGTATGAAGAAGCTGTGAGCTTTTGAAGCATATCAGAGTAAGGCTGCCATTTTGGTGGCCCATATCCATTAGTCGGGGTGTTTAAATCCTATCCGTACGACATTAGTCCTACATTAGGTCGAACAGACCTAGTCTTCCTCATTTCTACTCCTTTCTGATTTTCTGCCGCCTTATGAGATGAGATGGTGTTCATGGTGAAATCGTTGCTGCTGGAGTAATTGGTGATGGGATTCGAAGCTGAGAACAGATAGGAGGTTAGGGTTGATGCTAAAGATTGATCAAGAAGAGAATGGGTGTCGCATCTGAAGTAACGAATTAGCTGTGAGTCTGGTGGAAGTTTGAGCTGTGTACTCAGGAGGTAGTGCACTGATGTTGTTGCAGGTCTACGGTGAACTCAGGAGATAGAGCTGAGATGATGTTCCAGAGAGGGAAGTGATGCTAACAAGAGAACGGTGTAACTGAAAACGTTGATGATTATGGAATGGCTTGAGCCTGGTGATTTGCAGTTGAGCATAGAAAATGTGCAACTGGTGCAACTAGAGATGCAGATATAGTGACTGTCAATGGGTTTTGACTAAAGCGGTGGAAGATTGGTTACGGTGGTCTGTGAAGAATGTAGATGCAATTCTTTGTACAAGATGAAGGCTAGGAGCTTGTCATGGAAGAGCCGGTGATGATGAGCTTGGTGGTACTACTGGTGTAATGGTGGTCGATGGTGGTTGAGAAGTTGGGTTATCTCGAATATGGATTTTAATCTCAATTCGGGGAAGACAAGGATACGAAATAGGGTTGGCGACTTGGCTGATGTTGCAAGTGCTAGAAGTGTTGAGCCACGGATGTATGATTACTGAGCAATGGTTGCGGTGATGGCTACGGAGTCGACACGGGTGTTGTTGGTTTCGGTGCAAGGATGGATATGGCTCAGGCGGTGACGCTGAAGGCTAGGCAGAGTATAATGGTTGAAGCTGCAATGTTGGTGAACGATGCAGTTTAGACAATGAGCTCTGGTTTGAATCAATGGTATTGTGAACTGGTGGGTGTTGTGAAGCTGAAAGTGCAGGTGCATAGTTTTGTGGTGTTGTGGCGTAATGCAATGCGGAGGTCATTGTTGGAATTGAGATGGTTGGGCGAGAGAAGTATGGCCTTTGTGCGGGGGAATGGATTTTGAAGGCTGCCGTTAAAGCGTGCGAAAATGGAGCAGAGGTGGTGCACCGGTGGTACTAGCCCGGGATGCCGGATTTCGGAACTTGAAGCATGAATCATAATATTTCAGTGAATCGCGAAGGGGGTATGTGTTGGATACAAGAGTTGGTCGTCGGACATATGAGCTACGGGTCACGCTTTTGGGTGCGTTTTCGCAAGAAATAAGAAGTTGGGTTAGATGGTTTTTGTGAATGTATGAACTATAGAGAAGCAGAGATGAGTTGCTGGGAGTACACACTTGCTGGCCATAGTTTCCGATGACAAAAGCGGCCAGAGACGGTTTTTCCGGTGACAAATTCCGGCGATCTGTGACCGGATTCCGGTGATGACGTCAGCAATCCGGCGACCCGTTTTGGACCCAAAAATTCCAGAAGATATGTTTTCACACATGGGCTTGGTGGACCACTTGGAGATGGATTTTGAGAAGATTTGACCTAATATTGGAAAGAGTATCCTTTTGGAATGGGAGAAGCATATAAATAGAAAAGTCTTTCTCTAAACCTAGATATATCTCCATTAGGGAGAACTCATACTCTTGTTCTAGGGTTTAGAAACATGAAACTTTTTCTCTTTCTTCTTGTTATGAACTCCATGAATATGAGCTAGAGTTTTTTATTGGTTAAAGATGTAGTTGGATTTTGAAAACAAGTTATGGATTTTTATGAATTAGTTTTCTCTCAAAATCATTGTTCACTTTCTACGGGTTATAATAATTGCATGATTGATGTATTGCAATATGATTGAATGTTTGTTTAGTTAAGTCTAGAATTGATTGAACTCACATCCATATCTATAGCTATTTTAGGGTTTTTCATCGAGCGATAACCTTGAATACGAGTAGCATGATATGATTCTAGGTTGTAGTGATACATCCTCGTAGTCATATGTAGAAATTGACCTTTGTTCGAATTGTTTGCGCAATGTATTTCAGTTGCATTGATTAGCCTATTTCTGAAACTTAATGCTCCTAGGAATTGAACTTGATTAGCGCAAGGCGTTAGGTTATTCTTTAGGTAGATTTCACATACGCACTCTAATGTGTGTGTTGATAACTTAAGAAATTTACGGAGTATTCTTGCAATAAGGTATTCTATGGCTTTTGATGATAGCGAGATTAAATACGAATTCTATTCATATATTCATAAACTTGTTTACAATTGAAGATGAAACCTTTATCCAATATTTCACATCCTTGATTTGCGTACTTTGTTTGCTTTTTGTTTATTTTTATTTACACAAAATCGAGAAAACCCGTGTTACGTATAAGATACCGAAACATATTGACAACCAAGACCTCTCTGTGGGAACGATCCTTTCTTGCCCTTGCTTCATTATATATTTTGTGTAGTAAGAAAGTGTAATTTATTTTTGACGCCTACGACAGCGATCACTTACCTGATTGAGTCAAAGATCTAAACCCAACCGAATTTTTCTTGGATGACAGCATTCAAGTATAATCCTTTATTATTTCCTCAAATTGGGCTTGGGGTGGATGAGGAGAGACACTCTATGATGATGGTTGAAATTCTCTTTCATTAGGTGTGTGATGTGTTATTGGACCTCCACTGGTACTTCCTCTTCTTTCTCTAAAATTGCCACTAGAATTACTTCATCTTTTATTACCACTCTGCCATTACGGACGTCTATTGAGTTCAAAACACGTCTCTTTAGTATATATATACGTTTGTACAATAATCGCATTATAGAAAGTCTTTCTCGTCAGACTTTCGTTTGCTTTCTAGTTTAATTGTTGAAACATGAGTAAATGAAGCAATCATATTCAAATCTGAACTTCCTTTAGATACTGGACATATTATAGTATCTCGACGAAGTTTTCATGTCTAACAACCCCATACACCCCTATAAATGTAGGCAATGGATCTTTGCCAATATTTAGATTAAGATGGGATCAAATTCTGAATCGATACCAGCAAAGAACTTAATAATTCGATCTTTTTCAATTCTATTTTATAATTCAACCTTTTTCAATTCATGTGGTTGGAGAAAATTAAGCTCGTGACATAAATATTGAATATCATTAAAGTAAATCTGCGGAACTGCTTAATAATTCGGCGATTCTAATCATATAGTTGTGTGGCATTACAACTCACGACGTAAATCTGCGGAACTGCTTCCCACACCTCTTTTGCAGTGGCTAGGCGCATAAAACTACTTTTGAGATGAAGAGCCATTGAATGTTTGGGCTTGTGGTTGAGGACATACTTTGCTTCCGCTTAAATACCCAATGTAAAGTTTCACACAATGAGAGAAAACTAGGTTGTTTGTATCATCCAGCTCATAAGATATCATCTTAACATTCATATTGTCATTATGAGAAAAGTCTAGAGGTGATGAAATCCTAGGATGAGGAGAGTTACTATTCTCAGATCTTCCAGACGTAGATTTATTTTCAACTCAAAGACAAAAAAACATAAATTTTAATAAAGAAACCAACTTACGCTCAACAACATGTTCTTTAAGAACAACTCACAAATTCTTCAAGAACAACTCACTGATTTGATTTATGAATCTGAATCGCACAACGAAGCTCCAGTAGATGGAAGCTAAAGGATATCTAAGATGAGTTTCTCTCTCTTTAGCTTTGATACCAGGTGGAAACAATGACATGGGGAGTGAATGTGTGAGTATAATAACACCCATAGGAGAAACTTCTTCTTATTGTGCATAGTTACGACGATACCCTTATTGGGCAAAGTATCTAGTTTACACAGATCACCGGCTACACTGATCCCGAGCAATTGCAATAATTGGATTATTTGACCTAACCATGAAACTCATTCCAACACGTAATCCACATCACCTGATACTTGTGATTATGCAATCAGACAAACCCTCATTAGTGAAAACTGTGGAAAAGGGAAAAGTTCTATGGATGGAGGTGAAGAGAAATAAAGATCAATGGAGCAAAGTGGTTTTTGCAATACTTGGATTATTTGACCTAACCATGAAACTCATTCCAACACGTAATCCACATCACCTGATACTTGTGATTCTACAATCAGACAAACCCTCATTAGTGGAAACTGTGGAAAAGGGAAAAGTTCTATGGATGGAGGTGAAGAGAAATAAAGATTAATGGAGCAAAGTGGTTTTCCAATGGTAGGTTTGGGGACAGAATTTTAAAAGTGAGATTTATGGGTCCATCGGATTTTGTGAAATTACGTTTCTCCTAATACATTTGGTCGCCAAATCCCTTGAATCACATTTTCTACGGGAATCATTTCTTTAGCAAAAATCTTCAATATGGAGCCTGACCTCTCTTCCCTATGATTTGCTAGGAAGCTTGATTTATGGACCCACATATTTTATTTTAGACATAATATCCCATTTTCTGCATGAATATCGTTGTTTATAAATTCCTCGGAACGATGAGTTCGGCAACCAAACACACCATTAAGCTATTTGAAATACAAACGAAAACTACATAAGAATGATTCAGCTATACTATATCTCACTCCAAACATGATTACCACTTAATTCTGTGCCATTCCTCGTAGTCTTATTTTGGACATAGAGATGTTTAATCTATGAATTTCCTCCACATAAAAACAAAAAAAACAAAAAAAAAAATTACAGAAATTATCAAACTTAGCGATCAAACTAAAAGTCTAAAAACTAATATCAAACTTAGCGATCAAACTGAAACTAATAAAAGGAAATCCTGATACGTGACAAAATAGGAATATATACAGCTTAAGCTGTAAGCTGTGTCACGCTGAGAGGACTAGTCAACTAATGTCCCATATCACAAAACCTTGTTTACCGTATTGCAGCAATGTACTACAGACCATCCGGCAAGACAAAGAAAAATCTATCTTTATATATGACTGATATATACTGGAAATTTACAAGTTCACGGATATTTAATAGACAAAAGAAAAGGGAGAAGCCATTCCCCATGAGATACATTGAAATGAAAAGAATGTCCCCTCATCCAAGAGATGAAGAATGTAAAAGCAGCGCCGAAAAGGTGTATACCAAATCCAGAAAACCCAAGAAATGACCTAGAAAAGGTAAACCCAGTTTACCCCAATAGGCCTGCATAAGAGTAATCCTGGCTGCCAAAACATCTGCTGATGAAATGTCTGATAACTCCTTCAAAATGCTGAAACCAAGGAGTACATTGTATTTGACAGTTTTGTCTGTCAATTGCGGGAATACTAAAAAATTTATATTCATATACACTTTTGAATTTATACACCACAGGAAGAAACTATCTAAAAAGTTGCTAACCCTTTTACTATATCAGTGACTGAATTGTACAGCTTACGTTTCAAAGATAAAAGAATTGTACTTACCTATATCCTAATCTGTCAAGGATCACCACCATGTTTCTCAGGTTACAATTCTAATGTCCTCTGTATCGCCCTTTGTGTGAGTTAATTTTTGCTTTTTAGCAGCTAATTTTGGCTTCAACTGCACATCATAAGCACAAGGGTCATTCTATGTGAAGTTTACGAAAAATAATAAATAAATATAACTTCACGAAAGAGCAAGGACTCACCATTTCTATAAATTTGAGTTGCTTTAGAACTTGATCTGTTGGGAGCTCCTGCAAGAATGTCAACCAAATAATGGAAGCAAATAGAAAGATAGCAGATAGAGTTACAGATGTATAAAGGGATGTTAATCTGTGAGCTTAATGGAATATAATTTTACCTGAGGAACAGCGCAATCAGCATGTATTGGGTCCCAACGAAGAGCGCAAGAACAATCCCAATCATCAGTTTGGACTTCAAAAAGAGGAGCCCTGGGTAATATATAGACATGATTTGAACATTAAGCTTCTAGGCTAATCAATATACTAAAGCCTCATACAATACGAAAAGGGATACTAGGCCAGTCCCCATATGTATGTCCAGACCATTGAGATGATTAAGGGCTAGTTTTCGGGAAAAATGCACTCTACATCATATTTATCATCACCGAAAATCAACCCTTTGTCATCTCCATGTGCGCGACCCTAGGATGCAAATTAGTATTCTCTTCCCTTTGAGGGATATATAATGAAATCATAACTTTAGGAAAGTTAAACATCATGCTTTTTGGTACAAAGAAGTTCAACATCTGTCTAAAATACATGTGGCATATTTTAAGATAGTTACCTTCGCCACTTTCCACAAATAATTTCCACTTCTGTATTTTCAACCAAGACCTCTTGACATTGAAGCCAATTACCAGCAGAACTGGGGGCTGGGAGTTTCTTGGCATTCAACTCCTGCAAAGGAACAAGAATTCTTATATTCTATTTTCTTTCTGCTTTTTTCTTCATAACAGGAGTTTGCTATAGCTCCAAAAAAGAAAGAAAAAATTGCTATACTTGCAAACTATCTCAATACAAAGAGAAGAACAATAAAACACTAGAAGGTAAATAAATCTTACACATAAAGTATCACATTCTGTAGGATCCATTGCTTTACCAACAAAATCAACATCACTGCAATAGAGTAAAGGGGGAATAATTAGAGAAAAATGAAATACACAAGAATGAAGGTTTTGTATGAAATTCTAGTCCAGTTAAAGGAAAACCAATTTTTTTATAAACATGAAAGGCATTTCATAATTCATTTCAGACAGCTGAAATCCTAATTTTACAAATTCTCGGTTCCACCATGAATGAACAAATCCAAGCACTTCTCAGTGAGCATGCAACTTTTTAGAGACCAATATATCTTAAAATTATCAAAAGAAACCCAGCAGAGGAAGAAAAAAATACATCAGAACCTTGACCTGGTCAAGGTGTCACTAGTTTAAATAACCAAGCCATTAACAGGTCCACATGTTGAACCTGAGTTGGGGGAACCCGAACGTAAAATAATAAAATACGAAGGAAACCTCAGGATCCCCCCAAAGTTTTTATCATGAGAAGTACCACCTTACAGACATTATTTCTGTGTAAAGAAGCACAATTTGTCAGTCAAAGACATTTGACTAGGACCAGAGGCTTACATCATGACTTTCCAGCAAACTGAATTCTCACAGGCAAACAAAATGGTGTGAATATAAAAACAGAAACTTTCAGCTACTATTTTAGTATAAGATCCTCAGCATTCATCTTATTTAACCCCAATGCTAGTATACCAAATGCGTCAAATCATAACCAATACAGAATCATGAGGATGGGAAGGAATAAGAGAATCTTACCTCGAAATGGGACCAGACCAGTCAGGAACATCTGCTTGAAAATCTTTTCCTATTCGAACACCTGTAGTATATGGCTCAGTGTCACTTAACATGGACGCTATATGATCTTTCGGTGCTGCACTCTTGCTCCTGGATGCTCTTGCATTTAGTGATTTTCGAGGAAGTCTGCGTTGCTTCCTTGAACAAGGCTGGCAATACCACTCATCCACTGGTATCTTTCTTACTTTGGGATTACAGCAAGTAATATGAAATGCCTCCTCACAATTATCACAAATCAACATACTCAGTGAATTTTCCAAACAATCACATATTTTGCATGACTGAAGTTTATATTTAGCAGCACTGCTAGAACCCACAACATCATTGGACGTGGATTTTCTCCTAGAACAAACCTGCTGATGAAGTACATCTCTTAGAAGTATATATATGAGTTCTTTTTCTGTTGAGCATGCCCCTAACTGATTTGTTGTCAAAATATCAGATGAGGAACATTCCCCTGCATCTTCCACATCACTTTTCATGGAACCCGAACCATCGACATAAGATTTTGCCGACGAACAGCTATCATTTACATTGCAGCATCCAAAAGCTGATTTTTGGACACTATTATTTTGTGCTTCATCAAATTCTTCTACTTCGTCAATAGAGCATTCCATATTAATGCGCTTTAAAGAAATCTCCGAACTCTTAGATTTGATAGGTTTCATACAAGGAGCAATATCAAACTTTTCTGGAAAGACCTGCTGGGATAAGGATGATCTCCCATTAGCAGTTATGACATTGTTGTGTAAACATGAGGCAGAAACAGGATCTTCTCTGCCAGTGTGACTATCATTCCCAGTATTCGAGAAAATATTACGATCATTTTCTGCTGACAATGAAGGCATTTCAGAACAACGGCAGCAAAGACGTTTACCACTACCTTCTTTATTGTTTTTTAGCTCTGCAGTTGGAAGATTACTGGTTTTCCTACACTTGTAAACAAGATTTGGTACGGAACAAATGCAGCAGAGACAACCACCACAACTGTTGTCTTTGTTTTCCCGCCTTGCTGCTGCTAGAAGATTAGTAGATTTTTTACGCTTGTATACAAGAGTTGGTGCAGAACAATTGTAGGAAGCGCAGCCACCACTATTGTTTTCTTTGTTTTCCCACGTTGCTGCTGCTAGAAGATTAGAATAGTTTCTACGCTTGTAAACAAGAATCGGTGCAGAACAGTCGTTGGAAGGACTAACACCACCACATCTATTGTCTTCCCCCTCTTGTGTTGTTGGGAAACTAGTAGGTTTTCTACGCTTGTATACAAGCTTTGGTGCAGGACGATCGTAACTGAGAGAACCACCACTACTGTTTCCTTGCCCTGCTTCTGCTAGATGATTGGTAGAGTTTTTACGACTTGGTGCAGAACAATTATAAGAAAGACAACCACCAGTACCTTGTCTATTGTTATCACCCCCTGCTGTTGTTAGAAGATTATTAGAGATTTTTGGCTGGTACACAAGACATGGTGTTGAACAATTGTAAGTTAGACAACCACAACTATCGTTACTAATGTTTTCGCGCTCTGCTTCTGCTAGAAGGCTATTAGGGTTTCTTCGCCTGTACACAAAATTTGGTCTTGAACAATTGTCAGCTAGACAACCACCGCTACCGTTACTATTGTTGTCCCTCTCTGCTTCTGCTAGAAGATTAGCAGCTTTTCGACGCCTGTACACAAGATTTGGAGCCGAACAATTGTAGGAAAAACGACCTACACTTCTGTTTTTCTCGTTTCCCAACCCTGCTGCTGCTGGAAGACTAGCGGAGTTTCTACGCCTGTAAACAAAGTTTGGTGCAGAAAAATTGTTGGTAAGTGAATCACCAATAGGACCTTTATCGCTTTCCTGCCCTGCAACTACAAATCTAGTAGAGTTTTTGCGCTGGTACACAAGATTTGCTGCAGAACAACTGTAGGAAAGAGAACCACCACTATTGACACAGTTTCTAATATTTTCCTGCCCTACTGCAGAACAACTATAAAAATGAAAGCTACGACCACCCTTTATACTGTTTTTCCCCACTACAGCTAAAATACTATTAGAGTTCCTTCGCTTGTACACGAGATTTAGTAGAGATCTTTTGCACATAGCGCAGGTCGCTGATAATCTGGAGCAGATCCTTAAACAGGATTTAGAGTCATGTACTCTCTCCTTCCTAGCTGAATTAGTTGTTGCTCGAGGTGTTAAAAATATATGCCAAGTTTTCACAAGAGAAATCCAATATGGATAGCTAAAGATGAAGAAGCTTCTTCGACAGAACAAGGAACAAAAATTTCAATTAAATTCTCACCAGTGAAAGTCGTCCAAGATGTTTCTTGAAGCACTCGATCCCAGATGAAAAAACAAAATCATCTATCACTTCCATGTATGTTCCGAAAGAAAATGCATCACCTTTAAGCCAAAAATCATTTGCAGCGTCCATTAGTATCCATTATAAAAACATTCTAGAAAATTACAAAAGATATCAGGTAATAGCGGGCCAAAAGGAAAAATAATTAAACTTTAGAGACTACTTTGAAATTCACATGAGAAAGTAATAAGTACTGGTACATAGTAACGTGAAGCTTCTGTTTTGTGCAGCTAATGCACACAGCAAAGGGTGCAAAGACTGAAAGCTTTAATTCTTAAAATAGCTCGACTTCATTTAAGACCAACACAAGACAGAGCCTAAGTTTTGCTTTGACAATTTGTCAAATCTGGCATGACTTGGTAAAAGCAGGTAATGCATGCTTACATTTGTCGTGCCCAAAGTAGATTCTGCTTACTATCCTAATGTTCTTCCAAGTGCATTTTCCTAATGAAATCAACAACTTCGATCTTTAATTCCTCTACCTCTTGAACAAAGCACATCTCATACCCTATTTTCTACTTCACCTGAATCATGTTCTAATTAACTTCGTATAGTTAAACGTTCTCTGTTTTAAATATACATATCTTCCAAGACTACCTTCGGGTACCTTAAAAGTTTTTCTAATTGCATTCTATAATCTCTACACAAGCTTCTACGCGTTCCACTAACGAGTTCAAACCTGCCACAATTATTCAATCACATGCAATATACCTTATCTCCACCATTTTCACAATCTGCGATTAGTTCTTCTTAATCTAGAGTTATAGCACTCAAATATATATTTTCAGGTCATCTGAGCAATAACATACAAAGCCAAGCTTTCAGATTTTGGTTTATTAAAAATTTCAAATCACATATAGCAGCAATTACAGCTTATTCCCACCAGGCAGGAACCTAATTCTCATATTTACAACACTATAGTTTCTCAATAGTATATCAATCTCCAAACATCATCATCTTTACTTACCCTAAACTACCAAAAAATCAAGAAACAAAATTCAAACCCTTCTTGCACACAACAATATTCTACAAAATCTCAACGAACTCTTAACAATTCAATTATCAAATCCTAGAAATCTAACTTTCAGTTTTAGATTCCATAAATTAATAATCGCTGTTTTTTTGCTATGAATCCGACCGGACAAGAACCTAATCATTCTCGTCATCTCGTGCCTAGATAAAACACTACAGTTTTCAACCTCTAAATATCATTATCTCTTCCTAACCTAAACTATCAAAATTATCAAGAAGCAAGCCTACTTGAATTCAACATATTCTACAAAATCTGGCAAACCCTTAACCGTCTACACCGCAAAAGGAACCCTAGAAACAAACACATCTTTCAGTTATTGATTTCCAAAATCAACAACCACAGCCGTATTGTTATAATTTTGCGCAGACAATAACCTAATTATTCGCGTGCCTACATACAAAACTCTATAGTTTCTCAATAGTATAAAGTCCTAACCATCTAATCTCTATCAAAAAAAGGAAAAACCACATTCAATACTTTCTTGCATTCAACATATCCTACAAATTGTAAAACAAACTCTATACAATTCAATGCTTTGATATTGCAAAAATATATCCAACAACTTCAAATTACATCAAGATAGGTCAAAAAAAATAAAGTAAGATAAATCACCAATCCTAATCAAGATTCAACATACAAAAATCAAGAAATAACTCATAATAACTTGCAATAAAGATCCAAGTTTACTCACAATCAAATTGCAGATTACATATCAGAATCAGATGAACAATTTGAAGAAGAAATTAATTAAGTGTAAAAGATTTTACCCCTAAACCAGCGCGGATGAGAAAACCAAGGAACCCTATATTTCTTGGAAGTGCCCAATTTGGTAGTGTGTGTTATGGGGCAAGGGTTATTACTTTATTTTGAAATTTGGGTGGAAAGGAAACTGTATAAAACTACCCCCTCTTGAAGTTTTGGCGTTATTTCACCGGAGGGCAAGAGGTACCGGTGGAGTGCAAATGGAAATCACTCAACACGTGACCAAAGAATTCTCGCCGGACCGGATTATTTTTCTTTTTGGAATCATGTCCAATGGAAAATGGATTTTAAGAAATTTATTTTATGTCAAATTAGTTGGTATACAAGTAGATAAAAAATTTATTAAAGAAGTAAATGGTGTTGGTAAAACTTTGTAGAGAAAGGTAATTTTAAACAAACTAAGCCGAGTTGGGAACTTGGGATTAATTTTTTTTATTCATGTAGGGAGATTATTTTATAAAGAGTGTACATGTATTGTGATAACTTTGGTTTCTTTCTTTCGGGCACCTCCCGACTAAAATCAAAAAATCGACGACAAAGATCAAAATGGCGCAACATCAATGTGTTATCCAATCGGGGGATCAACTGGAATTCTGGTTAGATCAAGAAAAGCAACTAAGGAAGAATCATATTGAGCTGTTACAATGTCATGCAACTTACTGGCAACAAAGATCCAGAATTCAATGGTTACAATCAGGAGATCTCAACACAACCTTCTTTCACACTAAAGCAACTATTCATCGAGCCTGCAACAACATCCAACAACTTCAAGATTCACAAAACAATTGGATTAATAAGAAAGAAGATGTGATTCAACTCATTCTTAACCATTACTCCGAATTATATACAACTCAACCTACAGTCATAGATGAAAAACTTTTCACAGATATCAATCCCAGATTATCTCCCAGACAAATGGAAGTTCTTACTAAAGAGGTAACTACGACAGAAATCAAGCAAGCCCTATTCTCCATAAATTCTGAGAGTGCTCCAGGTCCAGATGGTTACACAACCTCTGATCAGAGTAATCTTCATCTCAAGAACCTGCTTCAAGCTTATGGCACTTCGGCGGGCCAGGTAATTAATACTTCCAAATCAGTAATCATTCATCACCCGAGATTGGATCCGATCAAAGTTAGTAATCTTCAGCAATTCTTCGATATGCCGGCAACACCAAAACCTCCAATCTATCTTGGAGTCCAATTCAAGCAAGGAAGAGCATCTAATCACACCTTTGCGCCACTCCTACAAAGATTAGCTCGAAAAGCTAAAGGATGGATGACAAAATGCCTAAATCAAGCTGGAAGACTCGTACTCATTAAAACATCCCTAATCCCCACCTCAAATCATATAATGCAAACACAAAACCTTCCCATCAATGTCCACAAACAAATAGATCGTATCACCGAAATTTCTTCCGGGGACATGATTCAATCATAAAAAGCTTCATCCTATAGGTTGGGACAAGGTAACAAAACCAATATCTGAAGGAGGACTAGGCATCAGGAAAAATAGTGATCATAACAAGGCTCTTCTCATGAAAAGAATTTGGAATTTGCACGAACAACCTAATTCCAATTGTGGAAGTCTTTTCAGCGAAAAATATCTCGATCACCAACCAATTCTACAAGGCATTGATACCGTACCATCTTCCTCCAGCCCCCAATGGAGACAATTGGCAGCAATCGTCCCTACCATGCAACAACTGATATTTCATCGTATTGGAAATGGGGTATCAACCCCAATAGAAGCCAACTGGATTCCACACTCACCAAACCTAGACCCAACTCAGTGTTACCCGATCCGAAATGTAGCAGATATCATTGATCCAATCTCTCATAACTGGAACCAGGATAAATTAAATACTCTACCCAATCATGTAGCCCAAAAAATCATAAACATCCACCTCCCCAAGATAGACCCCGGAGACAAAATTATCGGCCACATTCAAAATCGGGAAAATACACCACTTCATCGGGATACAAATGTCTAACCCATAATCAACCTAACTATACCCCAATACCACCCACCATATTCCTGTGGACCTTACCGTGTCCACCAAAAATTCAGCTTTTCTTGTGGAAAGCAATCAATGAAGGGTTACCTACCTTCTCTCTTCTTCACCACATCCATTTAACCAACTCAGACATTTGTCTTAGATGCAATATTTATCCGGAATCAACAACTCACCTGCTAATTCACTGTCCAACGTCAACCACATCTTGGAACACATTAATCTCTCAACTCTCAACCACACCAAACCCCAATAATTCCCCCACAATTGTTTTAACACCTCATACAACCATTTCCCAAATCCTACAACAACCGGCTCCAACATCTGTCATCTCCACTTTCTGTTTTCTTTTCTGGACCTTATGGCTAGCTAGAAATGAACTAGTCTACTGTCAAAAACAAACAACAGCAGCAGAAATCTTAGCATGGGCTCAAAAACAACAACAAGAATATTCGGCGGCTCTACAGTCCTTACCTCCGGTCCTACCGGGAGACTCACCGATACTCAACCACTCAAGAAGGGCCAAAAAGATTTCAACAATCTTGGTAGGATGGTCCACTCCGAACATGAACTGGATTAAGATTAACACTGATGGAGCGGCCAGAGGTCATCCGGGTTTTGCGGGTGCAGGTTTCATTTGCAGGGACTCCGACGCAAGAACGATAATGGCTCTAGCTCAACCTTTGGGAATTACAACTGCCTTAACTGCAGAAACTTGGGCTCTTCTTTTGGCTTCAAGAACAGCAGCTGAAAGGCAATGGCCAAAAGTTATCTTCGAGACAGACTCAGAGAATCTATTGCGCTTTATTATTTCCCCTACTCCCCCCTCCTTGGCATATCTCAGGGATGATTGAAGAAATAAAGAATAAATTACAAAGATTCGCAGGCTGCTATACGACACAACTACGAGAGAAGGAAATCAAGCAGCAGATGGATTAGCCAATCATGCAGCAGATGGAAGCCAAATGGGGAATTTGTCAACCAAAATTTGGGACCAGACAATCCCGGTTTTTATTAGTCAAATTATTCATCATGACTCTGTGGGTACCACTTATCCGCGCCATATTGTAACTTAATCTTTGTATAATAAAATACATGCTTCAAAAAAAAAAAAAAAAAAAAAAAAAAAAACTTTGGTTTCTTTGAAACTTTAACTATGTTTTTTTTGGTTTGTCTCAAATAACAATTTTTTGTATAGACACACAAAACATTTTTATGGTGGGTCTTTGTGGATTTTATTTGTGAAATTTATTTGGGATCTACTATTCTCCAAAAGGCTCACCATTCTTTATAAGGGTATATAGGGTATCTACTAGTCTACTGACACATTTGTCTATAATGATTAAAAATTAGCTCCACCAAACACATGCAATAAATTTATTTTAAGAGATTGATTAACTCAAAGTTACACGGATGATATCGACCACTTGGAAATGGGCCAAGCAAAAGCCCCAAAAAAATAGAAATCAATTTAGCCAATTTTGAAAATTTCAACCTTACATCACTTTTGCTCAAAGTAAATGGAAGTTTAATAAAGAAATATTTAATAATTTTTATGGCATTGTGATATTTGGTTCTTTTTAATTTGTATCCTAGTATACAAGCTAAGGAAGTATAAAAAAATAGCAGAAGTATAACCAAGTGAAAAAACCTCTCTCCTCTCTAGCTTCTTCTCAAAACCAAAAAAAATCTTCCTCTTCCATTAAAGCTTGCTGCTCAGATCTAGTCCATTTTGGGCTAGATCTGAGCAGATTTCTTTACTTTTTCTGGTTTTCATAGACAGATTGAAGTCTAGAATAATTTTATTTAAGTTTTTGTGTCAATCTCCATTGCTTTTAGGAGATTTTTATGGTGTTCTTGGGGGTGTGTTGCCCTTTTTGTTTGTGTCTTCTCCTTTATGGAGATTCTTTATGCTCTCTCATGAAGTTTCTTTGTGATCTCAATGGAGATTTTAGATGGAAGTTCAAGTGTGGAAATCAAGATTCAAGACTTTGGGCATATTACTCTCATATTGTTATGAGAAGATCTCTTTTTCAAGAAGAAAAAACCCTTTCCAAATGGTTGGATTATAATCCCAAAACCATTCTCTCAATCTTAGGATTGTTTCCCATCAAAAAAAAAAAAAATCTTAGGATTGTTTGGTACTCTTGTTGGTAATTTGTTACCTCTCTTCACAAGTTACTCTTTGTTAGTACCTTTGAATTGTAATTTGATCTTTGATCTTGATGTACTTGGAATCCATGTAATCTCTATTTTATCATGAATGAAATTTATGATATTTATTAAAAAAAAAAAAAAAAAAAAAAGGAAGTATAAAATAATATATTTTTGCTTTGGGTGATGTGGTTGTTCTTTGATATTTGAAACTTCTTGGAAATCTGATTTGTGATTTTCTAAAAATGGTTATTTACATTTTTTTCCCTTTGGTGTTCATATATTTTTTAACATAAAATAAGTTTGTTATATCATGATACAAATCTTCAGAAATACAAGGAGGTGGGTGAAGAGTCCACTCCTCAAAAACATAAGTTGCTAAAGCCATTTTGGAGAGGGTATCATCAACCATATTAGACTCACGCAAGTGGTGAAAAAAAGAAACAACCTGAAAGGATTTTGTAAGCTCATGAATGTTAGACAAAAGGCCTTCCAAGTAACAAGGTGGGGAAACAGTCGACTTACAAAAATCTATAGTAGAGGTTGAGTCACTATCTACAATAAGATGAGTGATATTCATCTTCAAGGCAAGAAGGAGAACATCACGGGTTTCCCAAATCTCAGCAGTTGCAGAAGAGTTTGTGCATAAATGATGAACAAAAGCAGCAACAAAAAGACCAAAGCTATCACGAATTATTTCATCGACACCTGTAAGATAAAAATCGAAGGATGAGGAACCGTCACAGTTAAGTTTAAAGAAAGGAAAATGAGGAGACTCCCATTTAATTAACACAATTTGCTTTGGCGTTAAAAAACAGAAGCTTAGGTTTCTCAACAAACAACCAATGTTCGTAAGCCTGGGAATAAGCTAGTCTGAGAACATGATCTACATCAAAAGATAATAGATTAAACAAAGCATTATTTATGGCAATCCAAAATATTCCACAAAATATAAGGGTAAAAAAATGACCAAAGTATAAAATCATTCATAAGCGAAAGAGAATAAGTATGCAATATAATGTCATTTAAAGAAATATGCATTAAAGGCATAATAATGTTCCAAGAATCCTGTATTTTCATCCAAATATGAGCCGTGATATGATAGTCAACAAATAGATGATCCAAAGTCTCATCATGCAAATAACAAAGGGGATATTTTGGGTTTATTGCCAAACCAATTTTTGACAACTAAGCTCTAACCAAGAGATTTTTGTGAACAAGAAGCCACAAGAAAAGTTTCAGTTTTTTGGAACAAAGGGAATTCCAAAGTTTTCTCCATAGAGGATCCACATGAGATTCTTTAGTGATCAGATGAGAGTAAACATCTTTAACTTTAGGAATTCCGGTTTTAGAAGCATGATAAACCATTTTATCTGGAATTGAAGGACAAGTAATTACAAGAATTGATCTAATGAGTGACAAAATATAGGTGGGAAGAATACCAGCCACACAAGATAAATCCCACTTGCCCGTATTTTTATTCATAAGATCAGAATCTTTCAAGTCAAAATTGAAGCAAGAATCAAGACTCAAAAAAAAAAGCTAAGGGAAGATCTTGAACCCAAATATCATGTCAGAAACTAATCCTTAGACCATTTCCTATCTGCCATCTAATCCCTTCCTTAAGTATATCCCTACTTTTCAGAATACTAGACCAAAGTACTATTATATAAACTTCATAGCACGGTACCAAAAAGAATGGACCTAAAATATTTAGTTGTAATTAACCCAAAGAGGAATCCAAATTAGACTAAATCATCCAAGCCATTTTAGCCAAGAAAGCCAAACTGTTAGAAGAATTTTTTTTAATACCTAATCCACCCAGATAGGTAGGATACACACAGTATTCCAAGCTACATAATGTATTTTTTGATGACCACTAATATCTTCACAAAGGAAACCTATGCACATCTTATCTATAGTTTTAGTGACACCAACAGGAATATAAAGAGTGGACATTAAATAGTTTGCAATAGGATCAATACAAGCTTTAATCAAAGTATTACGACCATCAAAGTTCAAAGATCTTTTCTTCCAACCAGAGTACCTTTGTGCAATTTTATCCAAAACATCCTTGAAAGTCTCAACATTAGTTCTAGTCCAAAGGATAGGAGTTCCTAAATACTTAGACTTAGTCCAATGGTCTTCTAATCTAGCATCTAGATTGGAAGTCCACTTGACTAGGACAACCTCCTAAGTCGTATGATAGTTCGATCTAGCATACTAGATGCTGAATCATTCATCGAAAAGTAGATTTAGGAAGTTGCGTTGAATCATTCAGCGCAACCAATCTCAGCCGCCAGATCAAAAAATAAATGTAGATCCGCTGAACCATTCCGCGAAAAGGTGATTTCGATTGCGCTGAATGCTCGCTACTAGTTCACATGCGAGCGATTGCTAGGAGAGAGAACCAGTATTAACAAATTAGATAACTTTTTTTTTTGAACTACAGCACTTTTTTGGCTAATCTAGCAGCCAATTCTATCCCATAGAACTTAGTCTTACCTGGATTGAAAGCAACCTTAATATTTAAAACTTTAACGTAATTTATAGCAACAAAAGGTGAAACATTAGAAGAGAAAATGATAGAAGATTTTTGAAAGTTGATTTTTTCACCACACCAACTACAAAAAAAGAGATAAAAGAGAGAAAATATTAGCAAAAATAGAAGATGGAATTTTCAAAAAGATTATACTATCATCCACATAGAAGTTGTGAGTAATCATTGGGCTCCTCGAGAAGCTTTGAAACCTATTAAAGACTTATAAGCAACAGCTGAGTCAATAAGTAACGATAGGAATTCTAAACAAATGATAAACAAAGTGGGAGAAAGAGGGTCTCCTTGACAAAGACCCCTCGAGGTTGTAAAAATAAACAGAAGGAGAACTATTTACAAGTATTTGGAAAGAAAAGGTAGATATACAAGACATAATCCAACCAATATGAGTAGGGTGAAAACCAAAAGATTGAAAAGCTAAATGTAAAAAGTCCCAACTTATTCTGTCATACGCCTTTTCGAAATCAAGCTTCAAGGAAAACCAGCCAAACTTTTCTTTCTTATGTTTAAAGGAATGAAACAACTCATTGGTAATCAATACATAATCAAAAGTTGATCCATTCTTAACAAAAGAAAATTGAGAATGAGACACAATATAATATAAAAAATGAGACACTCTAGAACTTATTATCTTTGCAATTATTTTATAGCAAAACTTACATAAACTGGTTGGACGAAAGTGTTGTGCAGAACACTTTCAAGCTTCGGGATTATAGCCAAAAACTTTTTATTAAGTTCCAGAGGCATACAACCATTAATTAGAAAAAAATTAACTAAAAAAGAAACATCAAGACCATTAATATGCCAGTACTTAACAAAAAACTTTCCCAGAAAGCCATCAGGACCTGGTGCTTTCAAAGGATCCATGTTATGAATAGTTGTTGCAAATTTAGCATCAGACACAGGATAAACAAGTATATTATTAACGGAATCAGATATTAGTGTTCTAACTAAAGATTTGAGTGAAGATAAAGAACAAGAGGATGGTCCGGTAATGGTAAAAATATTTTTAAAAAATTGCACAAGAACATTAGAAACACCTACAACATCCATTACCCAATTACCATATGAATCCTTAATACAGTTAATCTGATTCCTACGTCTACGAACAAGAGTAAACACATGAAAAAAGGTGAGTATTCAAAGTACCAAACTTAATCCAATTAACTCGAGATTTTTTATGCCAGAAAATCTCTTCAAGATGAAGAGAATTCGAATAAGATTGAATACAATCATCAACAACCAATTTTTTAAAAGCAGAAGGCACATAATCAAAGTGTTTATGAGCAATATCCATATCAAGCTTTGCGTAATTAATATTATCCTTAAGTGGACCAAACCCTATCTTATTCCAAATCCGAGCATACTTTCTTAAGGAAGAAAACTTGTCAAAGATAGAAGGATTTGCAAGTGTAGCAAACAAAAATACTAACACTGACTAACTACATGTTCAAAACGAGGATCTCGAGCCATATTGCCTCTAAACAAAAAAGGTCTAGACACAAATTTAGGTTTAGAAGGATTAAAATCTATTGAAACAGCTCCGTGGTTAAAGTTGCAATACGAAAGATTAGTAACTTGAACTGATGGGAATTGTACCTGAAAAGAATCATTCACAGCAACATGATCCAACCTTTACTTGATATGACGACGACCACATTGATGATTGTTCCACGTAAATCTTGGACTAGAAGAAACCAAGTCAATTAACTCACAGTTATTGAAAACTTGAGCCAATTCTTGAGACTGAGAAACATAAAGTGGATTTCTCCCTATCTTGTCACCTTAATGCAAAACAACGTCAAAATCCCCCAAAACCATCCAACAACCAAAAATAGTAGAAACAAACTCCAATTCCGTCCATGGTTATTTAAGAATAACATGATTAAGACTCGTATATATTGTAAACAAAAGCCAAGGCTGAGAAAGAGGGTAATTAACCATTAAACCACAACATGAATATACCAACGAGAGTAATAAGTACAACTAATATCTATAATATAGGGATTCCAAAGCAACCAGAGACCCCCAGAAAACCCAATTGGATCAACAACAGAAACTTTAGTAAAGTCTAATAACTTATTCACAATCTTCGCAGCTCGTTCTGCAAAAGCCCTAGCTATTTACACAATATCCATTATTACATGATAATGCTCACGAATGATGTCTCTTGAAATATGAACTAAAGATGGCCTACAAGTACCACGGCCATTCCAAAGAATTATTTTCATTTGAAGGTTTGGGATAGGGAAGAGACTATGATAACAAGTTTGAGTCAAATGATCCAACAATTTATGCTGAGTCAATATAAATATTGTTCTTGAGATAGTGGTGGGTCTTGAAACAAAGGTATAAGTCTCATTCGAAAGAATCGTTGGTCCAAGAAATGCAAATCCCATCGAGCTATTATCTCCAGTTGGAACAACAACATGTTCTGGGGAATCCAAATAACAACTGGGTTTCTACTAGAGGCGGAATGGACGCCTCATTGATTTTGTTGTCGTGCCAACTCCTTGAGTCGCATCTTGGACTGGTTTTTTTCGGTAAAAGGTTTAGAATATGGAGTTCTTCTTGAGTAAGCAAGAGGGAAAAAGGTTGAAATTTTAGAATTGGCATAACTTTTGCTTTCTAATTTTTATTGATTGTAATAAATTTTTTCCAAATTAATAAAATTTGTGTCATTCGAAAAAAAAAAACAGAGGTTGAAATTCTAGAATTGGATCTAGTGGGAACACCCATTGTGGAATTAGGTTGAGAGAGGCCGATTAAAGAAGTCGACGATGAAGAAACAACATCTCATCTCTCTCAGTTGACGTAACATTTCCAACTGACTACATTGATGAAGAATATGTTGCTCCACTGCATCCTCCAAAAAGAAAACACCGCGTCTGCACCTGTTGAAATCCTGATTGAGTTCTTTAACCATCCAGGAATCCAGAAAGGTTTGAGTGAAGTCTCCCAAAAAGAGATTGGTAAGAGGGGGATCACATTAGAAATTACAGAAGAAAGCAAAGAAGGACAAGAAGAATTAATCAAAGGATAAAAAGTGACAGAGGGGAGAAAGAGAAACTAACAAAAAAAGGAGAAGGGTAATAGATAGACGCAACAAGGGGAAGGAGAAAAACATATAAAAGTAGAACAAGAGAGGTAGAAGACAAAGAAAAAGAATTTGAGAGAATGTTAGCATTAATTACAGGATCTGCAACATAGAGAATTTGGAATTCTTGTCAATCAACATGCATGGTTGCATGGGAGTCTTAGATCCACCTGGACTAAATAGAGAAGGGATAGGAGAAAAAGAATGTTGATGTGGGTGTTGAGAAGAAGACACAACAGCACAAGAGGATGAGCTGGGAAAAACGTTAGGATAATATGAAGGAATTTTAACCGTGGAAGGATAAGCTTTACCAAAAGCCTTATTTTTATTTTTACGGAAAGACTCAACCCGGTTAGAGTTGAGACGATTCAAACCAAAAGTGGAGATCGAGTTAGAAACAGAAGCAACAGAGTTAAATCGGGATGAAGAACTAGAAGTATATTTTCTGGGTTGAATTAGAGTCCAAGGACCAAGCCCATAAATGGAAGAATGAGACTTTTGAATGCTAAAATCATTATCGGGAACATCTTTAAAAAGAAGGCGACAATTCTGCTGAGTATGAGATAGTAAAACATGTTCCGATATTTCATAAGAAGAATTCAATACACACCGGTGACAAACTAGTTACAGTAAACACTCCATATATGAATAAAATTATTAATATATAGAGTTTATTAATATAGGGAGATAATAAAAAAAACTAATTTTTTATGCTAATTCAAAGTATGTAAACGATAAAGGCTATGGATGTCTTATTAATCATCCAGATGAGCAACAAGTTGTATATGCCCTAACCAAAGAAGAAATCATCAATGTAATAAGACAAAAAGCGGAGGGAGATAATACTAATGATGATAGTACGGATATACCAAATGTTTCATGCTAAGAAGTTTCAAACATGCTCGACAAGTTGGAAATGTTTTGGCTTCAACTTGAAGGTCCCCACAATAATGAGGTCTTGCACATCCACAATTTAAAAATGCAATAAAAATCAAAAAAGTTACATCATTTTCTCAAACAACTGTAGATAAGTATTTTATTTCATCTTGAATTTTGATGTATCAAGATATATAAGTTTCCAGTAAGATATGGAGGTAAATTCCTTATGATGGGACTAGAAAAGTCTGTTAATATTAAATTGTAGTATAATTTTTAACTTATAAAAAAAAATGTTAGCAACTTGGCTATTCCCAGTTGGTTAAATTTTTTTTTTGATGCAAACAAAAAGTTTTATTAGCCAGAGGTAATGTTCAATAGGACCTGACCCTCTAAGACACTGGGAGGTTTATTATACCAACTATTGGTTATGTTATACCTTATACTGTATTTTGCAAGCACATCTGCTGCATATTACAATTTTTTTTTTCACAAAACAAACCCTCCAACTAAGTATAAAGTTTAATACCGCTAAAGAATCAATGTGAATGTTCTCATACTCCCAGGTGATTGTAAAAGAAAAACTGTTGATACAGTCTGTATGTTCTTCAGATCAGTCTCGAATATAACATTTGTCAGCTTCAACTCACTGCTCCACTTCACAACATCCATGAATGCTTGGCATTCTGCTTGTTCCGCGCTTAACACTTTTCCCAAGCTCTTTGCTTTGCATCCCCTCCAATGACCTGAAAAATCATTTAAAATTAGTCTAACACCTCATGTATTACCTTCCATAAGAAATGAAGCATCGCAATTTATCTTAAGAAAAAGGCTGAGAGGGTGGAATCCAAGTTGGTTCAGATAAGATGATTTCATGGAGGCTTATGGAAGTGTCTGCATCATCGTGTTGCATAATTCTATTGAGGTAGGCTGCAAAGTTGATGGCACCAGATGCTACTGTCTTGGGGTCAGCATTCTTGTCTTGAAAAACATAATCACATCTGGCATTCCAGATGCTCCAACACACGACCATCGCTAGATTAACCCATGCACCATTCAACTGAAGTTGCTTATCCTGGTTAACCCATTCCTCTAAAAGAAGAACGACACTGTTATACGAACTGTTGAGAACACTACTACCACCATATAGGCTATAAAAGCTTGCTTGTCATTAAAACAAAGATTGCGGGTTTTACGGAGCTCTAAGGATTGAGTGAAAAATGTTGTGTTAACTCAGTATCTAAATCTCTTATTTTTTTTAACATATTTCTTGATTCTTTATGTCTAGATTTCTATCTGGGTTACATTTATAAGTACATTAGTCATATTTATGCATTAGTTTTTGTTTCTTTACTTTTCCCTTTTGTTTCAATATGATTCAAAACTTTTATCTTTCAAAGTGCATTCTTCAGTTTCATTTTTGATGTGTAACTAATCTTTCATGTCTCTCTAATATGTGTTTTCAGATTGTCTTGTCTATTATGGCGTTTGCCAATATGTCTATTATGATTATTGCATTTGTTGAGTATGTCTTCAAGCTTTTGCTGAAAGGTTCCGTCTGTGTTGGTTTTCATGGTGGTGAGAAGAAAACCTCGTTGAGAGCTAACTCACCGAGTCATCTATTGCCTATCCCGCGTAGTAAATTTTTCAAAATTCAAATTTAGTCAAAGTGGTTATAAACAGAAAGTCCTCTTTCTATATATATTTGGCATTTTTTTTTCTCCAATTATGAGGCTTTCCATTCAAATGAGAACATCTTTGCTAGCTATAACCGTAATTATATCCATAATAACCTCAAAATCTTTCCAAGAAGAAATATTCTTAACCCTTATTCCAACTTTATCTCTATCAATGTTTATCATCACCATTCATATTCTCTCAAGCTTCATAAAAAATTATCCAATATGGAAGAAGGAAACCATCCCAAGTTGGTGATTTAGTTAACAAATACAAGCAAGCTACGTTAGAGTTGGGGGCACAAGTGAAATTTTGATTGTTCAGCAAGGCAACAATACGGATGATGGGAAAGATACAAACTGGGAGGCTAGTGCAATCAGAAAAGTTATAATAGAGGGAAGAATGAGTTATGATACTGTAGAACGATTTATTCAGTTTACCTGGCCATTCATGGCTCTTGAAGATCTGAAGATGATAAAGATAAAACCTAATATGATGATTTTCAAGTTCAGCAAATGGGAACTTTTGAACATAGTCATTGATGAAAGGCCATGGAGTATAAATATGCACCTTCTTGTGGTCCATGACTATATTCATGATACGGTTTACAATAGCAAACATTGTGGATTTCAACAGTTCTGAATTCAATTGAAGTTCTTACTACCAGAACATATGAATTTTTATGTTGTGACAAAAATTGGTGAAATAATGGGAGAGGTTATTGGAATTGAACCTAAAGATGTTATGTCAGTTGGAAGTGACCCTGTCAAAGTTTGCGTCAATATTGATCTATTATTTCTACTCATAAGAGGTGTTAAAGCCTTAACCAATGTTGGGATTACTAAAGGGATCAAGTTTTTTTATGAAAGACAACCAAGTAGCATTTATATTGAATGTTATGTTATTGACCATTGCAAAGGAGCTTGTAAGGATGCTGCAAACATCCTAGCCAAAGCTCATGAGAAGCCGTATTTTTTTGGTAACAAGAATAATATCAGGAAAAAATTACAAGATATTTCAACCAATGTTGTACCAGATGTTAGAAACAATCAAAAGAAATTTGTCAAA
Organism: Papaver armeniacum; assembly: GCA_023531295.1. Lineage (NCBI taxonomy): Eukaryota > Viridiplantae > Streptophyta > Magnoliopsida > Ranunculales > Papaveraceae > Papaver > Papaver armeniacum. The sequence goes on from JAJJWW010001302.1 coordinate 282,465, forward strand.
AAGGCTGTTTTTGTTCCTCCTAAGGATGTTGTCCCAGTTAATCTTGACTTCCTGCTCAAGAATGATGCAAATGAAGGTACAAATGACTATAGGCTAAGAAAGCGACACAAAACTTTGTCTGATCCCATCTTAGTGGAGGTAACAAGCTCTCCCTCTATCTCACCTAATGATAACAACACAAACTGCCAGACTACTCATAGGGTCATAAGTGGAGACAAGCATGTTGGAATCACAAATAAGGAGACTTAGGTAACTTGTTCACTGAATCTTTTCTTTTCTTTATTTTTGATAATTTGCATTACTCTTGTTTTGTTTTGTTTTGTTTTGGTCTTTCTATAATTACTGTGTTTTCATACCCTCAGACTTTAACTTTTGGTTTACTATATATTATTTTACGTTATTGTGGATCTTAGTTACTGATTATATGTTCATCACGAAGATAATTTCGTGGAATGTCCAAGGTCTTAAAAATATCAACACTAGGGATCACCTAAAAGATCTTATTAGAACTCAAAACCCTGATATCATTTTCTTGTGTAAAACTAAACTTAGTGAAGCCAAAATGAAACCATTATTAGCTGCTTATCACTTCCCAAATGTAAAATATTTCTCTTCAGTGGGTCTTTCTGAAGGTTTAGTTATAATGTGGAAGAATGGTTTTTCTTGTGAATTCCTCAGTGTTGAAAACAATATGATTCATCTCCTTATTCAAGATGATCCTGGCCAACCAGAGTGGCTCTTAACTTGCATGTATGGCTTTGGGAAAGGTCCTAAAATTAAGGAGCAATGGGAATCTATCAATGAGACATGAAAAAATATTATTAGTCCTTGGTGCTTAACAGGAGATTTTAATTTTCACCTGTTGGATTCTACTGGAGCTTCTTCTTCTTCTTCTTCTTCTTGCGATGGGTGGGTTAATTATATTCTCCATGACATAGGTTTATAAGATATTGGTTATTCAGGTCATGAGCATACTTGGACTAGAAACAATTTGGGAACATGTAAAATGAAATCTAGAATAGATATGGCATTGGTTAATGCTAGATGGCACTCATGTTTCAATAATTCCAAATTACTTCATCTTACTCAAATGAGTAGTGATCACTGTGCTATAATGCTCATCACATATTACAATCAACCAAACTGTGGAAACCTTTCAAGTTCTTTAAAACCCGGCTCAATGATAAGAGATGTGTCAGAGAGATTTCCAAAGCTTGGGGTACTCATGTTCATGGATCTCGCTACTTTTAAACTTACCAAAAGAATGCAGTTCACTAGGATTGCTCTCTCCAAATGGAATAAACTTCATTTTTGGGATATCAACCTTAATGTTGATCCTCTTCAACAACAATTGTTAGATGTTCAAGCTCTTCCTTATTCTGAAGAAAATACTTCTAAGGTTTTTCTTATTAATGAAGAACTTCAAAAATGGCATCATATTCAACATGAGTTCAACAAGCAAAAATCAAGAGATAACTTCATCAAAGAGATGGATAACAACATCAAATATTTTCATACTCTTACCAAAAGGAAAAGAGAAAGAAATAATATTAATTCACTCAAGGACATGAATGGAAATTGGGTTCATTCTAGAGATCAGGTTTCTTCCCTCCTCACTGAAAACTTCAGAGATATAAGTACTTCTATAAATCCTCATATTGATGAAAAATCCTACAATCATCTACCAAATATTATTACTGATGAGGATAACAGAATGCTTGTTGCAATTCCATCGAATGAGGAAATATTTAGTACTTTAAAAAGCATGGAAAGCTGGTCTGCTCCAGGTCATGAGGGTTTTCAAGCAGGTTTTTACAAATCTCAATGGATCTTAGTTGGAGAAAATGTTTGTGACTTGGTAAAAAATTTCTTCACATCTAAACACATTCTAAAATCTCTTAACAAGACCTATATTTCCTTGATCCCCAATACTAAAAAACCTACTTCTCCAACTGAGTTTAGACCTATCAGTCTTTGTAGTACTTCTTACAAGATTGTCTCTAAAATTCTTGTTAAGAGAATGAAGCCCTTAATTGAAAAGATTATCTCTCATTCTCAAGCATCTTATGTCTCTGGAAGGCTGATCAATGACAATACAATCATAGCTCATGAACTCACTCATCCTATGAGGAAAAAAGAAGGTGAAGGAGGTTGGATAGCTCTCAAGGTTGACATGTCAAAGGATTTTGACAGACTTGAATGGAATTTTATTCTCAAAGTGATGAGAAGTTTTGGATTTTGTGAAGACTGGGTTCAACTCGTTCAACAATGCATCATCACTACATCTCTCTCTGTCATTCTTAATGGATCTCCTTGTGCTGAATTTCATCCTTTTAGGGGTATCATACAAGGATATCCACTATCTCCATACTTATTTATCTTGTCCATGGAATGGTTGTTTTCTCTTGTGCTCAGTTTGCTAAAGAAATACCAGGTATCAAAGCATCTAGAGGTGCTCCTCCTATCAATCATTTACTTTTTGCAGATGATTGCCTTGTTTTTACTTATGCTAATTTAACCAGTGTGACTAATCTCTTGCAAGTTTTCCAAGATTTCAGCTCACAATCTGGTCAGGTCATTAATTTTGACAACTCCTCCATTTTATTCAGTAATAATATGGATCCTTCCACCTGTGACACTCCTAGTCACATTATAGGTGTACAAAATATGAGTGAAAATGAAAAGTACCTTGGATCCTCTATTCTTATAGGAAGGTCCAAAGTTAACTCTTTTGTAGAAGTTAATAATGCTTTTGAAAGAAGGAATTGGCTACCTGGCAAGGAAGTACTATGTGTCAAGCTGGAAGAGGTACTATGGTGAAAGCTATGCTCAATGTTGTTCCTACGTACCAAATGAGTTCATTCAAGATTCCTAAAAAAATTATCAAAAATTGGATACCATGTAGAGAAAATTCTTCTGGGGATATAAAAATAATAGAGGTAACAACCTTGTGGCTTGGCAAGACTTGTGTATTCCTAAAGAATTTGGAGGTCTTGCATTCAGAGATATTAAAATGTTGAATCATGCCCTCCTTACTAAGCTTGACTAGAGAATCTGCAACCATCCTGATCTCTTATGTGCACAAATATTAAAGGCTAAATATTTTAAGAATGAGAATTTCCTTCATATCAGTCAAGAAAAGAGTAATACTTCTTGGATTTGGAGCGGTGATGAAGTTGGTCTTAAAGTCCTGAAAAGTGTCTGCATGCAAGTGAACAATGGGAAGAAGACAAGAATATGGGTTGATAAATAGATCATTAATCCGGATGTGGTTCCTATTCCTACTTCTTCTAGCCATCTGAACTGCACTTTTAAGAGTGAACTAATGATTCCCAATACTTCTTCTTGGAATATCAATCGACTGCATGAACTTTTTAGCTTTGAAGTGGTTAGCTACATTTCCAAAATGAATATTAATCTTACTGAAGAAGATATAATTAGATGGAGACATACAAAGGATGGACTGTTCACTGTCAAGAGCGCCTACAACGAACTCATGGAAACTAGAGTTGCTCAACAGATTTGTTAACAACAATGTGCCTAGAGAAGTATGGAAATCTCTCTGGAAGGTGAAAATTCCACATAAGGTAAAACTTTTCACCTGGAAGTGTCTCAAAGGTGTTGTTCAAACAAGAGATAAAATTGTGCAGTTTAATAACACTGCTCGTAAACCCATTGCAAAGATATGTGACTTCTCTGAGGAATCCCTCATTCACATTCTTCTCACCTGCAGATTTGTAAGAGTCGTTTAGGGAGGTTTCAACATAAATATTGATCAAGTGGCAGCAAACTATAACAACATTAAAAACTGGATAATATCTTGGTTTACCCCCTCAAATATTCTCGGTATGGAAGATCAACATCATTGGAGAATGACTGTGATGGTTGGATGTTGGATTATATGGAAGGAAAGATGTGAACACATCTTCCATGATAAAACTTTAAACTCATTTTCAACTGTTTCGCGTATCAATTTTTTTTTTTTTTTTTATCTGCACAAGTTTCACCAGCTGATACTCTTCGTCTTAGTATAGCTGACAACTGTCCCTCAGATTTAGCTTCAGTTTATGTTGATGTTTCTTTTTATCACTTGACTAACTCTATAGGCACTGGTATGTTGTTGTTTTCCATTGCAGGTACTCGATATGCAGTCAAAGGATCATATGCTGATGGAGTAATTAATCCAGAGGCAGGGGAATGTATGGCATTGATGGAAGCTCTCAGTTGGATTAAGGAGCAAAACATACTAGAGATCCATCTCAAATCCGATGCTGAAGTTTCGTGCAATCCATAACATCTGATAATGTCCAAGTCAGATGGGATAATTTTCATCTCATTAGGAGTATCAAAAGTTTAGTTCTTTTAAATTGTGTAAAACATCTCATGTTAAAAGAGATTTTAATAATGTCGTTGATCTTATATCAAAACGAGTTAAAAGAGAAAAACTAATTCTAGAAGAATACATGGATTTCTCTACATGGGTTAACTCTGTTTTTCAAAGGCACCCTGTGCCAGAAACCATTTAGTTAATAAAATTTCAGTTTATCCAAAAAAAAAAAGAAAAAAAAAAGAACACTACTACCACCAGATATGCTCATCCATACTGCCTTAGAGAAAGGACATTTAATTAACCAGGATGTGCATCGTGTCTTCAACCATCTGAGAACACATCTGACATGTCTGGTTAATGTAGATGCAGACCCGAGCCAATCTCTTATTCATTGGTAGTATATCGGATAAAAATTTCCAGAAGAAATGCTTAACTCGAGGCCACATGCTTAATTCCCAAAAATCCTTCCATATCATTGAAGTTCCTTGAATTGTTGTGGACATTTGAACACCGCCAAGGCTTTGCTCAAATAACTTGTTGTATGCAGATTTTAATGTGAAACCTCCATTCCTTGTGAGCATCCAAATCAACTGTCTGGGGGCATTTCGAGGTAGCCGCATCTTAAGGATCAAATTAGTTGTACATTGTCGAAGAGAAATCGGACCCGTTGAACGTTCCATTCACCAACTTCGATGTTCGGAAAAATAAGTTCACTAACCGATATATAATCCTCAAAGATTTGCAAAACTATTGTGGACAATCTCTTTCAAGTTGGCAATGTTCTGTTTGGGAGGATGATCAAGTCCTTGAACCCATTTATCCAACCAAATGCGTATCTTTGTCCCATTACCAACTCTCCAAAAACTATAATCCTTAGGGGTGAGCAAAAAGTCCGGAACCGCGGATTTCACTCGTAACTGTCCGCAAAATTGCGGATGAAACCCAAACCGCAGGATATATGGACTGGACACGGGTGAGATTCTCAAATCCGCACTTTTAGCGGTTTGGTTGCGGTTGGACTTTGAACTCCGCGGATTCACCCGCACCGTAGGGTACAAGGAAATTTTGATATCTTATTGATGCCAAACTTGTTTGAATGACTAATCTTTGAATTGAAAAAACTAATTTCTGAATGACTGAACGAGGTCTGACTCTAAGATATCTGAACAATAATGTACTGGAAGTTAAAGAGCTAAGAAACTTAGATGTGACTGGTTTAATGTCACGTATTTACTGATCAATCATTTCATAAATATGAACCGTGAATATTTCTTACAGCTAGTATATGCGAGCTTCAAAGTTTAGGCCATTATATATGACTGAGATTGCTAGCTTTTTGTGGACTCTTGTTTTTTTTTTTCTCAACTCTTGCTCAGGTCACCTTAACAACATGGACTTAGAAAATGATAGGCACAAGAGAAAAGAAGCGAGACTCTAAGAGCCCGTTCGGTTGAGAGAATTAGAATCCTAGGAATTCAATTACAGGGTAATCCAATTCCTGGAATTGGATTCCAATCCAAAAAATTCATGTTCGGTTGAGGTAATTCAATTACCTTTGTTATTACCCCGGAATCCAATTGCGTTGCATCATTGGACCAATGCAATGGAAATCTATCATTTTGGAGGGAATTTGATTCATAGGAATCGAAATTCCCAATTACCTTTGTTATCATTTAATCAGCATCCGGTCCGTACGATCCATTGATCCGCGTATGTCAAATCCACTGGTGATTGGACTGGACACGGTTGGATTTTCCAAATCCGCAACTTTAACGGATTGGACGTGGGGGACGTGGGTGATCCCTAGTCCACATCCGTCCGTCGTCCGTTGCAAACCCTTTTTTTTTTTTTTTTCCTAACAAATCTTTTTATTAATATTATTACGTAATTAACGAATAATTGGAAGCCTAACAAGCTAAGCTCCAAGCAGCGTACTACTACATAACCTGAGACCTCCTGGAGCGCATGAAACCTCTGTGGAGGGCATGAAACCAGCTGATCTACAAGCCGGCAGCGTAGCCACCGGCTTACTCCCCACTGAGCAAACTCGGCCCCCTGAACCCATAGTAAAGTTAGTATAATTACACGAGTACTCTAATATTTGAGAGGAGACTCGAACTCCTGACCTCCTCCTTGAGAGTCAAGCTCCTGGCCAACTGGGCTAACCCCAGATGGTGTTGCACACCCTATTTATCCCGAATAAAAGGAATGTTCCTTTGAACATTTTTCTAGGCCCAAGAAGATTTTGCATTTTCAGTAGAGTGCAACATAGTGACATACCAATTGGTTAATCCGTGTTGGAAAAAAACTTGCAGGGAAAACTGAATATATAATGTCTACATCCATGGAAAAGAATTTGCAACTAATAAAATTCTCCATATTCCATCCGTAGATTCCGAACTGAATATTCTAAAGATCTTATAAACAAGCTAGTTATCCGATCAGAAGATTCCATACGAATGGATGGATTGATCTTTTAGTCAGATATCGTATAGAAAAGGAATTTCTTTTCGCGGTCCAAATATTTATTTCTAGAACTTAAGGCATACATTTACTTTTCATTTTCAAGGGTTATTTCCTATCGAGCCAATATATTTTGTCTACAGCTGTACGTGATAATGAAGAGAAAATCTCGTTTTCAGTCTAAAAGATAAACATTGATTTTCTTAGTGAATCTAAATATTGTAAAGTTCCCAAACCTTTTCAAATTCTCACAACTCACACACAATATACTTGTATATATTAGAAACCCTTATAAGAGTTGGAGACATACATAGATACATAGGAAGAAACAATGAGGTTCTCTGGAGTTCCATGGTTGTCTTTTATTGTTACGATCATTCTCTTCTCATTGTTACAGGCTCCATCTTTTGCTGTTGGTAAAAAGGTTTGTACTTTGTAGTTTTTATCACTTTTTTCTTTTGAAGGCTACTTCAAATATGATATTTTGATCGGCTTCTTCTCATATGATACAGTCTTATGTTGTGTACTTGGGTGCGCACACTCATGGACCAGAAGTTACATCATTGGATCTAGAAAAAGTGGCTGATTCTCATTATCAGTTATTGAGTACTGTTTTAGGAAGGTGAAGAGTTTTTAATATAATTTTTTTTTTTTTTTTTTTTCTGAAGGAGAAAGGTTAATTAATCTAGTTCTCCCTGTTTTAGTGCACGTTCTAATGAGATTTCACTTGTGGTGACAGTCATGAGAAGGCTAGAGATTCGATATTTTACTCGTATACAAGATATATAAATGGTTTTGCTGCAACCCTCGATGATGAACATGCACAAGAAATTTCCAGTAAGAGAAAATAATTTCTTCAGTTATATTCCCATGTTTTTCCCTATAATTTTTTTTCTTTGGCTTTAATCTTATAATTATATTCTTCAATGTAGAACATCCAAATGTTATATCTGTCTTTGAAAACCGAGGAAAGCAGTTACACACCACCCGTTCATGGAACTTTCTAGGACTAGAATCAGAGAGCGGTGAAATCTCGTCTCACTCGCCATGGAATATGGCGAGGTATGGCGAAGATACGATCATCGCCAACCTTGATACTGGTAACTTCAAATTCTTTTCAAAATGTTGCACTCTCGGTACAAGGCATATCATTATATTTTTAAACTTGACGCTTGTTGTTTCGTTAAATGTATACCTTATAGGAGTGTGGCCAGAATCAAAGAGCTTTTGTGATGAAGGGATGGGACCGATTCCATCCAGATGGAAAGGATTTTGTCAGAACAACACTAAAGAAGGAGTTCCTTGCAATAGGTGATTATTCTGAACATATTCATACATGTAACGATCTTGAAAGATAAAACAACGCTAAATGCTGTGCTTTTGACTTTTATAGGAAGTTGATTGGAGCAAGATACTTCAACAGTGGCTATGCAGCTTATCTTTCAGAAGTAGATCCATCAAAGATTCCAGTAAATGTATCGGCACGTGATGAAGACGGACACGGGACCCATACATTATCAACGGCTGGTGGTAACTTTGTACCTGGTGCTAATGTGTTTGGTTTCGGGAATGGTACAGCCAAGGGTGGCTCCCCGAAAGCTCGTGTTGCTGCTTACAAAGTCTGTTGGAAATCGATAAACGAGAGTGGTGGATGTTTTGATGCTGATATCCTTGCTGCATTTGAAGCTGCTATTCATGATGGTGTTGATGTCATATCTGCATCTATTGGTGGACCTCCTTCTGATTACTTCAGTGATGGTATTGCCATTGGTTCGTTCCATGCAGTGATGCATGGGATCACTGTAATCATGTCAGCCGGTAATGATGGACCCGTGGATGGATCGGTGTCTAATGTGGCTCCATGGATATTAACAGTTGGTGCTAACACGATTGACAGAGAATTCCCTGTTAGAATTGGACTTGGCAACAGGAAGCACCTCAAGGTATGCTGCACTCCGTTCCTCCTGCTCGAAATGAGGCAAAATTGATGCAACATTGAGTTCTGATTAGATTTTTCATCTTTGACATTATCTATTACAGGGGCAGAGTTTATTTCCAAAGGCGTTGCCAGTTCCGAAATTTTATCCTTTGATTGACGGTACAGCGGCAAAAGCAGCGAATTCAACTGATCATGACGCGTAAGGCTACATAATTTGTTACTTCTTATTCATTTTCAATACCTGATAGTGATTTATGCTATATGAGGACTTTTATGAATGTCTAAAATTGATGAATGCAGTCAGTTGTGTCTTGCTGGGTCACTTGATCCTGAGAAGGTCAAGGGTAAGATATTGGCATGTCTTCGCGGCAGCAATGGTCGAGTGGAAAAAGGTGTTGTCGCACTCCAAGCTGGCGCCGTCGGGATGATTCTAGCCAATGACATTTTGTCTGGAAATGAAATTGTAGCTGATCCTCATGTTCTTCCTGCTGCACATATTAACTACACTGATGGCCTCACCTTGTTCTCTTATATAAATTCTACCAAGTAATTCTCTTTTTTTTTGGCTTTTCAAATTATTTCAACTTGTTTATCCCTGAGATAATTACATCTCAATCAAAATGGTCATTTTAACTATGCATCCTATAGGTCACCAGATGTTTTCATGACGCGTGCGCGTACACAAAATGGCGTTAAACCAGCCCCTGTAATGGCAGCTTTCTCATCCAAAGGACCCAATGTTGTCACTCCTGAGATCCTTAAGGTTGGCTTGTGAATGTTATTTCAATTATATTTTTTTGATCAACTGCCTTCTTCATTTCTGTTTATTAATCAATTATTTTCTTTTGCTATGTGGGATTAGCCTGATATTACTGGACCAGGAGTAGCTATTATAGCAGCTTACACCCAAGCAGTAAGCCCTGCAGGTGAAACAGACCCCCGCCGAGTTTTATTCAATATTGAGTCTGGAACTTCAATGTCATGCCCTCATGTTGCTGGTGTTGTTGGCCTTCTTAAAACACTTCACCCCCATTGGAGTCCATCTGCAATTAAATCAGCAATTATGACAACTGGTGAGAAGCCAATTTATTTCGTTAAGTTTCGTGTAACAATTAAAACCCCTGATCTTTTTATCTGTTGTTCATTATTTGACAACATACATTTACATTCATGTTTACACAGCAAGGACTAAAGATAACCAGAAGATGGAAATGCGCAATTCATCAAACCTCCAGGCAACACCATTCAGCTATGGGTCAGGACATGTGAGACCCGATGCTGCTATGGACCCTGGTTTGGTCTATGATGCAACTATTTTCGACTACCTGACCTTCCTCTGTGGACTTGGCTATAATGAAACTCAACTCCAGTCTTTCACCGCAGGCATACCTTACAAATGCAATATGAAGTACGGCCTAGCCGACTTTAACTACCCATCTATCACTGTACCTGGTCTAGATGGCGCAACTCAAGTGAAAAGAACCGTTAAGAATGTTGGCTCTCCTGGTACCTACAAAGCTAAGATACATGCGCCTGAAGGAGTAAAGGTGTCTGTTAAGCCAAAAACGTTGACATTTGAGAAGATCGGTGAGGAAAAGACGTTTGAAGTGTCTTTGCAGGTTATCAACCCTTCATATGAATACGTATTTGGGAGTCTAACATGGACTGATGGTGTGCATTTTGTGAGGACCCCTATTGTGGTGGAGTCATTCCCTGAACGAGATTAGACACCTCCCTTTTTTTTTTTTTTCCTTTTTTTTCCTTCTTCTAACTCGGTATTTGGTATTTAATTGTTAATTCTTGAAGTAGAATATTCTCGTTTTTGCTTCCACTACAGTATCTCTGCACATCTGAGCAGCACCATATACAGAGGTTGGAAAACGTTAAAGGCTGAGCAAAATTTTTAGTACACTCTAGTTTTTGATCTTTCACATTTTTTTCTTTTGATTCATTTCGAGAGAGAAGATTGCATAGTTTCAGAAAGAAAGGCAAGACTCAAACATTCATTCTCCTTGTGCATGATTTATTGGCAAAAGAATTATAAATCCTTAGAGCATCCACAGTCGTGGAGTATAACCAAATTTTTTGGTAAAAAACAGACGCAGTGGAGACGGACTAAAGACCAAAGATCGGACTATAACCAAAACCAGACCATATTTAGTCTTTAAAGTCTTTAGTCGGGCGTAAATTAAAATTACTTTGATGGGGCGTAACTCAAAGTTACGCCCGAATTAAAAAAAAACAAAAAAAAAGGGACGCAATCATTGGATCACGCCTGATTGGGGCGTAACTCAAAGTTGCGCCCCAACAATTAAAAATAAATAAAAAATAATGGGGCGCAATTTGGAATTGCGCCCCAACAATAATAAAAAAAAAAAAAAAAAAATGGGACGAGATTTGGAATTGCGCCTGATTGGGGCGTAACTCAAAGTTGCGCCTGACCAAATTTTAGTCTCCCTCCACTGCGTTACAACACGGACTAAACCCAAATTTTAGTTTTTTTTTGCTCTTTGCTCTTTGGTTATGGTCGCACCACTGCAGTTGCTCTTAGCCACTTTATCAACATAAGAGTTATAAATCCTATCACAATAATTGAATTATTGTGATAGAAATCCTATTTCCCACAACACCTGCAAAGTTAGGATTAACAGCGCAGAACAAATCTTTTGTGACTTGACAGTCAACTAACAAGTGATACGAAGTTTCAATTTCATCTCCACAAAGAGGACACTTACTGTCTATATCCACTACATATCTAGCAAGTAGACAATATTTACATATTTCCATAAAAAATGTTTAATTTTTTGTGGAAGATCAAGCTTCCAAAGATCTTTACATGGAAAATCAGTTGTTCATTCCCATACCCCATGCACTTCAAAAATGGTGACTTTATAAGCATATTTAACACTAAAAATCCTATTATGGGCTGGTTTAACACTAAATGTTAACTCTATAAGCATATTTAACACTAGAAATGATGACTCTATAAGCATATTTAATACTAAAACATCAAAACCTGAAGTAAGAATTCTTATGTCACAAATATCTCACACTATATTTCTATCAAACAAAGAATTTAACAGATCCATACTCCATTTGCATTCATTTGGCAACATTAACCTACTAACAAATTTCATGTTAGAAGATGAATCAGTTGAATCTAATAAACCAGTTCTCTTCGGGACCCATTTGTCTTTCCATATTTCAATCGATTTACCATCACCAACTTCCCAACAATAGTATTATAATGGCGTTTGACATCGAAAATAAATTTTATCTTGGTCGCGGGTGTGGCCTAGGATGGCGCTAGGGTTTTGGCACGCCATAGCCTAAAATGGCGCTATCGCTAGCTTGACAAGATGCAGCCTTAAAGTGGCTTAGTACGTTTGGTCTTAGCTACAACGACTGAGGTGGAATGGTGGGGCCACAAACATAACGAGTCGGACACGACCCATTGGAGATGTCGTGGCATATCATATTCTGGACAGATTACACCAAAATCAGCGGTGATTGAGACCAAAATAATTGGTCAATGTTTTTCTTATTTCTTTTTTGAAGCATGTTCACTTTGGCAGCACAAGTTAAGTTAGAACCGTTTTTTGGGGACTAGTCAAAAAAGCGGACTACTCTCAAGTTTTTGGGGTGGATATTAGAAGTAATATTGAGTCACCCCTTATCTAATTTTTTTAATACCAAATTTACCCTTGGTAATTAAATTAGTTAGTGTGATGATTAATTAGTGTTAGTGTAATAATTAATTATTGATTAGTTAGTGATTAGTGAGTTATTAATAGGATTGTTTTGTTAGAAACATTATTATTGAGAGAGAAGAAGAAGAAAAAGGAAATAGGAAGAAGAAGATGGGTATCTTTTTTGAGTTTAGTAATTATGATATGGGTGATTCTTGTGATGATACCTCATCCTCAGAATCAGAACCCCCTTTATCTCCTAGTGTATTTGTCAATATTTCTAATGATCCAGAGACGAGTTATTTGTTAGATGATGAAAGCTTTTTGCCCCAAACTCAAGCTAATGAACCAAATGATGGATTTTATCATCCACAACCTGAAGATGAAGATATGGGTACTCATGTATGGACCAAATTAGTTAATATAGCTTGAATTGTGCCAAAAATTGGCCAAACTGAAAATTTCAGGAACAAATTTCGGCTAGGTCAAAGTAGTTCGGTTAGCTATTATGCAGCAATGGTAACCGAACCTTTCTGAATATGCAGTTCAGTTACTAAATTCAGCAGACGCAGGTAACCAAACTATATTTTAATGGAGGTTTTTGAGAGTTCGGTTATGTTTTTCTAGAAAATGTAGCCGAACTATTTTTATAGAGTTTACAGTTCATAGTTCTGTTTAGTCGAGTTTAATACTTTTGTAGCCGAACTCTTTGTTCGGCAAGGTCGCAAACTACTTTTAGAGAGTAGCTAACCGAACTCAAGTGTTCGGTTTAGTCTATTTTACTAATTTTATTACCGAACTTTACCATAGAAAATCCAAATATCAAGTTCGGCAAGGCCGCAAAATTTTTCTAGAGACTACGTAACCGAACTCTATGTTCGGAAAGGTCAATAAAAACTTTTACAATGCCGAAATTGTAAGTGTTTCTTGTTTGTGGTATTGACGTTGTACTATTACTTGTAGGTTCCATGTGATCCAATAGAACCAATGGAAAATCAACCTCCTCCAGTTGGTATTTTGTACGATGACACATCCCATCACTACATGAATGGCTTGGTATTCAAAAATCCGGAAGAGGCAAAGAGTTGGGATAAGCACAAAAAGACATGTGCGTATTAGTATTGAATGGGAGAAAAAGCAAAACTCGCTTTGAAATGGTTTGTGAGAGAAGCGGTGATCCCGATAAAAGCCACAAGAGGAAGGGTTATGTTTATAAAGGAAAGACAAATAGGAAGAACAAAACTTTCTCAAAGAAGATTAAATGCCCATTAAAGCTTGCATTTAATTACAACGAAGATTTGGGTGGATGGGTTCTCTACCAGGTTATGCAAGGTTGTCATAATCACCCTCGTCTGGAGCATCTTGAAGGACATTTCATGGCGGCAAAGCTAACTCCTAAAGAGATGGACAAGGTAGCTAAAATGAGGACAATGGGTATTTCACCGGTTCAAATTCTCCAAATACTAAAGGAGGATAACAAGGATAAACACTCATCTTTGTCCACCATTTACAATGCAATTGAGACAATTAGAAGGAAGGAATGGAGAGATAGACAAGTAATGCAACAATTATTTTTTTTGGCCCAAGAGAAAAACTACGTGGTTCAAAAGGATGTGGATTCGGAAGGAGAGATAACACAACTCTTTATTGCGCATCCGACGAGTGTTCAATTGGCTCAATGCTTTCATGAAGTTCTAATAATGGATTGCACTTATAAGACGAACAAGTACGAGATGCCATTGTTGAATATTGTTGGGCGTACTTCTATGAAGTCATCGTTTACCATGGCATTTTGTTTCTTAAGAGATGAGCAAGAACCTAGTTACATTTGGGCACTACAACAAGTTAAGGAAATCTTCCGTGGTGATGATATTCCCGGGGTTATAGTGACGGATAATGAAGTCGCGTTGATGAATGCAATATAGGTAATGTTCCCATTAGCACATAATATGTTTTGTATGTTCCATATATGGTGTAATTTGATTCATAGGTGCAAGCCAATAATTTTTCCACCCAAGAAAAAATGATATGATGAGATTAATAAGCTACCGGAAGATGCACGAGCGGATGCTAAAGATGAAGTTGATAAACAATACGAACTAATTTCGCTAAATGGGTTGGTTTCAACGGTGAATGGGAGTCATTGTATTGGTCTCTTACCGAGGAAGAGTATCATCTAAATCTTGCGCAGTTTATCTGCCATTCGGATACTCTCTATTACCCCAATGTTGTATCGTATGTTATTCGCCAATGGTTGGAACCGCACAAAGAGAGGTTTGTTTATGCCTATACCAACCAATATAAACACTTGGGAAATCAATCTACAAGTTTGGTAGAGTCGGCTCACCACCGGTTGAAGAAGAATCTCTTTGGATGTGTTCATAATTTTGTAACCGTGTGGAATGCTATGGAAAATTACTTCAAGCGCGGCATTGATAGAATTAAGGAGAAGTTCCAAAAAAGCCGTATATACAAAATGACCGGAAAATATGCTAATCACCCATTTTTCAAGGGAATCCATTACAACGTATCTCGGCAATATATGAAGTTGTTGATTATAGAAGTCGAGTTGATTGATAAGTGGGAAACCAAGCGAAACGAGGTGTGTGTTTGTAACATGAAGAAGTCTATGGGACTCCCTTGTCGACATATGATAATCAACTACGAGCATGGCGTAATCCCTTTAAGCGATATTGATCCATTTTAGAAGCATCTAAGTTTCATCCCTCCTCCAAAGGGAGAAGAAGCCAGAGAAGAGTTTGGTGATGACGAAATTGAGAAATCCGTACTAGAGATTATCGAGGCATGAATAAACTCCAGAAACAAATATTTTGGGATGACATGAGGACAATCATATATCCACAAACTTCGTATAATTTTTATGAACCGACAAAAGGCAAACGAAAATGTAGGCCAAGCAAAAAAAAAAAGACTAAAAAACAACTAAGAGAATATGCAAAGGTGTTAGGTAAGAAGAAAAGTGAGCAAACCGCAAATACTAGAGATCCTTCGGCCCATGAGTACACCGCGGCAAGTTACTTGGAGAAAGCCAAGAAACGGGGTAGGAGTATTGAGGATAAAGGCGAAACAAGTGAGCGAGATTTGAAGAAAAAAGGTCTGATGTGTCCATCACAACCAAGCCAACCATCTTCCGGCGACATGAACCTTAAGTCTCCAATTTTCCCCATCCAACCATCTTCTGGTGACGTGAAGCTTAAATCTCCAATTTTTCCCATCCAACCATCTTCCGGCGACGTGAAGCTTAAGGCTCCAAATAAAGACTATTTGAATGAGCTACCTCATATAAGGCAAAGGTTGTTGTCCAAACTAAAAGAGAATCCTACCTTTTACAAGACAATGTTGTGCGATGGGGAGGTTAGTCTAAATGAGCAATTTTTTAGGTATCAACGTCGTCTTCATGGGGGTCATCCGATCACAAAGGATTATTGAATGAGCATGCCGATATGTGGACATTTAATCGCAGAGGCATTCAATTGTGTGGTTCATTATTTCTCAAAATATGCTAGTTTCACCTTCACCCCGATAACAACCGCATGTGTCGATCAACTCAAACGAAGGAGATGTGTGATGGCATTGATTAACTACAACCACTTTATAGGCCTCCGGTTAAAACCCGATTGTCCATTGCCTCCAATATCCGGAACCTCTTATTGGCCTGCATTTAATCCCGATATAATGTTGGGTTGGTGTATCATGTATGAGCATAACATGGAGATGTGGAAAGCTTTGAAAAAGTCGGACAAAATTGTACATGAAGGTCAAATTTCACTTGGGGATGATTAAATGACACATGTTCGGTTACCTGCGCAAATATTTCAGGTTGCCGAATTTTTAGCATTATGGCCACTTTTGTTTTTGCAGCACAGTTCGGCAACCTTAAAAAAAATCACCAGGTTGCCTAACACTGTGTTCGGTTAGGTCGCGCAAATTTTCCAGGTTGCCGAATTTTTAGTTTAAAATCCTAACATCATTACCTGCTGATTTTGACATTAACCCAACGGCTAGTTTTGATTTCTACCCCGTTATTACTCACCCAACGACTTTTTTTTTTTAAAGTAGTCGTTGGGTCTTTATCTTCTCACTCACCTATTTTTGTAAAAGGAAACATGTCCCTTTCAAAATCTCTATCTCACTCACCTATCCCTTTCAAGTTATTCTGTTATCTTTTTTATTCTCCTTCATCCATCTCTTTCAAACACCAAAAATGGATCCTCCCTTCAATAATGATGAAGATGTCGCTATTGTTAGATCGTGGATTACAGTTACGAAGCACGATTACGATAGAGCGTGCTTTAACTTTATTGACCACGACAGGAGCCAAGATATGTACCTTAACATGGATCAAACATCCGATGCTTGGTGGAATCGTATATATAGGATTTTTGAGGCGTTGGAAGGAAATATACATAGGAGGACACAACAAATCGTGAAGACTAGATTCGAGGAGATATTTAAGGAATGTGAGGCTGTGAGAAAATATTTCAGGTTGCCGAAATATGCTCTGCAACCGAAATTTCAGCCATATAAAACAAGGTTCTAAAACAAACATATAATTGAAAACACAAACAAGGTTCTAAAACAAGTATAAAAGTGTTATACATACCAAACTACGAAATCCATAACTAATTTTTTAAAACACACAAACATACGAAATTAAACCATACGAAATCCATAACTAAGATGTTTTGTGAAACAAGAACCATACGAAATCACTAACGACCACTACGACGAACCCTTTTACTTCCTTGTTTACAACGAGGTTTAGGTTGAACTTCCTCATTACTTGGGGTTTCATCTCCTCGACCGGTTTCCTCCACCGTGGTACGAACGGCGCGACTTGAACCTTCTCCTTGTTGTCTACCCCTATTCAACTGCTTAGACCGACTTGGACTCACCATTCTTTTAGTTATACGACCCTCCCACTGGCCGTAGTAGTCGGTTTGTTCCTTAGTCGACATCAGCTCTCCACTACGGATTTTAGTCATCCATTTCTTCAACAATTTCGTACCCTTCTTCACCTGATTCCAATTTTAAGCACAAGTAAAGATATTTTCAATACTTTCAAACAACCCAAAAGTATAAGAGAAGACATTTTCTTATCACATTATCCCATAACCTTTTTGCTCCTTCTCCACAAATAGGGATCTCCTTCTGAGCTCTCTTAGCTTCCCTCTCATTTGCCTTCGCCTTCGACTTATTAGCACGAGCTTGTTGTTCTCTATTTATCACAATTGGATGACTAATACCTTCATACCACTCCATTTAATCTTCGTCACATGCATTTACATCTTCGGATAAAGGGACACAATCACCTAAAGGTAAGTAGTTCTTGTTAAGTTCATCCCAATATTCTACTGTAGGAGTTTGCTCGTGTTTTATGATAAAATATTTTTCGGTGTTCTTTGTTCCTTGAACCATCAAATTGAAATTCATTCTCCACTTCGGGCACCATTTGGACACAAGAAAGTTTTCGTAGTATTCTCCATGGATTATACATTGAGTAGCCATTAGTATACCAAATCAGTCCATAGTAGCCCGATGCCAAAGAGTAATCCTACACATCCATTTTAGTTACATCTATATCATCGGGTACGGCGTATGGGTGATATACCCATGAGTTGTTTGGGGGATTTGGTATGTTGAATCATTAGATTTGATAAAGCGCGATTCGATTAGAAAAATTTTATTCTGTAAATTATTTAGAATTCGGCTTACTTTCCCGTTGTGATATACTTCGTTGTGTAGGGTTCATTCAAAATAAATATTTTTTTGCATGAAGGCTAACCCAGTGGTTGGTCTTACTTTAAAACTAATTTTTATTACATTAATAAGTATTCCCGCCTTTTCGGACCCATTTCAAGTCAAGTACTAAAGACCGATATTCTAGATTCGTCTTTTAAGACATCGTTCTTCTTTTAAGACTTCGGCTTTAATTTCATAACCCGATTCTTTTTTGGGGAGACGGGTTGCAGGTCGAGGTATTCGTTGACCTTATTGAGGTCCTCCAAAAGCTGTAGATAATGTGCATCCACCCTATTTCCAGAAGTTTCTGGAAAAATCACGGCTCCTAGATGATATAACCAATAAGCAGTGACATGGTGCTTAAGCGTCTCCTCGTCCATCACCAACTTTCCCTTCTTTTCCTTTTGTTTTGTATTTTCAAATGCTTCCTTCAACTTTACCAACTTGAACTTCTTGTTCATCTTCTTCCATGCTCCATTTTCTTCTTGGGAATTATACTCATCGTCTTTTTCAGGCTCCTTCACAGAACGTCTAAACTCACATCGGGTCTTTCTTGCATCTCATCCTAGACACTTTAGAGCCAATGCATCAAGAGATTCATAACGCATCGAGGGGTTGTAGCCTTCTCGAAGACATCGACCTTCCATTGGTAGGCCGGTGATTCTCATTCAATCATCGAGAGTAATTCCCATCTCACCAAATGGAAGATGCATGGTGGCTGTCTCCGGATAATGTCTCTCAAGAAATGCAGATGCGCTAACAGTGTCAAATTGCTCGTGTGCGAAACTAATTTCCTTCCATAACACACATTCTTTCACCTTCGCAACAAAATCGACACACTCATATTGAAGATCCCATGAAGATGCCTTTTGACGACGAATAAGACAGACTGCATCATTATGATCCTACAAAAAAAAAAAAAAAAAAAAAAAAAAAAACTATTAATACTTAACGAAATAACTAACGAAACACATGTCCAAAAAAAATATATGACTTGTTTAGTTTGTTAACAATACCTTTGTCGCACAAATCTTCGCAGCCCATGAGTGTTGGTAGCCGAACAATGTTTCTCATCCGTCCTTTGGAGTACCATAAGTTGGGTTCTTGGGTGATAAACACAAATTAGCAGGAGGAATGTGTGAATATCTAGGACCAGACGGCCTCGGCTTCTTCTTTTCTTTAAGAGGAACAATCTCTTGAATTTCTTGTTCTTCAGCCTCTCCCTCATCATCCTCTTCATCCTCTTGTCCTTCTTCAGACTCTTTCTCTCTTTCTCCTTTTTTGCCTTGTTCTTGTTGTTCTGCCTCTTCCTCTTCATCATCTTCTTCTTTCTCTTCATCCTATTCTTCTTCCTCTTCACCCTATACATCTTCATCCTCATGATTAACTTGATCTTCATCTACTTTCACTTCTTCATCATCTTTTTTTTCTTCAACATCATGCTCAATTGTATCCATCACTTATTCATTGACATTTTGGATTACATTACGAACATTCTCTTGGTTGACTTCCGGCAACGAGCCCTCTCCATGTTTAGCATTTTTGGTACCACGGTTTCGGAAATCTAAATGTTTTGCTCCACGAGGGGTGGGAGTTTTCAAATCCTCATCTAGGGGGGGATTAGATATTTTTCCTTTGTTCCTAATAAACAAAAACCAAAGTATTAGCTAAACAAAATAGATATATTGTGTTATCAAATAAAATAAAACTAAAGAATGAAGTAAACACAATATTGGTGTCAACAGACAAAAGTTCGGTTACTTGGTATAAATTGCGAGGTAACCAAACCAACTATTTAGCTACTACCATATTAAAGTTCGGTTACCAGATAAAACTTGCGAGGTAACCGAATTACATATTACCAAAGTTCGGTTACGAAGGTTTTATTTGCGATCTCACCGAACTATGAAGTTCGGTTACCAGGTATAAGGCTACAATACCGAACTGTTCTTATTTCTAGAAGTTCGGTTACCAAAATCTAGGGTTTTGTAAAATTCTCCTAGCCGAAATATCTATTGTAACTACCATTTCAATGGGTTTTGATGATTTCTAATCGATTTCTTCAAAAAAAAATAACGAATTAAAAGGAATGTGTATGAAGGAAATTACCCGCGGATTTGCATTTGACTCGAATCGGACTTCTTTTTTCCTGTTGATGCTTGATTTGGTCTCTCAACTTTGCTTCAAGTTGTTTATCAATTTGAATTTGTTTTGGGAGATTCACTATTTTTGCGAGACCCGGACTTGATCCTGGAACTCTCGGAGTTTGCTTGCTACGCATTGTTTATAAACGATTGATTAATCAATGATGAAATTTTTTCGAATCGACGATTAACGGCGATGTCTACGAAGAAGGAGAAAAGAAGAAGAAGAAGAAGAAGAAGAAGAAGAAGAAAATAAAGGAATATGGAAGGTTTTAATTTTGAAACTGATTTTAATCAGTTTTATTTAGGTTTTAATTAAGTGGGTTAGATTAGTGGGTAGTGGTTAGATTAGTGGGTTATTAGGGTTAGTTATAATCTTAATTAGGGTGAGGGCATATTAGTCTTCTCTAATCTTTTAGGACACCCCTGAAAATGTAGGGTGGATGTTCTTATCACTTCATAGTCCCCCGCCATTTTTGAGTAGTCCCCAAAAAAAAATCTTTTAGGTAGTGACGCGTACCTAGCCAGAAGCCGTAAAGGGGGAGATATTTGGGCCTATCACTCCTTATGGACCCAACAACCATGTTGTTCCTTACCAGTATAAAGGCTTTGTCAAGTTAAGAATCGCAGTACAGGAAGGAGTTTGCAGTCGAGCAAAAATAGAGAGAAGAAAGTTTTTGCAGAGAAGTTTGAGGGAATTTGCAACATCTTGGCGACGTTGATCCATCAAGTACCCATCAAGTACTTCGTCGTATCTTCTTCAACCCAAGCTTGGAGATCAGCATGGTTTATTCAAAGGGATACACTTTACAACTAAAACAAACGACTATTGGACATAAATCTCAATTTTGACCTTACACATTGATCGAAACCAAGTTATTAACCACTCAGATAAAATACAAGCACAGAATTTTAAAATGCTGATTACAAGCAGATATTCAACTTCTACAGATATTGGCTCGCTAATTTCCCCTCCTTGACGATATAGTTTGCCGCAGGGAACTCCTCCCCTCTGAAGTATCTGTCCAACATATCTTTGGTTCCAGCAGCATAACGCAACTGCATGAATGATTTTCAATTTACAGCGTTTATTTAACAGATTATTTCATTTCAAAAAAAAGGAATGAAAAAGTTAAGAAGTCAGAAATGAAATCTAACAGATTAACCAAAGAGTTGTTACCTGTGCGTCAATGGTGGTACCGGATATATGAGGAGTCATTGCCTGGTTAGGCATGTATCTCCATGGATGATCCTTCGGGGCTGGCTGTGGGTACCATACATCCCCACTATAACCTAAACCATCAATACATATCAGTTAATAACAAGAATGGGATATATGAAGTTCGACAAGAAGAGCTAAACGTGTGAAGGAAAAATGTATGTGTTACCAGCAATATGTCCACTAGAGCAAGCATCAGCAACTGCTTGAGCATCCATGATAGCACCGCGAGCATTGTTCACAATCAGAACTCCCTTCTTCAGCTTTGCAATCTTTTCTTTGTCAAACATTCCTCTGATAATACCCGTATCAACACCATCATTTGTAAGTAGATGTTGCACAAAGAAGGCAAATAGAAAAAGAAACTGAATTTAAACTTGAAATAGGAAAAACTTCTTAACTAGTTCTTACTTTGTTTTTTCTGTCAGAGGCATATTGATGACAATTATGTCACACTTAGGGAGCATCGCATCCATGTCCTCCTCGAACGTCGCACCAATTTCAGATTCTAATTTTGGATCCATCTTTAGGCGATCGTGATACAGGAGGTTACAGTTGAATGGCTTCAACCTTTGTAGTAATAGCTTGCCAATACGCCCTGCTCCAACGGTACCTACCGTTTTTCCCTCAAGATCATATGCTCTGTGAGCAATTGCTGCGACATTCCAATCTCCACTAACCACCTGCTGATAACCAGGTATGAAGTTTCGCACGAGAATTAATATTCTCATCAGCTCATCTTCAGCTACGGAGACCACATTACTTCCTGTGACCTCAGCAACTGTTAGCCCGGCATCGGCAGCAGCTTGTAGATCAATATGATCAGAACCAATCCCAGCAGTCAGAAGAAGTTGTAGATTTTTTGCCTTCTTAATCCTCTCCGCCGTAACATAAGCGGGGTGGAAAGGGGTCGATATTAACACATGGAGATCAGGCATGTGCTTCTCAAGTTCTGCATCAATTACATTCGAACGGTGGTGTTAATACGAATCATGTCAAAACCAACAATACAAAACAAAACAAAAAATCACTACATTCAAATTCTAGAGAACTAATCTTCTATCAGGTATCCGTATTTCTGCAGGGTGTGAATTCTCCGACAAATTGATACATTTAGTACTAATATGGATGTTCTCAACCAACTCTTGTCGACTAGACATTTAGTTGTAGCCTGTCGGAAGTTTAACCGTGTTGAAACACCAAGTTAAGCCAATATAAACCAAATATGTTACAGAAACAGGTAGCATGAAAAATACTGACCAGAGTTTGGCCCTTCTTTGTCATCAGTGACAATATATTGATGACCTTTCGATTCGAGCCAATCTCTGATTCCCAAACCATTTTCGGCACAACCTAGAAAGTTTGGATTCATAGAAGCGTACTCATTTGCTTTATAGAACACCCCAACAATTTTCTTGCTTCCAGGACCAGCCTGTATGCACACACATATACCACAAAAATCACCATCAAACAACAACAACAGAAATCATATAATAAATTCTGATGACTCACAGAGTCGACTCAGATCGGAGTCCCCAGTTATTCTATTCTTTCTCTTTTGACTGTTCACTGCTACAGTGATACCCCTTTGTTCATCATTTTTTGGCTTCAGTTAAACGAATTATCAAGATAGTTTGAGATTAAGGTCTTAATTGACTGCATGCAATTACCGATCCATGAAAAACCGACTCGATAAAACCGATTCACATGAAATTCAACAACAAAACAGAGAAAAAAAGCAGAATTACAGAACAAAAAGTGGACTAAAAAACAAATGGGCAAGTGAAAAGAAGTTTACATGAAGGCATCTGTGAAGAAGAAGAGAAGGAGGAGATGGGTTCAAAATTCTTGAAGCAACAGAATTAGCAACTTTCTTCATCGCCATTTCTTCTTTTCTTTAATTACCTGATCATAAAATTCAATCGTACCCACCACAATTAATCACTATAAAACATCAAAAATTAAAGAAAGAAATTCATTCATAACTTTTTTAGACATAATCACATGGAGTCCATAAAGTGAACATGTACTTACCAGTGGAGTGGTTAAGTGGTGATAAGCTGCCTAGTGAAGAAGAAGAAAGAAGAAGTGATCAAATTGATAATGGGTTTGTTTCTGTCTCATGACTCTCAAACTTTTGTATTTATAACCCAAAAATTGATGTGAAAAATCAACGTCAAGTTTGAATTATTTTTTTGATTCTATCCAATGCCAATTTGTAACTTCTTTTGAACTCTTTTCTCATGATGCAGAGTAAGAGTACCGACTTCATATCACAACGTGTCGATTTCTATTCCGATGTTAGGACATTATTGTGTAGGGCTGCGTTTCATTGAATTATTATTAGTGGAACTGAAGGTTGGTAGTGTTTTGGTACCACATACAAAACCTGTGGGCTGTGGCCTATTTTTATTTTTTACTGCTCTATTTACTGCCAAGCAGTATTGTGTAAAATTACTATTCATATTACCACTAAAGAAGGAAACGCTTCTCTCTCTTTCTCTCTCCAAACCAAAAAAAAAAAACCTCTTCATCAACGTCTTGCTCAAGGATTATTATTTTTCTTTATTTTTAATAGATTTTCTAATATAATAAGATGTTGTTTTGTAATTTATGGTATCTTTTGACACATTTCTTCACCATTTTGGTGATTTTATCCAGAGGGATGTAGGGACAAATGGGGTCCCCCGACCCCACTTGTTTTTGAAATCCCATCCATATAGGCTTATAATTTTTGTAATTTACATGTCTTGTGGGGGGCAAATATGCTTGATAAAATTAAAATTTTATTTTTAATGGGGTCAAAATTATAAAATTCATATAAAATTAATACAAATGCATCAGATGTATGACGTAAAAACAAAAAAACGATCTAAATTACAATATCTAATTTTAGTCCAAACTTTTTATGATTTGATTTTCACTTAGTTAATACTAAAAAGTCAATAAAATGTCCAAAAAAAAAGAAACCTTATACGCATACCAAATTAGTATATACAGACTTTTACCATATGAATTTTCCCCACTTGGAAAAAAGACTGGCTCCGTCACTGATTTTATCGCTTTTTTGGTGATTTCTTCGCTTTGAGAGCGATATTTCTTCACTTTGATGGTGAGTTGTTCAATCTTTGTTGGTTGCTTCATGGCTTGTTATTCTAGATTCGAGAACATCGATGATTCAACACGGCATAGCTTTGAATTCATCTTCAACAAAAGAGATTTAGGGCATCCAGGTTTTTCGTTCACATATACAAGATTAAGGGCTAATCACTCCTTTATTTTTGGAGCATTTCTTGTTATAGAAGACAAACATTCAAAATGGTCGGAATTGATTCCGGATTATACCATCTTTTCTCTCTACTTTTCATACAAAAATTGGGTACCTTTGCGGTATGTTGCTCTTTCTCTTCGCGAATTACATGTAATTGGTATCTTTATTTGTATTTGGGTTATAAGTTTCTTGTATTTTGATGTTCTTTTTCTTGTAAACAATCATGTAATCACCTTTTTGGATTGAATGAAATGTGGTCTGATTGATCATAAAAAAAAAAAGTATTGTCTAAAATTAGAAAGCCCGGCAAAAATATCCTGGCGCATTGTCACATGCTTTCGGGTAGGAGCCATCATTCTCTTAAATTTTTTACCAACTCTTCATTTTAGAGTACAAGGTTTCTGGGTCGTTTTTGAAGGAGAAAATGGGTCATTTGTCCAAAAAAATTTAAAACACGGTTCAAATGGACGAGTAAAAAAAAATACGGGTGAAATAAAAAAAAAAATAAAGCAAGGATGAAATCGGATTTCATCCCGGCTTATACTTAAAAAATAGCAAGGATCTGGATCATCCTGTGTAAAATAAAAATAAGAAAAAAATATTTGAAAATGGAGATGAAACCGGTTACATCCCGCCTATTTTTAGATTTTTGTCCATTTAAACAGTATCTTTTTAATTTTTGGCTATTTAAACAGTATCAAAACCTAAGTGTCTTTTTCACCCAGAAATTGTTGATTTGGTCTTTTTGACCAATTTTGTGTTTTTGAAGTTAGTCTAAGAAAGACCGAAAAACAAAACTAAAATTATTTTTGATGAAAATGGAAGGGGCATTGTTCATAATTTGTGTGGTTAAGTTTTGAAATGGGAAGTTTTTATGTGTAGTCGATATGTTAACTAAGGAAGCGCAAAATAAAAAACCATTGTATATAACTTTAAATCGTTTAGATTTAGAAACTTTATTAATTTTATATCGTTTACATTTACAAACTTTATTAAGTATGTGAATATAAAAATACTATAATCTATAACAAATAATCATTATGTATCTAGATGACTAAACAAGAAGATTAAGTTGAAGTAGTGTATTATGTCGTCAATTGCATTGGTATGTCGTCGACTGCGTTGATTGTGTCGTCACCTACGAGCAGTCGAGCACAGAGGTATAGTTGGCATCATTCACTGTGTCTCTCGGGATTTAAAACTAGTATACGATTCCATTAGGGCCTGTCATGATATTTTTGTGGCCCCAAGCAAAATAAAAAATTGTGGCTCCTAATAGACAAGCCAATTTTTTTTTATTTTTGTTAGAGGGAGAGTAAAAATGGATTCGAGGAGTGCAAAAATCGTACTTAACTCGGTAGTCACAACCGGTTTTATACATTTGCATAAATCAGACAAAATTATCCTCACTGGACCCGCACGATTTTCAGAAACACTTACTTGTTTCCAAACTGGTTAAGGTTAACCATAAAATTACACCAAAACTTAACTTCCATTAATAGAGACGAGTTTTATTCTTGCCATTGTCATTCTAATCTAAAGACGTGTAATCAACCTGTAAGTATAGGAGAAACCCTTAGTAATAAATAGGGAAATACATCACGGCTTGCAGGGATTGATTGAGTAAGTTATTTTTTAAATGTGACAGTTTGTAATCAATCTGTGAATACAGGAGAAACCAAAATTAGCTGTAACAATTTGAGATGCTAATAGACCGAGAAAAAAAAAGAAAAAATTACTACTAATAGTTCCAATCACATCAGGAAACAGAGAATAATAGACCCTCATTCATTAACGAACATCATTCGTAAAACAACGGAAACTACGACTAAGTGATGCATGATGCTTTTTTTTATAGAGGGTCAAAGTAGATATGTTTTATAATAGGATATTTGTTCAATGGCAGAGAGGATTAAAGATTGGCAATGCAGTTTATGTTTTTAGTTAATGGCAGAGAAGATTAGGGTTTGACGAGGGAGTTAATTTTTTTTCTTTTGATGTTGAATGGTGAGCTTCGTGTAGCCTTTAAGGGTAAATTCGTCTGATTCATACATATGTATATAAATCGACCGGATCACCGAGTTAAGTGCGATTTTTGCACTCCTCGGATCCATTTTCGCTCTCCCTTTAACAAAAATCTTTTTTTTTTTTTTTTAATTTCTAGAATACCTAATCTTACATTACATGCTTGTATATTATTTATTTCGCAAGCAAAATGGAACTCTAAAGTAAATTATGAAGGCAGAATTCGGGGGTATGCATTACTTCTCCCAACCAAATGCATTACTAAGTCTTATGGGGTGTTAGTCTAGCACCTAGACTAGCAGTCAGGACTACCTCCTAAGTCTTATGGGAGTGCTAATCTAGTAGCTAGATTAGCAATCAAATCCACCAAATTTGAATGGTTCGCTTTAAATCTCAACCGTCAGATCAAAAATAAATCTCTCATTGTTAACCATTCCGCGAAAAAGTAGTTTTTCAAGCGCTGAATCATTCAGCATAACTATCTAGCATGCTACTTCACATGCTAGCAACTGGTAGGAGAGAGAACTAGTGTTAACTTTTTTGCCACACTTTTTTTTAAATTGCAACACTTAAGTGCTAATCTAGCACCTCTAATCTAGCCCATAAGACTTAGTCTAGGGCTATCTTGATATTTTTGTGGCCCCAAGCAAAATAAAAAATTGTGGCTCCTAATAGACAAGCCAATTTTTTTTTTTTTGTTTCTAGAATGCCTAATCCTACATTACATGCTTGTATATTGTTTATTTCGCAAGCAAAATGGAACTTAAATTATGAAGGCAGAATCGGGGGATATGCATTACTTCTCCCAACCAAATGGGTCTGTTAAGGGGTGTTTTGGGGGCAAAAATACTAAAATACCCTTCCCTCAAAATAAAAATAAAAAAACGAAATTTTATCCCCCATTTCCATCTTCACCTCTTATTAATCTCTTTTAGGGTTAGGGGCTTTGTTACTCCCCATTCCCTTTCAAATTCGAAATTTTTCCCATTCCCTTTCAAATTTTCTTCTCCTTCTCTGTCGGTTCCTCACTTTGAAAACATTTTTTTTTCTTTTACATTCTAAGTGATGAAGACCATGCCTGAGATAGATGAAGACCATGCCTAAGTGATGAAGCCCATGTCGGTAGTGATGAAGACCATGCTTGGTATAGATGAAGACCATGCCGGAAGTGATGAAGACCATAGTGATGAAGACCATGTCGAAATAATTTTTTTACATCGCCGGAAGTGATGAAGACCATGCCGGAATTGGTGAAGAACCATGCCGGAAAATGGTGCCGGCATTCTTGGTAACTAACATTCAATGTCGTAACTAAGTGTCGGCATGCTCGATAGAAATCTATCAATGCCAGTAGTCAAGTGAAAAAAAAATGAAGTTTCCTGGATACTTTTCATCATGTGCCGACATAGAAATTTAAGCAACATACTATGCCTAAGATAAAACCAGGCATGCTCGAGAATTAATCGATTGTCGCGAGTGGACTGAGGAAAACCAAAATAAATAGGTTTTGAAGATCAAAACCAGAAAATTTTGACCCCCGGATAGTGGCAAACATTTATGAAAATTTCCAACAAATGCCGGTATGGTTTTTTAGGTTGAATACAATGCCGGCACCGAGCTATTTCAAATTGCAACAATGGTGGATTTAAAGAAAAAAATCAATTTTTCAACCTCTTAGCAAAGAATTCTCTCTTCACAATCATCCTCCACTTTCACCAAAAAGTTCCCTCAAAAAAAAAAAAATCCATCTTTCTACTCTCATCTCATTCACCCAAATACAAATACATACTAATCATTTAACAAATACTTAAGATTTTTACTAATTATTATTAATCACTAAACCTGATTAATGAGGGGTAAATTAGGATTTAAAACAATACTTAGATAAGGGGTGACCCCAAATTGATATCTAGATCCATTTTTTATCCTTTTCTTATATCCCCAATTCCTTTTTATATCCCAATTTCGTGTTCTAAATTATCTACTTAAGTTAGTTTAGAAAATTATGTATGGTTAAGATAATCGTCTAACAAAATTTCACAACACGAAATATCTTACCAAAAAAAAAGTCGGAGGCTTTTTCTTTCCTTATCGGCACAAACCTGGCAATACGCATATAATTATATGGCGTAACACAGGTCTTAGTCTAAAGTACTTGTTTAACTTACACTATGGTGGGTTTGGAATAGAATTTTAAAGGTGGAATCATAAGGAATGATTAATTATAATTTTCCAAACGGGAATCATGGGTCCAGGATTTGGTAGAATTACGTTTTCTTTCCTCTCAGATGTTTGGACACGAGGAGAATCGCTATAGAGGAATCACGAACTAGAGAATAGGAGAGAGTTTTCAAAGAACTCCCCCATATGGAGTCTTGCGACCCTCCCCCAAGATTTCTTGGGAAACTTATCAAAGGGATTTATGGACCCATATTTTTTTAACTCTAAATCCCATTATATATATGCAATTTTATGATTTGAATCAATGAATGCTCAATCTATGTATTTGAAATTCTTTAATGTATTCAATAAAACTCTATAAATCCTAGGAATTTATATTGAGTTACCAAACACACAAGGACGAAATATGATTCCAAAAAAATTTGGAATCCCATTAGATTATAAATTCCGTAAACACAAGTCTTTCTAAAACAAACCGGCCATAATTTTTATCTTTATTAAATTCTTATCCCAGTACTCAAATATGCTATATACAATCATGTTGATTTGTTGTCACCGGTCAACCATGCAACTACCGTCACTACACCAAACAAATTAAACAGTATTTGTGTGGCCTCCTTATATTTGTGGCCCCAAGCAAGGCTTTCATTGCTTGTATGGCAGGGCTGGCCCTGGATTCCATCCTTGTCTCTCTAAATCAGGGAGAGACTCATGATTCTCTGTGTGGTAGGTCATTTGATTGCCAAGGCCACTGAAGTAAATATTTGAGTCACAAAGTTGGCAGGCAAATAACTAAAGATCAAAATGAAAAAAAATAATAAAAAAGCGTAGCCTAAGGACAAATTGTGGGTTTACACTTTACACAATAAAAATCGAAGAATTAATATGTATATATTTATTTTTATTTTTTGATTCAAAAATGATTTATATTGATCTAAATATGATGATTACAGATCGTGAAATCTTGCTTTTGCACAATCTAGAATATCTTGTGGAAGATTGTTAACACATTCAAAATTTATCCTATCAATTCTGGCTTTCGTTGCTACTTTAAATCTATTAACTGCTTGACAAGAGTAAAACTCATGATTTTGCAAGAGATATTTGATGTCAAGGATAGTTCCTTGATTCATCCAATGAACATAAGAATTTTGTTTTCTTATTGACTTCACTAAATTTCATTATCAGACTCAAAAACAGCTTTGGTGTAGCATCTAGCAATTGCCCATCCCACTGCACGTTTCATGGCCAAACATTCTAGCTTCTCCACCTCTTGATCATCTATCATTCCCCTATTGAAAAAGCACCCTTTAACTCGAAGGCAACGGCCTACAAAATTTCTCACTATTAATCAAATCCCTCATGTACAAGGTGTTTTAAGAAATTGTTAGAGCACTGCTCGGTCGAACTCTCATGCGTTGTTATCTCAAGCATGTTTGTCAATGTTAGTGATAAAAACTATAAGTCTTGATTTCTAGCCTATTTATAGATGTCTCGGACTAGGACATAGATTGTGTAGTTGAGATTAGACTTCATGATGTTCATCATTTGAAGACGAAGAACTACTGAGGGGAGCTTGTGGAACTTCATCGACAAAAGGTGTGTGGATACTGAAACTCATCTATCACTTGGAAAATCTATTTCTACTCTATCTCCTATATTGAGACATAAGTCGTATTACGATATAGTTTTCTATATACACATTTGAGATTTATTTGAGTTTATCTCGCTTACATATTTCTCGAAATATGTGTTGGCAAGCTTTCACTTCGACCAAGTTCATCTTATATCATGTGAAAATTTCCGAGTAACATCTTACATTGTTTGTGTGATACAATCATTTGGTGTAGTATTAGAATGTTTCGTTATGATTATTTCAATATCTTGAAATTTCCTTTGATGCTAATAGTGTGTGAAAACGGCTATTGTCATCCTCTAAGAAAGTTTCAATGATTGAAATAAAGAGCTTAGAATCATGTAACCATGTTTGGATATAAACATAGTGTGTTATCACATTTGTGTGTAAGTCCAAAACCGGGAACCTGAAGTATGCATACCCGTACGCGTACTGGCGGTTGTTGGATGTCTAGGCAAGCATGCGTACTCGTACGCATACTGGCGGAAGTCTCATGTCCGTGAATTTCTGCTGGAGTTTGGAATGTAAATTGGTATGCGCACCCGTACGCGTACTGGCGTAACCAAACTCGGTCCGGCTACTTAAGTATGCGTACACGTTTGCATACTTGAATTGGTTACTTTCTAAAATTGGTTGTGTACATGAACTTAAACATTTATAAATTCAGGAATGCAATCTTTGCAAATCGTGGCTATAATGTTCATTAATTGATTCAAGTGAATCACACCGATTTTGCTTCAATTGTGTTCTTATATACTGCTATGAGAATATAACAATTGAACGGCTCTTTAACTAGTTTCATTTGAGTCATTTGAACTAGTTATGGTTAAGATGAGTAAGGTTGATATGAGAGTAGTCATATGGCTAACTTCGGTTAATTACTTGTGAGCCAACATAGTGTACACGTTTGGGTACAGTTACATAAACCTAAATGAGGGTACCTTTCATTTGTGTGTAACAAGCTAAGTTCGATATAACAGTTGAAAGAAATTAGCTTGGTTGAATCAGGTTTTTCATCTAACGGTGAATATTGAATGCTTGTTACCAAGGTAACTTGGATTGCAAACCCTAATTTGAAAACTATATAAAGGAGAACTCTAACAACTGGGAAACCTAATCCCCACACCTCATGTGTGTTACTAGTTGCATAAACTAGAGTCGATTCTCCTTTAACCTTAGGTTTCTTTGAGACCCTGTAGGTTAACGACTTCAAAGACTTCATTGGGATTGTGAAGCCAGACCCACCTATTTTCTTTGAAGTTGCGTGTTCTGATCTTGCCCGATTCTATCATATTGAGTACAATTGAAATAATTGACTCGAGAGTAATTTCTCCGATAGGCAAGATAAAAGTAATCACAAACATCTTCGTCTCATCGTTTGTGATTCCACAATATCTTGTTTCGCTAGTCGATTAAGATTATTGTGAGGTGATTGATAATACTAGGTCGTTCTTCGGGAATATAAGTCCGGTTTATCAATTGGTTCCTGTTCACCTTGATTTATCAAAAGACGGAACAAAAGCTCTTGGGTATTTCTGTGGGAGACAGATTTATTCAATCTATAGACTTTTCTGTGTGAGACAGATTTTTTTATCAAGTCTTCGACTTTGGGTCGTAGTAACTCTTGGTTGTGGGTGAGATCAGCTAAGGGAATCAAGTGCGTAGTATCCTGCTGGGATCAGAGACGTAAGGAACACAATTGTACCTTGAATCAGTGTGAGATTGATAAGGGTTCAACTACAGTCCAGTACGAAGTTAATTGGTAGTAGGCTAGAGTCTGTAGCGGCTTAATACAGTGTGGTGTTCAAACTGGACTAGGTCCCAGGGTTTTTCTGCATTTGCGGTTTTCCTCGTTAAAAAATTCTGGTGTCTGTGCTATTTCTTTTCCGCATTATATTTTTTTATATAATTGAAATTTCACAGGTTGTGCGTCAAGATCAATCAATTAGAATATCCAACTTTGGTTGTTGATTTAAATTGATTGACACTTGAACATTGGTCTTTGGTACCATTCAAGTTGTTTCACATAATAATCAGGCTCGTGGATTTATATCTGTTTGATTTGATGATTACATTGTGAAAAAGAGATATTAAACTCTTTGATATACTTTACTCTAGATTGAGTCTGACTGTCTAGTTGATTCTCTAGAAAGTATATTGGAGTAAGTTCTCTCAGATTGCCAAACAAATTGTTGGATGTGGTTGTTAGACCCCCCGTATTTTCAGAAATGATGCATCAATGTTAATTTTAACATATTCTCTATATGGTGGATCCTATTTGTGAACCTGCAATTGTAATTTTCCATTAGTAGCAATAGCAGTGTTATTATTAGATCCACAGTTGTCCACCAGAGTAGCAATATTACTCATGGATGTGAATCTGTTTAGCTTGACATTCTGAAAAATAACAACATACTTATCTTTCCAGATTGTCCAAAGAGTGGTCATAAGAAATTTTAGTTTATATACTCTTTGTCATAAAGGGATACATTACCTTGATTGGCTCCTACATCAAACCTGCTTATTATCCAATGCAATAAGTCGCAATGCATAAGTAAAACATTACTGATATTTATATTAACACCGAGCCACAAAGATTTAGCATAAGGACAATCTAGGAATAGATGATCAATTGTTTCAAGATTGGTATTATAGATACTACAATGAACATGTATATCATGCTTGTATCAAGAAATCTTTTGCCCTAGTTTGGACAATATTTCTAAGGCATTTCCAGACCAAGAGCTTGACTTTGTAAGGGACTTTACACCTCCAAAGATATTTCCAGACATTACGAGAGACAAGATGGTTATCCATATTACTAGTTTAATAGTTGCAGAGCACTTTATAAGCACTTTTGACTGAAAAAAAAAAATCCTTTCTATCAGGTTGCCAAATTAAGGTATCAGAACCATACATAGAAACCCGCATAGCCAAAATCTCAAAAGCAGTATCATTATAAAAAAAAAATGATTAATCAGTTGGACACTCCAAACTTTAGTTCCTGGCAGGAACAACTCATTAACAAAGGTTAAACTAGAGCCAATATTCATATCAGTTGGTTCAGGAAGAAAGTCAAGACCAATCACCCATTTGTCAAGCCAAATTTTCGTTTTACTACCACATCCAATAGACCAAAAGCTATTTTCCTTAATAAAATATTAATACATCTATATATACCTTTTCATATCCAAGAACTATTCTCACTCAGTTTGTCTCAATGTAGTTAATATCGGATACCGGTTTGTCTCGGCCGGGGACCGGTATACTGGTACAACATTGTATCGGGAGATTTTGGTTTCAAATATCGGTGCAATATCGGTTCTAAATTTATATCTATAATTTTTATGACAAACATTTGTTTTACACATCAAAGATGGGAAGATGCAAGAACTGGAAAAGATAAAATTTATATCTATAATTTTTATGTTATGATGATGATGAGAAGATGCAAGAACTGGAAAAGATAAAATCAATTAATCACAAAGGAGGAAATCTACAACAAAGATATATCAGAATTAATAAATAAATTCATCATTGAACAATTAGATACAAATAAATCATACAAAGAAAAACAAAATCACAGCAAAAGAAGAATTTAATAATCAAAACCCGAACCTCTTGATCAATTGAATCTCGCCATTGAGATTGAAAAGAAGAGTTTTTTCGGCTGTGAAAAAGGGTTTCTGATAATTGTTTTGCTGAACATTCGAGGAGAATCATGAGATTTAGGGATTTTATCACATATCAGAGAATTCCTAAAATGCCCTGATGTTCACAGCAAATTCTGAAACTATCACATATCGAAAAATCAGTTGTATCGTTTTCGTGTATATCGTCCTATCTTATCGGCAGAAAATCGTATCACGATATTGCTATTTCCGTTACGATCTACCACCGGTACCGATAATATCGCCGATATTTCGGCCGGTACGGGCGATATTAACTATACTACTTTGTCTAAATGTAGAAAAATGTCACTCTTAAAATATTTAGATTCTAGAATTTGGATTCATAATTCCTCATCTTTAGAACTAATTTTCCAGGATAGTTTCATGATCAAAGCCTTATTGAAATTTTCTAAGTTTCTAAAGCCTAAACCACCTAATTCCTTAGGCTTATTGAGAGCAGTCCAAGCAAAAAATTAATACCTTTGTTATTTTTGTGCCCTCACCAGAAGTTCATTTGAAGAGTATTCAGCTTATCGGTAGTAGTTTTAGGAATCTCAAAATAACCCATTAGTTAATTAGGGAGAGAATTAAGCACAAATTTTACTAAAGTAGTTCTACCTACTTGGTTTAAAGAGATACTAACCCAATTATTTATCCTAGCTTCAAACCGTAGGCAATACATTTCGGTCGACGGTTTTGCCCAAAAACCGGACCGACCGACCGTTGTGCAACCCTAGCTATGATCCTTGGAAACTTTGTTGGTCTGTTCAGGGAAGTAAGGACAACAGAAGCAACAATGCTGAATAAGGATGTGAGTGATGTATTAGCTGCATTAAGCATGGAAATGGAAATACAACTTGAAGCATCCACTACCATGTTGAAGCTAACAACAACATACTCATCTGGTTCACCATAGGCTTTCTGAACAAAGATATAATTGGTGTCTCAGTCTCTTAGACCAGAACTATCACCAAAGAAATTCTTTGCAAGTTTAAATTAGAAAGGTTTCTTGTAAAAAAAAATTTTTATTATTATTTTGTGCATCTGCGTACAAGATATCACCATATCTATTCATTCTCTATATGGAGTTCTTCTCAAGAATGCTTTGTAAGGCAGAAAGCTTAAAGAAAAACCAAGGAATCAAACCAAGACAGCATAGCCCAAGCATCAATCACTTACTATTTGTTGATGACTGCATTCTCTTCTGTAAAGGCAAAGATCAAGATATTAGGAATCTCCTAGACATCATCAGCAAATTCAGTAATGCTTCAGGCCAAGTGGTAAACTTCAACAAATCCAGTGTGTTCTTCAACAAACATATGCAACCATAGAGATGTTCTCATATCACAGGTATACTTCAAATGATGACTATGGGTTTAAATGAGAAACATCTTGGCCTGCCTCTCTTTTTGGGCAAGAATAAGAGAAAGAGTTTTAAACCAATAGAAGAAAAGGTTCAGAACAGGTTAAGCACTTGGCAAGGAAAAATAATTGATCAAGCTGGTAGATTAACTCAAGTCCAGTCAGTGCTGGGTACTAGGGCTAATTACTAGATGGGCTGCTTCAAAATGCCAAAGTATGTCATTGATTCCATTGACAGAGTACAAAGAAGATACTGGTGGAGAAAGGACAACAAGGAAGGAATGAATCCAATTTCTTGGGGTGTTGTTTATAAACCAAAAAGGCTTGGAGGAATGGGCTTCAAAAACACCACAAAATTCAATGATACTCTGCTTGCAAAATTGGCTTGGAGAATGATTACAGATCATAACTCCCTCTGTGCTAGAATCCTTAGAGCTAAATACTTCCACAACAAAGACCCTTTATGTGATAAAATTACTTCTCATGGTTCATGGATATGGAAAAGCATATATAAAGTTCTATAGATTGTTAAGAAGTACTATATTTGGAGTGTTGGTGATGGCTTAAGAATAAAAATCTGGAGGCATAATTGGATTGCAAACACACATCACACACAACTTTCAAATGCAACACAGTACTTAGGAAATAATGATACAGTTCAGAGCTTAATTCAGCAAGAAACCAAACAATGGAATGTTCAAAGATTAGATCAAGTCTTCAACATCACAGAAAGTAAGAAAATTCAGGAAATAAGAATCTCTGAAAATACCAGAGATACTCCCAACTGGATCTTAACAAGAAATGCTACCTTCACTGTCCAGTCTACCTATAAAGCTTTAATCCAAGAAAACAATGGAGAATGCATCAGCAAAGAAGAGCAGAAATTCTAGTTGAAGATATGGAATTTAAAGCTTCCTTACAAGCTCAATTTATTTCTCTGGAGATGCTTAAAAGGCATTCTTCAAACAAGAACAAGAGTTGGAAGGCACATTCAGTTGGAAGACTATAACCGCCCTTTCTGCAAGCAAATACCAGAGACATACATGCATATCCTTCTGCACTGTGATCTAGCAAAAGTTATCTGGTTCACCATCTTACCAAAATCCATGCACTCTCAACATCACTTCAATTCTCTGCAAGAATGGATCAAATCCTGGAATCAAGACCAGAGCATCATCTCTTTTAAAAAAGAGAAAAGTATCCTTTTAGCAACAGTTATAATGTGGCAAATATGGAAATTTAGATGCATGACAGTCTTTGAAGGAAAAATCTCACACCCTAACAACATCATAATGAGCATTAGACGATTTTGCATGATATATAATATTATAGGTTGTGAGACTAACTCTATGTGAAAAAACAAAACTTGTTCAACTAAGAAAAAATAGGAGAAACCCCCTGAAAATTGGTGGAAGTTAAATTTTGATGCTGCTTTTGATAAAGACAAAAATATTTGTGGTATTGGTCTAATCTTAAGAGATTGTGCAGGGAGATTTATGGAGGCCATGGTGAAAGTTACAAAGGCTAGATATGCTGAGCAGGGAGAAGCTTAGCTCTTATAGAAGCAGGGGAATGGATAAAGAGTAGAAGTTGGAAAAATGTTATCATTGAAGAAGATTGTAAGACTGTTATTGAAGCCGTGACTTCAAATTTTGTTAACTCTAGCTGGCAGGACCATAATCTTCTTTCGGATATTAGTAGGACCGTAAAATCTATTAGTAATATCAAATGTGTTTTCTCTCCTAGGACTGGTAATGAAGTGGCTGATGGATTAGCCAAATATGCCAAGAAGTTTGAGTGTAATCAAGTGTGGTCTGAAAACCCACCAAGATGTATCCTCTCAACTCTTGATATGGACAACTCTATGTAATATGGTTTTCCTTTGAGTAATGAATTTGCTTTTATGATAAAAAAAAAAAAGATAGAAATTTTATAATTTTGTGCATCTGCGTACAAGATATTATTAGCTTTGGAAATTATATAGTGAATCCATTGGACCGAAAAAAAACCTCTCTCTAAAAAAAGATCTCACACCTGAACCTGTTAACTTGGGGGTTCCCCCCCCCCCCCCCCCCCGGAAAAACCAGATCTACAATTCTTTCATGAAAAACCTTCGATTCCTAGGCTAATTCGCTTTCCACCGGCCCTACGACACTAATTGGATCGATGATGCTCATATTTTGTGATATTCTCTTTTGTTCCTGGCTCCTGATTTCCTATTTACTTTGCTGTTGTGTTGAATGGATTTTCAAGGAGGGTTTCTCATATCTTGGTCTCCTATAGCTTAATTGGTTTTTTGGCCTAGTTTTAGGCGAATATTATCTCACTTTTAAACCAATTCTCCTTGAACCTGTATTGTGTTTCTCTACAAGGTTGTTTTGTTCTTCAGATGTTTCTCGACTCGTAAGGTGTTTTTGTTTTGTTGGTGGGTTCCTCTCCGGTGCAGGCCTTCTGTGTTCTTGTGTTATGCCTGGTGTTTAGATTTGAAGGTTCAAGGTAGCTTTTTATGTCAGGGATTATGGGAATTCTGTTTTACAGCCTAGTTTGGTTTGCTATCTGGATATTTTTGTGTTTTAAGACCAGATATGCGTTTATCTTGTGAGATATCTGTTATGTTGAAGTTATGGGACATTGTTTTAGTTTTTGGGAAGTTAGGGGACATTGTTTTGTTGGAATTATCTGCAGAAGCTTTTGTTACCGATAAAACATCTTTGAAGATCAATATCTCGTATTGAAGAATCATTTGCTTAACTGCCTTATGAAGAAACCTTTAACTATAAGAGTTGGCTTCTTCAACCAGAATATGCTATTCAACTTCTTTTGTGCGCAGAGGTGGAACCAGCAAGATCAATCATCTTATCATCTTATTGATAACAGTTTTAAGGAATCAGGAAATTGCTACACTATTATCACAAGAGAAGGCTACAAATCCTAATTAGATGCTAATGGGTCGGTGCAGCCACCATCTTAGTAGTTTCTCGGCATTATTAGTATAATCTTAGATAGTATAATTATTGCAGTATGTTGGTTTGCAAACTTTAGTTTACTTGATGTATTTAGAAGTCTGTAGAAGTTTGTTGTCTATAATTGTTAACTTAATTAGATCTTTCTAATTAAGTATAGTCCAGGTCTAGAACCGTATAGTCTTGATAATTGGGCCACGAATTCAGATAAATCTCATCCAACTAAAGGCTCAAGTCAAAGGCTTTCTATGGATCAAGAAGGGCAAAAAAAAGACGAACATGTAACGTGCGGGCTGTACACCTCAACATCTGGACTCAAATGTCTGAATAGAGCCACGGATCAACTGCATCGAAACCAACCATCAACAAACAAGTTCCTTAGGGCACCTCGGTGTCCACCAAAAGTACAACTTTTCTTGTGGAAAGTTTTGAACGAGGTCCTATTGACTCTTGACACCCTGAACCATATCCACATCGCAAATTCCAACCCCTTTCCCCGATGCAATTTCGACCCGAAGACTACTGCTCACATTTGGACTCACCTACATGATGCTGAAGTTTCTGGAAATGCCAATCAAATTATATCTACCATGTCCTCTTATGTAATAGCTCTTTAGTAGTTTAAATAAAATTTTATGCTTCACACACACAAAAAAAAAATGGAAATTATAAACAACCTTAAAATATATAAGGAGATTTTTTGTTTTTTTTTGAAGCAATATATGTATAAGGAGATAATGTTCAATTGCAATGGAAAATTCAAGGGTTAATTTGCGTTACCTCCCCTGGCCAAGATCATAATTAGCGTTACCTCCCCTACAGAAATTAAATTAGTGAAACCTCCCCTCGTTACATTTTCCGTCCAAAACTGGTTATCCTAGTCACAGCTTTGTACACGTGACCAGATTTTACACTTGGACTTTGACTTTCCTGAATACCTCCCCTGGCCAAGATCATAATTAGCGTTACCTCCCCTACCGTTTTTTACACGTGGGAAAGTCAAAGTCCACGTGTAAGAATCTGGTCCACGTGTACAAAGCTGCTGACTGGGATAACCAGCTTTGGACGGAAAATATAACGAGGGGAGGTTTCACTAATTTAGGCTTAGTTTGGTATTGCTGCAGCTTTTGTAAAAGCACTTTTCTGCTGTGCGTTGATGTCTTTGTCTTTGAGAAAAAACAGGTTAGACGTTTGGTAAAATATTAATTAAAGTTGAAGCCGATTAAAAAACAATCAAAATGTGTTTGGTAAAATTTGATTCAACCATTGTTGTTGTAACAAATGACAAAAACAGACATATCACTCATGGTAGTTTTATTCAATTTTATTGGGTTTAAAAATAATTAATTTTTTTACTATATAATATTAATGTTCATACTAATTACCACTATTATTATGATTGTTAAGAAATTATTTTACTTAACAATTAAGTAATTATTTAATATTTGTTTTTATTTTTACTGTTGACAAATTAAGTAATTATTCACGCAAAAAATGAAACTAAAATTAAGTAATTATTTAATATTTATTTTTATTTCTACTGTTGACAAATTAAATAAATGGTATATAAAATAGTTCGAAATAACAAAAAATAATAATATTTATAGAATGCAATATAAGAAATAGTAAAAAATTGATTGTATATAAATTTAAGGGTAACTTTTTGTCATTTATAAAATAAAGTAGGGATAAAAAAGATAAATCAAGCATTAAATTTATGTGGGACCACAAATTATGTTTTGTAGCTTTTAAAAAGCTCCTCCTATAAGAGCTTTTAAAAATTGAGGAATTTGGGAAGTGCTTTGGATAAAAAGCACTTTAGTTTTTTTTTTACCAAACACCAACTTCAAAATTTATTGACATATATAGGTTTTAAAAGTGCTTTTGAAAAAAAATAAGCATTACCAAACTCAGCCTTAATTTATGTAGGGGAGGTAACGCAAATTATCCCAAAATTCAACTATTCTCCCTGCAAATGTACTCTCCACCCGTAATGGTCAAGAGGGGTAAAAATCGACTTTTAACAGGTTTGGAAATAAACGGATCAAAATAGGGTAAGAAATACGATTTTCCTTTTTCCCTCAAATTCCATGGCTTCTTCTCCTCCTCCACGTCGTTCTTTCAGGGACTTCACTCTGGCAGACATGATAGATTTTATCGACCTCCAACTTGATGAAACCAATTATCTTTACTGGAGGTGCAAGATGGAATTAGACCTTCCAAGGCATGATATGCTCCAATACATCGATCCAAAGGTGCCAATTCCTCCAACTGAAACCCTAGATTGTACTACAAACAAATTAATCCCAAACCGTAAGTATGAAGAATGGATCAAAGTTGATCAATATATACTTTTCCAATTCATTAGAACCATAAGCGAACCTGTGATTTTGAGTCAAATCAGTGGATTCAAAACTTCTCGAGAAGTTTGGCTTCATTTAGAGAAATCGTTTTTCGACCAACACTCACTTAGGGTTCCTGAACTTCGACATCAGTTGTTAACATTAAGAAAAGGTGATGATCATCGTGATGATTACCTGAGACAAATTAGTAAGATTAGTAAGGTTTTAAGGTTCGTTGGACATTCAGTAGATGAAGATGATTTGGTTCGTTTTGCACTCGGAGGATTAGGCGAAGAACATAATGATTTTATTCAAGGTATTTTGGCACGTCCTCACCTTCCTGCTTTCTATGAATTACGTGAGCTTTTAATCGAGGAAAATATCATATGATTGTTGAATACTTTTACTGCTTGGTTTCTAGGAAGATTTCTCTGTACACATGAAATGAATAAAAGCTTTGTGGTTTTAGCATGATTATGTTTATGGGTTTAGCTGGAAAAAGTGTTCTTGACCCAATTCTGGGTTGCATTTTGGATAGAACAGAGTTAAATGAATGGTTAGTAAGATTTTGCATCTGTGGAACAGCGGAAGAGCTGATCCTTTTCCGGCTTTTTTTGGTCATCACAATCTTGCACATTGTTTTCTAATAAACTAATAAGACATGTTTTTTTATAAACCTGAGATTTTGTTCCTTGTTACGCTCGGACAAATGAAATTGAAACATTTGTTCTTATTCTTGTGGATCGAACTTCATCGAAGATACTGAACTGACCATACAGTGCATAACACTATACTAGTGGCATATATGGAGATTTTTATGGCAGTCAGGTTGCTCACTGGCATACTTATGTTCATCAAACAAAAAAAATCTTTGTTCACGCTTACAATTGAATGTTTCTTATATCTATCTGATACAAAACTAGTCTAAGAAACCAAACAAGTAATACAGAAATGTCCTAGGTTTGAGACACATTGCATCTCCTGTCTATAATGGAAACATTGAACTTCCCTCGTATTGTCTTGGGAAAAGTATGTCGTGTCATGGTGTCAGACCTGTAGCGGCTAGGTCCGATACAGGCATACAGCCAAATTTTGAACTAGGAAGTAAGATCCCTTGGTCCCACTAGAGGTGTAAAACGTGTACCGACCAAAGACAAATTCTCTAAGACACGAAGTCGCGTGCTTCACGTGCCATGTGTCGTGTCATTGTCGGCTAACGATTTAAACGTGTTGTGCCGTGCTGTGCTTTACTAGTCAAAAGCTAGGCACAGCACAGCCCACGGGCACAGCACACGAATAAACGTGCCGTGTTGTGCCGTGCAGGCACACGTGTTATAAACAATTTGAAATCACTTAATGTATACATTAAGTCGGACATTATCACAAGAATTTAATTAGACAACAT
This sequence comes from Papaver armeniacum, assembly GCA_023531295.1. NCBI lineage: Eukaryota > Viridiplantae > Streptophyta > Magnoliopsida > Ranunculales > Papaveraceae > Papaver > Papaver armeniacum. The sequence continues at coordinate 324,868 of JAJJWW010001302.1, forward strand.
ATCATTTGAAATTATTTCAAGTAAAATTAAAAAGTTTATTCAATAAAAAGAAATAGCCCATCAAATATAAAATTGGATTATTGTCATGTAAATTAATGTTCTAGTTAAATATAGGTGACGACATTATAACAACGATATTGAAATATATTTTCCAAATATTAAGGTATTATATGCGTTGTTATAAATAAGCCAACATAAAATGTTAAAAACTAGCTAGAATAGTGACTCTTTTATGAAATATACGAGAAAATGTGATGTATTATGCCTTGTTATATGGTGTATTTGTACATGTTATGACGTGCTCTCTTAACGTGCTGGGTTAGTGGGCCACGTGCTTATCCGTGCCGCGTGCCGTGCTATCTTATCGTGCCAATTAGTCAAACCCAAAGACGTCCCATTTAACTAACGTCCGTGCCGTGTCCGGGCTAAGTCACGTGGCCGGGATGGCTGTGCTCAAATTTTAGCGTCTTTGTCGGGTTGTGCTCGTGCCGGGCACAACCCAATTTACACCTCTAGGTCCCATGTAATCGCTTATCTAACATCGGCATCGCAGCACATCTTGTGTAGACCGAGTAAAGCAGAAAGATGATTCGTCATTGTCTAGGTCCCAGATTCGACGGTGAATGACATTTTTTCCCCAGATTGGGGAGATGATTTTCTCAAGCGAGTGTTGATAGTTGATGTGATTGAATCCAGATTCTGGTTTGGGCAAAAAAAAAAGTTAACCGGGTTGGAAGAAAGAGAAGCCATTGTGAAAAGGTTTTCGGTGGGTATATAATACAATCTTGGTATAGGGGCGGCATGATTTAGTAGAGGGGCGGCATTCTAATAGGACAAAAAGGGTCATTACATGATCATTCAAGGTGTCCCTTATAAAAAAACTGGAAATGATAAATTAACCCTTATTATTGATAACCTAGTTTAGTGATGATAATCAAGTTTAGTGTTAATGATTAATTTCACTTATATTAACTCAAAATCAAAACCAAAATCAGATATTTAGAGTTAAAAAAAATTAGAGGAGAAGGTCAATCTCAATCAATTGAAGAAATTAACCAATAAAATGAAGAAGCAGGAACTGAAAATGACCGGATATACTTCTAAATTAGTCCCAACTAGCTTTTTGTTGCTCAAAGTTATCTAAAGTACGTAAAAAATTCAATTTATTTACATTTTCAGAGCTAATTACGGTTGGAATTTTGCTCATAACTAATCGTAAATCGAAGTTACAGTTCGTAAAAGATGAACTACCAACCGTAACTGGTTAAATTTGAAGAAAACACAATGGTAAAATCAGTTACGGTTGGTAACTAAATGTTTTCGATACCAACCGTAATCGGAGTTACTTGTTTCAGTAAACTAAAATAGTTACCAACCAGAATCGAAGAAAATTCTCGAGATATAAGAACATACGGTTGGTAATTGAACTATTACCAACCGTATTAACATCAAAATCTCCAGTTATGGTTCGTAATTGAGTTAAAATCAACCGTAACTCGCATAACAGAAATTTCAATTTCAATTTTCATACAAAACCCTAATTTTTGATACAAAATTAACTTAAATCCAACACGATAAACTTAACCCTAACTCGTGTTTTTTCCAAACATTTTTCAAATCGCCAATTAATCGAAGACGATGAAATTTTCAGTTTTAATGGAGGTTACGGTTGATGGAGGAGAAGAGAAGATGAAGAAAAAGATGAAAAAAAAAACTGATTTGATTATTTCTGATTCATTAGGTTTAAAAAAATTGATTTGATTTTGGTTGATTTAAGGTGAAAAGGGTAATCTAGTCAATTTACATCCCCTTTAGGACATCCCCTAACCAACTAAAGGGACATTACTATCACAGTGCCGCCCCTCTACTAAACCATGCCGCCCCTATACCAAGATTGATATAATAAAAAATTGTGGAGGGAAAGATTTTGCTCTAGCAGTGCTAGAGCAAACATGATCTAGCAAAGATGAAGGCCACACATTTCGGCTATCTTGACGTCAAGATATTCCTAAGTTAACCACGGTTATTTTTTCCTAATTTGGCAATCGAGTTTTTGTTTACCGTTCTTTTAGTTGCCGTAACTTTAGTGATTACGAGATTTTTTTCTGTTTTAATTGAATATGGATTAGTGGGGATTATAGTACCAGTTTCCTCAACTTTCAGAAGTAAAGAAAAAACCTTTTTCTCTTTTGTCTTTTCTCGTCTTCCTCTCACAAAATTAGAGCCATCCGAACTTACATTATATTATAGAGCTTGAATCATTGATCATCAGAGGAAGCTAATAATTATTTGTCTGAACTTTGTAAAGGAATTCATGAAAAATTAATACCATAACAAACTTGCGTCAAAGATAAATCTCAAAATCAAACAAGTTTGATAAACCACTACCACCAATATGATGATTAGAATGTTTACGGTGGTGATGGTGTTTGAGGTGTGAATTTGATGACGATGACCTTGCTGCTTTTCCTTTAAAAGTCTATCAAATCCACACTGTTTCACAGTATTGATCAGTACCCAATACAAAATCAATGGGTACCTAAACATTTTTTGAAGACAAGAGCAAGATTACCACCAAAAGGAAATTATCCTACTTTTCATCATGAACCTTGAGTTCATCGGATTAGAAATTTAATATGAGAGTGAGGGATTTCGGAAAATTTTAGTAGGAGTCACACATTCATCTTCTCTTCTCCGTATCTTTCTTTTCTCGCTTGTAATTCGTCCTAGGCTATTGACCCGAAAGTGTAATCGTTTATATATTATCCGTGTAAAAATACGTTTGCTAAAAAAATGGTGAAGGAATCGCCTACAACCAAAATTAGAAAAGATAACTCTAGTTAACATAAGAGTCTTTGGACGCCAAAAGTAGCCAAATGCCTGGCTTAGATGCTGCTAAATCAAATATGATCTAGCAGTCTTTGAGCAAAATAATTTCCGAGAAAAAAGGGTTTAAGTTTTACAGTTTTAATTTTACATCTCCGTGATCCAAAACCCGACCGAGAAAACTATAATGGTTAAATCGAAGATTTAAAATTCACTTTTTATATATCTCTCATAATATTCTAAGATAACTTTAATAACAATTTTTCATTGGGATTCTGGATTATGGCTAAAGTCTTGAGTGTTCTTGAACACCATTACTGCTTGGATGTTCACTACCTTACTTGGCTTGCGTGAATTATAATTATGCACGATTTCAACTATCTGGACATAGTGCATATTATTCTGTGTAATTTCTAGGCATACTTTTCACATGCTTACATCAATTCCCGACTTAAAATTTTTCATCTAAAATGGGAAAGTGTTTGTTTGGACTCTAAGCAAGCCTTTGCTTGAATTTAAAGCTACGTGTACTCGTGGAATCTATAAATAAAAAAACTCTTGCAGCTGGATATCTCAATCTCTCGCATGTGTTCATTCTCATATCAAACAAAAAAGTTGGTGGTGTACTTGATATCCTCTCGTTTTCAGTATTTATCTCCTTTGCAGGGATATTTTGAAGGAGGGGTAACATGTTTCTTTTCTTGCTTAGCCTTTTGGAGTCTAAAGAGTAACATAATACATAATAATCAACTAAAATTTTCATCTACAAGTTACATAATTAGAAATAGTGCAAATGTATTGCATTAGTCGCCATGCTCGAAAAAGCAAAAACAGTGACAACTATCTATTTTATGGACATCGTCCGTGTTATTTTTCCAATCCATGATGACTAAAAGCAAATTTGATATAAAAAAACTTATTTTTGGTAGTTCGTAGTCGTTATGTTCGAGAATGAAAAACAATGACGATTGTTTATTTTATGGACACGGTTGTCATGGTATATTTTCCAAACCATGAAAAACAATGGGATAGTCTGTCTTTTGGCAGTTTTCAGTCGTCATTGTTGAAAATGCACCATACTGACAATTTTTTTATTTCATGCACACATTCGTCATATTATATACTCAAAACCACGACGACTGATATTAAAATTGAACACATGAATAATTTGTATATATCAATTATTAGTCTCTATGGTTTAGCTTTTGCAACCATGAAGATTGTTCAGACGACATCACAATTCTTCATGGTTGAGGTATGAAGACCATGACGACTTTTTCAATGTTACTTTTTCAACTAAAGCTACCGACTACTCCCCGGCAGCGGCACCAAAATTTGATGGTTGTCGTAAGTGCAATCAAATTAGTAATCTTATTTCCACAATTAACTGGTAATATACTGGAAGCAAGGATCATTCCCACGAAGAGCATTGAGTTTTAGTTGTCAACGTGTCACAAAGGGGGGTTTTGTTTTAGATTTTAAACAAAATAAAGTAATAAAAGAAATAAAGTTGAGTTCTAATCAATAGAGAGAGATATGATCGAGGACTCCTTCTCTCGTTAATAAACCGTCAATAAGTTATTATAAAGATTCTTTCACACCCTGAAGAAGATAAAAACAAAACTCAAAAGCCATCCATCCTCCTACGATGTTTTGAGATGGATTCTTCAATTTTATTCTCCTTTTTTTTTTACATGATGTGCTGTCTTTTTGGCTAGACCCTCCTTTAACCTCATCTTTCCCATCTGTTCCTATGGTGCAAAACTGCTAATAGATTCCTCAGACTCCAAATATATTACTTCTTGTCTCCCCACCTCTGCAGTTATAAATGTTGGCCACGCCACTACAAAAACCAAACATCAAGGCCAACTATCATGTCTATCTCCTCCGCAATTTACCGGGGTTTTGGAAAAAAGTTATACTTAGGAATATGAAATTCTTTCATCCTGAAAACTTTTTAAACTCTTATCTGTGTTTCTGCAACTGGTTGTTCATTTCCATTATATAGATTTTCAACCAAAAAAGAACTCCCTCCGTTTTTAAAAAAGTACTAAAAATTAGGCCAAACTGAAAAAGCGAAAGTATCTCTTTTTTAAAAACGGAGGTAGTATTTAATAATCTTTTACACTTGGATTTTACATTTAAACCAATAGTAATGGTTTTAAAATACGTTGAATTCTGGCTTTTAATCTCTAATAATTTAAATTTTATTTTATTTTCATTTTCTTTCATCTTAATCCTAATCTGTCTGTTGGTTTCCCTTTGCTTTCAGGCGCTGAATGATCATCGGATTTCTCTTTTTTTTCCAGGATCTAAATTCTCAGTCCCACTGAACACCGTTGGAATTTGACCTTGGGATATGGGTTAGCTGTTGTCATAGTCATTTCGTCCCAAAACCATTTTTTTCTCAAACTCACATGTATTTACCCATTCCTAGCATAACACCAACCCCTCAATTTCTTGATTGCAAAGAAATTACCTCTTTGTTGTCTTCTTTCAGTTTGACCAAACAACTTTACTAAAAAACAAAGAGCATTAACCACAAATGTAAGCTTTTCCACAGGTGCAGTGCTCCATTTCTTTTCATACATGACCAAAGCCTTCTCAAAAGTCTAAACGATTTCAGTTCCAGCCTTGCATGCAATGAGATTAAAAAGCATTTTTGTATTTGTACCGTCAGCAAGCACGAGTTATATCATGCGATTTATACCTATAAGAGTACTCTAACCTCTTTTTGGAGAGTTTATACTCTATTCCAACTGAAGAGAGGAGAACCACAACTAAAAATCAAAATCAAGTGTTTACTCCTATCTAGTTTTGAGTTCAAGTTATTCAAAGATAATATCATGTCTGCTCCTCCTAGTGGGTCCTCTGTGGATGAGCTATCTAAAGCAATGCAGGCTAGTCAGCTTATCCATGATCCTCTTAGATCAGTGGTTATCCTAAGCAAATAATCTCTAAATCCAAAGCCTACTCAAGATGATAAGTGGTGTGTTGTTGGTACACTACATTGCAACATCGATATTAACCATCATAAAGCTCAAAATTATGCTAGGAAATACTGGAATTTGAAAAAGGAAGTGATAATTTTTCCCTTCCAAAATAAGAAGAACTTTTTCTACTTCAGATTTCACCATGCTGCAGATATCCTATCCGTCAACTACTCCAAACCCTGGATGATTCATGACTCAATCCTTTCCATAATTCAAATACCCTTTGAAGGAGTTCATAAGACTAAGAAAGAATAATATGACAAAGTTCTCATAAGATCACAATGAAAAGAGTACCTAATGACTATATCACATATAGTCCTCTAGAAGGTATGACAAATCCTGTTGGAAAGATACTGCTATTCAAGGATTCTAGAGGATATTTTTATAAGAAAAATGTTGAAGTCATGGAAGATGAGGAAACTCATATTCTCCCCCTTTGTACTGGATGTTTGGTGGATAAAGTGAAGAAGTGAAGTAATGGTATTAGGGGTGTTTAAAGGGATCCAGTTATGATTCCACAGTTGGATATCCTCCTCATTTCCTACTTGTCAAATTGCTACATCTTGAATTATTTTTATCCCGTTCCACAAGCCTTTCAAAAGCCAAGAACAATTGATTTTTGGTTTACTCATGCATAGGGGCGAATTATTCTTCAGATATCTAACATCAAAGACCTTGGCCCATAGCGAGTTCAGATTTTTTATCATTCTCCAAGCCATCTTTGCAAGCATAGCTAGATTGAATTTTTCAAATTATTTGAATCCTAGGCCTCCTCTGTCGGTAGGTTAACAGATATCTAGAGCACCAGGCTTTTGGGCACCAGCCTCTTTTGTTAGCTTTTGAGTGTCCCCACCAAAAAGCTCTATTCAAGGCGTCCATTTGCTTAGTGATTGTTTTCGGTATAAAAAATCAAGACATTTGGTAGGTAGCTATGGATTCACTACGTGTCTTATCATTATTCCTCTTCCCGCATGGGATAAGAGTTTGATTTGCCAACCTTTAAGCCTATCCTTTAACTTGGTGATGAGAGGTTCAAAACATTTTATTTTGGACTTATGGGTAAATAAATGGACGCCTTGAGTATCTATCATCCGGTCTTATTCGACCAACTTTGAGGATCGAAAAAAATTTTCCTCGCTTCTCACTTCTCAATGATTTTCTAAAGAAGATGCCGATTTTTCATAGTTAATTTTTCACTGCAGCCCCAAGCTAATCTAGAATCTTGACAAGGTTCTTACACTCTTTTTTTCCTATCTTTGTGAAGATGAGACAATCATCTGCGAACAAAAGTTGGGAGATGATTGGTGAGACTTTAGCAAATTTGACTCCACTTATGAGTTTTTTATTCTCAGCATCTAGCAATACTTTAGAGAGACCTTCCATACAGATGATGAATAAATAAGCGGATAAGGGATCTCCTTGTCTCAGGCCCCTAGTTGGTTTGAAGAAACCATATGGGGAGCCATTGACTAGGACATCATTAGAAGTGGCCCCACTGCATTGCAGAATTAGATCTGTCCAATCTTTACATACACCACACTTTTCCATAACTTTAACTAAAAAACCTCATTCCACACGGTCGTCAAAGGCTTTAGACAAGTCAATTCTAAGCCCCAAAAACCCTTTATTCTTTTATTTCTTCTTTTTATTTGTAGGAAAATATTATCGTCTTATATGATGAACGAATTTAATTACAAATATGTATAAAAAAACTTACTCTATACGATGATTAACATATATTTATACGAAAATATTATTGCTACGTTATATGCATGAGAACGACATTTATATCTTTGTATATTTTCGCAAAGAGCTGGTGAAAATGGCATTATAAATTTTACTATACATGTAGAAAATACACATTGATATTCTTCTTATTATTTATAAAAGTTATAGAGTCATGATTCAATTATTCGTTTATCTATTCTTCAATGGTGCATGAAAGTTGAACCGTCATACGAAAAGATTATAGGAAAAACTAAAGATATATTGAGGATATAAAGAGAAGAAAAAAAAAAGTAATAAATTATCAATTAGTTTGAAAAGTGCAGAGAGGAAAGTGATTTTTTTGTTTCTGATAAAGTTTGTTACATAAGCAAATGGGAAGACGAAGAGGAGTACGGATTTCCCACCCCCATCCCAACCCTACACACCACGTTAACTTATTAAAATGATGTTTATACACGTAGAAGACACATGTTTATCTTTTTCTTATCTATAAAAATCACAAGCTCATGATTCAATTGTTGCTTTAGTTATTCAATTGTTTATACATGTAGAAGGCACATGTTTATCTTTTTCTTATGTAGATTGGGCTTTGGAGTTAACAAAAATGTTGAGAATGAGTAATACCTTTTAACACCTTTTAACAACTGGTGACTTTGGAGTTTCTAACTAAGTTATACTTGAACTACCTAAAGTAATTTTTATTATATATTCATTTTACTATTTAAAATTTGCAGTATGGATGGCACATGACACTTTTTGTGGGAAGCGTGTTGACACTCTATTGGATTTGTTTCCCCACAAGCTTAGCTCCGTATGCACCATACCTGCCGGTAAATAACCTACTTAGATTCAGTTCATGTGCATTATTATTTGTACGTGCAATTGCATGTCTCCATTTTCAGCTAATCATGTATGCCGCTGGTTTATTATATTGCACACACTTCTTTTGGCAATTTCGGCATTTCTTGTGGATGAGACTTAGGCGTGCTTTTGGTAATTAAGTCTAATTGCTATCCATAATCGTATTTTGAATTCATTTATTTGTTGTAGTTAGTCTTTATCTAGATATAGAAAATAGAAAGTTTAGTAACTCTCGAATAGATTATAATTGATCTTTTTAATCATTACAGAAGCATGTGTTTTCGGACATATTCTTCGCATATATTCTTACATCCTTTTCAAAGGTAGGTTATGTAGCCAATTTTTTTTTTCTTTTTCTTTGGAAAGGGTCAAGTATCAAATATCTTGCTACTGTATGTAAATAGAAAACCAGCCAACTATAAAATATGTACTGTATGTAATAAAAAAATCCATAATTTCATATATTTAACCTGAGATTCTAAATGTCAAAACCGAATATTTGATCAAGAGCTAAAACCCGATTATCCGTGGAGAGAGACTGAGCACTTTTAGGGACCATCCCTTTATGGCCTTTTGTTGGAACATTTGAAACGATGAGTATTAGTGCTAGAATAAGTATCAAGGAGAGAATTTCACTCTCTTCTATGCTCATGTTTTTCAAACTAATAGGTAGATCTCTAACCTTGCTTGTCCTCTCTTTCTTCAACATATCTGTATCTTTTCCTCTAATTTTCATATGACATTTAATTACAAAAAAAATATTACAAATCAAATGATTGGATTTAGGGACTACCACAACCTTACCTAATTAAAATGAGTACTACGTTTTAATAAACGACTTCCCCCCACTCCTCGCTGAATTTTACTCTATCATTTAATTTACAAAGGGCAATATTATGATAATAATAACACCTATTAATTTGAGAGGGAAATACTAATTTAATTAAAGTGGTCCCTATTAATAAATCTTCACCTTGATGCTAAGAAACCGAAAAGAAGATCAATAAAAGGGATTGGCTTAGCAAGAAAGAAAATAAAAGACTTCTAAAGAAATAATAGTCTGTTGAGATAATGACTCAATTATGTGTTCAAGCCAAAAGAATTGCATTTTCTTGCAGATTCATTCACCAAAACATCTCAAGATTATGTTTAAACAACAAGGTTATCTACTTGAGGAAATCCACAAACTCAAGTTCGGAAATATTAACCAATCCTTATCAGGTACTGAAACATGAAGGAATAAGGTGCATCAAAAGACTAATAAGATTCGGTTCTTATTTTATGCCTTTTATATGAATATAATCAATTGTTGATTCACGTCAATGTTTGTGTAAAATTTATTCAAAATATCAATAAATATGCATGATTAAGTTTTTATTTTAATGCCTTTGTGTCATTATTTTGATAGTGACGATTGCATTGCTTGTTACAATTTAATATCTCTTTGCTTTGTTTTCGGTTTATGAGAATTACTTTCGGTTTTTACTAACCCTAACGTTTTGATCTCATAATATGTTTATCACTTATAATTTTGTGACCTTTTGATTTAACATATTTTGGATCCAAGCTATAGGGTTGCTTTATCAAATAATCATAATAGTAACTTCTCAATTAAATTATTTTTAAAACATTGCAAGACATGCTCCCCACTTCTTCTGCTAGTAACAATGATAATATCTCTTGGAAGAAATTTCGCTCAATAAAATTTATACCTCTAAAAGTTCATCTGAGACTTATAAATAATGTTTTTCCTTTGGGAAGTAGATTGTCGAAGTTTATAAATGGCATCAGTTTTGAGTATAGATTGTTTCACTAGGCTTTTGAGATTTCTGAACATCTTTTTCTCTTTTGTAATGTTACAGATGCTCTCTTGTTAGCTTCACATATGAACCTCAGAACTATTGATTATCTGACTTTTAAAGATCATGTAATGAACTAGATGTCTGAAGGTGGTTATTTTTCTATGCTGAAATGGATGTCTGTATCTTTTTGGTTATTTGGAAGGCCATTGTTAGGCAAGGGAATAGTTAGAATATGATCAACCAATCTGTTTATTGTACAATGGATATTAACGATCAAGATTTGTTTGTTCTTTCGATTGAGCATGATATTTTGTACTCTCAAAATTTTATTTGACCTCCCCTTCCTTTAGACAAGTTCAAAATAAATTTCGAGAAGCTGTTGGGATTAAAGGATGATACAGGTATATCCGTACTCCTTTAGGGAACTTAGTTAACCTCAAGCTAAGTTGATGGAAGAATCCTATTCTAGGCAGGAATCCTTGTTTAGGCAGAATTTCTAGTTAAGGAAGAGTTTTATTTTAGGCAATACTCTTAGTTTAGGAAATATATTCCTAATATAAGTCCTTGGTCGGCTGAGTACGATGAAGGCTATAAATATACGGCTTTGGCTAATATCTAAGGACACACACATAAAACCTAGAGAAACCTTGGAACATACTTGTGCAAGCTTAGCAAACAGTTTAAGGTTAATCCACTGTTTAGAGAAGATTGTGAGCGTAACAAAGAGAGAAATGTAATCGTTTTCTTGTTCATAATCTAAGAGAAGATATTTTCTTTGAATTACTACTTGTGTTTTGTTTTCTAAGTTTCGTCTATTATTATTCTGAATTCCGCCTTTATAGTAATAGCTACTAAGGGATAGAGATACATACGTATCAAAGGATTTACTTGTTCTCAGATTACTAGGGACATTAACATTGGATTTCAAGGTTGTCAGACTCAAGAGTTGGAATTCTGCTCCCATGTTGAAGTGGAAGCATGGGGTGCTCTTACTGGAAATAAATTATTCTTGTTATTGGAAGGAGATTAATGTATATCGTCCTCGAAGGTGACCTTTCAATGTAATCAATACCTTAAAATTAAGAAATTATACTTTTCCTTGACATATCAATATCAACATTGCTAAGATTAGGGACGAGCTCATATATTTCAGTTTTGTTGGGTTAAATTTTATCAAAAAGGAAACCAATATAATTGCACAAATATTTGTTGCTTATGCGATTACTAACTAATGTTTGGATAAGTTGTATTTCTTCGCCTCCTTCGTGTATCACTCATATGTTAGATGAGTCTTCTTTTCCCTTGTAGTTTGTTGTTTTTCTTTATTTCCGCTTAAAATAAAAGGTCCAGCTATGGCCACATGACCCTAAAGTTTAGGGATAATTCAAAATCTAGCTCATGGATCAAAAATATTTGTTATGACAGTGATAGTAAAAGTTAAAAAAAAATTATTGTTGATTTGTTGATAAGCATGCGACATATTATGCTATCTAGGCCTCGTTATTTTACTAATAATATCATTTTATAGCTTTGGTAGGAAACAACAGTAAATCCGATCACCAGAAAGATACTCGGCTAAATAAGAAGCTAACATGGAGGCACATGGGATTAGTCAATTGAGATTTGTGGGGATATAGAAATAATTTTAGAGACTTTTGAAATCTCTTGTTAGTCAATAGAGAGTTTTTGAAAATCTCAAGCAATCTCTGTTATTGGATTGTTCTAAAAGTCTTCAGAATTCTCTATTATTGGATTTGGAATTTGAAATCAAAGACTTATGGTTTTGAGAGAGTTGCAGAGACTTTTATTACGAAACATACCATAAAAAGCTAAAAGACAGTCTCTCCAAAATATGTGATATTTTGAGAGACTTTTTTCTTTAGATTAAATATCAAAAAATTAAAAACAACAACTAAATAAGCTACAATTAAACCCTTACAGGGGGTTAGTCAATTGGGATTAGTAGAGACATTGAGATACTATTTTGCAAGAGATTTTGGGTGACTCTGTGGGTTTACAGATTTTGGGAGACTCTCAGAATGATTTTCAAGGAATTATGGTGATTCACAGAGACAACAAAACATATATGAATTTCATCTTACACACGTGAGAGAAACAGTGTATTTATTTTCTTACAAAATTAATATATGAATATTTCAATGAAAATGTATTTAGTCCATGCATGGCTGATATCAATTGTAACCATTTTGTCAATAAAATCAAAACGAGGCGAACATAATGGAATTGAATCTCTATTAAATTTATCTGGTTTTGGAAGACAACATTTTGTTATAGATAAAAAGAACAAAAAAAGAAAAGAAACAATAGGTTAGCATAGTTTACTCTTGACCGGTTGTCAGCCGACACAAATATAATTACACTTTCTTACTACTCAAAATATAAATATAGCAAGGGCAAGAAAGGATCGATCCCACAGAGAGGTCTAGGTTGTCAAATTGTTATGGTTTCCTATATAAAACACCGGGTGGATTTTTCGATTTTTATAAACTAAGCAAATATAAAAACAAAGAAACAAATAAGCAAACAAATAAGATAGAAAAGATATTGGTTAAGGATTTCGTTTTCATTCACTAACATGCTTTTCACAATAACTAGAATTGATTTTTAATCTCAACTTTTATCAAAGACCCTAGAATACCTTGATCGCAAGAATATCCCGCAAACCTCCTCATGTCATCAACAAACACATTAAAAGATGCAAATATGAATTCTACCTAAAGGAACAACCTAACGTGTAAAAGCACTAATCAAGTTTAATTCCCTAGATGCGTTAAGTTTTATGAAATCAGGCTAATCAAAGCAATTGAACGAGGGAAAGCGCACTAATTCAATTTAACAAAGGTTACGATTCACATATGATCATAAGAATATATCACTACAAACTATAATCATATTATGCTACTTGTATCCAAGGAATATCACTTTTGCGTATAATAAACCCTAAACTAGCAATAGATGTGATTAGAAGTTCTACCAATTTGCAACTTGACAAAACAATCAATCAATCATAAAACAATATTTTCAGAGAATTGCAAACGATAAATATGAGACAAAACTAATATATTGAATCAAAGAATCATATTATGTGAAATCCAACTATTCCATAACCAATAATAAACTTAGGTACTCATATTCATGGAGTTCATCACAAGAAGAAAGAGAAGAAACTTCATGGTTCTAAACCCTAGAATAAAGTAGAGAAGAGATAATAAAAATGTGGTCCTCAAATTGTAGAAGTCTTCCCTTTTGTAGTCTTTTTCTCCTTCCAAAACTAGGTTTTGTCTTCAAAGTCCATTAGTTGGAAATTCACCCGGCCCACCATGGAGAGAAACCCGTGTAGAAATTTTGTCCCAAAAACGCTCGCCGGAAAACTGGGATTGTGGCCGGAATTTCGCCGGAATAGTCGCCGGAAAGTACCTCGGGTGACCGGCAAAGTCAAACCGGCCACCGGTCAACGGGTCAGAACGGCCGGTTCAGCTCGGGTCAAAACAGGTCAGGGCTCGGTCAATCACCGAGTCAGTACTGGGTCAGATGGAGTCAGGTCTGAGTCAGCTGTGCTGGGATCTAATCGGGCGACTCGCCAGCCACGATTCTTGACAGCCAGATTGTTGCAAAGGCGATTCACGACCAAGATGGCCCTCCATTTTCTGTGCTTTTGTCACTTCTGTTACAGCCAAGATGGCCATCCAGCCATCTCAAACTTATCAAGCCAGTAATTGCACCAGACCAACCAGCAACCCATGGCACTCAACTGCAGTTCTTGCATACTTCCATTCATTCTGCAAGTCTATCGTGAGCCAATAACACATCAACTCCAAGATTCGCAATGTACCACCAACCCGAACCGCAACCTCCAACCTCGTTGCACCACCATTCGGCTTCACAATTCATACCGCCACCAACACAATTCCAACTTCTTTAAACTATTACAAAGACCACCACCTCGGACTCGATTTCACCTAAGAACAACCCGAGCAGCAACACCAGCTCCCATTCTCAACATTCTGCTCACAGCACCAGACTCAATTTCACCACCAATACCAGCTACCACCTTCAATGTGTGCCTCTGCACTGCAGCCTTCAATCCTGCTGCTTGAGTCCATCCCTGTACTCAGCTGCAACATAAGCTCAGCAGCCACTATCAACAGTCAGGTTCTTTCTCGCCTCGGCTCATTGCCAACACCATGAGCCATTTCACTCACTGCTATACCACCTCCACTGTGCACACCACCAACAACTCCACCGGACTCAATCCAACAGAGCAACAACATTTGCCCCTCTCGCCATCATCACAGCCCAACTCTCACCAAAGAAATAACCTCCCCGGCTTATAGCTCCAACCAAACTTCATTGGAACATAACCCAATACCATACAAATGTGACTTCAATTTCGTCAAAGCAATAACTTCAAGATCTCCACTTCATTGCAAAGATAACTTGCAATCTTAACTTCGTTCTCGCTACAACGCCGTACTCTTTGGCTTCACATATAGTCTTGCACATTCTAGGCAAAGATGCCATTCTTTGCATCTAAAACCAGATCGCATCGTGTACGGGGCTCCAATACTTGCACCTGACATACCACCAATTCCCGGCCAAATCGAACTCAATCAAGCTCTTATCTCCACAAGCATATCCACCACCTGCAGTCTTGACCTCCATCTATTCTTCACAAGAACCATGGCCATCACCAACAACCCTTGTACACAGACCCTGCACAATGCAAAAACCCATCACTCCAATTCCATCTGACCTCGCAAATCATTCATAACTTCCCACGCACCAAAGTTGACTCAGTAGCCATCACCGTTGAACCCTTGACAATCAACAACCCAAACTTACACTGATTAACCAAAAACCCAATTCCATTTCACAACTAAACTTAAGAATTTCATCATATTCTCCATCAGTCTTCATACATCACTGATCACTTCAGTTATTTCACCAAGACCAGCTCCAAATCGACTCCACTCAGATCTATCTCGAGCAATGAAGAACAAACCCCAACTCGGAATCTCAGCAATCATCACCATATTCATCTTCCATGTACTCTTCATCTCTCGCTCTGCAATTCTGCTTAAAACCCAATCTCTAAATCTTATTCTTCAACATCAATAAGGTCTTCTCGAACTCTCTTTTGCTACTGTGTTCTTCAACTGGATCTGAAATCACCAACAATCCCTTTACTTCTCCATCAGTGAACAGCATCGAAATCGATTCTTCATCATCCTCCTATTCTCTGTAAACAACCACTCAATCCACCAATAATTCGAGCCCCCATTTCTTGTTTTCATTTCGGGTGAAAATATCGAATGAATGAAAGAAAACCTTCTCTCATTTCGCTTTTTAGATAAGGGCTGGTTAATGACACCCTCGCATCAGATAAGGGACACCCCAAAGGGATGCCCCATAGCAATAGACCCGACTTCCTTTAGCTGTTCCTCCGAAATGTCTACCCCTTAACGAGTGATCGCCACTTAACGTACGGTGGGGTTCCAATAGCATTTGACCATTTTGCTCTTTTAGCCTTCAAATTCGTTTTGCTCGTAACTTCTCCATACGAACTCAGAATGACTCCATTCTTTTGGCATTGTCTTCATCTTCTCGTCCTCTCCACAATGAAAAGTAGAAATCTTGTATTGAACGAGTTCCAATTGGTCTTTTTGCTCCAAATGACTCCATTGCACCTAATAAACTCAAAAGCACACATAAGATACAAAATTCACACGAAAATTCGCAAAGAAAGCATAAATACTAGATATTAAATTAGGTGTTTTAGACACCTGGAAGCATACCTCAATTGGCAAGTGAGGCCAAAGCACTCGCCAGCTTAGAACATATGTTGTGACACGTGACCAGCATATGTCTGATGTGCATCTTTTGACCTCTTGGAACCTGAGTTATAAGTCTTGCAAACCTAGAAGCGCTATAATTGGCGTGGGCCAAAGGCATAGCGGCTTAGAAATATAGCTTGCGGCACGTGTTGGCATGTGCCAATAGCACGATGCGGCCATGTTGACCTAGTTGCAAGTCTTGCAAACCTAGAGCGCTATATTGTAGGCGTGGGCCAAAGGCATAGCGGCTTGGAAATATGGACTTGCGACACGTGTTGGCATGTGCCGATGGCACGTCTTGGCATGTCAAACCTAGTTACAAGTCTTGCAAGCTTAGGGCGCTATAATTGGCGTGGAGCCAAAGGCATAGCGGCTTGGAGATTTGACATTAGTGCCATGGTGCGTCGAGAGTGCGGCTTGGTTTGGCATTGTTTGCCATGGTGCGCGGTATGCGGCTTGGTTTGGCATTGTTGCCATGGGTGCGCGATGTGCGGCTTGAGTTTGGCATTGTTGCCATGGTGCGCGGGTGCGGACTTGGTTTGGCATTGCTTGCCATGGTCGCGCGATATGCGGCTTGGTTTGGCATTGTTGCCATGAGTGCGCCGATGTCGCGGCTTGGTTTGGCATTGTTGCCATGAGTGCGCGAGTGCGGCTTGATTTGGCATTGTTGCCATGGTGCGCGAGTGCGGACTTGGTTTGGCATTGTTGCCATGGTGCGCGATATGCGGCTTGGTTTGACATTATTGCCATGGTGCGCGAAATGCGGCTTGGTTTGGCATTCGTTGCCATGGTGCGCGATGTGCGGCTTGGTTTGGCATTGTTGCCATGGTGCGCGAGATGCGGCTTGATTTAGCATTGTTGCCATGGTGCGCGATATGCGGCTTGGTTTGGCATTGTTGCCGTGGTGCTGGAGTATGCGACTTGGTTTTGGCATTGTTGCCATGTGTGCGCGAGTGCGGCTTGATTTTGGAATTAGGGTTACGTGTTTGAAAACCCTAATGCAGTATTTTGAAAACAATACCTATTAATTATTACACGCGAGTTAAATGCTCTTAGTTAATGTGTTGCTGGGTAACACTAGGTCTATAAGTTTCAGATTTTACCTGATCCAAAAACCACCGTCGACATTAAGTCCCTGCTTAGCTCGGGCTAGGGGCTTTGTTGCGAAGGTAAGCATAAGATGGTGACAAAGCGTCATTGACAACAAGCGTAAGGACAATTGAAGAGAGACACGACTGACCTTTGCAAATAGGATTTGGAATCCTTACCTCCGATAGTTTTCATCGGAAGTGCTGGTGGTGGAGCCCGGGGTGCGCGCAGGCGACGTTACGGAGAGTTGGCGTGAGTTGGGAGGCGAGGTGATGCTGAGTTTGGTGGGACCGCGCGCGAAGTGTAGAAAGCCGTGTGCGTGCTTGCGAGGCGTGGCTGAGGAGCATTGAGAAGTCACTGATTGGTGGTGAGGTCCGACTTGAAACTATGTGACGGGCGTAACAGGCGGCATTGGGAAGTCGCACCCTTTGTGACCGTTTCTTACACGCGTAGATTTTGGTAAAGGAAATCCTTCCCTATTTCAAAGTCTTTCACCTATGTATGTGTATATGTATATATCATACATATGAACCGGATTTCCGGTCTGTGCTGTATCCTGCTTTTTCATACTAGCAAGCCAAAGAGAGGCCGGCTTCCGAGTATGTCTTCGATACCTTTCTCTATCTTTTTTTTTTTTTTTTTTTTTTTTTTTTTCTTTTCAGCGTAGGTGCAGAAGCCTTGAGAGTGAGGCACTTCCACAATCCTTGCATGTGATTCTTAGCGTGCCTCTTGTAGAAAATATGGTATGTGTGCAAGCCCAGGAGATCTGACATATATTGATCTGAGCCGTAGGAAATATTGCATATATGATTTTCGGTCTGAAGAAATATTATTTCAACCACGAAGAAAATACAACGTACGTATTTTGAACAGTGAGGATGTTGTATGATTCGACTAGAAGATCGATACGTTGGGCGTGTTGTTGAGCCGTCATGCAAAAGCTGCACGCATGTGCATTCGGGCCGTGGGGAGTACTGCCGTATGTGATCACGAACCCGAAAAGAAGCAGATCCGATGACCACTTGTACAGTATAGAGATGGCGTATATAGTCTCGAACTTGAATAAAATACATCCTCCTACCCCTTTCTCTTTTCTTTTTTATTGTTGGAGTACGATTATGATCAGGGGAGATAACTTCGCCTTTCTCAGTTTGTTTTGTCTGAGATATCTTATTACCAAATTATTATGAAGGAATTCGATAAGATGTTACACAGAACCAAATTTCGCTTCGTCGAAGGATGCTCATAATTCCAAGCCGAACATAGATGATGAATTCTTCACTAGAGCCTACTGCACTGCTGGAAGAATCTACTCAGAGTTTCGTGCCAATTTTGCTAAGCGGTGGTGAGGATGATAGGAAGACACGTTCGGTTCGTGAGAGGCACCATTCGGTTTGTCTTCATAAAGGGTATATTCCTCTTCCGACATTGACTTAGGATGTGTCAAAGTCCATTCAGTTCTTTTGATGGATGGGTTGAGTTCATGGTGAGCAAAGGAGCATCTCAATACCAACTTAGAGCTCAGCGCAGGTCATTGATGCTTGTCAAGACCTCAGGTAAATCTCCAGTTAGGAAGGACATCCCGAGGCTTGGTTGCTTTCATCTCGAGATGGTGTTAGGACACCCATACAATCATATGTAGATGAGGGTGAGATAACTTTCTCCTTGGAGAGTGTGGCTCTCTTGTTGATCTTCCAGTAGCTAGGAATCTTAGAATCAGATTATCGAAGCAGAAGGTGAGAGATCAGGGATGACATGGCCGCTAAGTTGGGGATTTCTGCTCGGAAAGACTCCATTGCTGAAGTCGAAGGACTCTGCGGAAATAGGATGAAAAGGTGCCCTTACGGTTGGTGGATATCTCAATGGTTTCAGGACGAGTTGGAGCCTGACGAGCAGCGATGATCTTCTATGTCGCGGCATTTTTGGCTCTACGGTTGTCTAGAGACATTTTTGATGTGTCAGTTACAGCAAAGAAGGAATAAGACCGAGTTGTTAGCGATTCTTTGTGAAGTTGGCAAAGGGTGAAGTTCTTCCCATTGGCAAAGTGTTCCTTGGTTCCTGTATGTGCTATCGGATCACCTAGTTGCTGAACATGCGAGTTCGAATGGTTTCATGAAAGTGGATTCATATGTGCACGTTAGCACTACTGCAAGTCTGGCTATGGGAGCACTTGCAAGTATGCTCAAAGCCGTTGCCTTCGCTACTGTGAGTTAGGGTAGCTCCAAGATTCTTGATGGGTGAGCAGGCGTCCAAGGGTTGGCGTGAGCTTGGCTAGATTTTCTTGATAAGTTGCATGAAATCAATTTCGTCCATGAGGTACGGTCCATAAGTCGAGTGACTCAATTGACACTTTATGCACTACTCAGCTCATGTCTTTGTCTTCGATGACGGTTTGCAGCGTTGAGAACTTTATTCATCAAGCTGCTTGCGGTTATATCGTAGTCTTTCTAAGTGGAGTCTTTCCGAGATAGTGCCGCTTCAATCTTGCCGTCTTGCTCGTCACATGGGTTTCGATCAAGGGTGCCTCTTGTTTACAAGCGGTGATCCTAAGGATTCATTGCGTGTCGCCCCTGGCGCTTGGTGTCCATGGCAGGAGTATCAGTCTTTCCTTCTTTCAAATGGGAAGAGTAACCTACGACCTTCGGCTCTAATGAGTTTTAGGTCAGCATGAGTTTACTATGATCGAGATTTGTGTGAATAGCGTGGTGGAAAGCATTCAGTTGCAAACCTTCCCAGCGAGTTACGAAGGAGTATCCAATGTTGAGAGATCCCAAGCGAAAGTTGCCAGCGATTCGGAAAGCCCCAGAGCCGATGGCGGAGAAACGAAGAAGCAGTCTTGGCGGAGTTCAGGACCAGTTCCACAAAGATCCTACCCACGGCTCTTGTGTCTTTGAGTTCTTCCAATAACCCG
Source organism: Papaver armeniacum (assembly GCA_023531295.1). Classification (NCBI taxonomy): domain Eukaryota; kingdom Viridiplantae; phylum Streptophyta; class Magnoliopsida; order Ranunculales; family Papaveraceae; genus Papaver; species Papaver armeniacum. The sequence continues at coordinate 344,933 of JAJJWW010001302.1, forward strand.
AGTATGTGTGCCTCTTCATTGGTTCGTCTCAAAGCATCGTTAATTGAATTTGGTGAGAATGTGTGTCTTGTTTCCTTGAGGGCTTGGTAGTGTTAATGCTTTATTTGCTCTGCACGTTGCCGAGGAGGCGGCAATTTCTTCAAGAACTCCAGTGATGTAGCCTTCTCGCATAACGATGATAGATCGAGAGAAGAAGAGGTTCAACAGTGAGAGTGATTCCTCAAGACGCGTGTGATGCTTGGATTGCAGTTTGAAAGTGGTATCGGTGGTTCGCACTTCTTTTCTTTCTTCTTTTGTTTCCTCTTTGCAGGAGAATATCGACTCGAGTTCGCGAGTGGAATCCGGTTCGGAGGATGATTAAGGAGTGAAGCGCACGAAAACTTGCGCTTGGTGGCCGTGGCTGGTGACTTGGAGATGGGCGTTGCCAATTTGAGAGCACGGATGTGGTTCAAGCAGGTGGATGATTCTCTACGATGGTTCTTGGTAGTAGACATGGAAGAAAACCCCTTTGGAGTAGTGAGGCCAGGTGCGGCGTCATTTTGATCCCAGTACTTGGTTCCTTATCCAGGTCATGTCTTCGGTTGGCGGCACTGACGTGCAGAAAGTAAGCATGAGCGTTGTACGGAGATACAGGAGAAGGCATGGACATATGGCTACAGACAAAGAAAGTTACTAGTCGATTTCGGCCCAGTTAGCGTGTGGAAGAAGCTTTATCTTCCAGTGAGGGATATGCGTGAGAGTAGCGGTCTGCGGTTTATGAAGACGGATTATTGGGCCAGGAGCACCATCAGCGGCGTGTGCGTAGAAAGGAGTTCAATACTGTGTGGTTTGTGAAGGCCTTGACGAGCATCCAAAAATTGAAAGATCGACAAGTCAAAGCCTTTGGCGAGAAGATTGCACGTGACGGAGATGGAACTAGCTTTCCAGATGTTGAGTATGAAGAAGGCTCTTGAAGGCGCAAAGTTGACTTTTTCAGAAGAAGCAGACTTCGTTGGACGATTTTCCTTGAGCGTTTCTGTTAAACTTTCATTTAGGTTCTTTTTTTTTGAAAGACATATTGGATATGGTTCGAAACTTGACCTTTGATAGGCAAGTTTGGTAGCTTTTTAGGGTATTGGATTATTCTGGGATGAATGGTTTTGGTATATGACTCGATTATGTTTTGGGAAAAGAATATTGCTTTTATGAAAGTGTGTTGTCATCAATAGGCACAAGACTGATAGCGTAGCGATTTTACTAAAAACAAAAATAGATGTATATCTTGCCCGATCCGAATTTACTCGACTATCATGGGTTTGCGGAACACGCCCCTCTCCATGTAAAAGGCGGTTCTTCTTTGGCTGACTTTTTGAGTAGCATCCCAGTAAGATCCCAATTCGATGCTTCTTGGCTGAGTCTGGGATTTCATGTGTAGTTCTAACAGCGATACTTAGGGTTATGCGAGTCGACTGCAAGAAGATCAATCCTCCCCTTTGTGGTCGCCAATTGTTTATGGGTGAAAATCGTTTCTGCTTTGATTTCGGTAATTTCGGTGGGTGAGTGAGAAATTGATTCAAACCCTAAACAAATGTCTTGCACGTGAGCACTTTGTAGATTCGAGATCGTCAGACAAGTCCGTCCTAAACCAAGAAATGGCCGTTCAGGACTTGCTTCGGTCACAAAGTGGAGGAGAAGGGTTGATTTGGGGAGGGAAGCAAAGAAAGGTGTTGAGGAGAGTAGTATCTTGACTTGTATCAGTGAAAGCTTAGGAAGCTTTCAGAGATGGAAGCTTTTTGGGAGAGCTTGTAAAGTTGCCTTTAACGAGTGTAAGTGTAGTATATTTCTCGACCGAGACTTGTTGTCTGGTGAAATAGGTAAGACCTATTTATACAAGTCGAGATTGAAACATTGCCACTGGCCTCATGAAGGAAGAGAGTAAAGGGTGAAATAATGGGAGGAGGTGGTAACCGCATGGTTTAATGGCGAAAACGTTTATCACCATTATTTCCTCTTTTATTTGACCGCTTTATTCCTTTTCACGCTTTCTTAATGTGAGCGTAGTGTACGTCGCATCTTTGTGACCGCCAAACCAAAACCCTAAAGAAGCATCCCCCAGTTTACTGTCGATGTCTCGGAGTGTTGGTTGAATCTTGAGTGCAAGTGGCGCTGCTAGTGGCGCGTGTGGCATGTGCCAATGGCATGTGCGAATGCCTTGGTGGTAGGTTGCACGGTTTGCAAGTTAGGTTACCGGCATGTGTGTTTGGCATGTGCCAATGGCATGTGCGAGAATGCCTTGGTGGTAGGTTGCACGGTTTGCAAGTTAGGCTACCGGCGTGTGTGTTTGGCATGTGCGGAATGCCTTGGTGGTAGGTTGCACGGTTTGCAAGTTAGGCGACCAGCGTGTGTGTTTGGCATGTGCGGAATGCCTTGGTGGTAGGTTGCACGGTTTGCAAGTTAGGCTCCCAGCGTGTGTGTTTGGCATGTGCCAATGGCATGTGCGGAATGCCTTGGTGGTAGGTTGCACGGTTTGCAAGTTAGGCTACCAGCGTGTGTGTTTGGCATGTGCACGATGGCACGTGCGGCCATGTTGACCTAGTTGCAAGTCTTGCAAGCCTGGCGCTATGTTTGGCGTGGGCCAAAGGCATAGCGGCTTAGAAATATGTCTTGCGGCACGTGTTGGCATGTGCCCGGTGGCACGTGCGGCCATGTTGACCTAGTTGCAAGTCTTGCAAACCTAGGGCGCTATATTTAGCGTGGGCCCAAGGCATAAGCGGCTTAGGAATATGGCTTGCGGCACGTGTTGGCATGTGCCAATGGCACGTGCGGCCATGTTGACCTAGTTGCAAGTCTTGCAAACCCTAGGGGGCGCTATGTTTGGCGTGGGCCAAAGGCATAGCGGCTCGGAAATATGGCTTACGGCACGTGTTGGCATGTGCCAATGGCACGTGCGGCCATGTTGACCTAGTTGCAAGTCTTGCAAACCTAGGGTCTATGTTTGGCGTGGGCCCAAGGCATAGCGGCTTAGAAATATGGCTTGCGGCACGTGTTGGCATGTGCCAATGGCACGTGCGGCCATGTTGACCTAGTTGCAAGTCTTGCAAACCTAGGGCGCTATATTTGGTGTGGGCCCAAGGCATAGCGGCTTAGAAATATGGCTTGCGGCACGTGTTGGCATGTGCCAATGGCACGTGCGGCCATGTTGACCTAGTTGCAAGTCTTGCAAACCTAGGGTGCTATGTTTGGCGTGGGCCAAAGGCATAGCGGCTTAGAAATATGGCTTGCGGCACGTGTTGGCATGTGCCAATGGCACGTGCGGCCATGTTGACCTAGTTGCAAGTCTTGCAAACCTAGGCGCTATATTTGGCGTGGGCCCAAGGCATAGCGGCTTAGAAATATAACTGCGGCACGTGTTGGCATGTGCCAATGGCACGTGCGGCCATGTTGACCTAGTTGCAAGTCTTGCAAACCCTAGGGCTCTATGTTTGGCGTGGGCCAAAGGCATAGCGGCGGCTTGGAAATATGGCTTGCGACACGTGTTGGCATGTGCCAATGGCACGTGCGGCCATGTTGACCTAGTTGCAAGTCTGGCAAACCTAGGGCGCTATGTTGGGCGTGGGCCAAAGGCATAGCGGCTTAGAAATATGGCTTGCGGCACGTGTTGGCATGTGCCAATGGCACGTGCGGCCATGTTGACCTAGTTGCAAGTCTTGCAAACCTAGGGCGCTATGTTTGGCGTGGGCCCAAGGCATAGCGGCTTAGAAATATGGCTTGCGGCACGTGTTGGCATGTGCCAATGACACGTGCGGCCATGTTGACCCTAGTTGCAAGTCTTGCAAACCTAGGGCGCTATGTTTGGCGTGGGCCAAAGGCATAGTGGCTTGGAAATATGGCTTGCGACACGTGTTGGCATGTGCCAATGGCACGTGCGGCCATGTTGACCTAGTTGCAAGTCTTGCAAACCTAGGGCGCTATGTTGGGCGTGGGCCAAAGGCATAGCGGCTTGGAAATATGGCTTGCGACACGTGTTGGCATGTGCCAATGGCACGTGCGTCCATGTTGACCTAGTTGCAAGTCTTGCAAACCTAGGGCGCTATATTTGGTGTGGGCCAAAGGCATAGCGGCTTGGAATTTGGCGTTGTTGCCATGGTGCGCAGGGTGCGGCATGGTTTGGCATTGTTGCCATGGTGCGCAGTATGCGGCTTGGTTTGGCATGGTTGCCATGGTGCGCGAGTGCGGCTTGGTTTGGCATGGTTGCCATGGTGCGCGATATGCGGGTTGGTTTTTTTGGAATTAGGGTTACGTATTGAAAACCCTAATCTGGTATTTTGAAAAAATACCCCTATTAATTATTTACACCTAAGTTAAATGCCCTTAGTTAATGTATTGCGGGTAACACTAGGTCATGGGGTTTTACAATTTTACCCCTTGTCTAAAAACCACCATCAACAACTCCATGCCAGATTTCTTCCATGGAGATCACCATTTTTCCGTCGATTTTTTCTCTAGTTATTGATTTTTCCCGGCTTGATTTTCCACGTTTTCCACTTTCCCTGGTTTTCAATTTTGGTTTTGTTTGTGGTTTTGGTTATTTTTCTCTTTAGGGTTCGTACATTTGTTTATGGTTTTCTTAGCTTTGTTGTCGAAATGCCCAGAAACACTAGGGCATCATCCTGCAATGCACCCCATTCTTCCCAGGATTTCTTAGATTCTTCCTCTCAAATAATGGAAGCTGCTCCAGGCGACAATCACTGTCATTGTCCTTTCAAACATGTTCATGGCTGTCAGGACGGAGTTAATGGTAAGGGTTTATCCAAGGGTTCTCTCTTGAAGCACTTGTATGATAGGCATCCTTGCTCTAAAGATAATAAGAATTTCTACAGGGATTTGACTGCTTCTAACTTGAACATATATCTGGCTTGGGAGAGGGTTTTGAATTGTCTTCGAATGTGGCTGTGTGGAAGATGCATGCGGTTGCATGGGTGGAAGAAGTCTTGTAAGGGAAGGGAAAGTGTGGTGCATTGAGACGTTGTTGCAGGTCCTTTCAGCGGTGCGGGGGTTGGTTTCCTTCTTCACGGGATATACAAGCCGATCGAGATTAATGGTGAGAGCTCGAGGATTCATGTTCTTGCAGTTGGGGACGTTGTCTACGAGAATAATGCGATGTTGTTTCGAGAAGATGGTGCGGTATTGCTCTCTCTCTGCGACCTTCTCAATCTTTGTGCTTCAAATACAATTTACCACTTTGTTACTTGCATACCTCATAAGTGTAGTTTAGTTTTTTCGAGAACTCACGAAATCTTGCCTCGACAGGGTTATTGTTAACCAGGGAACATCGACTTAGTTGTAGCTTTTTCTTCTTCCAATCTGTACTCTCACCTTGTTCCAACCGGAGGACTTCGAGGCGGAGAAAAACTGCAGTAACGAGAAACGCTTGCGAGGTCATGGCCATTAGCAAGCTCGGCTACTTGGAAAGAACCCAATGGTTGTTTCAACTTGGTGAATAATTTGTTGCAACAGCTTCTTCGCAGTGGGGTTTCGCAATATGATAAGAAGTTGGGTGTTGCTTCTCTTTTAGCTTGTCTTAAGAAGTTGAGTTGCGGCCACTTTTCTGCAGCTATCCGTGTCTTTGTCTTCATACCGGGATAGCACGCGCAATGAAAAGTACTTCTCGAGCTACATGATAAGCACCCTTATGCACTCCCCCGATGTCCCGATGAGGCTGCCCACAGTTGATCAATCTCGGTGGACTCGCGGGCGTTTTGGGAGCTATTAGAGCTTCCCAAAGGCACTTCTTGTGGCCGTGATGGGTTACGCGCACCGGCATTTATTTGATGTAATGAGTGGGGCTACAACAGCTATTGTATACCATTTCGATTACATGGGTCGTCAATCTTTGGTTGGATGGTAAGTCCCCTGTGGCTTTTGGAGAATTCATTACTAGTGCGCCTTTAACTTCGTTACTTAAACCTGGGGGTGGTATTCATCCTATTGCTGTTGGTACGGTTTGGCGAATGCTAGTTTCGAAAGTGGCGGCTTTCTCTGTTGGAAAGGATATGTCATCTTATTTAGGTGATTACCAATTCGGGGTTGGTGTTCCTGCAGGCGGTGAGAGTATTTTACATGCTGTAAATCGTCTACTTGAGATGCAAGGTCACTCAGACAAAATGTCAATGTTGATCATTGACTTTTTTAATGCCTTTAACTTGGTGACCAGATCTCAACTCCTCAAGGAAGTTCATCTTCATTGTCCAGGTATTTCTCGCTTGGTAGAATTTTGTTACTTGAGGCCTGCTAAACTATATTATGATCATTATATTTTATCCTCTGCTCTTGGAGTCCAACAACGTGACCCCATCGGTCCCTTGTTATTCGCTTGGACACTTCAACCCTAGTGAAGATTATTGCTTCCAAATGTAAACTCGATCTTCACGCCTGGTACCTTGATGATGGTATAATTATTGGTGATACTTTGGAGGTAGCCAAAGCTTTAAGCATTATTGAGACAGAAGGACCAAGCAGAGGTTTGCATCTCAACATAAAGAGGATGGAAGTCTTTTGGCCTTCCATTGATCTTGGGAGCACAGTTGATGGTGTTTTCCCTACTGATATTGGTATACCATCTAATGGTGTCAAACTTTTGGGTGGTCCAGTGAGTTTAGATGTGAACTTTATCAGTGATATGATGTTTAGCAGGGTGAATAAAACTGTTCAATTAATGGCTGAAATCAAGAAACTCAAAGATCCCCAAAGCGAGATGTTGTTACTTCGCAATTGCACTGGTCTATCTAGATTATATTTTGCTATGCGCACTACCAATCCTGCTTCCCTGCAACCGGCCATTGATTTTTTTGATGATCATTTACTTAAGTACTTGAGATTACTAATCACTGGTGATGGCGCAGGGTTTGGTCCTTTACAGCAGCGGATAACTACCTTGCCTATCAAAGATGGTGGATTAGGCATTTACACTATGGCGGAAACTAGCTCCTACTGTTACCTTGCTTCTCAGAGCCATACTATATCGGTACAGAAGGTGATTCTTGGTAACTCATCCTCAACAGACAAAGGTTCTTCTTAACAGTTTGCACTTCAGAGATTTATCCAGGTATGTGGATTACCTTATACTTACTGTGTCAATGATACTGCCCCCCCCCTCCATACACTCCCTGGCAGTTACTTATTTTGATACGGTTAAAAAGCAAATCCCAAGCCAATTCTTTATGTCTGCAAGAGATTCCATCTTGTGGCAATGTAATCGTGTTAAGCATGCCCATGACTATTTATTGGTTGTACCTATCAGTGGGCTCAATCAGTGTATTGGTCCGAACAGGTTTAAATGAGTGCTTTGCTATCGTCTTGGCATCCCACTTTTTGTTGAGAATGGTTTATGTCCAAGTTGTAACAAATCCATGGGCATTTTGGGGATCATGCGCTTCATTGTGTTAAGGATATTGGCCCTAAGTTTCGACATGATGTTGTTCGCGATATAATTGCTGACATTTGTTACAAAGCTGGTGTGCCTGCACGTAAGGAAGCTTCTCTTGGTTTTCTGGCAAATGAAGACAAAGATTTGAAACCTGCTGATATTCTGGTGCTCAACTGGGAAAACATACAGATTGTTTGTATGGATGTCACAGGTGTCTCGCCCTTCACTGGAGAAGGAATTCGCTCATTCGTCCCGGGAAAAGCTATAGCTACTGCTGTCTCACGTAAACACACTAAATACTTGGACAAGTGTGTTTCACATGGCCATGGTTAGGGGGTCCTAGATTTCTCTACTTTAGGTGAACTTGGTGACGACACTTTGTGTTTTTTCAAGCGTCTGAAGAACTGTTTAGTTAGTAACGACGCTAGTAGTGGTTTTGGTAGTTTTATTTTTCATAGATTAGGCATAGCTATTCAAAAAGGTGTTGGAGCCCAGCTTGTTGCTAGGTTGCCAACAAAAAGATTTGTGTAATCATGGATAAATTAAATTTTATTTGGAAGATGATTTTGCAGTATTAATCTTTATACATTGCAAAATTGTTATGGGATATGAGTGTTTGCGTCTGTGAACTATGATTGTCCCATATATCATTTATGTCAAAAGTTAAATCTATTATATGTCTTTATGCAAATATTGATGGAAAATAGAACCAGGATTTCCTTTTGGTGCAATAAGCAAGTTTTCCTTTGCTCGAAGTAACCGAATATTATAAAATTAGCTATCTAGAACCAGGATTTCATATGCAACTGTCATCTTGAGCTTCAATATATCGGTTTCCATGTAATTGAAGGTCAATGAATCTTCATTGATCGCATTATGGGACTCACCGAGACTTCAAAACAGTTTATGAAGATTTTAATTTTTTTAAACTTTTTTTGCAGGGTGGGATAGAGATGGAATGATCTTGACTGGAACTGGAAGAACAACATACCTTAGGCTAACCCCTATGGGCTAACCCCTATGGAACTGGAAGAACAACATAGCTGCTAGATTGGCTATCCACGTCAGCATGGGCAACATCCTAAGTCCTATGGGATGGCGAATCTAGCAGCGAAACGCTGAATGAAACAACGTTGAGCGCTGAACGGTAACACGCTAAACCCAAACGCCGAACCAAACGCGTTAACCAATTTCATTTTTTTAATTTCCATCTTCTCTCTCTCCCCCCATATCCTATCACACCCTACCACGTCACTCTCTCTCTTCACCACACTCTCTCCCATATTCTTTTTCTTTTCCTCTCAATTCCAAATACACAAAAAAACAAAAATGCTCTCCATCACATCCTCTCTCTCTCCATCAATCCCTCTCTCTCTCTCCATCACATCCCTCTCTCTCTCCATCAGAATTCATAAATAAATGAAATAAAATCATCAAACGCTGATCCATTCGGCGTTGAGACAACTTTTTGAGCGCCGAACGGTTCAGCGGTTCAATCTCGCTGATAGTTGGACTGCGAGCACTTGCTAGGTGAGAGAACTATTAACTATCACTGTCAATTTTTTTCCAACACTTTTTTCTTGATTTGGAACACTTTTTGGCCAATCTAGCACTCCAATCTAGACCATAGGGGTTAGCCTTAAGCTATTGCAAATGCCAAACCTCATCGACTAATTATCTGTCTAGTCAACCATCACTCCTGTAAGAGCAGAACAAAGCAAGGTGCTACAAATGCTGCAAGCTTTTCATATAAAATTCTTATTAGTATGTCAGAATTCAGGCTACTTCTTAGCGGAGTTTCAATATAAAATTCTCATTATTATGGGAGAGAAATTTACTGAAAGCTGATAGTTTTCAATTCATTAAGTAATTTGCAGTTAGCATATGCATTAAGAAAAATGTTGGCTTTCATACGCCCTTAGGACTTCCATACATATCAGAAAAATTATCTAGCCACGACAATTAAAGACATGAAGCAACTTCTGCAGTATTCTCAAAAGGTCATAAACTTTGTGGGGAAGACAAAGTTGGAACTAGGAGAATGAAGCATGGCTCATTGGATTTCCATAGAACGGTCAAGTTCTTTGAATTTCACCAATGTGTTCTAAGTTCTATCCACATTGACCCAAAATAAAATCCCACTAGCAGTCTGCAAGCTACCTTGCTAAATGATCCTCCCCACGGATAAAGAAACGTAGAATCATGATCATTTTACGAAAAACCAATGAGGTAGGTTGTGGTTAACGACAGAATGGAAACGTAAATCATATAATAATCACTACAGAGAACTCTGCCTACTTAACTCAACTGCTGTTGTGAAATTTATTGATGAACGAAGACAAACTGACAGTGCAGTTTCATACTAAAACTACCACATTCTAAAAATTGATACAAGTAACTACAACATCCCTCTAAAACAAAACAAGATTTCTACCAGTCTAGGCGAAAAAAAAATACATAGATTATATAATGATCGATTACAAACATTCAAAGTGAGAGAAATCAAAAAACTTACTCCTGTAGCCATCTCAATAACAACAAGAAACAATTGCTGAGTAAAATAAGACATGCTAAGGATAGATCTCGACAAAAAGAATTACGGAAGCGAAAGATGGTCATGGTGTTTGAGGATATCTGTACTTAGAATGTCTGATTTTACTAAGCATTTGAACTAATATACACATCAGTGGAATCATCAGAGATAGAGTTTTTACCTTGGTTTAACAAAATCAGCGGCAGTAGCAGGAACAGAAGTGGATTGTTTAGGTGATTTTCTATAAACCATGGTCAGAACTTGAGGTTGAATTGCTAGGGTTTATAAAAATCGGAACTGAATCGGCAATGTCAAGGGAGGAAATGAGAAGGGGTTTTTTATGTTGAAACTTTAATAAAACGAAATGGTCAAAAACTGACACATACGACTTTTTACTTTAATATTTTTAGAGCATCTCCAATGAGACATTGTAAATGTCCTAAATATAAGGCCACCTAGGATTTTTAATGATTTAACTAAAAAAATCCTCTCCAATGGGAATGTGAAGGGAGAAAGTTAAGATGATGTGTCTGGTAGTTATGTAGACATCCTCAAAGCCATCCTCTGGTTTTAGAGGTTCTCTTAGAGGATGTGAACATCCTACTCATCATTATCTATGGGTATGATTAAATACATAATTTAGATCAATGGTGGAAAAAGTTCACAACTAAAGCAATACAATTATGGTTGGAGATGTTTTTCTTTTATCTCCTCCAATTAAGGAAAATTTGGTCTTTAAATCAGAAAAGACAACTTCCACAAAAGATGCACACCAAGTTACCATTGGAGATGCTCTTAACTTAACCACAAGACCGGTTACTGTTCATGCTACCACCCTATTAGTGAAATGTTGATGGTTGCATTGCAAATCTCTTTCTTTTAGCATATGAATAGCGTTTCCAGTTTCAGAATTTAAATTTAACAAATGTAGATGACCTTACATTTGCTGGTGACCGGATGAATGGAAATGAGAGGCTGCCCAAACCACCATTAAATTTCTCCTAGGAATTTCCATCGGGTAGTTTAGCAGCATTAATGTACTATTGTATGCCCGTTAAGTGTTGTATCATGCTTGTCTCTGATTCTTCCGTTGCTAAGACGCGTAAGTAAGCCTTCAAAAAAAGCACTATTAAATTTCTCCTAGGAATTTCCATCGGGCGCCAGTTTACTAGTTTGAATGGCTGTCCTGTTAAAGTCTGGTTCTTAGAAGTTGGAATGATTGTTGGTCAGTAGTGTTACCGGACTTTGGGGTTCGACTTGGAAGATAGCCTTTGTAGTAACAATTCGGGACCTGACATGACAAGAACAAAGCACCGCACTTTGTATGCTCATATATAAATGCACTAGTATTGATCTACTAATAGCAGCATTCTTAATCTTAGCAATGAAGATATTGCCGGTTTGTTATTTACTAGCTGACAATGATATCGGAAGCAACCGAGCACCTTCATGCTTTGTCTCTATCATCCATCCCATCACATCCCATTTCACCTTCAAACAATTACCATCCCCCCACATCCCATAACAAAAATGGTGGGCGTCCCCACTGCAAACACTTAACTAAGTTTGAATCCAAAAAAGAATCAATGATCATGATCATCTTTTTCTTTTTCTTTTTATGAAAACAATGATCGTCATCTTCCTTTAACTAATTTTGGAGTGCTATATACCAGATGTACTCACGTGAAACCGCGTGAGAAAAAGAAATCTTAGCCAACAAGAGACGAACACGTTCACGCGTGTATTTTTAAAGCGTTACTAGTATATCTCTACAGTCCACACTATAAAGCACTTGAATTTTCCAAGCTGATCTGATCATTTTCTTCTGCTCCGCAAATATTATAGGGTTTACATACATTTTCCAGATTTAAAGATGACTAAAGACAGAAAGATTGGAGTAGCTATGGATTTCTCAACGAGTAGTAAGATTGCTCTACAATGGGCAATTGATAACTTACTTGACAAAGGTGATACCATCTACATCATTCATTGCAAACATGAGGATAGTCTTGAGACCGGCAATCTTCTCTGTGCCAAATCCGGTTCTCGTAAGTTTCTCAGGTTTTTGGTTAATATCATGCAGATTTAAACATTTGTCTATGTTTTTTGTTTGGGTGATTAATCGTGTTTATTGTAGCTTTAATTCCATTTACGGAATTTAGAGAATCGGAAGTGATGAAAAAGTATGGTATGCAGTGCGATGCAGAACTTCTTGACACACTTGATACTACATCTAGAAAGAAAGATAATAAGGTGGCCATAGTTACAAAGATATACTGGGGCGATGCAAGGGACAAGATATGTCAAGCAGTTGCGGATTTGAAACTTGATTCTTTGGTCATGGGCAGTCGTGGACTTGGTACATTCCACGGGTAATTATAATTTTTTTGTTAACGAAGCTTGGTTTAAAAATTGTTTTTAGGGATCTTCTTGGCTATTTGATTTATTGTGTTGATTTTGTAGGATTATAATGGGGAGTGTGACAAATCATGTGATTACCAGTGCGTCTTGCCCGGTGACTGTTGTCAAGGATCCTGCCTGTCATCACTAGTCAGGAGATGCCGAAGAAGACTGTAGCTAATCGAATTCATGAAGATTGTTTTTTATGATCAGTGAAATGTCACTAAAATACGCTGAGTGTTTGATTAGGGTGCTATGATCATTTGTTTTGTGTTGTTTCTGGGTTAATCTGAAATGGGTATGAGTTTACATGTTCTGCTTAGAAGCATAACTAAGGTTCACTTGATAAATGAAATTAAAGCATATATAACTAGATGCATTATTGCATATCATTACAACAAGAAGATCCTAATTTCTGCATCAAACTTTGCAAAACTGAGAATTCTCACCCACCCATCGGATGGTGACAACATTGTAGGCCATCAAACACAGACATGGTGATTCAAGAACAGTAAATACGAGGCGTCTACAACTGAATGGAGAAAACAACACAACATAACAATCCACAGCTTACCAGCACCACAACAAATAAACAAACAAAAAAGGAAAAATACTCATCGATTTTTAGTGAAATTGATGCATAGAAATTTAATGTAATAATAAATCACAAGAAATGATAGAGAAATACAATCAGGGGTGGATCTTTTGTTCAGTTACATTCTAATAAAACATACAAATACAGAACTTCTCCATTGTCTTTGGTTCCTTATTGTCCTTACCTTTCTTCCCTGGACTAAGAAGATCCTCACGAAGGCAAAAACAATATCAAACTCCCCTCATTTGAAAAGTGAAATTTGAGGATCTAAGATTTCTGAGAGGAAAAATCATAATGCGAAAATATTTTGTTGTTGATGATCTCTCTATTGACACTGCCATAATTCTGTTGTTACTGCTGAGCTGAAGAAGTAGGTTTCTGATGTTTGTGTGTTCTTGGGTTAGGGTTTGATTTCAGAAGACGGAGGCGCTGATAAAGTAATGGATGAAACCAAAACTACTTCTTATAAGGTTCACGAATCTGCCTCTTTGTTTTAGGGTTCACTTCATTTGATCTAACGGCTGCAGAGTACTCTATCACTGACCGGCCCGCTTGTGTGTTAGCTTCATAGATGCAATAACATGTGCTTCAGTACACGTGGGCGGGCCTTGCTTTGGCTGTCAGAAACAAAACAAAAAAGAAAACGTGGGAATTTGGAAATCCGGCAGTTGACCCTCTTCTCCAGAGTCCAGTGAGATATTAGAGCACTAGCTTTTAGTGAATCTGACTTGGACATTTGCTATGGTGTACAATATATTCATTTCATGATAAATTAAAACTATGCTATGTTCCAGAGTCATTACCATACATCGAGTTGATCATGCCCACACCAATCCATGCACCACAACATTGCTTAGCAGTTTAATACAACTGATGACGAAGTTCACCTTAGAAATTTTATACGCTACAGTTCTGCACTAGTGCTTCTATTTAAGACCCAGATTTACTTCATTGACCAGAAGCAGTAACCATGGTTTTACCCATGTAAGTTGATATTGTATTCTTCTCATCTGAAATTTTCAACTGAAATTCCACACAAGAATCAAGATAACAAACACCTTATGCAATAATCAATTTTGTAAAAACTGACAGAAACCTTGTAAATGGGTAAGATTGGCTGATCCATTCGAACCGAAACAGACACATTTGGCTGTGCTCTTGAGTGATGAACAAGTAATTTGCTGTGTATATGTGCTACTAGTGTAACTTTAAACAAAAACTTCGTCAATCATGTTACTAAATATATTGAACTATTCAAGAACATTGAAATGAATGAATAATGTTTGTATAATAACAAACAGTATGCAACATGCGGGTTTCGATTAGATATACATACAACTAGATTTCTCATAAAGTTGAATGTTAAATTCAAAAGTGGCAATCCTAACCGAGTGGAAAAAACTTACAAGCAAGTTATATTAAGATTAATCAGACCATGACTAAGTGTATCTGCCCAAACGCCCGACATAACCTGAAAAGGATCCTTTTTCATGATGCCCATTCTCTTTTGCCATATTTCTGTGATCCTCTGATTTTTTGAAGGTGCTAAATAAATTCACAGGCTTCCAAAGCTCCTGGGAATCAAGGGATTCAAATCTTATGTGATTCTCAACATCAAATTGCAACTTAAATTAAAAAATTATCCAATCACCTATGATGCACCTCGGGATAAGTCTCCCCTGTAACAGGTACTTGAGTAACTTGACACGAAAATCCAGAGTTCCAATGACATTTTAAAGCATGGCGTTAAGCACATTCTCGCCTTCCTTTCTTACAGAAATAATGCACATGAACGGTTTTAAATAACGCGTTGTACATCACCTTATTAAGCCAATAAGCAATTGTACCATTCTCTGTGATGCATTTACTAATTTTCAGTAGTGTAAGTGTAGTTTTACCTGCTCGGTGTATTGCTTTACGAACTCGTCGTGTGATGGATTCATAAAGTCCTGCTGATGCCGCCTGCTCAAAAAACAACCAAAAATTAAACCCACCTTCAAAATCTAATTCGAAAAACACAAATTTAAAGCAGGATTTTTTTAGTTACCCAAAACTCTTCATCAAGTTTGGCACCATGATGTTTATTTTGTTCTTGAATTATCGGTTCTTCTTCACTGTCAGATAGTACTGAACCAAATTTCCTATAGCATATAAACAATTAAGCAACTAAGAGCAATTCCTATGGCAATGAACAAAAACAAAAATTTGTTGAGCCACGTGGATGAAAAAACTGTATTATACACTATGGGAAACAAGGCAAAATGAACAAATCTGATATTTTTGGGCCCCACTAGTGATTTTATTAATATAAAATAATAAGAGTTGGGTCCCACTAGTGATTTTATTTATTTAAACTAATAAGAATTGGGTCCCACAAATGATTTTATTTATATAAACTAAAAAATTATAAATATTAAAATATTTTAATAGATAAAAATCGAGAAAAATTTGGTTTTTAACGTTTTGTTGTGGGCGTCATCCTCATGAGCGCCTGCGCTAGGGCGTTGGTCGCGGGAGTTTGTCCTTTGATAGCGCGTTGCATCACTAAAAGCGGGCGTCACCTGTGATGTCGCCCGAGTTATTGGTCATGGCGCGCGTTCTTGCACCAGACGCGCGCCTATAATGGTTATTTTTCAATGATGTTGTAGTAATAGGTTCGTTGAGACTTGTGAAGACTGTGCTTTTAGATTTAAATTTTAAGATTAAGCAAATTAAAACTGACTATAATAGAGAGATCGGGGTTCAGGATTTCACCATTCACCAAAATTCATGTGATTTAATGTTAATGTTTATCATGCAATTCTAGACAATATAACTCCAATCAAAAGAAATTGTGATTCTAATCATTGCCTAAATCAGATTTTCAAAACATCAATTGTTAATCGCAAGCATGAAGTATCAAAAGCCCAAAACTAAGCATACTTCATCAAGACAAAACACAACTGATTAATAAAAATCATTTACTCAATTTTCATTCGGTGCAAATAATCATAAACGAAATGCATAAATAAATTTTACCACATAACTTTTGGAAGAATGGCTTCCTCCCTCGCCCCGGAGATTAGGTTTATCTCATCATGTTGGAAACACGCTCAAAAGTTGATTTCATTGCTCAAAAATGGTTTTCAAATGATGAATAAGGGAGAAATAATGAAAAATCGTGTTTGTAACAATTATTTTTGTTACTAACCTAACTGTTACAGAGAATGATAACTATTAACTGTCGCTGTTACGGTTTCTTTAAGTCTGTCACCAAACTACGACCCACAAATGCGAGTCGTTGACACTGTTGATAAACGACGGTTGCCCGTGCGTCTTATGTTCTTCGTGTTCTTGATATGTAGCAGCAGCAGCAGCAGCATAAAGGTTTTCTCTGCAACACGATTCCTCGCCTCTGTGATGCTCTCAACTCCACCTAACTCTCCATCCTCTGTATATGATCCCACAGGCCCTTTTATACTCGACAGAAGCAAGAATAACTCCGTAATAACTCTCCAATCTTCTCGCTGTCAAACCATAACTCGAGAATATTTTCTTCCCTGTTTTATCTTCCCATGCGCATGATTGCTAAAAACACACTCCAAAACGAAAACACTCATAAGGCGAGTCCAAATCGTCGAAGGCATATATAACCACGTAACTTCCAAAGAACAACACGAGAGAATCCCGCGCGTGTTCTCTTAAAACTCGTTTTACTTCCAAAACCAGCGTTGCAGCCCAATCCTCTCGATTCCGGGATCATTACCATCCCTATTTGGTTCAACCAGGGCCCAAATCAACTAAATCCAACGCTCGAGTCTCACTCAAACTTGTCCAAATTCCTAACGGGGTTTCGCGGGGAAGATAAACCCGAGAATTGTTCAATCATTAAAACCATCATTCTAGCCAGTTACGGTACAAACGATGACCATTACCATCCCTGTTGAGTGAATTAAACCCATCCAACAAAAATCAGCCATTGAGTCTCATGAAATCACGTCCAAAAGATGATCCCTAATTACGCCGAGTTGCACCGCAAAGCTTTCCGCCAAAACTGAATTTAAAATGTTGAAGATGGTGTCCCCCTAACCAAACCAGGGGTGCGAATAGCAGGTACCCAACTGAGGTGCCCCTTAGTAATTGGGTTACCCCTTATCCAAAGTGGGAGTCCGAATAGCAAATGTCCTCAGGGGTGTTCCGCGCAACTTTTCGAGCCGATTTTTCCAAAAATATTTATTTCCAAAAATACCTAAAAATACATAAAAACACAATATTAGTACAAAAATCGAGTTTCAACAATACCAACAATGAGGACAATGAGGACACAAAAAATGTGTCTATCAAATACCCCCAAACTTATTATTTGCTAGTCCTCGAGCAAATTTATTCTAGAAAATAAAAATCATTTGAACCCCTAGGTGGCCCTAGTGGCGGAGTGTTGTCTCTGGAGGGTTTACCAGAGGTGTACCCACAAAACCTTTACTCCAGACCCTAGCTATCTACGCAGAACCTTGGAAGGCACTAAAGAATCTCCTTGGTTGGCATACTTATTGACTACAGGAGGAAGTACTCTGATGCGAAATTCCAATTCTTTGTACACGAGTTTGCACTCAAGCATACTAAAATTCATATAAAGTGACAGAGCTCTACTCGGATAGTTTTAGACATCATAAACCGGAGTCAACCAATCACATGGATAGATTAAGAAGATGGAAGTAGAAAAAACGTAGATGATGTTGACTAAGGTGAACCTATCCTAATGGTGAGATATTGATGCGGACTAATATCAACACACTTTGGCATATACAAGGGAACCAGTGGTCGATAATCCTAACTCTAGGTCAACACAACTGGCATATACAAGGGTTCAGGTGGTCGACTTTATTGAATTTATTAGGTTGGTCGATGGTCTGGTCTCATTTTTTTTTTTTTTTTTTTTTTTCTTCTCTTTTTTTTTTTTTTTCTTTTTTTTTGTATCTCAATCACTCTAATTCACCCTAGCAATGGTAAAAATAAAAAAATAAAAGAAGTGATCAGGATTCTTTCGATGTTTCCATCACGAGGATATGGCGAAACTACCATGTTTTCTTTTCTAACACCTGAGCTCTGTGCTTTTATGAATAGACTCTTCTATATGTTTCCATCTAATCAGATTGATTCCTCAACTCCTACAACCAAGATATTTCCATCCACTTAGATTGGTTAGTGCCGACCTTAATAAACTTAAATTTCTAGGCTCTGGAGTTTATTTATTAATACCGCAACTAAAAAGTTTCTCCCATACCCCCAAACTTAAATCTAACATTGTCCTCAATGTTCTAAAGATGAAATTAAAAGCATGAACAAAGAGAAACTATTACCATTTGAAGCAAAAGAGTTAAGGAAAGATATTACCGTGTTGCATGAGCATGGGTTACCTCCCAAGAAGTGCTAAGTTTAAAGTATTCAGCCAGACTAAGAAAGAACTAGTCACCTCGAAGAATCATATAACAGTAAGCGGAATAATTGTGGGTCATCTGGATCAAAAAGTATTACCCAAAAGAAGAGAAAATTGCAATAAACCATGAAGATATCGAACATACCCTTATTTAACTTTTTGTTTAAGACAACTATATCTAGTTGTGGCTCGAGTTCGAGCTCTATGAACGGGTCTAAATAAAATGTTTTCATGGGCTGGACTTCCTCAAAGAAGGATTCTTAAGATCGAGGTTGTAGAGTCCTGGAAATACTCAAGTAGGAGCTTAGACGCACATAACAATAACCTGAATAATTGGGGATCCTCTAAGTCAAACAGATTTGACTCACCTGACTGACCACAAAGAGAGTGGTGGTCTTCCTTAAACAAATGTGTCGACCCTAATATCCTAACGTAATTAGGTTTAGTCTCAAAACTTAATAATTGACACATCTGAAACTTATACGTTCCCACAATTGGAAGATAGGTTTTTGGTGGGAAAACAAAGTCAATCGTGGTATCATGGCACTGGGTTAACCACATCAACCAGAGGATGGGTTTCTAACAACTGAACTTCTTTATGGACACAACTAGGTTCGGAAAACGTGTATGAAGATAATCTTGTAAAATGGTTGAGGCACATATGTCAAGTCCCAAGTGAGGGATCTCTGTAAGAGCTAAAGGTAAGGCACAAGGAGAATGATAATCACCCCCAAACTTAGAGTTTTGGGTGTCTCTAGATAGACTAGCTACAATTTACCTAATTTCTAGATCATCGGAATCATGAAAATGGTCAATTGCTTCTTCTAGGTTATACTCGGGTGATGCATCCTCACTCATATTTAAAAGCTCTACGAGTTCATCTTTTTCGTCTAAGACTATTGTTTTTAAATCGTTAGACTCTAAAATAATATTCTCAGGATAAACTCGTTCCTCTAAACCATTATCGACTTCGTAAACAGGAAATACTACATCGTCTAAAACAGTATCTCTAGTCAAATCCTCGTCCTTTTGAATAGGTGAATAATGGTTAAAATTATTAGGATCTGAACCAGAAATAACTATATTATTATAAAGCTCAATTGGAGTAGCAAATTCCTGATCACTATGCCTATTTATTTCAAATTCTTCATCAACACTATCCTCATCATAATCATTATTATAATAACATGAAAATGGTTGAACCTCATCTAAACAAGTAGTGTTACCAATTCTAACCTCATCATCTTGATTATGTGAATAACTATCTTCATTCTCAAAGGTATTATTGGATACACTATATTGGAAATTCAAGTTATTTCGAGCAATACTTTCATTCGTCTCTAACTCAAGTCTACGTGTCGACTCAGCTATCCTCTCAAGGGTCTCCTCCAAAGAAAGTTCCCTTAGTGTTGGATCTAAGTTTTGAGTTAATCTATTGAGGATATCTTCTAAAGATTCGGTCGTTGTTGCAGTCCTTTCGTCCATAACTACGTTATTTACCTCAGCTAACTTACATGTTGATTCAGCTAACTTTTGTGTCGACTCAGCTAAACCCCTGAGGGACTCTTCTAGATAAGGAAGAGGAACAGAAGGATCATAATAAGGAGTACTTTTCAAAAGTTTGATTGTATCCTCTAGAGACGAAGAACTATTACTATAATCTTCTTGCTCGAATGATCGATGCACATGTGGATAGTAATTGGGCTCACCATGGTATGACCCATAAACTTCCAAAGGTTGGCGTTCCCAACCACTATTCACACTATGGTCATAAAAAGAGTGATGTCCATAATGTTCAGTTGGATATTCATATTCATTGTGATGGCTATTATAATACCAGTTTGACATCCTAAGCTGCAAGGGAATTCTACACAAACACAAACAAGGCTGACTCGACCAAAACAAACCTACCGATTTCTAGCAAACAAAAAGCATGATGGCTCCACTTAGATTGTTTCTAGACCAGCTTCTAATCCTTCGAAAGGGAATTCGTTACATCTGAGCAAACCCCTCTGGAATCAATCCGAGTTTAAATAAGTTGAATAGAGGCGAGGGAAGCTGTGTGGATCTTTGATACCCAAGGCCTCACCTCATTACAAGGCGGCGCAGTCACGCATTCAACTCACAGAAACCATCATGAACTTCGAAGTATGCTTAAAGAGTAACCAATATTTTTCGAATGACTTTCCTATTAAGCTCGTTACTCTATCGGTCTCGTTCTAGTCAGTATTTTAAGCTTAGTTTCGCGTTTGGTATCGTTTTCCTAAGGCGGGAAAGAAGACAACGGTGATGAAATCCGAACTCTTATCTTGTATGGCATGTCCTTGCCCTTTACTAGGAAATTAAAGCAGCCGGATTCAGTTCCTCGACATATATTCACACGAAATCATCTAGTAAACCCGCTGGCAGGGGATTCACGGGTGTTTAGAATTCTTACCTCCCGTTCCAGATGGGGGATGAACCGTTGAAGTCGACTCGGGCCACGACTCCTATGTCGTGTACGAACCCGAGGGGCCGAGGTGATATCGTAATCACTGTCCTTCCCTGTGCAGTTTTTATTTAAACTAACCCTTCCTTAGGGTTTTAAAAATAATAAATGTCCAAAAGTCCAAAATAAAGAAAAAGTCCAAAAATAAAAGATTACAAAAATAATTACCTAATTACAGTTTCTAAAAAATAATAATAATAATAATTACACTTTATACAAAATTTTCTTCTTTACTCCGTTCGGATCTCTCTTTTTTTTTCGTATTTTGGCTTTGCTTTTCTTTTCAGCACTTTCTCTTTTTCTTTCGCTCCACTCCAAATCTGAAAGCAAACAAAAATACCAAAACGCGTAAAAAAAGAACAAAAATAATAAAAATAAAAATAAAACCTAAAAACAAATCTATACACAAGTCCGCGTCGGCGGCGCCAAACATTGATGATTATTTTCAATGATGTTGTAGTAGTAAAAGGGTTTGTCGTTCACTCGAACTTGACGAGATTGATTTTAAGAATTAATAAAAGAAAATAAAAGAAAAATATATACAATGTCACGGGATGAAGAGACACTGAGACGCAGGATTTCACTACTTTTCATATTGTTGTGGTTCAGTCATTAACTCTAGACAATATAGCTCAAGCAAAAGAAGTTGTGACTCTAATTCTTTGCGAAAAATAGATTTCATAAAACATTATATGTAAGTCGTAAGCATGACGCATCAAAAGTAATTTAAACTAAGCATGCGACATCAGACAAAATAACAAATAATTAATAGAAATCATAAAACAATTAAATCTATGCAAAAAGTCATATAAAGAATTAATTCATTTACCACAATCATGAAAAGTTGCTTCCTCCGTTGTCCCAGTGATGGGTTCTAGCTTCGCATATTGGAAACACACTCGAATAATTTTTCATTGCTCAAAAAAGTGTTTACAAGAGGTGAAAATGGAATGAATATTGAAAACCGGGTTTGTAACAATTATATCTGTTACAAACCAAATGTTACAGAGAACGATATAAATGATATGTCGCTGGTCCTGTTGATTTAAGTCTGCCTCCAACTACGACCCACAGGAGCGAGTCGTTAACACTGTTGAAGAACGACGGTTTTTGGCCGTCTGTTCTTCGTGTTCTTCGTCTTCCACAGGAGCAGAAAAAATATGCTCTGCAACTCGCGATTTCTCACCTCTTTGATGCTCTAAAGTGCTCTAGAACTCTCCATCCTCTGTATATGATACCACAGGCCCTTTTATACTCGACAGAAGCAAGAATAACTCCGTAATAACTCTCCAATCTTCTCGTTGTCAAACCATAACTCGGGAATATTTTCTTCCCTGTTTTATCTTCCCATGCGCATGATTGCTAAAAACACACTCCAAACACGCAAAAAAACACTCATAAGACTGAGTCCAAATCGTCGAAGGCATATATAACCACGTAACTTCCAAAGAACAACACGAGAGAATCCCGTGTTCTCTTAAAACTCTGTTTTACTTCCAAAACCCGCGTTGCAGCCCAATCCTCTCAATTCCCGGGATCATTACCATCCCTATTTGGTTCAACCAGGCCCAAATCAACTAAATCCAACGCTCGAGTCTCACTCAAACTTGTCCAAATTCTAACGAGGTTTCCCGGAAGATAAACCGAGAATTGTTCAATCATTAAACCCATCATTCTAGCCGATTCTGGTACAAGCGATGACCATTACCATCCTGTTGAGCTGAATTAAACCCATCCAACAAAAATCAGCCATTGAGTCTCATGAAATCACATCCAAAAGATGATCCCTAAGTCGCCGAGTTGCTCGCAAAGCTTTCCCTCCAAAGCCGAATTTGAAATGTTGAAGATGGTGTCCCCCTAACCAAACCGGGTGCGAATAGCGGTACCCAACTGAGGTTCCCTTTAGTAATTGGGTTACCCCTTATCCAAAGTGGGAGTCCGAATAGCAAATGTCCTCGGGGGTGTTCCGCGCAACTTTTCTATTAGATTTTTCCAAAAATATTTATTTCCAAAAATACCTAAAAATACATAAAAACACAATATTAGTACAAAAATCGAGTTCCAACAATACCAACACGAGGACAATTCAGACACAAAAAATGTGTCTATCAGCCTACTGGAATGTCTCAGTGTTCAAATGAACAGATCTGTTCATTTGAACATCTATTTTCTTGGTTTGTTCATCCCATAGTGGGATCAAAATGAACAAACTCTAGGTTTGTTCATTCCATAGGAATTGCTCTAAGAACATAGGACATTCTGGCTGATCAGTTTCACAGAGAAATGCACAACAGCTAGATTCATTAAGAATCCAAACAATGAATTCAGAATAGAATAGAGACAGTGAAAATGCAAGAACTTGGGAGTGAATTTAAAAAAGAACACATCGATTTTTATTTTCTTTTTAAACTTATACATAGAAATTCAAAGTACTAATAGATCACCATAAATGATTAAGAAATACAATTGTCCGTGGATCTTTTTTATTCTCTTCAATTACTAATGGATTATTTTTTTACAAATGAAATATAAAGTACCAATGGATCTTTTCCACGGTTACATTATTGTAAAACAAATAATTACAAAACTTCTTTATTTTCTTCAGCTTTGTTTGCCTTTCTGTTTTCCTTTCTTACGTCCTGATGATAGGCAAGTAAAGAGGATCCTTATAAAGAAACTCAATCTGCTGCTATTGGAGGAGATAGATTGGCAAATTTAAGATATTTGAGAGGAAAAATCATAGGGCGAAGATATTTTGTTGTTGATGAGGATCGCTCTATTAACACATCTGCTGCCATGATTCTGTTGTTGCTGCTGCTGAGATGAATAAAGAGGATGGGGGCGGAAATAAGGGGATGCAAAAGAAAACTACGCTATTTATAAGGTTTATAGATCTACCATTTGGTTTAGGGTTCACTTGTTATTTGATCTAACGGTTGGTCGTATTTCGTGGAGGAGTTTAAAGGCATACAATTCGGAACAACATATACAATCTTTTATCATTCGTCAAACTGTCATGGTCTTTGTAGCTGCGAACAAATTGTTTGTTCCAGCCACCAACTTCCGTTCTAGACCTTGCTAAACATTGGCAATTAATTTTTTGTAGTTTTTGTATAATGTCATGTACCATGTGGGGAGGAGATGTGGAAAATCAATTCTTGGCTTATTGTTAGTCTTGAACTCTTTTTTGCTTTCTTTTGCAGTCGAGTCTCGGCATTCGCTGCTGTTGTAATTCGGTTATAATCAACTTTATTTTCCTTTTAGGAGGGTGTTTTTCTTCATTGCTCCTTTTAAGCGCTAGATTATGCTTCGATCTATGACGGGTCAGTACACAAACTTTGTAAATATAAAGGCTAGTCTTAGAGGTTTGGATGCAGTACAAATAATTTCAAGCATTGACACTCAACTAAAAGACTAGATTAAGAAAAATAAAAAAAGAGAATGACCTCTCTGCATATACAAATAGTACTAGTGTAAATTTTTAAGCATTGACAATCACATCATGGAACATGGATACAACAAAGATCCTAATTTCTGGATCAAACATCGAATACACTTCATGTTAATCTAGGATAAAGAATTATCAATTATATGTGCCAAACATGGCTGAATACGGAAACAACATTAGAATTCTAGTAGTATTCATTTGATTCTTGATTAAACTTGTACATAAAATTTGATGTAAATCACAAGAAATGATTAAGAAGAAATACAATCAGGATCTGATCCTTACGATTACATATAAAACTTCTTCACTGTGTTTCAGTTTTCATTCACTAAAGGAACCTTGTATTATGAAGGACATAAGAAACACATGACAAAAAAAAGCAAAGCTACTGAAATATCAGCGGGGAGGTGTGGACCTAATAAGATTAGTGAGAGGAAAAATCATAATGCGAAGATATTTTTGTTGTTAATGATCTATTTATTGACACATCTCCTTCCATGATTCTATTGTTGTTGTTGAGATGAAGGAGGGGGTTTGTGTTCTTGGGTTAGGGTTAGGGTTTGACTTCAAAAGACGAGGCGCAAATTAAAGGTTTAGGAAAAGAAGACTATACAACTTATAAGGTTAACGGAGATGC
Organism: Papaver armeniacum; assembly: GCA_023531295.1. Lineage (NCBI taxonomy): Eukaryota > Viridiplantae > Streptophyta > Magnoliopsida > Ranunculales > Papaveraceae > Papaver > Papaver armeniacum. Next base: position 369,855 of record JAJJWW010001302.1, read on the forward strand.
CATTTTAGATTAGGGTTCACTTCTTATAAAATCTAACGGTTGTAGAGTGGAGGATTTTAAGGAGTACTTTGATGCAGCCCAAATCCTGGGGACAACATTATATAGCATCTGTCTCTACTTGGATTTCATTCATCAAGTTATTTGGGAAAAGATTTTGAACTCGCAGCTATAACAACTGTCGGATGATAGAGATATGACCTCAACAAACCTTAGAGTTAACCACAGTTAGCAACCCGGTTTAACTAGTAAACTACCGTATCTATCTAGGGGTGTCAATGGGTCCGGGTCCTCCCGGGTATGACTAGGCCCTGACCCGGACCCTACTTGTAAAGGTCGGTTCCGGTTCCTAACGGTTCCGGGTCCGGTTCCCAAATTTGTGGACCCAGAACCGGACCCGTTTAAAAACCCGGGTACCTGTCGGGTCCGGTTACCCATAGGGTATTAGGAAAACTATAAAAAAAGTCTCAAAAACTTAATATCTTTCTCTTTTTGGCTTGGATCTAAATTATTTTTATAAAAATTTATTATTATTTCTTTATTAAAGTACTAAATAAAGATTAAGTATAAGAAAAAAATGAAAACTGAAAAATAAAAAAAAATAAAAGCGAAAACTAACAAAATACTTGTAATTTTGCTAAAAACATGAATAAAACAATAAATACCTGGGTACCCGATACATGGTACCAACAGGTATTACCCGTTTGGACCCGTTTATATTGGGGTCCAATCGGGTAATTACCCGCCGAGTCCTAAGTTGTTAATGGTCCAACTTTAGGACCCGGAACTGGACCCAAATCTACCGGGTCCGGTTCCGGGTAATGGGTACTCATTGACAACCATTGATTTTAGGATAGATATTATATATCCTAAATTCCATATCCATATACACGAATTCATGTACTCCTTTATTTCTGGCGAAAGTCTTTATTTATCACAGAAAGACCATCGTTACTAGGATCAGGATCAACATGTGAATCACATAATCACCACCAAGGGAAAGAATACATATAAGATGTTAGTATGTTACATTATCATTTGCTAGTTTTCTCAGCTAGCCTCGCGATATTAACTCTTCCATTTACACTGTTGTTTATGGGTAAAAATCGTTTCCACCGATTTCGGTAAATTCGGTAGGTGAGTGAGAAACTGGTTTAAACCCTAAACAAATGTGCTGCACGTGAGCACTTTATAGATTCTAGATATCAATCTATACAAGTCCGGCCTAAACCAAGAAATGTCCGTTCCAGACTTGCTTCGGTCACAAAGTGGAGGAGAAGGGTTGATTTGGGGAGGAAGAAAAGAAAGGTGTTGAGACCGAGAATCGTTACGGGAGAGCGAGTGTCTCGACTTGTATCAGAAAGTGAAAGATTCGGAAGCTTGCAAGAGATGAAAGCTTTTTGGAGAGCTTGCAAAGTTGTCTTTTCTGAGAGTGTTGTATTTTTCTCCTGACCGAGACTTGTTGTCTGGTGGAAATAGGTAAGACCTATTTATACAAGTCGAGATTTAAACGTACCCTGGCCTCATGAAGGAAGAGAGTAAAGGGTGAAATAATGGGAGGAGGTGGTAAACGCATGGTGTTTATGGGTGAAAACGTTTTCACTATTATTTCCTCATTTATTTGACCGCTTTATTCCTATTCACGCTTTCTTAATGTGAGCGTAGTGTAATTATGCATCTTTGTGACCGCCAAACCAAAATCCTAGAAAGCATCCCCCAATTTGTGTTGATGTCTCGAGTGTTGGTTGCACCTTGAGTGCAAGTGGCGCTGCTAGTGGCGCGTGTGGCATGTGCCAATGGCATGTGCGGAATGCCTTTGTTGCGGGTTGCACCTTGAGTGCAAGTGGCAATGCCAGATCTGCTAGTGGCATGTGTGGCATGTGCCAATGGCATGTGCGGAATGCCTTGGTGGTAGGTTGTACGTTGAGTGTAAGTGGCAATGCTAGAGCTGCTAGTGGCGTGTGTGGAATGTGCCAATGGCCTGTGCGGAATGCCTTGGTGGTAGGTTGCACGGTTTGCAAGTTAGGCTACCAGCGTGCGTGTTTGGCATGTGTCAATGGCACGCATGGCCATTAGGGCTACGTCCTGGTAAGAAAAGCTACCAGTGATGCATGTTGTCATGTGCCAACGGCATGCTCGGTCATTAGGGCCATGGCTTGGTAAGAAAAGCTATCAGCGATGCGCGTTGGCATGTGCCAATGGCATGCGTGGCCAGTTTGGGTCGCGTCCTGGTAGGAAAAGCTACCAGGGAGCGTGTTGGCATGTGCCAATGGCATGCGTGGCCAATTTGGTTCGCGTCCTGGTAGGAAAAGCTGCCAGCGAGCGTGTTGGCATGTGCCAATGACATGCGTGGCCAATTTGGATCGCGCCCTGGTAGGTAAAGCTACCAACGAGCGTGTTGGCATGTGCCAATGGAATGCGTGGCCAATTTGGGTCGCGCCATTGTAGGAAAAGCTACCAGCGAGCGTGTTGGCATGTGCCAATGGCATGCGTGGCCAATTTGGGTCGCGACCTGGTAGGAAAAGCTACCAGCGAGCGTGTTGGCATGTGCCAATGGCATGCGTGGCCAATTTGGGTCGCGTCCTGGTAGGAAAAGCTACCGGTGGCGTGTTGGCTTGTGCCAATGGCATGCGTGGCCAATTTGGGTCGCGCCACAGTAGGAAAAGCTACCGGCGAGCGTGTTGGCATGTGCCAATGGCATGCGTGGCCAATTTGGGTCGCGTCACGGTAGGAAAAGCTACCATGCGAGCGTGTTGGCATGTGCCAATGGCATGCGTGGCCAATTTGGGTCGCGCCCTGGTAGGAAAAGCTACCAGCGAGCGTGTTGGCATGGCGCGGCTAGGGCCAAGGTAAGGATGTTTGGCTTGGCGTGGCGTGACCAGCGTAGCTAGGGCCAAGGCAGAGTGTGTTTGGTATGGCGCGACTATCTTGGGCAAGGTGTGGCTGGCATGATTTGCCATTGGCACGGAGGTGCGGCTAGCATGGTTGGAATGCTTCGGCGCATTTGGTGTGGCTGGCATGATTTGCCATTGGCATTGAGGTGCGACTAGCATGGTTGGCATGCTTCGGCGCATTTGGTATGGCTGGCATGATTTGCCATTGGCATAGAGGTGCGTCTAGCTTAGGCTAGGTGTGGCTGGCATGATTTGCCATTGGCACGGAGGTGCGGCTATCATGGTTGGCATGCTTTGGCGCATTTGGTATGGCTGGCATGATTTTCCATTGGCATAGAGGTGTGGCTAGCATGGTTGGCATGCTTCGGCGCGTTTGGTATGGCTGGCATGATTTGCCATTGGCATATGGGTGCGGCTAGCTTAGGCTAGGTGTGGCTGGCATGATTTGCCATTGGCACGGAGGTGCGGCTAGCATGGTTGGCATGCTTTGGCGCGTTTGGTGTGACTAGCATAGCTAGAGCCAAGGCAGGGTGCGTTTGGCATGGCGCGGCTAGCTTGGGCTAGGTGTGGCTGGCATGACTTGCCATTGGCACGGAGGGGAATTAGGGTTTTGTTCGTTGTAACCCTAATTTGAAAAAATATCCCCTATTAATTGCGAAAACATGCATTAAATGTCCTAATAAATGTGTCGCCGGTGACATTAGGTTATTTAGGGTTTTACGATTTTACCATTTGTTTAAAAACCACCATCAACATTAAGTCCCCGCTTAGCTCGGAGCAGGAGCTTTGTTGCGAGGTAAGCATAAGATGGTGACAAACTATCAACAAACAAATCGTAAAGAGAATTGAAGAGGCTTATCGACCTTTTTCATAAATAGGTTTTGGAATCCTTGCCTCGGCGTTTTGCGCAAATCGGGAGGTCGGCACAATTGGGAAGTCGGCGTCATTGAGAGGTAGGAAACTGGGCGGCATTGAGAAGTTGACACGAGTTGGGAAACTGAGCGTGCTATCTGGCGGGGCCGGCGCAAAATGGGAAACTGATCGTGCTAGCTGGCGTGACTTGGGCGCTACTTGGGAAACGTTGGGAAGTTGGGCGCCCTTGTGGGCCCGTTCCTTATATGCACGATTTTTGGTATAGGGAAATCCTTCCCTATTTCAGAATCTCCACGCCCATATATATAAAATCCCTTTCTCTCATCTTTGTTCTTTCATCTTTTCATACTAGCGTGAGTCATAAAAAAAACCGGTTTCAGGTATGTCTTCCGATTACTTCTCTTGTTTCCCTTTTCATGTAGGTACAAACCCTAAAAGTAGGCGTTTTTATAATCCTTGCAATGATATTGCGCATATGATTTCTTGGCGTGCTTCTTGTAAAAAATATTGTATATATGCACCCAAGGGAAATACTGTATATATGATTCGAACCCATAGAAAAACGCTCTATATATAATTTTAAACCCGAAGAAGGATACCATAGACGCATTCGAGCAGAAGTAGAAAATCTGCGTATATAGCCTTGAACCCGAAGATGGATATCTGCAGACGCACTTGAGCCCGTATAAAATCTTTTGCGTATATAATTTTGAACCCTAAAGAGGATACTGCGTGTGCATTTTCGAACCGTAGAGAATCGCATATGTGCTTCATATGACTTGAACCCATAGGAAATATTGCATATATGAATTTTGGACTTGAAGAAAATCTGCGGGAAGTTTTGAACCCGTAGAAAAATCCTCCATATATAATTTTGAACCCGAAGAAGGATACCATAGACGCATTCGAGCCCGTAGAAAATACTGCTGTTTATGGGTAAAAATCGTTTCTGCCGATTTCGGTAAATTCGGTAGATGAGTGAGAAACTGGTTCAAACCCTAAACAAATGTCTTGCACTTGGGCACTTTATAGATTCGAGAGATCAATCTGTACAAGTCCGGCCTAAACCAAGAAATGGCCGTTCGGACTTGCTTCGGTCACAAAGTGGAGGAGACGGGTTGATTTGGGGAAGGAAGCAAAGAAAGGTGTTGAGACCGAATAGTTACGGGAGAGTAGTATCTCGACTTGTATCGAGAAAGTGAAATCTTAGGAAGCTTGCAAGAGATGAAAGCTTTTGGAGAGCTTGCAAAGTTGCCTTTTACGAGAGTGTAGTATTTTCTCCCGACCAAGACTTGTTGTCCGGTGGAAATAGGTAAGACCTATTTATACAAGTCGAGATTGAAACGTACCACGGCCTCATGAAGGAAGAGAGTAAAGGGTGAAATAATGGGAGGAGGTGGTAACCGCATGGTTTAATGGGCGAAAACGTTTTTCACCATTATTTCCTCTTTTATTTGACCGCTTTATTCCTTTTCACGCTTTCTTAATGTGAGCGTAGTGTACGCTGCATCTTTGTGACCCCCAAACCAAAACCCTAAAGAAGCATCCCCCAGTTTGTGTCGATGTCTCGAGTGTTGGTTGCATCTTGAGTGCAAGTGGCGCTGCTAGTGGCGTGTGTGGCATGTGCCAATGGCATGTGCGGAATGCCTTGGTGGTAGGTTGCACGGTTTGCAAGTTAGGTTACCAGCGTGTGTGTTTGGCATGTGCCAATGGCATGTGCGGAATGCCGTGGTGGTAGGTTTGCACGGTTTGCAAGTTAGGTTACCAGCGTGTGTGTTTGGCATGTGCCAATGGCTCGTGCGGCCATGTTGACCTAGTTGCAAGTCTTGCAAGCCTAGGGCGCTATGTTTGGCGTGGTCCAAAGGCATAGCGGCTTGGAAGTATGGCTTGCGACACGTGTTGGCATGTGCCAATGGCACTTGCGGCCATGTTGACCTAGTTGCAAGTCTTGCAAGCCTAGGGCGCTATATTTGGCGTGGGCCAAAGGCATAGCGGCTTAGAAATATGGCTTGAGAAAGCACATGTTGGCATGTGCCGGTGGCACGTGTGGCCATGTTGACCTAGTTGCAAGTCTTGCAAACCTAGGGCGCTATATTTGGCGTGGGCCAAAGGCATAGCGGCTTGGAAATATGGCTTGCGGCACGTGTTGGCATGTGCCAATGGCACGTGCGGCCATGTTGACCTAGTTGCAAGTCTTGCAAACCTAGGGCGCTATATTTGGCGTGGGCCAAAGGCATAGCGGCTTGGAAATATGGCTTGCGGCACGTGTTGGCATATGCCAATGGCACGTGCGGCCATGTTGACCTAGTTGCAAGTCTTGCAAACCTAGGGCGCTATATTTGGCGTGGGCCAAAGGCATAGCGGCTTGGAAATATGGCTTGCGGCACGTGTTGGCATGTGCCAATGGCACGTACGGCCATGTTGACCTAGTTGAAAGTCTTGCAAGCCTAGGGCGCTATATTTTTCATGTGCCAATGGCATAGCGGCTTGATTTGGCATTGTTGCCATGGTGCGCAGTATGCGGCTTGGTTTGGCATTGTTGCCATGGTGCGCAGCATGCGGCTTGGTTTGGCATTGTTGCCATGGTGCGCAATATGCGGCTTGGTTTGGCATTGTTGCCATGGTGCGCAGTATGCGGCTTGGTTTGGCATTGTTTCCATGGTGCGCGGGATGCGGCTTGGTTTGGCATTGTTGCCATGGTGCGCTGATATGCGGCTTGGTTTGGCATTGTTGCCATGGTGCGCAGAATGCGGCTTGGTTTGGCATTGTTGCCATGGTGCGCAGCATGCGGCTTGGTTTGGCATTGTTGCCATGGTGCGTAGTATGCGGCTTGGTTTGGCATTGTTGCCATGGTGCGCAGCATGCGGCTTGGTTTGGCATTGTTGCCATGGTGCGCAGTATGCGGCTTGGCTTGGCATTGTTGCCATGGTGCGCAAGGTGCGGCTTGGTTTGGCATTGTTGCCATGGTGCGCAGTATGCGGCTTGGTTTGGAATTGTTGCCATGGTGCGCAGATGATGCGGCTTGGTTTGGCATTGTTGCCATGGTGCGCGATATGCGGCTTGGTTTGGCATTGTTGCCATGGTGCGCGGCATGCGGCTTGGTTTGGCATTGTTGCCATGGTGTGCGGTATGCGGCTTGGTTTGGCATTGTTGCCATGGTGCGCGAGGTGCGGCTTGGTTTAGCATTGTTGCCATGGTGCGCGAGATGCGGCTTGGTTTGGCATTGTTGCCATGGTGCATGAGGGTGCGGCTTGGTTTGGCATTGTTGCCATGGTGCGCGAGGTGCGGCTTGGTTTTGGAATTAGGGTTACGTGTCGAAAACCTAATCTGGTATTTTGAAAAAAAAAATACCCATATTAATTATTTACACCTGAGTTAAATGCTCTTAGTTAATGTGTTGCGGGTTACACTAGGTCATGGTTTTACGATTTTACCCCTTTATTTAAAAACCACCATCAACATTAAGTCCCCTGCTTAGCTCGGAACAAGGGGCTTTGTTGCGAGGTAAGCATAAGATGGTGACAGGACTATCAACAAACAAACTAGTAAAGAGAATTGAGGGGCTTTTCGACCTTTTATAAATAGGATTTAGAATCCTTGCCTCGGGAGTTTTGCATAAATCGGGAGGCTGGCACAATTGATGGGGCCGGTGCGGCTTGGGCGACGTTGGGAAGTTGGCGTGAGTTGGGAACCGAGTGTGCTAATTTGGTGAGACCGGCGCGATGTGGAAGTTGTGCGTGCTTGTAGGCGTGACTTGGGAAATTGCGTGTGCTGGCTGGTGGGGCCGGCGCAATGTGGAAGCTGTGCGTGCTTGCGGGCGTGACCTGGGAAATTGCGTGTCTTTGTTTGGTGGGGGAGGCGCAATGTGGAAGCTGTGCGTGCTTGCGGGCGTGACCGATGTAAACAAGGAGGGAGTTTCTTCCGATAGCAAAGTTTCCTTATCTTGCTTTCCTTCACGTGCGGCTTCCATTAGGGCATCATCCATGCCAAAAAATCTGGAAGCATTATGTCTTTCATTGCTCCCTTTCCTTTTTTAAGGTTCCGTATTCATACCCAACGCGAATGTGTCGTCTCCCTTGTTTGAGAAGGGGTTCTTCTGTTGATTCCCCTTTTCCTTTGTTTTCCTAGGTGCGTTTTCTTCTTCTCCTTTGTTCACGCCATCCTATTTTTATATGTGTATAAACAGGATGGAACTTGATTATCTTTCCATTTCTTGCAGCCTATGATGGGATCTTCCAGAGACGGCCGTGCCTTTAACTTTTTGGAAAAGGACTTCAGAATCGGTGGAGATTGATCTTCTTCTCTTGAGGAGGTATTGGTTGGGGTCGAATCTTTGTTTCGTGAAGCTAACGAAATTATTAAGGACCTCCCTTCCATCTATCCTCACGAAGAACAGTGCATGTTCGGACTCTCTTGGGTTCAGTGGACGCGGAGGAGAACGCCATGATTCTTGATTTTGATGCGAATGAATCAAAAACTTCCTTGAAGTGTCGATGAGAAAACTTTCGAAGGAGTACATGATAGAAGCGATACAGCCTTTGAAGTTGATGTCAAAGATGTTATTGATGATCTAGGAGGGTCATGGTGGCGTATCTTTGGAATAGTTGTCGGGGGAGGACAACTGCTGCTGCTGTGGGTCGCCGGGATGGGATGTTGAGGTTCTTGCTACAACCGCTGAATGGAACCTTTGTTGCCCGAAGGATTCTTGGGGAAATGCTTGAAGATAGCTTTGCCGGAAGAGACTGCGCTCCATCCTTCGAGGGCTAGTTCCTCCTTTTGTTTTTCTCGTTAGTTTGCCTAGTTCCCCGATGTTTTTTTTTTTGTAAACACATCTTTCCCTTCTTCTTCATCAGTAAACCTTTTGTTTCATATATATATTTTTTTGAAAAGGGTTGTTGTATGATGGCCCTGTAATGGTTTTCTGGGTTCTTCTGATGTATTTCTCCGATATCCGAAGGATTCGCAAAGGAAGAGATATATTTATTTATTTTTATTTTTTTTTGAAAGGGGAGATCTCGGGAAAAATACAAATGGTGTATTCATTCGGGAAGTACAAGCTATTAAGAGGAATGATTTAAAGGAAGTCTTGAAAAATGGAGTGATTGGGAAGTACTGCATTTAGGGATTGGGTTCCTTGAGCCATCGCGAGTGAACTATCACGCCAGCCGGGTGTGTCGGTATTGATGAGCTTGCAATATCCTCCCAAGAGGGTATCGCAACCAGTACAGCTCGCCTTCACCTTCCTCGGGCAAATCCATCTTTCTTGTCATCCTCCCAACTTGAAACGAGCTTTCCTTAACCACTATATCTCCGATTGAAAACGGGTTCAGACGTCGTGTAACCATTTGAGCCTTGGCTTCGTTTGTTTCGCTAGAAGCTTCCAAGCTTCTTGCAAAGTGTTCGAATGGTCCAGCTCCCCATTCACATTTTTGACAGCGTTTGTGCCGGTTGTTGCGCCGAGTCCCCATGACGAGAATGGGGAAGAAAAGGCCGGTTGCGAGAAAAGGTTGCTCGGTCAGACTTACTTGCATTTGAAAATCATGGGCTAGCGCCAACGGATCCTCTCCGGACGCTTGGGTTCCTTTAATAGTTCGTTGATGTGATAATCCGTGGGACTATTTGTTAGGAATCCCTTCGGGCAGGGATGTCGGCAGAGGGTGTACGTCTAGTTTTGCTTTGTTGTCGAGCATCCACAAGCGTCCCAAAATAATTTCATGATCTAGTTCTTTGACAATGTGGAACTTGCTGTGCGTTATAGCGTCTCCCATCTCGATCTCTAGGTTGATGTAGCCATGCGCGTTCAAAGCCTCTCCTCTCAAGCTCTTAATCACAGACGGGAAATAAGTAGCGTCTTGTTTTGTAAATCCGGCTGCCTTTAGTGTCTTGAAAGTAATGATGTTGTGGTCAGAGGTCGTGTCGATGAGCGTGTCGTCAAATTCGTTACCTCTCAAACAGGACGTGGTCAGCAGTCCCCAGTTCTCCGCTTCGCTTGTTTGGGAAGCTTGGGCCCTTGGCGTGGATTCCGAGGGGAGAAAAAGCCGTTTCTTAGGATACAACACGATTGAGAGCTGCGAAAATATCTTGCGCCGAACCTTGGAAAGATAGAGAATTTCACATACATGTCGCATCATGGGTATGCGGTCTCGTGCACGGAGTCCCAAAGAGGAGCCTTAGTTTCTTATTGGGAGTGGGTCTCGATGCACTCTTTCGTCTCCTAGTTGGAGTTCTCTGCTTCTATCCTTTCTTTGAAAATATGCTTTAGTCTGTTGCAATCGCTAGTCGGGTGGTGAACGAACTGTGGTAATGGCAAGTATTTGGGGTTTGCCATCTCAGCTTCAGTTGGTGGACGTCTGAGCGGTGGCAATCTGATGACATCATCTTGAACCCAGGCTTCTAGGAGGTCAATCACCTCCTCGATGGGGAACGGGAAATCAAGGATATTTCCTACGGCCTCACGATGCTGCACAGGGGTTTTAGTGGCGATCTTCCGTTGCGAGGGTTCCCGTTGCGCCGGCGCTTCACGTTTCGGCTGGTGGATCGTAGTTGCGGCTTTCCTTTTTCCTCTTTCGTTCACTATGTTCACGGAGGATGAGCCGGCATTAAATTGTTTGTGATGAGGCGTCTACTCCCTTGAGTTTCACGTGCGTCTTGATTCGAGTTGGCCTAGTCCTTTCCAAGAATCTTTGGTCTTGTTGTCGCATCGTCGGCGGCCTCATGGAGTTCGGAGAATGTTTGGAAACGCAAGTTTTCTAGCGGGGGCGCGGTAGATTGGGACCATACCGTTGATGCATGCGTTTACCAATTGTTGCTCGGTCACGTTTGGGTCGTGATAAGTCGAGTGCTTGAACCCCGAACCTTTTGACGAAATCATTCGGATGTTCGTTATCCCACGGTACATTCTACCGAGGTCTTAAAAGGTAACTTGTTCGAGACACGAAGAAATACTTCCTGTAAAACGCGGTGACCATGCTACTCCGGTTGGGAATCTTTGTTCGGTGGGATCTTTGTTGTACCATGTATACGCCCTTAGGTAAGTGATTTTGAAAATTCCCTTAAACGAAGAACGTTATTGTATTCATGTTTGCCCAAGGATTCCAGGAAACAAGAAACATGTTCGCGTGCATTCCCGGTACCATCGTATAGGGTAAATTGAGTGGAAGAGTACCCCCTTGGGAGAGGGATTCTCTCGTATTTCGGATGGGTAAGGGGTTGGTGATGATGTACATCGAACTCATCATGCTTGATTCGGTCGCGTAGGAGTTGTTCCAAATCTTCTCTCGTGACGAAGTTGGGTGGTTGATTTCTCTCCAACGGGACTCTGGTGCGAGTTTCTTCATCCGTGGAGGCGTGTCCTGCCGAGGTACCGGCGTCAGGGTTGTTGGAGATGCCTATAGGCGTCTCTGGAGGATGCGACTCACGGGGTAGTCGCTCTGTCAGGGTTTTGAGAAAGGTGAGCACCTCTTTTTGTGTTGAAACCATGTCTGTCTGGGCTCTGGAGAGCGTCTCTTGTCGTTCCATCAAATCGGCGATGGTGACGTAAGGGCGACTTCCTCTGGTCCCTCCGGTCCCTCGTCCCGTCGGCGGGGTAATTGGAACCTTAGTTGTCGGAGGAGCCATGCTGGAAGAAGCATTCGGGGTCGTGGTGGCGGCCCTAGCTCTGGTGACTGGGGGCGTGACACCTGAAGAGATATTCTCGTTGCCGTGATTAGAGGGTTGTGCAGAGACGCTAGAGGAGGCAGCGGCTCTGGCCCACTGATAGGCGGTGTTACACTTAAGGGAATGCATTCGATGTTCTTTGTTGTCGGTTGGTGAAGTAACAACGTTATGGGGAGAGACGCCAACATCGGGGATGCGTTCTGCGCTGATGTTCTCGGCAGCCGCTCCAGATCTGAGTTCCACCATGTTGTGATTTGATGTTTGGAAAACGAAATCGGGAGTTGGAGTTGGTATTGTAGCCGATAGATCAATCCTCCCACCGTGATCGCCAATTGTTTATGGGTAAAAATCGTTTCTGCCGATTTCGGTAAATTCGGTAGATGAGTGAGAAACTGGTTCAAACCCTAAACAAATGTGCTGCACGTGAGCACTTTATAGATTCGAGAGATCAATCTGTACAAGTCCGGCCTAAACCAAGAAATGGCCGTTCCGGACTTGCTTCGGTCACAAAGTGGAGGAGAAGGGTTGATTTGGGGAGGGAAGCAAAGAAAGGTGTTGAGACCGGAATAGTTCGGGAGATTAGTATCTCGACTTGTATCGAAAGTGAAAGCTTAGGAAGCTTGCAAGAGATGAAAGCTTTTGGAGAGCTTGCAAAGTTGCCTTTTCCGAGAGTGTAGTATTTTTCTCCTGACCAAGACTTGTTGTCCGGTGGAAATAGTTAAGACCTATTTATACAAGTCGAGATTGAAACGTACCCTGGCCTCATGAAGGAAGAGAGTAAAGGGTGAAATAATGGGAGGAGGTGCTAACCGCATAGTTTAATGGGCGAAAACGTTTTTCACCATTATTTCCTCTTTTATTTGACCGCTTTATTCCTTTTCACGCTTTCTTAATGTGAGCGTAGTGTACGCGCATCTTTGTGACCGCCAAACCAAAAGCCTAAAGAAGCATCCCCCAGTTTGTGTCGATGTCTCGAGTGTTGGTTGCATCTTGGGTGCAAGTGGCGCTGCTAGTGGCGTGTGTGGCATGTGCCAATGGCATGTGCGGAATGCCTTGGTGGTAGGTTGCACGGTTTGCAAGTTAGGTTACCAGCGTGTGTGTTTGGCATGTGCCAATGGCATGTGCGGAATGCCTTGGTGGTAGGTTTGCACGGTTTGCAAGTTAGGTTACCAGCGTGTGTGTTTGGCATGTGCCAATGGCTCGTGCGGCCATGTTGACCTAGTTGCAAGTCTTGCAAGCCTAGGGCGCTATGTTTGGCGTGGGCCAAAGGCATAGCGGCTTGAAAGTATGGCTTGCGACACGTGTTGGCATGTGCCAATGGCACGTGCGGCCATGTTGACCTAGTTACAAGTCTTGCAAGCCTAAGGCGCTATATTTGGCGTGGGCCAAACGCATAGCGGCTTAGAAATATGGCTTGCGGCACGTGTTGGCATGTGCCAGTGTCACGTGCGGCCATGTTGACCTAGTTGCAAGTCTTGCAAACCTAGGGCGCTATATTTGGCGTGGGCCAAAGGCATAGCGGCTTGGAAATATGGCTTGCGGCACGTGATGGCATGTGCCAATGGCACGTGCGGCCATGTTGACCTAGTTGCAAGTCTTGCAAACCTAGGGCGCTATATTTGGTGTGGGCCAAAGGCATAGGGGCTTGGAAATATGGCTTGCGGCACGTGTTGGCATGTGCCAATGGCACGTGGGGCCATGTTGACCTAGTTGCAAGTCTTGCAAACCTAGGGCGTTATATTTGGCGTGGGCCAAATGCATAGCGGCTTGGAAATATGGCTTGCGGCATGTGTTGGCATGTGCCAATGGCACGTGCGGCCATGTTGAACTAGTTGCAAGTCTTGCAAACCTAGGGTGCTATATTTGGCGTGGGCCAAAGGCATAGCGGCTTGGAAATATGGCTTTCGGCACGTGTTGGCATGTGCCAATGGCACGTACGGCCATGTTGACCTAGTTGCAAGTCTTGCAAGCCTAGGGCGCTATATTTGGCATGTGCCAACGGCATAGCGGCTTGATTTGGCATTGTTGCCATGGTGCGCGGGATGCGGCTTGGTTTGGCATTGTCGCCATGGTGCGCAAAGATGCGGCTTGGTTTGGCATTGTTGCCATGGTGCGCGAAGATGCGGCTTGGTTTGGCATTGTTGCCATGGTGCGTGATATGCGGCTTGGTTTGGCATTGTTGCCACGGTGCGTAGTATGCGGCTTGGTTTGGCATTGTTGCCATGGTGCGCAAAGCATGCGGCTTGGTTTGGCATTGTTGCCATGGTGCTTGATATGCGGCTTGGTTTGGCATTGTTGTCATGGTGCAAAGCATGCGGCTTGGTTTGGCATTGTTGCCATGGTGCGCATGATATGCGGCTTGGTTTGGCATTGTTGCCATGGTGCGCGTGGTGCGGCTTGGTTTGGCATTGTTGCCATGGTGCGCGATATGCGGCTTGGTTTGGCATTGTTGCCATGGCGCTTGTGATATGCGGCTTGGTTTGGCATTGTTGCCATGGTGCGCGACATGCGGCTTGGTTTGGCATTGTTGCCATGGTGCGCGATATGCGGCTTGGTTTTAGCATTGTTGCCATGGTGCAGAGTGTGCGGCTTGGTTTGGCATTGTTGCCATGGTGCGCGAGTGTGCGGCTTGGTTTTAGAATTAGGGTTACGTGGTCGAAAACCTAATCTGGTATTTTGAAAAAAATACCCCTATTAATTATTTACACCTGAGTTAAATGCTCTTAGTTAATGTGTTGCGAGTAACACTAGGTCATGGGGTTTTACGATTTTACCCCTTGTTTAAAAACCACCATCAACAACTGCGTGTGCAGTTTTGAACCCGTAGAGAATACACCCTCTCCTTTTTTTTTTGGTTGGGTGCGGTTATATGTCAGGGAGATAATTTCGTCTTTCTCCGTGTGCAGATATCTCGTTACTAAGTTGTTATGAAGAAATCCGACAAGATGTTACCTGAACAAAATTTCGCCTCATCGAAGGATGTTCATAGTTCCAAACCAAACACGGATGATGAATTCTTTGCTAGACCCCTCGCCCCTGCTCGGAAGAATCACCCGGTTTTCGTGCCAATTTTGTTAACCGGTGGTGAAGATGAAAAGAAAACACGTTGGTTTGAGAGAACACCATACGAATCTGTCTTCATAAAGGGGTATATTCTTCTTCCAATATTGATTTCGGGATGTGTCAAAGCCCATTGCGTTCTTTTGATAGATGGGTTGAGTTCATGGTGAGTAGGGAGCACATAAATACGAACTTGACTCGAGCGCAGATTATTGATCTTTGTCGAGCTTGAAGAAATCTCAGATTAGGAAGTATATCCGGGCTTGGTTGCTTTCATCTCCGGATGGTGTTCGGACACCCATACGATCATATGTAGATGGGGTGAAATAAATTTCTCCTTAGAGAGTGTGGCTCTCTTGCTGAATCTTCCGGTAACCGGGAATCTTAATTTCTGATTGTCTGAAAATGAGGAGTAGATACGGGAAGACCTTGCCGCTAAGTTGGGACATTACGCTCGAAAAGAATCCACAGCGAAGTCGAAGGATTCTGTCCGGAAAGAGGATAAAAGGTGCTTTTACAGCTGGTGGATATCTCAATGGTTTCGGACGAGCCGGGAACCTAAAAAGCGTTGATCTTCATGTTGCGGCATTTTTGGCTCTGGTTGTCTAGAGACATTTTTGATGACGGTTCTGGAAAGAAGGAAATAAGACCGGAGTTGCTAGTAATTCTTTGTGAAGTTAGCAAAAGGTGAAATTCTTCCCATTGGCAAGCTATTCCTTGGTTCCCCGTATGTGCATCGGATCACCTAGTTGCGAACATGCGAGTTTGAATGGTTTCATGAATGTGGATTCATATGTGCACGTTGCTTTTCTGCAAGCCTGGCTATGGGAGCACTTTGATAAGTATGCTCCTAAACCGTTGCCTTCGATTCCCGCGAGTTGGGGCGGCTCACGAATTCTTTGATGGGTGAACAAGCGTCTAAGAGTTGGCATGCACTTGGTTAGTATAAGTCGCATGAAATCAGTTTTCTCCCATGGGAGCCGGTCCATAGGTCGGTGACTCAAATTGACACCTTTTCTTCTGATCCGATCATGTCTTTATCTTCTGATGGCAACTTGAGTGTTGGTGAAAACTTGTTTATTCAAAGCTGCATGTCCGGCTACATGCCATCTTTCTTCATGGGGTCTTTCCGAATAGCTGCTTACAATATTGACCGTCTTGCTCGTCACATGGGTTTCGATCAAGGGGTGCCTCTTGCTTACCCGGTGGTGGTTCCTAAGGATTCATTGCATGCCGCCCTCAACGCCAAGTGCCCTTGATCCGGGTATCCGCCTTCCCTTCTTTCGAGACGGGGAAGAGTAACTTCGACTTAATTTTGGATATAATGAGTTTTGGTACGATGAGTTCACTATGATCCAAGATTTTGTAAATAACGTGGTGGAGAATGTTCATTGTAAACCTTCCCCAGCAGTTTTGAAGAAGTATCCAATGTTGAGAGATCCCAAGCGAAAGTTTCCTGGCAACTCGGAAAGTCCCGTGCAAAGGAACATAGAACGAAGAATCGTCTTTGGCGGGTTAGGGCGGTTTCAAAAGATCCTTCCGCAACTCTCGTGTCTTTCAGTTCTTCCAATAACCAGGTATGTGTCGCCTCCTTGTTGGTTTGTCTCAAAACACGTGAATTTCTGCTGAAAACATGTCTCTTGTTTCTTCTAGGTCTTCGGTAGTGTTAATGCTTTATTTGCCCTTGCACGTTGCCAGGAGACGGCAATTTCTTTGAAGAATTCCGACAAAGATCGAGCCTTCTCATAGAGGTGATGAGTCGAGAAACAAGAAAGTTCGACAAGTGAGAGTGATTCCTCAGCGGCAAAGACCGGGTTCTTTTTCGGGAAATGGTTCGGTGAGTTTCGCGCTTCTTTCTTTCTTCTTCCGTTTCTTCTTTTGAAAAATGTCTAACTCAAGTTCGCAGGAGGAATCCGGTTCGGAGGACGATTCGGGGTGCGACCACACGAAAACTTGCCTTTGGTAACCACCGCCGGTGACTTGGAGATGGGGGTTAGCCAATTGCCGGAGCACGAGATGTGGTTCAAACGGTGGATGATTCTCTCGATGGTTGCTGCCGTAGACATGGAAGAAGACCCTTTTCGAGTCGTGAGGCCAGTTGCGGAGTGCCATTTTCGATCCCCCATACTTGGTTCCTTATCCGGTCATGTCTTTGGTTGGCGGTTTCACCGTGATGGCTAAGTATGAGGCATTGTACACAGAATGCGGGAGAAGTACGGACATATGGCCATAACCAAGAAGGTCACTAGTCGATTTGCGCTGGTTAAGCGTGTGGAAGAGGCTTTATCTTCCATCGAGGACATGCGTGAGGTGTGGCCACACCGTTTCGAAGATGTTATTGCCGACCGGGAGCACCATCGCGACGTGTGTAGAAAAGGATTTTCAACGCTTCGTGGTTTGTCGAAGGCCTTGCTTCGAGATCCGTAAGTCGAAAGATGCATCAATCGAAAGCCTTTCTGCAGAGGAGATTGCACGACGGAGGTAGAACTCGAAAAGCTTTCCAAGATGCTGATTATGAAGAGAGCGGCTCTTGAAGATGCAAAGTTGACTTTCTCCAAGAAGAGGAGACCTCTGTTGGATGATTTTCCTTGAATGTTTCTCTGTTAAACTTTCATTTAGGTTCTTCTTCTTCTTTTTTTTTTTTTTGAAAAAACATACTTGGATGTCTGGTTCAAAGTTCGTAGGTTTTGATAGACATTTGGTAGCTTTTGAGGATATTGGATTATTTATGGGATGAATGGTTTTGATAATATAACTCTGATTATGTTTTGTGAAAGGAATATTGCTTTTATGAAAGTGTGTGCTTGCAATAGGCACAAGACGCAGTAGTATGACGGTTTTATTAAGAACCTAAAAACAGATCGTATATCTTGCCCAGTCTAAATTTAATCACTCCATAGGTTTTTGCGAACACACCCCTCTCCATGTAAAAGGCGGCTTTGCTGGTAGCATCGCTAGCAAGTCCCCAATCGCTGGTAGCATCTTCAGCGAGTCCCCAGTTTTCTGGTGTAGTTTTTACAACTGGTAACCGGGTTGTCTGGCAGCTGAGTCGGATTGAGTCGCCTTCCCCTACCATCTTGACATCTGGGTCGAAGAACGATATCGACAGTCTGATATTGTAGCCGATAGATCAATCCTCCCGCTGTGGTCGCCAATTGTTTATGGGTAAAAATCGTTTCCGCCGATTTCGGTAAATTCGGTAGGTGAGTGAGAAACTGGTTTAAACCCTAAACAAATGTGCTGCACGTGAGCACTTTATAGATTCGAGAGATCAAATGCATACAAGTCCGTCCTAAACCAAGAAATGGCCGTTCCAGACTTGCTTCGGTCACAAAGTGGAGGAGAAGGGTTGATTTGTGGAGGGAAGAAAAGAAAGGTTTTGAGACCAGAATCGTTCTGGGAGAGCAGTGTCTCGACTTGTATCAGAAAGTGAAAGCTTCGGAAGCTTGCAAGAGATAAAATCTTTTTGGAGAGCTTGCAAAGTTGCCTTTTCTGAGAGTGTTGTATTTTTCTCCTGACCGAGACTTGTTGTCTGGTGGAAATAGGTAAGACCTATTTATACAAGTCGAGATTGAAACGTACCCTGGTGTTGATGGTGGTTTTTAAACAAGGGGTAAAATCGTAAAACCCCATGACCTAGTGTTACCCGCAACACATTAACTAAGAGCATTTAACTCAAGTGTAAATAATTAATAGGGGTATTTTTTTTCTTCAAAATACCAGATTAGGGTTTCGACACGTAACCCTAATTCCAAAACCAAGCCGCACCCCGCGCACCATGGCAACAATGCCAAACCAAGCCGCACCGCGCACCATGGCAACAATGCCAAACCAAGCCGCATCTTTGCGCACCATGGCAGCAATGCCAAACCAAGCCGCATCTCTGCGCACCATGGCAACAATGCCAAACCAAGCCGCATCTCGCGCACCATGGCAACAATGCCAAACCAAGCCGCATCTTTTGCGCACCATGGCAACAATGCCAAACCAAGCCGCACATCCGTGCACCATGGCAACAATGCTAAACCAAGCCGCATATCGCACCATGGCAGAATGCCAAACCAAGCCGCATATTTGCGACCACCGCTGCAACAATGCCAAACCAAGCCGCACCCTGCGCACCATGGCAACAATGCCAAATCTCCAAGCCGCTATGCCTTTGGCCCACGCCCAACTTAGCGCCATAGGTTTGCAAGACTTGCAACTAGGTCAACATGGCCGCACGTACCATTGGCACATGCCAACACGTGCCGCAAGCCATATTTCTAAGCCGCTATGCCTTTGGCCCACGCCCAACATAGCACCCTAGGTTCGCAAGACTTGCAACTAGGTCAACATGGCCGCAAGTGCCATTGGCACATGCCAACACGTGCCGCAAGCCATATTTCTAAGCCGCTATGCCTTTGGCCCATGCCCAACATAGCGCCCTAGGTTTGCAAGACTTACAAATAGGTCAACATGGCCGCGCGTGCCATTGGCACATGCCAACACGTGCCGCAAGCCATATTTCCAAGCCGCTATGCCTTTGGCCCACGCCCAACATAGCGCCCTAGGTTTGCAAGACTTCCAACTAGGTCAACATGGCCGCACGTGCCATTGGCACATGCCAACACGTGCCGCAAGCCATATTTCTAAGCCGCTATGCCTTTAGCCCACGCCCAACATAGCGCCCTAGGTTTGCAAGATTTGCAACTAGGTCAACATGGCCGCACGTGCCATTGGCACATGCCAACACGTGCCGCAAGCTATATTTCTAAGCCGCTATGCCTTTGGACCACGCCCAACATAGCGCCCTAGGTTTGCAAGACTTGCAACTAGGTCAACATGGCCGCACATGCCATTGGCACATGCCAACACGTGCCGCAAGCCATATTTCCAAGCCGCTATGCCTTTGGCCCACGCCCAACATAACGCCCTAGGTTTGCAAGACTTGCAACTAGGTCAACATGGCCGCACGTGCCGCAAGCCATATTTCTAAGCGGCTATGCCTTTGGCCCACGCCCAACATAGCGCCCTAGGTTTGCAAGACTTGCAACTAGGTCAACATGGCCGCACGTGCCATTGGCACATGCCAACACGTGCCGCAAGCCATATTTCTAAGACGCTATGCCTTTGGCCCACGCCCAACATAGCGCCCTAGGTTTGCAAGACTTGCAACTAGGTCAACATGGCCGCACGTGCCATTGGCACATGCCAACACGTGCCGCAAGCCATATTTCCAAGCCGCTATGCCTTTGGCCCACGCCAAATATAGCGCCCTAGGTTTGCAAGACTTGCAACTAGGTCAACATGGCTGCACGTGCAATTGGCACATGCCAACACGTGCCGTAAGCCATATTTCTAAGCCGCTATGCTTTTGGCCCACGCCAAATATAGCGCCCTAGGCTTGCAAGACTTGCAATTAGGTCAACATGGCCGCACGTGCCATTGGCACATGCCAACATGTGTCGCAAGCCATACTTCCAAGCCGCTATGCCTTTGGCCCACGCCAAACATAGCGCCTAGGCTTGCAAGACTTGCAACTAGGTCAACATGGCCGCACGAGCCATTGGCACATGCCAAACACACACGCTGGTAGCCTAACTTACAAACCGTGCAACCTACCACCAAGGCATTCCGCACATGCCATTGGCACATGCCAAACACACACGCTGGTAACCTAACTTGCAAACCGTGCAACCTACCACCAAGGAATTCCGCACATGCCACATGCGCCACTAGCAGCCCCACTTGCACTCAAGATGCAACCAACACTCGAGACATCGACACAAACTGAGGGATGCTTCTTTAGGGTTTTGGTTTGGCGGTCACAGCATGCAGCGTACACTAAGCTCACATTAAGAAAGCGTGAAAAGGAATAAAGCGGTCAAATAAAAGAGGAAATAATGGTGAAAACGTTTTCGCCCATTAAACCATGCGGTTACCACCTCCTCCCATTATTTCACCCTTTACTCTCTTCCTTCATGAGGCCAGAGTACGTTTCAATCTCGACTTGTATAAATAGGTCTTACCTATTTCCACCGGACAACAAGTCTCGGTCGGAGAAAAATACCACACTCTCGGAAAGGCAACTTTGCAAGCTCTCCCAAAAGCTTCCATCTCTTGCAAGCTTCCTAAGCTTTCACTTTATGATACAAGTCGAGATACTACTCTCCGCAACACCTTTCTTTGCTTCCCTCCCCAAATCAACCCTTATCCTCCACTTTGTGACCGAAGCAAGTCTGGAACGGCCATTTCTTGGTTTAGGCCGGACTTGTACAGATTGATCTCTCGAATCTATAAAGTGCTCACGTGCATCACATTTGTTTAGGGTTTGAACCAGTTTTCTCACTCACCCACCGAAATTACCGAAATCGTGAAACGATTTTTACCCATAAACAATTGGCGACCTGAGTGGGAGGATTGATCTATCGGCTACAATACCAACTCCAACTCCCGATTTCGTTTTCCGAACATCAAATCCCAACATGGTGGAACTCAGATCTGGAGCGGCTGCCGAGAACATCAGCGCTGAACGCATCCCTGATGTTGGCGTCTCTCCCCGTAACGTTGTTACTTCACCAGTTGACAACAACAACATCGAATGCACTCCCTTAAGTGTAACACCGCCTATCACCAGGGCTAGAGCCGCTGCCTCCTCTAGCGTCTCTCGCACAACCCTCTAATCACGACAACGAGAATATCTCTTCAGTGTCACGCCCCGGTCGCGAGCTAGGGCCGCCACCACGACCCCGAATGCTTCTTCCAAAGATGGCGCCTCCGACAACTAAGGTTCTAATTACCCCGCCGACGGGACGAGAGACCGGAGGGACCAGAGGAAGTCGCCCTTACGTCACCATCGCCGATTTGATGGAATGACAAGAGACGCTCGCCAGAGCCCAGACAGACATGGTTTCAACACAAAAAGAGGTGCTCACCTTTCTCAAACCCTGACAGAGCGACTACCCCGTGAGTCGCATCCTCCAGACGCCTAGAGGTATCTCCAACAACCCTGACGCCGGCACCTCGGCGGGACACGCCTCCACGGATGAAGAAACTCGCACACGAGTCCCGTTGGAGAGAAATCAACCACCCAACTTCGTCACGAGAGAAGATTTGAAACAACTCCTACGCGACCGAATCAAGCATGATGAGTTCGATGTACATTATCACCAACCCCCTTACCCATCCGAAATACAGAGAATACCTCTCCCAAGGGGGTACTCTTCCCCTCATTTTACCCCCATACGATGGTAGGGAATGCACGCGAACATGTTTCGTTTCCTGGAATCCTTGGGCGAACATGAATACAATCACGTTCTTCGTTTAAGGGAATTTTCAAAATCACTTACCAGGAAGGCGTATACATGGTACAACAAACATCCCACCGAACAGCATTCCCAACCTGGAGTAGCATGGTCACCGCGTTTCAGAAGTATTTCTTCGTGTCTCGAACAAGTTACCTTTTCGGACCTCGGGAGAATGTACCCAGTGGGATAACGAACATCCGAATGATTTCGTCAAAAGGTTCATGGTTTAAGCACTCGACTGTCACGACCCAAACGTGACCGAGCAACAATTGGTAAACGCATGCATTAACGGTATGGTCCCAATCTACCGCATACCGCTAGAAAACTTGCGTTTCCAAACATTCTCCGAACTCCATGAGGCCGCGGATGATCTGCGACAACGGCACCTGAAGATTCTTTGGAAAGGACTAGGCCAACTCGAATCGAAGACGCACGTGAAACTCGCGGGAGTAGACGCCTCATCACAAATAATTTAATGCCGGCTCATCCTCCGTGAACATAGTGAACGAAAGAGGAAAAAGGAAAGCCGCAACTACGAGCCACTGGTAGAAACGTGAAGCGCCGGCGCAACGGGAACCCTCGCAACGGAAGATCGCCACTAAAACCCCTGTGCAGCATCGTGAGGCCGGAGGAAATATCCTTGATTTGCCGTTCCCCATCGAGGAGGTGATTGACCTCCTAGAAGCACGGGTTCAAGATGATGTCATCGATTGCCACCGCTCGGACATCCACCAACCGAGGCCGAGATGGCAAACCCCAAATCTTGCCATTACCACAGTGCGTTCACCACCCGACTAGCGATTGCAACAGACTAAATCATATTTTCAAAGAAAGGATAGGAAGGAGAACTCCAACTAGGAGACGAAAGAGTGCATCGAGACCCACTCCCAATAAGAAACTGCGGCTCCTCGGGGACTCCGTGCACGAGACCCCATGCAGTCCATGATGCGACATGTATGTGAAATTCTCTATCTTTCCAAGGTTCGGCGCCAAGATATTTTCGCAGCTCTCAATCGTGTTGTATCCGGCAAACGGCTTTTTCTCCCTCGGAATCCACGCAAAGGGCCCAAGCTTCCCAAACAAGCGAGCGGAGAACTGGGGACTGCTGACCACGTCCCGTTTGAGAGGTAACGAATTTGACGACACGCTCATCGACACGACCTCTGACCACAACATCATTACTTTCAAGACACTAAAGGCAGCCGGATTTACAAAACAAGACGCTACTTATTTCCGTCTGTGATTAAGAGCTTGAGAGGAGAGGCTTTGAACGCGCATGGCTACATCAACCTAGAGATCGAGATGTGAGACGCTATAACGCACAGCAAGTTCCACATTGTCAAAGAACTAGATCATGACATGATTTTGGGACGCTTGTGGATGCTCGACAACAAAGCAAAACTGGACGTACACCCTCTGCCGACATCCCTGCCCGAAGGGATTCCTAACAATCGTCCAACGGATTATCACATCAACGAACTATTAAAGGAACCCAAGCGTCCGGAGAGGACCCGTTGGCGCTAGCCCATGATTTTCAAATGCAAGTAAGTCTGACCGAGCAACCTTTTCTGCAACCAGCCTTTTCTTCCCCCATTCTGTCATGGGGACTCGGCGTAACAACCAGCACAAACGCTGTCAAAAAATGTGAATGGGGAGCTGGACCATTCGAACACTTTGCAAGAAGCTTGGAAGCTTCTAGCGAAACCAACGAAGCCAAGGCTCAAATGGTTACACGACGTCTGAACCCGTTTTCAATCGGAGATATATTGGTTAAGGAAAGCTCGTTTCAAGTTGGGAGGATGACAGTAAAGATGGATTTTCCCGAGGAAGGTGAAGGCGAGCTGTACCTGGTTGCGGATACCCTCTTCGGAGGATATTGCAAGATCATCAATACCGACACACCTGAAGGCGTGATAGTTCACTCGCGATGGCTCAAGGAACCCAATCCCTAAATGCTGTACTTCCCAATCACTCCCTTTTTCAGTACTTCCTTTAAATCATTCCTCTTAATAGCTGTACTTCCCCAGGATGAATACACCGTTTGTATTTTTCCTTGGAGATCTCCCCTTTCGTCAAAAAAAAATAAAAATAAAAATAAATAAAAATAAATATATCTCTTCTCGAGCGAATCCTTCAGATATCGGAGAAATACATCAGAAGAACCCAGAAAACCATTACAGGGCCATCATACAACAACCCTTTTCAAAAAATATATATATATGAAACAAAAGGTTTACTGATAAAGAAGAAGGGAAAGATGTGTTTACAAAAAAAAAAACATCAGGGAACTAAGCAGCTAACAGAAAAACAAAAGGAGGAACTAGCCCTCGAAGGATGGAGCGCAGGTCTCTTCCGGCAAAGCTATCTTCAAGCATTTCCCCCAGCAATCCTTCGGGCAACAAAGGTTCCATTCAGCGGTTGTAGCAGCGGCAACCTCAACATCCCATCCCGAAGCAGCCACAGCAGCAGCAGTGTCCTCCCCGACAACTATTCCAGCATACGCCACCATGACCCCTCCGGTATCATCAATAACATCTTTGACATCAACTTCAAAGGCTGTCTCGCTTCTATCATGTACTCCTTCGAAAGTTTTCTCATCGACACTTCGAAGGAAGTTTTTTGATTCATTCGCATCAAAATCAAGAATCATGGCGTTCTCCTCCGCGTCCACTGAACCCAAGAGAGTCCGAACATGCACCTGTTCTTCGTGAGGATAGATGGAAGGGAGGTCCTTAATAATTTCGTTAGCTTCACGGAACAAAGATTCAACCCCAACCAATACCTCCTCAAGAGAAGAAGATCGATCTCCACCGATTCCTCAAGTCCTTTTCCAAAAAGTTAAAGGCACGGCCGTCTCTGGAAGATCCCATCATACACTGCAAGAAATGAAAAGATAATCAAGTTCCATCCTGTTTATACACATATAAAAAGAGGATGGCGTGAACAAAGGAGAAGAAGAAAACGCACCGGCAAAGCAAAGGAAAAGGGGAATCAACGGGAAGAACCCTTCTCATACAAGGGAGACGACACATTCGCGTTGGGTATGAATACAGAACCTTAAAAAAGGAAAGGGAGCAATGAAAGACATAATGCTTCCATTTTTTTGGCATGGATGATGCCCTAATGGAAGCCGTACGTGAAGGAAAGCAAGATAAGGAAACTTTGCTATCGGAAGAAACTCCCTCCTTGTTTACATCGGTCACGCCCGCAAGCACGCACAGTTTCCACATTGCTGCCGGCCCCACCAGCCCAAGACACGCAATTTCCCGTGTCACGCCTGCAAGCACGCACGACTTCCACATTGCGCCGGCCCCACCAGCCCGACACACGCAATTTCCCAAGTCACGCCACAAGCACGCACAGCTTCCACATCGCGCCGGTCTCACCCGCCTAGCACACTCGGTTCCCAACTCGGGCCAACTTCCCAACGTCGCCCAAGCCGCTTTGGCCCCACCAATTGTGCCAGCCTCCCGATTTGTGCAAAACTCCCGAGAGGAAAGGATTCCAAATCCTATTTATAAAAGGTCGAGACAAGCCCCTCAATTCTCTTTACGGTTTCTTGTTGATAGTCCTGTCACCATCTTATGCTTACCTCGCAACAAATCCCCTGTTCCGAGCTAGCGGGGGACTTAATGTTGATGGTGGTTTTTAAACAAGGGGTAAAATCGTAAAACCCCATGACCTAGTGTTACCCGCAACACATTAACTAAGAGCATTTAACTCAAGTGTAAATAATTAATATGGATATTTTTTTTTCAAAATACCAGATTAGGGTTTTTCGACACGGAACCCTAATTCCAAAACCAAGCCGCACCCTAAGCGCACCATGGCAACAATGCCAAACCAAGCCGCACCCCTGCGCACCATGGCAGCAATGCCAAACCAAGCCGCATCTTTTGCGCACCATGGCAGCAATGCCAAACCAAGCCGCATCTGCGCACCATGGCAACAATGCCAAACCAAGCCGCAACCGCGCACCATGGCAGCAATGCCAAACCAAGCCGCACATGCTTGCGCACAATGGCAACAATGCCAAACCAAGCCGCATATTTGCTGCACCATGGCAACAATGCCAAACCAAGCCGCATATCACAAGACCATGGCAAAGCAATGCCAAACCAAGCCGCATCTCGCGCTTTTGGCAACAATGCCAAACCAAGCCGCACCCTGCGCACCATGGCAACAATGCCAAATCTCAAGCCGCTATGCCTTTGGCCCACGCCCAACATAGCGCCCTAGGTTTGCAAGACTTGCAACTAGGTCAACATGGCCGCACGTGCCATTGGCACATGCCAACACGTGCCGCAAGCCATATTTCTAAGCCGCTATGCCTTTGGCCCACGCCCAAACAGCGCGCCCTAGGTTTGCAAGACTTGCAACTAGGTCAACATGGCCGCACGTGCCATTGGCACATGCCAACACGTGCCGCAAGCCATATTTCTAAGCCGCTATGCCTTTGGCCCACGCCCAACATAGCGCCCTAGGTTTGCAAGATTTGCAACTAGGTCAACATGGCCGCACGTGCCATTGGCACATGCCAACACGTGCCGCAAGCCATATTTCCAAGCCGCTATGCCTTTGGCCCACGCCCAACATAGCGCCCTAGGTTTGCAAGACTTGCAACTAGGTCAACATGGCCGCAAGTGCCATTGGCACATGCCAAGACGTGCCGCAAGCCATATTTCCAAGCCGCTATGCCTTTGGCCCACGCCAAATATAGCGCCCTAGGTTTGCAAGACTTGCAACTAGGTCAACATGGCCGCACGTACCATTGGCACATGCCAACACGTGCCGCAAGCCATATTTCTAAGCCGCTATGCTTTTGGCCCACGCCAAATATAGCGCCATAGGCTTGCAAGACTTGCAACTAGGTCAACATGGACGCACGTGCCATTGGCACATGCCAACACGTGTCACAAGCCATACTTCCAAGCCGCTATGCCTTTGGCCCACGCCAAACATAGCGCCCTAGGCTTGCAAGACTTGCAACTAGGTCAACATGGCCGCACGAGCCATTGGCACATGCCAAACACACACGCTGGTAGCCTAACTTGCAAACCGTGTAACCTACCACCAAGGCATTCCGCACATGCCAAACACACACGCTGATAACCTAACTTGCAAACCGTGCAACCTACCACCAAGGCATTCCGCACATGCCATTGGCACATGCCACACGCGCCACTAGCAGCGCCACTTGCAATCAAGATGCAACCAACACTCGAGACATCGACACAAACTGGGGGATGCTTCTTTAGGGTTTTGGTTTGGTGGTCACAGCATGCAGCGTACACTACGCTCACATTAAGAAAGCGTGAAAAGGAATAAAGCGGTCAAATAAAAGAGGAAATAATGGTGAAAAACGTTTTCGCCCATTAAACCATGCGGTTACCACCTCCTCCCATTATTTCACCCTTTACTCTCTTCCTTCATGAGGCCAGGGTACGTTTCAATCTCGACTTGTATAAATAGGTCTTACCTATTTCCACCGGACAACAAGTCTCGGTCGGGAGAAAAATACCACACTCTCGGAAAGGCAACTTTGCAAGCTCTCCCAAAAGCTTCCATCTCTTGCAAGCTTCCTAAGCTTTCACTTTCGATACAAGTCGAGATACTACTCTCCTCAACACCTTTCTTTGCTTCCCTCCCCAAATCAACCCTTCTCCTCCACTTTGTGACCGAAGCAAGTCTGAACGGCCATTTCTTGGTTTAGGCCGGACTTGTATAGATTGATCTCTCGAATCTATAAAGTGCTCACGTGCAGCACATTTGTTTAGGGTTTGAACCAGTTTCTCACTCACCCACCGAAATTACCGAAATCAGCAAAAACGATTTTTACCCATAAACACCTGGCCTCATGAAGGAAGAGAGTAAAGGGTGAAATAATGGGAGGAGGTGGTAACCGCATGGTGTTTATGGGTGAAAACGTTTTCACTATTATTTCCTCATTTATTTGATCGCTTTATTCCTATTCACTCTTTCTTAATGTGAGCGTAGTGTACGCTGCATGCTGTGACCGCCAAACCAAAACCCTAGAAAGCATCCCCCGGTTTGTGTTGATATCTCGAGTGTTGGTTGCACCTTGAGTGCAAGTGGCGCTGCTAGTGGCGCGTGTGGCATGTGCGGAATGCCTTTGTTGCGGGTTGCACCTTGAGTGCAAGTGGCAATGCCAGAGCTGCTAGTGGCGTGTGTGGCATGTGCCAATGGCATGTGCGGAATGCCTTGGTGGTAGGTTGTACGTTGAGTGTAAGTGGCAATGCCGTGAGCCGATAGTGGCGTGTGTGGAATGTGCCAATGGCGTGTGCGGAATTCCTTGGTGGTAGGTTGCACGGTTTGCAAGTTAGGCTACCAGCATGCGTGTTTGGCATGTGTCAATGGCACACATGGCCATTAGGGCTACGTCCTGGTAAGAAAAGCTACTAGTGATGCATGTTGGCATGTGCCAACGGTATGCTCGGCCATTAGGGCCATGGCCTGGTAAGAAAAGCTACCAGCAATGCACGTTGGCATGTGCCAATGGCATGCGTGGCCAGTTTGGGTCGTGTCCTGGTAGGAAAAGCTACCAGCGAGCGTGTTAGCATGTGCCAATGGCATGCGTGGCCAATTTGGGTCGCGCCCTGGTAGGAAAAGCTACCAGCGGCGTGTTGGCATGTGCCAATGACATGCGTGGCCAAATTTGTGTCGCGCCACAGTAGGAAAAGCTACCAACGAGCGTGTTGGCATGTGCCAATGGCATGCGTGGCCAATTTGGGTCGCGTCCTGGTAGGAAAAGCTACCGGCAAGCGTGTTGGCATATGCCAATGGCATGCTTGGCCAATTTGGGTCGCGCCACAGTAGGAAAAGCTACCGAGCGAGCGTGTTGGCATGTGCCAATGGCATGCGTGGCCAATTTGGGTCGCGCCACAGTAGGAAAAGCTACCGTGGCGTGTTGGCATGTGCCAATGGCATGCGTGGCTAATTTGGTTCGCGCCACAGTAGGAAAAACTACCTGAGCGTGTTGGCATGTGCCAATGGCATGCGTGGCCAATTTGGGTCGCGCCCTGGTAGGAAAAGCTACCAGCGAGCGTGTTGGCATGTGCCAATGGCATGCGTGGCCAATTTGGGTCGCGCCCTGGTAGGAAAAGCTACCAGTGAGCGTGTTGGCATGGCGCGGCTAGGGCCAAGGTAAGGATGTTTGGCTTGGCGTGGCGTGACCAGCGTAGCTAGGGCCAAGGCAAAGTGTGTTTGGCATGGCGTGGCTAGCTTTGGCAAGGTGTGTCTGGCATGATTTGCCATTGGCACGGAGGTGCGGGTAGCATGGTTGGCATGCTTCGGCGCGTTTGGTATGGCTTGCATGATTTGCCATTGGCATAGAGGTGCGACTAGCATGGTTGGCATGCTTCGGCGCGTTTGGTATGGCTGGCATGATTTGCCATTGGCATAGAGGTGCGTCTAGCTTAGGCTAGGTGTGGCTGGCATGATTTGCCATTGGCACGGAGGTGCGGCTATCATGGTTGGCATGCTTTGGCGCGTTTGGTATGGCTGGCATGATTTGCCATTGGCATAGAGGTGCGGCTAGCATGGTTGGCATGCTTGGCGCGTTTGGTATGGCCGGGCATGATTTGTCATTGGCATGGGGGTGCGGCTAGCTTAGGCTAGGTGTGGGCGGCATGATTTGCCATTGGCACGGAGGTGCGGCTAGCATGGTTGGCATGCTTTGGCGCGTTTGGTGTGACTAGCATAGCTAGGGCCAAGGCAGAGTGCGTTTGGCATGGCGCGGCTAGCTTGGGGTAGGTGTGGCTGGCATGACTTGCCATTGGCACGGAGGGGAATTAGGGTTTTGTTCGTTGTAACCCTAATTTGAAAAAATACCCCCTATTAATTACTGACTACATGAATTAAATGTCCTAATAATGTGTTGCCGGTGACATTTGGTTATTTGGGGTTTTACGATTTTACCCTTTGTTTAAAAACCACCATCAACAACTGTTTCTATAGTCGATCAACGAAGGCAGGGTCGAAAACATTACTAGCATGATCGTCATCATCTTCATTGCCACATTGTCATAAAAACCACATTGTCTAATTAATTAATTGTAGACTGTAGTTGATACATTTATTTTCTTTTTTCTTTTCTTTGTATATAGTTTTCAGTACAGTTAAGGTAACAGACAAATGATGGGTCCACTACGGGAATATAACCAATTGTAGCAGGAATCTGGTTTGTGGGTGGTCTAGTGTGTAACTTTGCAAGTATGTGAACGAATATGGCTTTGGGAAAAGAATGGCTTTTGATAAGAACCATGATTTCCTCTTAACTGATCAAAAAAATAAAAAATCAGGAAGTAGATTGTAGATTGTATAGCCTAGATCTCCCGGGTGTCCTGATTTCTGAGATGCTTTGTTTTTGTGATTTTATTTCGCAAGCACGAGTCCTAATTTGGATTGATGAAAGGAAGAAATATGATGCATCTGGAATATGGACGAAATATGGGATCTGGAAAAGTAGACATCCGAACTATTTGGGAAAGATACGGTAGTCAGTAAAATACCGGTAGATGATCGTGGTTAAGTCACACGTCACATCTCTAAAATATGACGGTCACATAGCTGCGAGTTCTTTTTTGAACTCGCAGCGCGAGATCAAAATATTTTCCAGTTATTTGCAGTCAGCCATATAGTTCCTTTTTCCCAATATAACAAGTTTTGTGACGCACTAAAAACTGGTGGCTTTCCGAACATGTCAGACAAATTGGAGAGCATGCAAAGACAGATCACGGTAGAATATCAGCTGGATAGCTAACAATCTCGACAGCTATTCCTATATGTGAATATTTCTCACACTTGTTTATATGCACTTTAAACTTGAATACTATTGTCAGAAATTTACATTTCGGACAAAACCTTTGTTAGATTTAAAGAATGAGTAAAATCTAACTACAGATTTATGCTACACACGGATAGGTTCGTTTCTTCCGGATGAGGAGTCGCCTCTGCGCAAGAATACGAAAGGAGAATTTTTCATGTCAGGACCAATTTGATTGTTATTGATCAAAAGTAAATAACCAATTAAACCGAATGAAAAACAGATAAGTAAGAGTATGGTTACCTCAAATCCCATCTTTATGTATAGTGCCACCAGTGATGGTATGTTATCCCGACGGACATGTCAGAATACCTGCTTTATACCTCCTCCGGTCACATCAAATCCAAGATAATCGGTTGTGTTAGTTTTCCTCCTTGCAGCTAAGCGTGCAATTTGGATGACTAGAAGAGAACTTAAGCAGTCAAAGAACGGAGGGATGAATAGTCTTAGTGTCTTCTTTTGCAGTTTCAATTGCAAACTTCAACATGCTGCTTCCAACACCTTGTTGACGTGGAACTTCGGTTACAGTTACACTCGAAATTATGCCATATTTCTGTGATCCTGTTTCTATGAAGGTGCTAAATGAACACACGGGCTTCCAAAGTTCCTCGGAAATAAATAGATTCAAATCTTAGGTGATTCTTAACATCAAATTGCTAACTTAAATTATAAAATAATCCAAGTACATATAATGCACCCCGGGATAAGTCTCCCCTGTAATAGGTACTTGACACGAAAATCCAGAAGCAAATAAGCATGGAGATAAGCACATTTCCGCATTCCTTTCTTTCAGAAGCAAATAAGCAGTTGTACCATTCTCATGTAATGCATTTACTAACTGGTCGTGTGATGGATCTTCATAAAGTCCTTCTTCTTTCAACCATGCTGATGCCTACACAAAAAACAACCCAAATTAAACCCACCTTAAAGACTAATTCGAAAAAACAAATTTAAAGCAGATATCAAATTACTGTAAAATTGCCCAAAACTCTTATGAGAGTTTGGCTTCTCCAACCACATACTCTCCATTATGTGACGAAATCGAAGCACCACGATGTTCTTCATGTTCTTGCATTTTCAGTTCTTCTTGGTTGTCTTTAGGCAATGCAAATAATCTTGAACCAAATTTCCTATCTTATAAACTATTAAACAAATAAGAACACAAGAACATTCCCATTCGATCGTTTCACGAAAAATGCATGACCATATAGCAAGATTCATTAAGAATCCAAAGAATGATTCAGAATAGAATTTAACACAATGAACTCACATTGTTACAGCAGAATGTTAACAAAATGCAAGAGGTTGGATTGAATTCCTTGTATCAAATCCACAAACCCAGCTAAGAATTCATAAAAAAAAAAAATGATAGAGAAATGGCCGAGAGATTGTCAGGAACCGGCACGGCCAATTTTGGACTTTACCTGAGTTATTTTATTGCAGGATACGTAATTATGTGACCCAAATTGGTTCTGAGGCCTTTTATTGACAACATTTTCACCTTTTTGTTTTCTATGATTCTCTCATTTTCTCACCCATTGGTAGTGAGATCTGAGCACCTGCGTGGTCAATCGTTTTGCATTGTAAGGAATGTACAAACAATCAACGCAGAAAGAAAAAAAAAAAACCCATCAATTTTAGTTTTTATTTAATAATTGATTAAACTGATACATAGAAATATAGATCACAAGAAATGATTAAGAAATACAATTATGTTTGGATCTTTTATACGATTATAATCTCGTAAAACAAAGAATTGAAGATATTCTTTACTTTCTCTTCCTAAAAAAAGACCATAACGAAGCAAGTCAAGAGGATCCTAACAAAGTTGCAAATAAGCAGGCTGGTGATGATGTAAGATAATTGAGAGGAAAAATCATTGTGTGAAGATGTTTTGTTGATGATGTTTTATTGTTGATGGTGATCGCTCTACTGCTGCCATGAGTTTGCCGATGGTGATGATGTAAGATAATTGTTCTTTCTTTTGTTGATGATGATGTTTTGTTGTTGATGCTGCGATGGAGGAGGAGATTTTTGTTGTTTGTTCGTTCTTGGGTTAGGGTTTGTCGCAGAAGATGAAGTCGGAAATAAGCTGATGGAAAAGAAAACTATGCTATTTATAAGGCTCACAGATTTCAGTTTAGGGTTTGCTTCTCATTTTAGTTGTCTAATCTAACGGCTGTAACGTATTTTTTGTAATGAATGGCTGTGATGATGTTCCTAGAGAGTTTAGTCACTATTTTTTTTCTGGTTAGTCAAAGGGAGGCATAGTAGGACTTGAGTACCTGTCTTGTTCTTTTTTCAACAAGCTTGGTAAATGGGCGGCATGAAATGGTAGAGGGGCGGCAAGTGTGATAGCAATGTCCCTCTTATTGGTTAGGGGGTGTCCTATAGGGGGTGTAGATTGACTAGATTACCCTTTTCACCTTAAATTAACCAAAATCAAATCAATTTTTTTAAACCTAATGAATCGAAAAAATCAAATGGCTTTTTTTTCATCTTCTTCTTCATCTTCTCTTCTCCTCCATCAACCCTAACCTCCATTAAAACCGAAAATTTCATCGTCTTCGATTAATCGGCGATTTGAAAAATGTTTGGAAAAACCCAGTTAGGGTTTAGTTTATCATGTTGGATTTAAGTTAATTTTGTATCAAAAATTAGGGTTTTGTATGAAAATTGAAATCGAAATTTCTGGGTTTATGTGAGTTACGGTTGGTAATAACTCAATTACGAACCGTAACTGGAGATTTGAAGAACATACGGTTGGTCATAGTTCAATTACCAACCGTATGTTCTTATGTCTGAGAATTTTCTTCAGTTACGGTTGGTAATTATTTTAGTTTACCAACCGTAACTGAGTTACGGTTGGTTTCGAGCATTTAATTACCAACCGTAATTGAGTTACGGTTGGTATCGAGCATTTAGTTACCAACCCGAATCGGGTTTTACGATTGGATCTTCCCCAAATTTAACCATTCTGATTTGGTATTCGATAACTTACGAACCGTAACTAAGAGTTACGGTTGGTAACAAGCAAAATTGCAACCGTAAGTTCTTCTGAAAATTCAAAAGTTTTGATTTTGTTATGTAATTTAGATAATTTTAAGCGAGAAAAAGCTAATTGGAACTAATTTAGAAGTATATCGTGTCACTAGAATCACTCATTTTGGTTGAATGAATCAAAATCTAGGGTTTCACAAATATCACATAAGTTTACTTTTTCTTCTCCTCTAAATTTTTTTTTTTTTTATAACTCTAAAATCTGATTATAGAGTTATAATAAGTGAAAATTAATTATCAACACTAATCTTGATTATCATTACTAATCTTAATTATTAACAATAAGGGCTAATTAGTCATTTCCAGATTTTCATTGATAAGGGGCACTTGAATTTCCTTGTAATGACCTTTTTGTCTTATTAGATTGCCGCCCCTCTACCATTTCATGCCGCCCCTTTACCAAACTTGTTTTTCAAACTGGTAGTATTTGGAAGATGCTAGAGTTACCGCGTGTTTATCTCGCAAAACGTCCCGATAGAGAAATGGACGGAAGAGATCAAAGTTCTCAGCATTTGGATCTGAGATTTCGTCGGGAGATTTTGTCGGTTGCTTTATCATTTCCGGTAGTATTTAGCTACGCCATTGTACTACTGAATTTCAAGGTAAGAAGCCACATTATACTCGGTTACTTCTCAATGTTACTTGCCAATTTTCTCTGTATACAGACATTTTTCTCTATATAGGCATTCCTTAATTGTTTTGATACAACTGATGATGAAGTTCACCTTAGAAATAATTTTATAAGCTATAGTTCTACACTTGTGCTTCCTATTTACATCAGAGGAGATAAATGTGTTTTTATACATGGGACGACAGATGATGTTATGAAGCTACCAAATTGTATTGCTGAGTTAGGGCTGAGACCTGCCAAGATGTTACCTCCACCAGCCAATACTGCTCATGTAAACGCAGATTCATTTAATTTTGATACTGTATTCTTCTCATCTAAAATTTTGAATTGAAATCCCACACAAGAGTCAATATAACATGCAATAATGAATTCGTAAATACTGACAATTGCCTTATAAACGGGTAAGATTGGCTGATTTGTTCGACCCAAAACAGACATAGTTGGTTGAGTTTTTGAGCGACGACTGAACAGCAGAGTCGCAAGAGATCTGGAGTCATGATGAAGAGTGGAATCCTCTAAAGACTCAGTCCGCAAGAACTGAAACCTGTTTGCCTAGTGTTAGTTCAAAACCTCAATGACATGACATGAAAAGTATGTATATTTTAGCGGAAAAGAATTTAAATGACCTGTCTTTCACAAAACAAACTAACACGTCATAAACTACGATAATGGCTTAAAGTACTTGAAAGGTCCTAGGTTTCCGACAAGTTCGAGCTTATGTGGTTATTCTAACTCCCTAAATGATGTACTGGTGAGCAGCAATAGACAATCACCAACTGATTAAGAAGTCCAGTATATTTCTCATTGATTTTACTGAGAGGCCTAGTTTAACAGATTTAATGAAATCGGAATGCAGCATGAAAATTGTTGGAAAACAATTACTAAAAAAGGATTTTTAAGTTTTTAATAAAATTATACTTTATTGTTTTCTTTTGTGAATGAAAAAACTTATTAGTCCCACATTGTGGAGTCTCCACTTTTTAATTGTTTTAAGAGACTATATAAGCTTTTTAGTCCCACATCGGGGAGTTCTTCTTCTTAAGTTGTTTTGTTCCATTATATAAACAAATTCACTACTTTTGTAAAAATCATGGGAAAGGGGTTGCTCCTTATTGTAGAGAGACCCCTAAAGGAAAATATTTTATGGTCGTTTCTTAAGTGTTCGCGATTTTCCTTAACGGTTTTTTCGGAGTTGCCAAGCTCAAGTTGAGCATCTACTACATATGCTAGTAGTAGGTGTATTAGGGTGTTTTATCCTGGAGATATCCGTCCTGTGAGGGCTATAGCATCACTCTTGAGTGTAGCCGGGCGCTAATGTCTTAAGGGCAACGTGTTGAACACGTGACTCACTCTGTTTTTCCAAAGTTTTGCCTTGTTGCTGTTGCGGAGATTTGGGGAGCTCGTCCGTTTCATCAAATCGATCATTTCCACTATAAAGGAGCTAAGTATCAATAACTTTTGCTTATTTGATTTTTTCCTTGTTTTTGATTATTGCACCCAACAATCTTAAGACATTAAAATTTGTAATAATCAAGAACGGTTGATTGGTTTGTGAATTATGGAGTGAAAAAACAAAAAAACGAATTTTTGGTCCATTTGTAGAGTTTCGAATTTATCTCTCAACCTAGAAGGAATTTCGATGAACCCTTTGACACAACGTAGTGGACATCGATAGTTACCCACGTAAAATTTCAGAATTTTGGAGTTTGTAAAAGTATTTTTTTGATATTTTACAAAACAGAGAAACGTTCTGAAAAATTGACGGCGTAAATGTTTTGTTAACTAAAGTAGTTTTTATGGGGTAACCATGAGTTTTTTTAATATGGTGGTTCAAACGAAGTTTGTAAATCTACATGTTATCTTCAAAACTCATATTTTATTTTCCGATTCGGAACTAAGGTTTGTGAGATGTGGTGTATTAGGTGATTGGGAAATTACCGTGTCCGTGGTCGGAGTATAAACGAGGATTGTGACATGAAATTGAAAAGGAACATGGCTATCAGGCGCATGTGGATGAACACAAGTCTTCCAAAGCTGACAAAGGCGGGAACATCAAACACAACTCTAAGTGTAGTCTTCATAAGAAAGGTATGTTTCAGAAGCGAATCAAGCATTACTTTAATTAAGGGTGGTTGTTATGTTTGTAAAATCCTAGCCATACGGCAGTAAATTGTAGGCAACATAAAAACCTTAATTATTAGATAGTTAATGCTAATTTAGTTGAAACAAACTAGTACGAGTTCAGTGGCATGATGTCGGAAGTTATTTTAATAACCAATGTGAGAGACCAAAGTAGGTGGACTACGGAGCCACCAAGCATGTTTGTTGAAACAGAGACTGTTCACCTCCTATCGGGAGGATAGGAGATGTCGAGAAACTCTATATGAGTAACTCACCTGCGACAGAGGTTGCATAAAGGGAAAGGTCGAGCGAAGCTCATATCGTAATATTCTCACATGAATGAAGTTTTCATGTTAGGGCATATGCAAGAATCTTGTATCTTGTTACGTTGTAGATGGTAAAAGACTTAAGATATTAATTGAATGTGGAAAACTTGTCATACCTAAGGGCATGTGATTTTGAAGGAAAAGTTATAAGACTTAAGGTCAATATAAGCTTAACGAAAAAATTGATGAAGTAGTTGATTCTTGTGTTTTCTTTTGTGTGATTGAATGTTTTGCATGGTAGACATGGAACCGTAAACTTATATAAGTCAATGCATAAACCCGGGAAGTGTAGGCTGCATACCCAAATTTAGTTTGGATATTGAACACAAAAGTTAAATATTCGTAGAACCAAAATATGCTATAAAACCTTTTAGCAATATTGCTCAGAGTAATTCTAAGCCCTTAGAATTAATTCAGTTAGACCTAGTTGACATGAAATCAAACCAAACTAAGGTGGTAAAAGGTGTTTTTATAACTTTCATAGATGATTGTACGAGGTACTATCTTGTATACTTACTTAGGGGTAAGGATGATGCCTTAGAAGCCTTAAGAGTATAAACTTGAAATTGAAAGCAAAGTATATGTTACCACTAAAAGAGTTAGGTCTGAACATGATGGCAAATATGAAATTCATATAGGAGAACTTTACTTGTTAGATGGCATTATTGATGAGATCACACCTCCTTATTCACCGTAGTCTAATGGTATAGTTGATCGTAAGAACAGAACCATTAAGGAGATGATTTATGCCATGTTGATTAAAGGATTCACCGCCAACTTATGGGGGAGGTCGTCCTCGATTTTGTTATATCCGAATAGAGTAACCTTTAAGGGATTAGATAAAACTCCATATATTTATGAAAGATAGACAACCTTCTTATGCATACGTCAAAGTGTGGGGGTGTTTAGATAAGATATCTGAGTACCCTACCGCATATAGTTTTTGGTTGTGAGTTCTCGCTTTTTCCGACTTTGGTGTGAATACTATTATGGAATCTAGGGATGCTGAGTTCTTTGAACATGTTTATTCTTAATCATGTACCTCATTAGAGATGTGATGTTGATCCCCTAGATTTTTTTCAAATAGTCAGGACTTATCTTTAAGGAAGATGAATTAGAGTTGATCCTAGGAGAAGTAAAAGATTAGAATTGAGACTTCTTATGGACCTGACTTCTTAATAAGCCTAGCTTAATCTGAGCTCCAGACTCTTAAAGAAGCCATAACATCTTTTGAAACCCCATTCTGGTAAGAAGCTTCATTTATTGAAATGGACTCAGTCCGTCGGAACCAGACTTGGGAGCTTGCTAGTTTACCTCTAGGGAGTAAGACCATGGGATGGAAATGAGTCGAGACGTTAAATATATGGAACTGTGGAAAAATGTTAGGCTAAGTTGGTAGCTAAAGGCTATAAACTAAAAGAAGGTGTAAATTTCCTTGATTCTTATTCACTTGTGACGAGAATTACTTCTGTTGAGATGCTAATTGATATTGCTGCCATAAACAACTTGGAGATACATCGGATGGATGTTAAGGTGACTTTCCTAAAACCGTGAATTAGATAAAGAAATTTACATAGACCAACCTGAGGACTTTGTAGTGAAAGTTTATGAAGACAAAGTTTGTAAGTTGAACAAATCTTTGTATGGTTTTCAAATAAGCACGTAAACAGTGACATGGAAAATTTGATCATGAGATAATGTGTAGTGGATTTAAGTTAATGAATCTGACAAGTATATTTATAAGTAACTTGTTAAGGATGCCTGTGTGATTGTATGCTTGTATGTTGATATGTTTATACTTGATACAAACATAGAAGTGATTAATTCCACTAAAACCATGCACTGAATGAGAACGTTGAAAAACTAAGGCTTTTTTATGTAATCTTAGGGATAAGGATTAGAAGATAATCAAACATTTATAGTCTTAGTTATTCTCATTATGTTGAATTTGTGCTTAAGAGATACAATTAGTCTGATTGTAAGCCTACTTGTACTCCATACGATTCTTCTTGTAGACTCAAGAAAAATAAGGAAAATGGAGGATCTTAACTTGAATACTCAAGAGTTATAGGATGTCTGATGAATTTAATGAACTGTAAGAGTCCAGACATTGCCTATATTGTGAGTAAGTTAAGTAGATATACTTGTAGTCAGAGCAAGAACATTGT
The DNA here is from genome assembly GCA_023531295.1 of Papaver armeniacum. NCBI lineage: Eukaryota > Viridiplantae > Streptophyta > Magnoliopsida > Ranunculales > Papaveraceae > Papaver > Papaver armeniacum. The sequence continues at coordinate 408,775 of JAJJWW010001302.1, forward strand.
GATGTACTTAGTAGAGTATTATGGTACCTAAAATACTCTATTACCTTTTGTTTTATGAAAGGTATCTTGTTGTCCTTTAGGGACTTTGTGATGCGAATTTGGATAGTTGACTCGAGAGGAGTCTAAGTCTACGAGTGGATGTTTTCACTCTAGCAAGAGGGTTTGTTTTTGGAAGATTTCCAAACATACATATATTGCTCAATCCATTATGGAATCTGAGAGTATTGCGTTAGATAAAGCACGAGAGGGGGCCGAGTGCCTAAGATGCTTTTAGAAGACATTCCTCTCGGGCATAGGCTGTGCCGCCTATATCTATACATTGTGTTAGCTAAGCTATAATAGCTAAAGCTAAAAATAACTAATCTCAATTGGCGTTATTTCCATTGATTGGATAAAGTCCAAGGAGAATATCGCGTAACCTTTGACGAAAGGTTTGTCCAAAGAGATAGTTAGAAATGCATCGAGGGGGATGGGGCTTAAGCTCATAAATTAAACTTGCCATGAAGGATACTCAACCTTGCTGACTGGAGATCCCAAGATCAAGGTTTCGAATGAGACAACTAATTTATGGTGGGTAAAGGTAAACACTATCAGAGAATTTTATTCTCTGTCCCTTCCCTATGGTGTAAACGTGATAGTGTGACTGCATGTGAAGGATGACTTTTAATAAGTCTTAATGAGTTCTATAGTTTCAATTTAAGATTGAAGTGGGGTGTAGCAGTAACACTCTTTATAGAAACTCACCTATCTGAATGAGGAAGTGGGGCCGCTTCCTATGAGAATATGAGCTTTGATTCTCTAGAGCATTCTGAGAAACAGGATATGTCCAGGGCCAAATTGGACAAAACGGCACGAGCTTGGCAGCACCCTTGGAGATATCATCCGTGGTTGTTATCACGAATTACATCAAATGCTAGCAGTTCAAGACATAGTTCACTGTCTCTAGCAAGTAATTAGGTAATATCTCACTAAGCAAAGGTTCAAGACCTCATGGACACCCTGCCTAAAATGGTATTTCCGCGCTTTTTATGTGATTTTTATTTTGATGGTTTTGGTATTACTTGGAACTTAGGACCTAAGGGTCACTAAGGGTTCACTAGTTCATGCTTTTTCACTTTGGTGAAAGGAACCTTTAGTCTCACTTGTGAGGAACTAAAGATGAGAGCTCTTTATACTATATGATTTTAGAAATCCATAGTATGACCCTGTGGTCAACACACTGTTGTGTGAGGGAGATGACGTTGGAATGGCTAGTATGACTTCAACATGCACGATCTTTACGTATTTTCGGTCGATTCGGGTCGTGAGATTGGTTTGTTGATTTACCAAGATCTATGTGTTTTCGTGTTTTATTGATTTTTCATTCATGTGGGGGATTGTTGGAAAACAATTACTAAAAAAAGGATTTTTAAGTTTTTAATAAAATTATACTTTATTGTTTTCTTTTGTGAATGAAAAAACTTATTAGTCCCACATTGTGGAGTCTCCACTTTTTAATTGTTTTAAGAGACTATATAAGCTTTTTTAGTCCCACATCGGGGAGTTCTTCTTCTTAAGTTGTTTTGTTCCATTATATAAACAAATTCACTACTTTTGTAAAAATCATGGGAAAGGGGTTGCTCCTTATTGTAGAGAGACCCCTAAAGGAAAATATTTTATGGTCGTTTCTTAAGTGTTCGCGATTTTCCTTAACGGTTTTTTCGGAGTTGCCAAGCTCAAGTTGAGCATCTACTACATATGCTAGTAGTAGGTGTATTAGGGTGTTTTATCCTGGAGATATCCGTCCTGTGAGGGCTATAGCATCACTCTTGAGTGTAGCCGGGCGCTAATGTCTTAAGGGCAACGTGTTGAACACGTGACTCACTCTGTTTTTCCAAAGTTTTGCCTTGTTGCTGTTGCGGAGATTTGGGGAGCTCGTCCGTTTCATCAAATCGATCATTTCCACTATAAAGGAGCTAAGTATCAATAACTTTTGCTTATTTGATTTTTTCCTTGTTTTTGATTATTGCACCCAACAAAAATAACTTAATAATTGATCAAAGAAGGGCACCAACTGGTACCAAATTATCGTCCATGTACAAGTAACAGAGAAAGGAAAGGCAAAGTTCATCTTTTTTAAGGAGAGATTTTACACTTACAGAATCAAACTCTAGAGGAAGACTCTAGATGTCGCTGAACAACAGCATTTCCTACCTATGGAGAAGTCTGATGTTCGCTAGTCCAAAATATCAATTCCACCATCAATGAGCTTCCTCTCTCTATTTCTTTAACTGAAACCTCACTAAAAATACATAATTCTGTTCTGAACCTTTGAGCCAACAAGGTCTCTAACACCTCAAAAATGAACATAAATTATCAAAACTTTTTAGAAAAACATAAAAATTGGTATTTTTTTTAGAAAAGCCTTACAAAAAACAGAACCATATACATTTTTACGACATGAATCTGACGGAATCAAGAGCTGAATAAATACAAAATTACCATAATCATATCTTGGATGTCATGACGCCAACCGCAGAACAGTATCTTCTCTGGATACATTGGAGGGGTAAAAATCTTAGCGAAAAATCTGCAATACCATGCGTAAGAGATAGACAAGACGGGCAATTAGTATCTTATCAAGACAGCATAGAATAGGCAAGTAAACAGTTCATGAGCGTTAAGTGAAAGCAGATTATAGAACTCTAATTTCTCCTTTTCAACCTCAAGACATTTAGTCCCCCTTCATTTTTATGAGCAATTTCACTCTAAGTATGACCAGACTGCATCCACCATTAGTACGTAACTGGCCCAACAAGGGACCCTCAAGTATGATGAGATGCCAACTGAGCTACAGACAATATAATTGAGGAAATCTGCCAATTTACACTAGCTTACACTAGCTGAAATCTACAAAGAGCAATACAAAATCAACATCGGAACTTGGTTGCGAAAAATTAACAAACCAAAACGGAATTCTTAATGGCAAGCCATGTAGTTCACAGAATCTTCAGTATGAATATGTAGATCCTGATTCAGGAAATGCTGTCGTAGATCTTTAGTATGAATACGTAAATCCTGATTCATGTAGTCCACAAAATCTTATGATATGAAGAATCCCATGATAATAACTCACCCTCGAAAAGAAAACAATAAAAAACCATCACAAGATAATTCTGGGGATGAAGCATTTTATGTGTGCAAGAGTCCTGTACCTAGTTTCACCTGTTTACTCTATTTGTAAACGATGAGATTGAAAAAACTGACCTGACCACTGGAGCTAACTCCAGAATCAACATGAGGTGTTGCTGATACAAAACCTAAATCCATCAAAGAAACTAAACAACTCACTGACTATTCCCAATCTTTACATAAAGTATGTTTACCAGGACATCCCTCTAAACTTGTTTCCACCGCAGATACCAGAAGACAAGTAGCACCTAGAAAGCATCATCTCACGAACCCCAATCGTGCACATCAAGAGAAGTTTCATCTCTGGTTGCATTCCTATGCCTCCCAACTGATTTTTCTTCAATCACGGGCCAGGTGATTTGTATAGATGGCATATTTACTGTGAATCCGAGAATTCGTTATTCCTAAATTTCAGTAATTATTGGAAGAGCGAGACAAAGAAAAATCATCTAGCCCAACCTGAAATCCTCAAACTAAAATTGAAGTAGGCAAGAGCGAGACAAAGAAAAATCAGTCCAGGCATATTGGTACACAATTTTGGAGTTACTGACGCACAATTGGCAACAACATTTCCATTGGTGGTGATTTATACGAAAATATGTAACCTTGCCATATCCCTGATGGTTTACAATCTAGGTTAACCAATTAGGTGCAAGTTAGTGAGCTTTTAGCTAATGGCGCTACTGCTCAGATTTGGTGGCCATTTTATCAGTTGTATGCATCATCGCACATGGATACAAAGAGATCCTAATTTTTGCGATCAAACTTCGAATACACGTCTTAATGTAGGGGTTTTCCAAAGCCCCTCTTTCCATGAAAAAAAATAATACAGATCTTAATGTAGGATACGGAATTATCAATTGTATGTACAGAAAACAACATGAGAAATCACAACTTAGTACCAACAAACAAAAACTCAATTGATTTCTAGTTTCCATTTGATTATTGATTAAACTCGTACATTAAATTTGATGTAAATCACAAGAAACCATTAAGAAGAAATACAATCAGGATTTGATCCTTTTGATTACATAAAACATCTTCACTTTGTTTTCTTTTGATTACATAAACCTGTGTGCGAAGGACCTAAGGAAACACACAGGAAAAAGAAAGTCAAGCTGCTGAAATATCAGCAGAGTGAGTGGAAGAAACAAAATTACTGAGAGAAAAACTCATAATGCCAAGACATTTTATAGTTGATTTATTGACACATCTCCTGCCATGATTCTGCTGTTGCTGCTTAGATGAAGGAGGAGGTTTCTGTTGTTTGTGTTCTTGGGTTAGGGTTTGATTTCAGAAGACGGAGGCGCAAATAAAAGGTTCAAGAAATGATAACTATTGAGTACTATTTATAAGGTTTAAAGAGTGCCCTTTTAGAGCATCTCCAAGAGAAGGTGAAAGATTTATTTTTTAGTGACACATAGGATTTTAGACCTTCAATTTAACTAAATCCATCTCCAACAGTAGGTCATATAAAACAGGAGGGATGAAATACTAATTTTGAAGGTTTTGAAGAAAGTCTTATCTTGACCTCCGGAATGACCTCCATGTCATATTTTTTATTGTTAATAATTAATTAAAAAACAATTAAACGGTTAAGATTTCATCACACAAGGTTTTCTAAGGGTCAAACCTCTGTAGTGCTGGAGATGATTTACTAGTCATGGGGTCCTATATTTACTATATGTACAAATTCTTTTAAATAAGGGTCTCAAAAAAAAATTCCACGTAGGATTTTTAACACCCGTTGTTGGAGATGCTCTTAGCCCTTTTAGATTAGGTTTCACTTCTTAAAAAATCTAACGGCTGTAGAGTGGAGGATTTTAAAGATAGTGCAGCCCTTATAACTGGGGACAACATTCTATAGCATCTGTCTTTACTCCGATTTCACTGCAGTCAACCATAGTAATTCCTATTTCTGAGTAGAAAGTTCTGTGCTGCATTTTGTGAGTAGAAAGTTCTGTGCTGCACTAAGAACTGGTAGCTTTTGCTCGTTTTAAGGCTTCAGAACATTGTTGGGGGAGACTTACCAAATCCGAGCCGCTATGCGCAATACGAAACCTACACAAGCAATGACATACAAATGCGGAAATACACAACTTATGACGATATAGAAGCAATCACACAACACCGGCAATTACGTGGAAAAACCCCTCCAAGGTGAAGGGTAAAAAACCACGGGCAAATCTTCCACTATAACAATAATGGGTTACACACAATTCTTCCAAATTTGGGGATAACAACAACTTCAAGGTGCCTATAGCACTTGGATATCAATTTGCCTAATTACACTCACCCCTAAGGATGGATCAACAATTCATTCATATATAATATGAGTTTCACTATCAATTTATGAATAAGAAGTGATTTGAGATACTTACTACTAGGGTTTGAACAAACCCTAGATTTTTCCCCCTTTGAAGAGATGTGGAAATTGATGAATCAATCTTCACCACAATCAACCAAAAGATCCTTCAACAAGAACCCTTTCTTCTCCTCTTCAAGATGCCTCCAATCTCACCAAAATGGTGGCTTAAATCTCTCTATCTCTCTTTCTCTTCTTCCTCTCTTTCTTTCTCTTTCTTCAAAACAAAATTGAAGAAGTTCAGCTCGTGCATCTCCTGATGCCTATTGCACTTGTTATAAACATAACAAGGCTGCTACTAAGTAGCTCCCCCACTGGCTAAGGGGCATCCCAAATGTTGTTGGGCCATGAGACGTGACCCCAACAATCTCCCCCCTCACGACTTATGGCAAGGTACCCATCACCACCAAACTGCCTATTTGCGAGAAATACACATGCTTGTATTTTGGTAGCGACTTTGTCATCATATCGTAACCGTTGTCATCTCAGTATGGATCTTCTCAATATACAAGACCTTCTCGTCGAGAACTTCTTGTATCCACCGATACCTAATATTGATGTGCTTGGACCTCGAGTGAAAACTCGAATTCTTCCGAGATGGATGGCACTGTCATCACAAAAAACGATGAACCTTTGTTGCTTCACACCGAGTTCTCTAACAAACCTCTTCATCCATATCATCTCCTTGCAACTCTCTCGTAGCTGCAATGTACTCTGTCTCCGTAGTAGATAATGCCACACATTTTTGTAACTTGGATTGCCAAGACACACTCCCCCGCATAGGTAAATAAGTAACCCGATGTCGACTTGAGACTGCCTTGAGCACCGCCAAATCTGAATCTGTGTAGCCAACTAACTCCGGCTTGTCACCTCCATAACACAAACACATATTAGAAGTACCCCTTAGATACCGTAGTATCCATTTCACTGCTTCCCAATGCTCCGGACTGGGATTTGATAGAAATCGCTTACCACTCCAACCGCATAAGCTATATCCGGCCTTGTACACACCATTGCATACATCAAACTACCAACTCGGATGCATAAGGAATATTCTCCATCTTCCGTTTCTCAACATCATTCAGGACATTGATCACGAGTTAACTTAAAATGGTTTGCAAGTGGACAACTTACCGGCTCGGCCTTTGTCCATGTTAAATCTTTGCAACACCTTCTCAATGTAGCTTTCTTGTGATAACCACAACTTCCTTGCTTTCCCGTCACGAGTGATTTCCATGCCAAGAATACGTTTTTTTGCTCCCAAGTCTTTCATAGCAAAGACTTGCTCAAATCCGACTTCAACTGTCAATTTTCTTCTTATCTTTGCCAACAATAAGCATGTCATCAACATATAGCAAAAGAATAAGAAAATCACCATCGACAAATTTTGAATGAATACACAATGATCTCAAGTCGTTCTCTTGTACCCATGTTCCTTCATGAACGATTCAAACTTCTTGTACCATCTTCTAGAGCTTGCTTCAAACCATATAGACTCTTCTTTAGCTTGCACACCATGTGCTCTTTGCCTTTGACTTCAAAACCCTCGGGTTGTGCCATATACACATCTTCCTCCAACTCACCGTGAAGAAATGCCGTCTTGACATCTAGTTGTTCTATCTCAAGATCCAAACTAGCGGCTATTGCCAAGACAACCCGAATAGAAGGAAATCTCACCACCGGTGAGAAAATCTCGTCAAAGTCAACACCCTTTCTCTCGCTCATAACCCTTCACAACTAAGCGTGCTTTGTACCTTGGTTGTGAGTTACCATCTTCGCCTTGATTCTATACACCCACTTGTTCTTCGAATTTTCTCGGTTTTCTCGGCTTGTCAACCAAATCAAAAGTGTCATTCTCATCTAAAGAACCAACCTCTTCTTTCATGGATTTCAACCACTTCGACTTTCAGAACACTAAGAGCTTCTTCATAAGATTCGGTTCACCCGCATCTCGTGAGCATCACATACTCATGTGGTGTATATTTTGTTGAAGGTAATCTGTCTGCTGGATCTTCTCAACTCGGCTTCCGGTTGTTGTTGCACTTCTTGCTCAACATCACCCATCGGAACATCTTCATGATTATGTTCTTCTTCTTCATTACCATTACCATCAACATCATCATCATGTTGTTCAAGAGTAGGAACAATCGGACTTGGATCCAAGGTCATATCATCTTGAAGCTTTGGCATCTCAATCTTCTCAAAGTCTTCAATAGTCTGGTCTTCAAGGAATACCGCATCCCTACTTCGATAACCTTCTTGTCAACTGGATCCCAAAATCAGAACCAAACTTCTTTGTCCCATAGCCTAGGAACACACACGCTTTGCTTTGTCATCAAGCTTTGATCTCTCGATCTTTTGGGATATGAACAAAAGCCCGCAACCAAACACTCTCAAGTGATCATAAGTAGGCTCTTTGTCTCTCCATACCTTTTTCGCTACTTCTCCATCTAGCGGTCTTCAAGGAGATCGATTGATCAAATACACAGCAGTATTCATTGCTTCACCCGTAAATGCTTCGCAACTTGGAATGAGATAACATGCACCCGATTCTCTCAAGAATACTGCGGTTCATCCTCTCTCGCAACACCATTATGTTGTGGAGTCTTCAAGACTGATTGTTCATGACGTATGCCCATGCTCTTGCAATACACTTCAAGTGGTCCAATGTATTCTCCCCCGTTGTCAGAACGAAGGCACTTCAAGGTTCTACCTGTTTCTCTTTCCACCATGCTGTGAAACATCTTGAACACAGGAACAACATCGTCTTTGGTCTTGATTGCATATGACCAAACCTTCCTTGAAGCATCATCTATGAAAGTAACAAAGTAAAAGGCACCACCAAGTGTTTTGACCCTTAAAGGTCCACATACATCGGAATGAACAAGATCAATAATACCAGAATTTCTCTTAGGTAAAGTTTTATGAAAGGAAACTCTAGTTTGTTTACCAACCAAACAATGAGTACACTTACCCAATTGCATACCTTTGGTCTTTGGCAATACTTGTCTTTTGGTGAGGATTTGAATTCCCTTCTCACTAAGATGACCAAGTCTTCTATGCCACATCTCGGAGGTTGAATCTTTGTCAACAAAGATTCAACTCACCTTTAAACACCTTCACCGTGTTTTGTACAATGTGCCACACTTCTTGCCTCTTGCAATAACCATGGAACCCTTGCTTAGCTTCCATTTTCCATCACCCAAGTGATTGTTGTACCCTTCATCATCTAACACTCCAGGTGACATTAGATTCAAACGAAGATCCGGTACATGTCGCACATTTCGAGAACCAATGTGCAGCTCAACACCGGTCTCAACTTTCACATCACCCATTCCTACAATTTTAGCAACACCATCAAGTTTCCCATTCTCGATGACCCGGAAGTCACCAAGCCTTGTAGGAGGTAAATACATCTTCATAAGGAGTAGCATGATAAGATGCACTGAATCAACTATCCACTCGAATCGAACCCGCAGTAACTCACACAAACATCATTACAATCCGAGAATAAAATAATATCACCATCTCGTTGCAACAAATTTGCAACATCATTGTCTTGTTTATCATTTCCTTTCCCCTTCTTGTGTTCTTGCTTCGGCTTCCTGCATTCATTTGAATAATGACCTCTCATACGACAGTTCCAACATTCAATGTCCTTTCTGGACTTTGATTTACCCCTTTGACTTGCTACGGCCAACTTGTCTTCCGTCTTTTCTTCTACCCCGATTTTTCGTAACAAGAGCTTCGAATGAGATGAGTCCAATGACCTTCTTCTAACTTCTTCATTCAACAAACCGTTTGTAGCAATAAATCATGTTCAACTTCCTGTCTGCAGTGCGTAATAACCGAGACAATTCCTCAATGGCTCCCAACCTGTCTGCGGTAAAGTATTTAGCAACAAGTAAGCTTGAATCTCTTCAAGAATTATCAGCTCCATAGATGTAAGCTGATTCATAATACCCTTCATTTCATTTAAATGTTGCGCCATTGAACTCCCTTCCTTGTAGCACAGCTTTCCAAGCCTTTTGAATAGAAGAGCTTTTGCACAAGGAGACTGCTGATCATATATCTCGCTCTAACTTGGTCCACAAAGAGTATGCTAGTGTCTCACTAGCCACATGATGAAAAATACTATCATCAATCCACCGACGAATGAAACCAACCGCTTTACGATTAGTAACTTTCCAATCTTCTTCACTTGTCTTCTCAAGGCTTCACTCCTTACTCTCTATTGGATCATAGAGATCTTTACAATATAACCAGTCTTCCATCTTCGCCTTCCATATCACAAAGTTCTCATCGGTCAAATTGACCATTCTATTACTAGTACTAGCTTCCGTCATTGCACAAGGATTAGCTCAACCCAAAAGCTCGATACCACTTGTGGGGAGACTTACCAAATCCGAGCCGCTATGCGCAATACGAAACCTACACAAGCAATGACATACAAATGCGGAAATACACAACTTATGACGATATAGAAGCAATCACACAACACCGGCAATTACGTGGAAAACCCCTCCAAGGTGAAGGGTAAAAAACCACGGGCAAATCTTCCACTATAACAATAATGGGTTACACAATTCTCCCAAATTTGGGGATAAAAACAACTTCAAGGTGCCTATAGCACTTGGATATCAATTTGCCTAATTACACTCACCCCTAAGGATGGATCAACAATTCATTCATATATAATATGAGTTTCACTATCAATTTATGAATAAGAAGTGATTTGAGATACTTACTACTAGGGTTTGTTCAAACCCTAGATTTTTCCCCCTTTGAAGAGATGTGGAAATTGATGAATCAAGCTTCACCACAATCAACCAAAAGATCCTTCAACAAGAACCCTTTCTTCTCCTCTTCAAGATGCCTCCAATTTCACCAAAAATGGTGGCTTAAATCTCTATCTCTCTTTCTCTCTTTCTCTTCCTCCTCTCTTTCTTTCTCTTTCTTCAAAACAAAAATGAAGAAGTTCAGCTCGTGCATCTCCTGATGCCTATTGCACTTGTTATAAACATAACAAGGCTTCTACTAAGTAGCTCCCTCCACTGGCTAAGGGGCATCCCAAATGTTGTTGGGCCATGGGACGTGACCCCAACAAACATGTCAGACAAATTGGAGAGCATGTAAACAGAAAAACTACCACAACTTAAAGACAGATCACGGTAGAATATCAGGTGGGTTAGGATATGAGCAACTCAAACAGCTCATTCCTGGCGTACAATGCATGTTGAGTAACAACAAGCAATCTCAATAGCTATTAGTAACTCTTTATTTCAATCTTAGTCACATTAGTTTATATAAACTTTAGAATGAGCGGGTATCGTTCGTATGTACTGTATTTCTTATGCTAGCTCTCATTGACTACTACTATCAATAAAAAATGAGTAATATCTAACTATAGATTTCTGCTGCACAGGTATAGGTTCTGTTCTTCCAGATGAGGAGTCCCTCTGCAAGAATCTGAAAGGAGAAATTTCCATTTCAGGACCAGATTGTTTTTGATAAAAAGTGACTAACCATGAGAAACTGAATTAAAAACAGATCACGGTACCGGTCTTGGTTTGTTATCCCGACGGACATGTAAGGAAACCCGCTTTATACCTCTGTCATATCAAATTCAAGATTATCGATTGCAGTAGTTTTCTTCCTCACGCCTAAGCTCCGCAATTTGAAGATCACGGACTGGTCGAGAACTTAAAAAGCAGTTGAAGGACAGAGTGGCTAACTTCAAAGATGTCGCTTCCAACACCTTGTTGACGAGCACTTTCGAAATAGTTACGTTCTATGCCATATTTCTGTCATCCTCTTTTTTGAGGGGCTAAACAGTTCACAGCTTCACAAGTTCCCTGGACAATCAATGGATTCAAATCTTAGGTGATTCTCGACATCAAATTGATAACTTAAATTCTCGACATCCTTTCTTGCAGAAATAATGCACATGAACGGTTTTAAATAACTCGTTGTACATCGCCTTATTATCACATTAAACTCCAGCATGGACAGTAAGCCAATAAGCAGCTGTACCATTCTCATGTGATGCATTTACTAATTTTTAGTAGTGCAAGTGTAGTTTTACCTGCTCGGTGTATTGGTTTATAAACTGGCTGTGTGATGGATCTTCATAAACTCCTCCTGCTTTCAACCATGCTTGATGCCTATTCAGAAAACGACCAAATTAAACCCACCTTCAAAAATCTAATTAAACAGAATTTCAAATTACTGAAATTTACCCAAAACTCTTCATCAAGTTTGGCTTCTCCAACCATCTACTCTCCATTATCTGACAAAGTCGAACCACCACGATGTTCTTCATGTTCTTCCACTACTGGTTCTTCTTCATTATCTCTAGGCAATGCAAATAGTACTGAACCGAATTTCCTATATCATATGAACAAATAAGAAAAAAGAAACAAAGAATATGGCCTGATCAGTTTCACATAGCAATGCATGACTATATAGAAAGATTCGTCAAGAATCCAAAGAATGAATTCAGAATAGAATTAACACAATAAACTCTCATTGTTACAGCAGAATGTTGAAGAAAATGCAAGAGCTTGGGATTAGATTTATCAAATCCACAAAACCCAACTTAGAATTCATGAAAAAGATGATAGAGAAATGGCCGAGAGATTGTCAGGAACCGGCACGCCAATTTTGCATTTTACCCGAGTCATCTTATTGCATGATACAGAATTAAGTGATCCAAATTGGTTACAGGCCAATTATTGACAGCATTTTCACCTTTTTTTTTTCCTATGATTCTCTCAATTTCTCACCCACCGGTGGTTAGATCTGAGCAATGTACACACAATTAACGCAAATCTTATACATAGATCTCAATTTCCTATGACCTGCGTGGTCAATCGTTTGCATTGCAAGGAATGTACACACAATTAACGCACAGTTGAATACAGAAAAGAAAAAGAAAACATCGATTTTTAGTTTTTATTTAATAATTGATTAAACTTATAATTATGCTTGGATCTTTTATACGATTACATTCTTGTAAAAAGAAGAACTAGAACTTCAATTTCTTGCAAACAAACTCAAGGTGCTGCTGCCGCAGGAGCGCAGTGGAGAATTTAAGATAATTGAGAGGAAAAATCATAGTGTGAAAATATTTTGTGTTGTTGATGATTAACACGTCTGCTGCCATGACATTCTGTTGTTATATAATGGAGGAGGCGCTTCCTGTTGCTTGTTCTTGGGTTAGGGTTTGTTTCAGAAGATGGAGGCGGAAATAGAAGGATGGAAAAGAAAACTCTGCTATTTATAAGACTTACAGATTCTACCCACTCAGTTTAGGGTTCATTTCTTATTCTTATTATTTGATCCAACGGTCCTAAAGTGGATACAACATGTAGTTGTCTTGTTCCTTTATCAAACGTGCATGGGGTGTTTTCTTTGTAGCTGCAGCCAAATTGTTTGTTCCAGCCACCAACTTCTTATCAGTGTCATTTGACCATCAAGAGTAACTCAGAAAGGTTAAGGAAAACCTTTCAACACCCTAAACGGCCTATGCACAAGAATTAAGCCTTCGAAAGCCTATGAACCAAAATTCCTAAGAGAGAACGTCAACAACTGAATTTCTCCAACATAACATGATCTCCTTCTTCTAATAATGCACTGAATTGGTCCATATCCTCCAAATATATTTTACAAGAACATACAATTCGTTCATGTTGCAATAATAATAAAAAAAAGAAAGAACATATAATAGCAGTTAATAAAACATAATCGCAGTTCAAACATTTGAAATTATTCTTCAATTGTTTGGGTATTTGTTATCAAAGTTATGCAATCGTACCAAATTGGTTATAGGCTATTTGTTGACAACACTAGTGGTTCTATATGAGCATGTGTTCGGTCTTGCATTGTAATAGAGGTACATACTACTGAATACAGAAAAACAACATTTCAATTCGCATTGTACCAAAATAAAAAAAAAAGTCACGGTTTTTTAGTCTTTATTTGATAATTGATTAAACTTTTACATAAATGTGTAATGTAATAATAAATCCCAAGAAATTATAGAGAAATACAATCAAGATGTGGATCTTTTGTACAGCTATTATAAATTCAAAACTTCTTCCTCATGTTCTTTCTTTTTTACTATTCTTCCATTCCTGAAGATCGCGAAACACATCTGAGAAGGTCCTAAGAAAGAAAGAAAGAAGCGCAAGCTCCTGTCATTTCAAACATTGGAGCCGAAAATTTAAGATACTTGAGAGTAGAAATCATTATGCTGCTAAGATGTTTCTGGTGATGCTCTATCGACACATCTGCTGCCATGATTATGTTGTTATTGGGATGAAAATAGAGCTTCTATTGTCTGTATGTGATCTTGGGTTAGGGTTTGATTTCAGAACACGGAGGCGCTGATAAGGGGATAAATGAACCAAAGCTACTACTTATAAGGTTCACAGATCCGCCCCTTTTAGTTTAGGGGTTCATTTAATTGATCCAACGGCTGCAGAGTACTCTATCACTGACCATTTGTGTGCTTGATAGACCACAATGAAAAACGGTCACGAGTCTATATCTTACTGTGAATGGGTTTTTCCATGGTAAAGTCTTTTTTACTTGTTTGAAACTTGAAAGTGAATTCAGTAGTTCTTCTAACCATTAGCTTTTATGCTAGTTCAAGCCTTCAAGGATAGGCGGGCTGGTTTGGGATGAGCTGAGCCCGGCACAGCTATTTAGGTCTAGCCTGGGGAGCCTAGCTTTGCCTCTGTCAGAAACAAAGATACTACTTATTTATTTTTTGGTTAATTTTGTAGGATTATAATGGGGATTGTGGCGAATCATGTGATAACCAGTGCGGCTTGTCCAGTGACTGTTGAGGATCCTGCCCGTCACCAGACGCCGAAAAAGACCATAGCTTAACGAAGATTGTTATACGTATTCTATTTTGATCAGAGCACTAGCTCTTAGTGAATCTGACTTGGACATTTGCTATGGTGTACAGACTAATCCAAGTATCTGAAAGGAGAATTTTTCATGTCAGGATTGTTATTGATCAAAAGTAACTAATTAACCATCAGAAACTGGATGAAAAACAGATCAAAGTAATATTACCTCAAATCCCATCTTTGTGTACAGTGCCGGTGCTGGTTTGTTATCCCGACGAACATGTAAAACAGATCAAAGAATACCTGCTTTATACCTCGTGTCACATCAAATTCAAGATAATCGGTTGCATTAGTTATTCTCCTTACATCTAAGTTGCGATAGGATGAGTGGAAGAGAACTTAAGCAGTCAAAGGACAGAGGAACGGATAGTCTTACCCCATCTTCTTTTGCAGTTTCAATTGCAAACTATAGCATGCTGCATCTAACACCTTGTTGACGCGCAATTTCGGCAACAATTACGCTCGAGGGGATTGTGGCGAATCAGGAGATAACCAGTGTGGTGACTGTTGTCAAAGATCCTGCCCGTCACCAGAAAAACACCAATAACTATACGAATATTGGTCTATGTTCTATTTTGAATGTGATCTTTTTAAAATATTCATAACATTTTTAGCTGAAGATTCATGGCATACCAATATTTGAAAGAATCTCATTGAAAATACTCCTCACAAACCATTAGCAACCATGATTACAGTGTACATACTACTGAATACAGAAAAACAACATTTCAATTCACAGCTTACCAAATTAACAAAAACTCATGGTTTTTTTAGTTTTTATTTGATAATTGATTAAACTTATACATTAAACTTTTTAATCCAATAATAAATCACAAGAAACTATTAAGAAATACAATTGGGGGTGGATCTATTGTACTGTTACATTCTAATAAAACATATTGATGCAGAACTGCTTCCTGTTCGTCATTGTTTTTCCTTTTTCCTGATGAAGGAGACTAAATTGAGAATATAAATTGAGAATATCTGACGGAAACATAATTCAAATCCAGAATATTAGAAGCCCCATTTATCTCGTGAGAGGGAGTGGAAAATATAAGATAATTGAGAGGAGAAATCATAGTGCGAAGATGTTTTGTTGTGGATGATGATCGCTTTATTGACACATCTGCTGCCATGAGATTTTGTTGTTGATGCTGCGATGAAGAAAGGAAGGAGCTTTCTGTTGTTGGTATGTTCTTGGGCTAGGGTTTGTCTTAGAAGATGGAGGCAAAAATAAGCGGATGGAAAAGAAACCTACGCTATTTATAAAGGTTATAGATCTAGCAGTCTAGTTTAGGGTTCTCTTCTTATTTTCTGTTTTCATTTGTTGTTACTTGATCCAACGGTTGTGAAGAATTCTATGATGGACCATATTTAGGTTTTTTGTGTGTGTTGCGAACAAATTGTTTATTCCAGCCACCAACTTTTGTTTTAGAGCTTGCTAAATGTTAGTCCTGAACTCTTTTTTGCTTTATCTTGCTGTATAGTCGGGTCTCGGCCTCAATTTTATTTTTCCGAAGGAAAAAAGGTTGTGAAATCCTAATTAAAAAAAAGAACGACCCCCCTGCTATCCAATAGTACTAGTGGTAAATTTCTTCTAAGAATTGGATTCCAATATCCTTCAAGAAAATCAACACTATTCCATTGACGGAATTTAGAGACTCCGAAGTGATGAAAAAGTACGGGATGCAGTGCAATGCTGAACTTCTTGACACGCTTGATACTACATCTGGACAGAAAGATAATAAGGTGACCATAGTTGAGGATTTGAAACTTGATTCTATGGTAGGGATGGTCATGGGGCGGGTATTCCAATCCCAATCACTGCCCCGTTCGTAAAAAAAATACCCATCCCCGTCCCGTTACCCATATGAATTGGGGCGGGGCGGGTATGGGGAATACCATATGGGGCGGGTTTTCCATGGGTTACCTGTAACACTGAGTTAATACATAAATTTGATTATAATCGCAACTGAAATATGATTCAAACAAAAATAATAACGTAAGAACAATGCATTCTGAAATCTTAAATTCAGTAATTTATCTTAAAGTGAACAAAAGAATCTGTTAATGACTTGTTAGTTTTTCTGTTTTTTCCTTTCTCATTCTATCTTCGTCCACGTTAACTATTTCATTATCTGCTTCATTTTCTCAATTTTAACTTTTAAAGAATGTGTTTGATCACAACAAAAGAACGAAAGTGATGAATGTACAAGAACGATCAAGAATATGATAAACGAAAGAAAGCTCGACTAAGTGGTGGAAGTATAACACATTAAAGTCTAAACCCCTAAGTTATGAAAGGTACGGGGCGGGTATGGAGCGGGGACCTTGAATCCCGTCCCCACCCCATCCCCGTAGCTTAGGTTTTGGGTATTACCCATACCCGACCCCATCCCCATTTATGCGGGTAAAACCCTACCCAAACGGGGCGGGTACCCACGGGGATGGGTTTGGGTGGGCAAATGGCCATCCCTATTCTATGGTCATGGGGAGTCGTGGACTTGGTACATTCCACGGGTAGTTTACAAATAATTCATTTACTTTAATAATTGTTCTTAGGGATCTTCTTGGCTGATTCATTGATTAAATTTTTTTGTTGATTTTGTAGGATTATAATGGGGAGCGTGACATACTATGTGATAACCAGTGCCTCTTATCCGGTGACTTGTCAAGGATCCTGGCCGTCACTAGTCAAGACTCAAGAGATTCCGAAGTAGCCCGTCACTGTAAATAATTAAGTGTTCAATTTGGGTGGTACGATCATTTGTTTCTCGTTGTTTTTAAATGTTCATGACCGATTAGCTGAAGTAGATTAATGTCATATGACTCAAATCAACAATTGAAATAATGTTTTGAATCTACTTAGAAGCAACAGAATACAGAAAACAACATTTCAATTCACAGCTTACCAAAAAAAAATTAGTTTTTTATACATGGAAATTTAGTGTACAAGAAACGAACAAGATACACAATTAAGGGCGGATCTTTTGTACGGTTACAATCTAACTCTAGTAAACAAACCAACACATAATTTCTTCTTGGTCTTTTGTTTTTCTTCCTTTTACAGACCCAAACCTCTCTTATTTGAACGGAGAGAGCGGAAAATTTAAGATTATTGAGAGGAAAAATCATAATGCCAAGATATTTGGTTGTTGGTGATGATTGTTCTATTGACACATCTCCTGCCATGATTCTGTGTTGCTGCTCAGATGAAGGAGGATCTTTTCTTTTGTTTGTGTTCTAGGGGTAGGGTTTGATTTCAGGAGAGGTAGGCGCAACGGGTTTGATTTCAGGAGAGGGAGCCGCAAATGAGAAGAAATGAAATCTATAGTAGTTCTAAGGTTTACACAGCTCCTCTTAGATTAGGGTTCACTTCTTATAAAATCTAACGGTGGTAGAGTGGAGGATTTTAAAGATAATGCAGCCCTTATAACTGGGAACAACATTCTATAGCATCTGTCGTTACTTGCAGTCAGTCATATAATTCATAAAAATAAAACAATGATCGTCATCATCTTCCTAAACTAACTTTCCAGTTTCGAGTGCTATTTAGCAGATGTACTCACGTGAAAAGTTTCGTACATGTTCATTGCTAGACTCACGCGTGTATTTCCAAGGCGTTACTAGTAGTGTCTAGTAGTACACACAAATGACATTGTACATTATAAAAAACACTTGTATTTTGCCAAGCTGATCTGATCATTTTCTTCTTCTTCTCCTCGAATATTTCAGACATTTTTAGATAGAAAGATTGTAGTAGCAATGGATTTCTCAACGAGTAGTAAGATCACTCTACAATGGTCAATTGATAACTTACTTGACAAAGGTGATACCATCTACATCATTCATTGTAAACATGAGGACAGTCTTGAAACTGGCATTCTTCTCTGGGCCAAATCCGGTTCTGCGTAAGTGTCTCTAAATTTCTTTTTGGTTTATTTAATCCTCCTGCATGCTGAGCTGATCTAAACATTTCTCTATGTTCTTTGTTTCGGGTATATTATAGCTTTGATTCCATTGACGGAATTTAGAGAATCGGAAGTGATGAAAAAGTATGGTATGAAGTGCGATGCTGAACTTCTTGACACGCTTGATACTACATCTAGACAGAAAGATAATAAGGTGACTATAGTTACAAAGATATATTGGGGTGATGCAAGTGATAGGTGTCTAAAACACCTAATTTTATATCTAGTATTTATGCTTTCTTTGCGAGTTCTCGTGTGAATTATGTATTTTATGTGGCTTTTGAGTTTATTAGGTGCAAAGGAGTCATTCGGAGCAAAAAGGAAGTGGAACTAGCTCAAATTCAGAAAATCTTCTCATCATCTTGGAGACAACGAAAAGACTAAGCCAGTGGCGAAAGAATGAGATCATTTTTTGACATAGTACGAAGAAGCTGCTAGCGTTTGAAGCGTATCAGAGTTGTGGAATTTGTTATCGGAGATGAACTGTCGGTTTCGCAGAACTGACAATTGAAAAGATTGCTTAGGTGGTCCTTATCAATTTTCTGGGCGCCTATAACAGATTTGGTCATTACATGTCCCTAAACTAGATAGAGTTTTTGTCTAAATCTCAGAGAGTTTATTTACGGCGGTTCCAATGTATCAGTGAAAGGAAGAGAACTTAAAAGAGAGATTGAGAAATGATAATATTCAGTGTTAGAAACATGGGTTACTCTCAGATTTGAGATGGTGCAACTTGAAGTGATGCTTTGAAGTCAGGTAGTCGAGCAGAATTGATCTAATGGTGGATTGGAGATTACAGGCCATGAAACTAGGGATTGATGGAGAAGATTTAGAAGTTGAAGTATGGATCGAGAAGTCAGAGTCTGTAGCTCGACTGATATTTAATTAGAAGATGGGGATTGAGTTAGGGTTTACTGAGATTGGAAGTTAAGGTGTGTTGGAAGATTCAAATCAAATCGGGGAAGAACACCATGGATGCTGTTGTGAAGTCAAGAATGAATGGGTTGTCGTATCTGGAAGAGATTGATGATGGAATTAGGGTTCTGGTGATTGCAATCAGTTGATAACAGAGAAATGAAGACTGGGTGTTTGATTTGGTGATTGTACTGGCTATGTAACAGATGCAAAGTAATTGAACTGAAGCTGATATGAATTGGTTAGGGTGAACTGGAGAGGAAGAATTGTTAATGGGTTCGAATTGGAGCTGAGGAATGATGAAATGATGGATCTGCTGTTGTTATGAGGATGGAGAACACCCAATGAGACAAGGGTGTGCAAGAATGAATGCCTAAATTGTGTGTGAAAGACTTAGAAGTTGGTGCTGAGATGGGTTTGCTTTATGAATGTTAGGCTGACAGGGTTGGTGGTTATGGAAGGGATAGAGACCCATAGATGCTGTGATGATGTAGGTGAAGTGCAGGTACGGTAGCTGGTGTTATGCGCAGTGCAAGCCATGGCTGGAATTGGATTTGCATAGCACTAACCTGATGCTGTGAAGAAGCTAAGTGTTGCAGGAGCTTGAACTGAGATGGTGTTAGCCATAAAGCTACAACAAATGCCTGAGAAATGGAGTTGGATAGTATAGGAAATACATGGGAGTTACAGTGTGTTTGAAGCAGCTGGGAATAGAAGTTACTAATGAGCTGGGAATGGAGATACATTGCATTGCAGGGAAGCAGCTGCTGCAGGAAGGAGAAGTTGTTGCAGTGATGAAGCTACAACAGAGATGAGCATTGGGAGCTAGGAACTGATGGATTCAGCTCAGATGAGAAGTATAAGAAGCTAATGGGAAATATTAACTGAAATGAGTGATTGAACGGAGTTTTTGGCACTGGTAGTATTGGTGGTTTGTTGCCATTGAGTGGTTGGAGTAGTTATGGTGGCGGTGATTGACAGAGTGAGTGACTGCAATGCGGAAGGGGTTGAACTGGATGAAGATGATGGTGATGTTGAACTGAATTGCGAGCAGGATGGAACCTGGAATTGGTATTGAATGAATGCTTGTACAGGTGGAGTGCGGAGTTGATCTTTGTGAGGCTTGAATAAGATTGAAAGGTCTTGTAGTTTGCCAAGGGCGGCGATGGATGTTTTTGGTGGTGCACCGATCTTTGTTGCGGTGGCAAATGAGACTCAAATGCAAGCTCGGTGATGTTGAAGAATCGGTGCAAATTTGGAGATGGGACCTGTAGTATTGATGAAAAGCAATGGTGGTGCTGAATATAAGTATAATTGTAGGTGGAGTTGTGTGCAGGTTGCAATTGTGATATGGGAGTAGATGCTTAGCCATTATGGCTGGATAGGTAGTTATGAAGCACAAGGATGGTGCATCATATAGATTGTGGCTCATGCAAGATAGCTCAGGCCTGTGCAACAGTGGGTTGGCCCGGCAAGATGGTTGTGGCCTGATCTGACTCAGCCCACTCAGCTGGTTAACAGCTGACTCTTATTCTGACCCGGCTGACTCGCTGAATCGGTGTTGACTCGGTTGGTCTGACCGAGTTGACTCGTTGACCGGTGACCGGGCGGATTTTGCCGGTCACCTGAACTGTTTTCCGGCCACTTCTCCGGTGGATTTCCGGCCACGATACCAGTTTTCCGGCGACGTATTTTTGGACCTATTTTCTACATGGGTTTCTCTCTCTTATGGGCTTGGTGGATTTTCATCTAATGGACTTTGAAGACTTGACCTAATTTTGGAAGAAAGGAAAAGCTATAAAAGAAGAATTCTACAACTTTTAAAAGGACGTTTTATTCTTGGGGAACTTTGGAGAGCCGCTTGTGTTTACGCTTCTAGGGTTTGCTTTTGTTCATCTTCTTCTTTATTCAACTTATATTTTTGTGATGAACTCCATAGCTATGAGTAGCTAAATTCTATATTATTGGTTAAGGATGTAGTCCTATTTCTAAAACTTGTGTTTGCTTTATGTATTAGTTTTCTCTCTTAATTATCGCTCATATATCTATTGTTTTTAATAATCACATGATTGATGTATTGTGATAGGATTATGATGTTTGATTAGTTAAGTGGCCAATTAATTGAACTTGCATCCTAGTCCATAGCTATTTTAGGGTTTTTCATCGAGCGATAACCCTGAATACAAGTAGCATGATATGTTTACGGTTTGTAGTGATACACTCTCGTAATCATATGTAGAGATTGACCATTGTCCGAATTGTTATGTGAAACGCATGACAATTGCATTGATTAGCCTATTTCTGAAACTTAATGCTCCTAGGAATTGAACTTAATTAGCGCAAGGCGTTAGGTTATTCTTTAGGTAGAATTCACATACGCAGCTCTAATGTGTGTGTTGATGAACTTAGGAAATTAATAGATTATCTTGCTCTCTTGATTCTCTAGGATTTTGATAATATAAGAGATTAAATCGTAATTCTAATCATATATGCAAGCACATGTCTAAGATTGAAGATGAATTCCTTGACCAATATCTTTCTCTATTGATTACTTTCTACAATTTACTTTACTTTTAATTTGCTTTTATTGCTTACATAAAAATCAGAAATCCCCCCAATTGGTTACTTTAAGAAATTGAATACGTAATAACTACAATCGCCTCTCTGTGGAAACGAATTCTTTCTTATCATATACTTTAGGAAAGTGAAATTATTTTTGACGCATACGACAGCGATCAAATTTTGGCGCCGCTGCCGGGGAGGCATACGGCTAGTTATTAAGTTTTTAGTTTCTTATTTTTGTTTTTGCTTTTATCTTTGCTTCTTGTTTTCTTGTCTTGTTTCTCACTTGTTTGCGAGAATTTTTTTTCAGGTGCATAATCCCTAGCTTCTAAAGATTGGAATTATCCACGGTGCGGGATAGCTACTCGAAGAGGCACAATACTCCAACCAAGTAAAGATATAACGGAAGAACAAGAGTTGGAAACGGAAGAAGAGACTTTCCAACAAGGAGAAGCAGTTTTAGAACAAGAGGTTCCGGGTGAACATGAACCACCTTTTGAAGAAAAAGAAGAAGCAATAGGCGATGCAAATCGTTCACTCAAGGACTTGGCTTCTCATAGGCTTGATATACAACATGGGTGTATTCAAACGAACTCTACTTTTGAGATAAAGCCGGGGTTGCTTAGAGAATTACCTAAATTCCATGGCATGGTGAATGAAGACCCAAACAAACATCTTATGGACTTCCACACCATTGTCACGGCCATGCTTCCAGCGGATGTTGAGGCGGATGGTGCAATGTTAAAAGTTTTCCGTTTCTCTTTGATGGATAGTGCTAAGGATTAGTTGTTCTATTTACCTCCCGGAAGTGTCACAACATGGAATGGGTTGAAGAAACTCTTTTTGGAGAGATATTTTCCTGCATCAAAGGCTACGCAAATTCGAAAAGATATTTGTGGGATGAAGCAAAATGTGGGAGAATCCTTATATGAATGTTGGGAACGATACAAGAGGTTGGTGGCAAGCTGCCCTCACCATTAATTCAGTGACGCTATGATCATCCAATATTTCTATGAAGGACTCAAATCAAGTGATAGGAATCTCCTCGACGCTGCGGGTGGTGGTGCACTAGTTAACAAGACGGTGGCACAAGCTAGAGAGTTGATTGAAAACATGGCAGCGAACTCACAACAATTCTTGAGTCGTGGTTCGGATGTGATTCTAAGAAGGGTGAATGAGGTGAGCGAGGTTGAGGAACTTCGTCAACAAATGGGTAACATGAAATCAATGCTTCAACAAGTTGCAGCCGCGGTGATACCAAGTTCCTCTCAAGCTTATGAAGACGAGCAAGCTAATGCGATCTTTCCAAATCAACAAAGACGGTATTATCCCTACTCTAACACTTACAATCCGGGATGGAGAGATCACCCCAATTTTAGCTATGCCAATAAGCAAGGAGCGATTCAACAATCTAGTTTCAACAACCCGAGTGGATTTCAACCTCAACAACAATAATTCCAGCCGAGACAACAATTTCAACAACAACAACAACCTCAAAATATGGGGTCCAATATGGAGGAGTTGTTGAAATCTTTTATGCAAAGAACGGAGAGTACGGTTAAGGATTTGCAAACTCAAGTTGTTTCTATGGCTATTGAGTTGAATCAAGCGAAGGCACAAAATGGTGGAAACTCCCTTCTCAACCTATCAACCCAAAAAGAGGGTGTCAATGCAATTACGTTGAGAAGTGGTACACAACTTGTGCAACCCGAAGTCACTGATTCGGGCGCGGTGGAAACACCAAAGGAACCTGTTTTGGAGGAGAAAACCGAGGATTCTCCCCAAACTTCTGAGGAACCTATTTCTAACTCTAAAACTCCGGTTTCTACTTATGTTCCTCCTTTACCTTTCCCTCGCAGATTTGCAAATTCCAAGAAGGCGGAACTAGAAAAGGAGATTTTAGACATTCTCAAGAAGATCCATGTGAACATACCACTCATAGATGCAATTAAGCAAGTTCCAAAGTATGCAAAGGTGTTGAAGGACTTGTGTACCAATAAACAAAGGCTCAAAGGTAATGAAGTTCTTAGTGTGGGGGAGAATGCTTCGGCAGTCTTACAACATAAACTCCCACTTAAGTGCAAGGATCCCGGTAGCTTCGACATTCCCGTCACAATTGGTAACACCAAATTTAACAAAGCTATGTTGGACTTAGGTGCATCCGTTAATGTTATGCCTGCGTCTATGTACAATTCACTCGATCTTGGTCCTCTTAAAAAGTCTAGAATTGTGTTGCAATTAGCCGATCGTTCTAATGTCTACCCAATGGGTATTGTTGAGGATGTTTTTGTGCAGGTTAATCAACTTGTATTTCCAGCGGACTTTTGCGTGTTAGAGATGGATGAAGGTTCACCGGACTCGTCTCTTCCATTGCTACTTGGGCGTCCCTTCATGAAAACGGCGAAAACCATTATTGATGTTGACAAGGGAACGCTAACTATGGAGTTCGATGGAGAAATAATACGTTTCAACATTTTCGAGACGATGAGATATCCTAGTGATGTCCACTCTTGTTTCTCCATTGATGTGATGGACACATTGGCGCAACAAATGTTTGAGTTGAATGGTGGTGATACTTTGGAAACCGTGCTCACTACACCTATTGACGATGGTTATGAGTATGGTGATGAGATTAAAGAAACCATTGGTTCTCTTGACTCATTACCGGAAAAATCAACAATTAAGAATATTTCATATGCTTCTTTACCTTGCAATAATGAAAAACTTGTGCCATCTATTGTTAAATCTCCCAGTTTAGAATTGAAACCTCTTCCAAGTCACTTAAAGTACTTGTACTTGGGTGATAATGAAGACTTACCCGTGATTGTTTCTAACGAGCCTAATGAATTACAGGAGCAAAAACTTCTAAGGGTGCTAAGGAAGTACAAGACGGCCATAGGATGGACAATCGCCGATATCAAGGTGTTGATGGTGGTTTTTAAACAAGGGGTAAAATCGTAAAACCCCATGACCTAATGTTACCCGCAACACATTAACTAAGAGCATTTAACTCAGTGTAAATAATTAATAGGGGTATTTTTTCAAAATACCAGATTAGGGATTTCGACACGTAACCCTAATTCCAAAACCAAGCCGCACACCGCGCACCATGGCAACAATGCCAAACCAAGCCGCATCTGCGCACCATAGAAACAATGCCAAACCAAGCCGCACACTGCGCACCATGGCAACAATGCCAAACCAAGCCGCATACTGCGCACCATGGCAACAATGCCAAACCAAGCCGCATATCGCGCACCATGGCAACAATGCCAAACCAAGCCGCACCCGCGCACCATGGCAACAATGCCAAACCAAGCCGCATATCTGCGCACCATGGCAACAATGCCAAACCAAGCCGCACTGCGCACCATGGCAACAATGCCTAAACCAAGCCGCATATCGCGCACCATGGCAACAATGCCAAACCAAGCCGCATATCAAGCACCATGGCAACAATGCCAAACCAAGCCGCATATCGCGCACCATGGCAACAATGCCAAACCAAGCCCCATATCAGCACCATGGCAACAATGCCAAACCAAGCCGCATCGCGCACCATGGCAACAATGCCAAACCAAGCCGCACCCTGCGCACCATGGCAACAATGCCAAACCAAGCCGCACTCGCGCACCATGGCAACAAGGCCATATTTCCAAGCCGCTATGCCTTTGGCCCACGCCATATATAGCGCCCTAGGCTTACAAGACTTGCAACTAGGTCAACATGGCCGTACGTGCCATTGGCACATGTCAACGCGTACCACAAGCCATATTTCCAAGCCGCTATGCCTTTGGCCCACGCCAAATATAGCTCCCTAGGCTTGCAAGACTTGCAACTAGGTCAACATGGCCGTACGTGCCATTGGCACATGTCAACGCGTACCACAAGCAATATTTCCAAGCCGCTATGCCATTGGCGCATGCCAAATATAGCGCCCTAGGCTTGCAAAACGTGCAACTAGTTCAACAGGGCCGTACGTGCCATTGGCACATGCCAACGCGTACCACAAGCCATATTTCCAAGCCGCTATGCCTTTGGCCCACGCCAGATATAGCGCCCTAGGCTTGCAAAACTTGCAACTAGGTCAACATGGCCGTACGTGCCATTGGCACATGCCAACACGTATCGCAGCCATATTTCCAAGCCGCACCTGCGCACCATGGCAACAAGGCCATATTTCCAAGCCGCTATGCCTTTGGCCCACGCCAAATATAGCGCCCTAGGCTTGCAAGACTAGCAACTAGGTCCACATGGCCGTACGTGCCATTGGCACATGCCAACACGTATTGCAGGCCATATTTCCAAGCCGCTATGCCTTTGGCCCACGCCAAATATAGCGCACTAGGCTTGCAAGACTTGAAACTAGGTCCACATGGCCGTACGTGCCATTGGCACATGCCAACACGTATCGCAGGCCATATTTCCAAGCCGCTATGCCTTTGGCCCACGCCAAATATAGCGCCCTAGGCTTGCAAGACTTGCAACTAGGTCAACATGGCCGTACGTGCCATTGGCACATGCCAACACGTATCGCAGGCCATATTTCCAAGCCGCTATGCCTTTGGCCCACGCCAAATATAGCGCCCTAGGCTTGCAAGACTTGCAACTAGGTCAACATGGCCGTACGTGCCATTGGCACATGCCAACACGTATCGCAGGCCATATTTCCAAGCCGCACCCTGCGCACCATGGCAACAAGGCCATATTTCCAAGCCGCTATGCCTTTGGCCCACGCCAAATATAGCGCCCTAGGCTTGCAAGACTTGCAACTAGGTCCACATGGCCGTATGTGCCATTGGCACATGCCAACACGTATCGCAGGCCATATTTCCAAGCCGCTATGCCTTTGGCCCACGCCAAATATAGCGCCCTAGGCTTGCAAGACTTGCAACTAGGTCAACATGGCCGTACGTGCCATTGGCACATGCCAACACGTATCACAGGCCATATTTCCAAGCCGCTATGCCTTTGGCCCACGCCAAATATAGCGCCCTAGGCTTTCAAGACTTGCAACTAGGTCAACATGGCCGTACATGCCATTGGCACATGCCAACACGTATCACAGGCCATATTTCCAAGCCGCTATGCCTTTGGCCCACGCCAAATATAGCGCCCTAGGCTTGCAAGACTTGCAACTAGGTCAACATGGCCGTACGTGCCATTGGCACATGCCAACACGTATCGCAGGCCATATTTCCAAGCCGCTATGCCTTTGGCCCACGCCAAATATAGCGCCCTAGGCTTGCAAGACTTGCAACTAGGTCAACATGGCCGTACGTGCCATTGGCACATGCCAACACGTATCGCAGGCCATATTTCCAAGCCGTTATGCCTTTGGCCCACGCCAAATATAACGCCCTAGGCTTGCAAGACTTGCAACTAGGTCAACATGGCCGTACATGCCATTGGCACATGCCAAACACACACGCTGGTAGCCTAACTTGCAAACCGTGCAACCTACCACCAAGGCATTCCGCACATGCCATTGGCACATGCCAAACACACACGCTGGTAGCCTAACTTGCAAATCGTGCAACCTACCACCAAGGCATTCCGCACATGCCGTTGGCACATGCCACACACGCCACTAGCAGCTCTGGCATTACCACTTACGCTCGAGGTGCAACTCGCAACGAATGCATTCCGCACATGCCATTGGCACATGCCACATGCGTCCCTAGCGGCACCACTTGCACACAAGATGCAACGAACACTCGAGACATCAACACAAACTGGGGGATGCTTTCTAGGGTTTTGGTTTGGCGGTCACAGCATGCAGCGTACACTACGCTCACATTAAGAAAGCGTGAAAAGGAATAAAGCGGTGAAATAAAATAGGAAATAATGGTGAAAACGTTTTCACCCATTAACACCATGCGGTTACCACCTCCTCCCATTATTTCACCCTTTACTCTCTTCCTTCATGAGGTCGTGGTGCGTTTCAAATCTCGACTTGTATAAATAGGTCTTACCTATTTCCACTGAGACAATAAGTCCTTTGGCCGGAGAAAAATACTACACTCTCGGAAAAGGCAACTTTGCAAGCTCTCCAAAAAGCTTTCATCTCTTGCAAGCTTCCTAAGCTTTCACTTTCGATACAAGTCGAGACACTACTATCCCAGAACTATTCTCGGTCTCAACACCTTTCTTTGCTTCCCTCCCCAAATCAACCCTTCTCCTTCACTTTGTGTCCAAGCAAGTCCTGAACGGCCATTTCTTGGTTTAGGCCGGACTTGTACATATTGATCTCTCGAATCTATAAAGTGCTCACGTGCAACACATTTGTTTAGGGTTTAAACCAGTTTCTCACTCACCCACCGAATTTACTGAAATCGGCAGAAACGATTTTCACCCATAAACAATTGGCGACCACAGTGGGAGGATTGATCTATCGGCTACAATGTCAGACTGTCGATCTTGTTCTTCGACCCAGATATCAAGATGGTAGGGGACTTGCCGAAGATGCTACCACTCGATCCGACTCAACTACCAGACGAGGGGACTCGTTGAAGATGCTACCAGCGATTGGGGACTTGCGACTCAGTCCGACTCAACTACCAGACGACCTGGTTACCAGTTGCAAAAACTACACGAGATAAGCTGGGACTCGGCCAAGACGCTACCAAAGAATTGGGGACTAATGGCGATGCTACCAAAGAAAGCCGCCTCGCTACCAAGCAAAGCCGCCTTTTACTTGAGAGAGGCGTGTTTGCAAGTGAGTAAATTTAGATTGGGCAAGATATACGATCTGTTTTTAGGTTGTTAATAAAACCGCCATACTATTGCGTCTTGTGCCTATTGCTAGCACACACTTTCATAAAAGCAATATTCCTTTCCCAAAACATAATCAGAGTTATATTATCAAAACCATTCATCCCAAAGAATAATCCAATATCCTTAAAAGCTAACATTTATCTATCAACCCAAGAAATCCAGAAGACAAAAACCATAAACCGGGCGCTTTGTTTGCCTTTCAAAAAAAATAAAAATTCACCTACCCGTACTTACCTACTTTGCACAATAACAATTACATGTCACTATTAGCAGACGTTATCTTTGCGGTGACATTTGAAGAATTATTTATGATGAAGTATTTCCACAAGTTTATGAAAGGCATACCTATGGATACGGTTTACACCAAAGACAGAAACAATAAAACAAATTGAAAGAGAAACGCTGGAGTACATAGCTGGATATGCTTGCCCACTTTGTCACTCCGCGCTACCGCTAACACCATGACGTGATTACAAAGATACGAGGTAAAAGGGGAGCCAACCCATTTCATAAGCATAACACTTTTTCAATTTGAATAAGGAAAGGATTTCCTGTTTGAGCTACGTATGGGAAGAGGCAACTGGGCCCGCAGGAACAAGTCCAAGCCACGCCAAGCCAGCACCGTGCCAAGCCAATGGTCCACACCATACCGAAATCCAAGCCAGCGTCCACACCAAGTCAGCGCCCATTCCAAGACGATCCAGCGCCTACCAGACGCGTTTTCCAGAAGCGCTTGCCAGACGCGCTTGCCAGACGCGCTTACCAGGCACACATGCCGCACGCGCATGCCAGCCACAGTACCACACTTTGTGCTAACAGTTTGCATCCTTCCAGCGCTAACATCTTGCGCCCTTCCAAACACCATCCTCGCCCTTCGAAACAGCGCCATGGCTCCAGCACTTCGTGATCAAAACCATGTCATCTCTGCACGATACACTTACGATCACCAGAACCAGAGCCACTTCCGCCACCCTAACGGTTCTTCAAGCATGAAAGCTCCAACCGTCACCAGAGACGCTACTCCACCATCAGGGCAAGATCTTTGGAAGATCCGGAAGAAGCCGACCTCCTTTTAAGCACTTCGTTGATTCGATGAAAAGACGAAAGATACTTCAAAGCGAGACGCGCGTTATAGATGAAGAGGCTCGCGTTGCTCTTGAACGCCCAAGATAGAAGGGGATAACCAATCCAATTTCGTCAGACGTGAAGATCAGGAAGGACTTCTCCAAAATCGAAAGCAATGGAAATCAACAACTCTCCTGAGTTCACGGAGACCCTTCTTCTGTCAGGACCCTCATAATTGGAACTTCGCCCATAAAGTCGCACAGTCTATGATTAAACAATTATGTGAGATTCTATATTTCTCCAAGGCATGGCATCAAGACATATTTGCATCTCTCAACCGCACTGCATCAGGAAAGCAAAGCGTTTCCCAGCCAAGGAAGCCGTTCCCAAACCCCAACCTCTCCTAGAAAGCACGATCGATGGATGTAATCGGGGACTCTAACCTCTTTTCTCTTGAGGGATGTCGAGTTTGTGAACGTGACGCGGCCTCCGACTTCAAAATGGTAGCCTTCAAGGCTCTGAGAGTTGCAAGATGTCGTTTCAAAGTTCTCTCCAGAAGTAGCTCCGCATCAATGTTCTCTCCAGAAGTAGCTACGCATCAACGTTCTCCAGCAGCGGCTTCGCTTCAACGTTCGCTTCAATGCCACTCCTTCCTGCAAAGGGTCATGCCGCCACACTCTCCATATCAAGGAACATAGTCACAGCCAGCCAATCTTCGTAGCAATGGACACCTTTTAATCCATCTCGCCAAAACTCGTGATCATGGACAGTTTGCTCGCTTACGCATCCATCCAATCCTTTACGTCCACGGAAGCTCATAGAATATCAGCCAACCTACTTTGTTACCACGACAATGTAGTTTCTCCCGATTACATCTCCTACCAAGAACCGTTGCCCCTCATTCGTTGATACCACCGAGGGCTTCACCAAATGAAGAAGAATTACTACAAAGATGGAAACACGTAAACCATACTTGAGAACGGAAGATATACACGAGATCCCTTCACTGTCAAAGCTACGAAGAACAGTCCACCAAAAATCCGTACCCACAAAGAAGGTCCTCTACTCTTCAAGGGTGCAGCGCAAGAACATCATCACCTCTCTGTCTAAAAGACGCCTTCAACACTTTACGAGGCCGCGGAGGATCCCGAGCCTCGCACTATCCGAATATGTCATCATGTAATTTCGAGCATCCCAGGTGTCACATCTTAAAAGTACGATAGGCTTATATCAAATCCCGTGGAGGGGGATTCAAGGCGATATAATGAAAGTAGGTCATGCATGGGTACTACCAGCAGTAAGATGCTTTCACTCCCTCAACCAGGTTATTACTGATTTCAACATCATCACTATCGAGGTTTTACGAGCCGCGGGAATTTCTCAACATGAATCCGTACATGTGCACCGAAAACTCCAAAAGCACGCCAGAAGGTTACATTCACGTATTCATCCATTCCATCATATCAAACCGAAGTATGACCGGGGACTTCTCGCTGCATAGCATTTCGTAAGATAGAGCCCTAAATCAGCGTCCTCCAAGTCTGCAGCAGTCAACAAGGACGGATTCGAAGGAAGGGGAACGACTAGGTCATCCTCGTCGATAACAGTGACGCATGCTCCAACAGGATATCTTTGCACAAAAGGGAAATTTTCCATTTATACAACAAGCGGCGGTAAAGTGTACGACAGTCCGCCAAAGAAGAAGAAAACATACCGAGAGAAATTCAACAAGAAGAACCTTTTCTCAAACGAGGGAGATGATGCAGTTGCGTTGGGTTTGAATACAGAACCTTTTAAAAAGGAAAGGAAGCAATGAGGGACATAACGCTTCCAGATTTTAGCATGAATAATGCCCTAATTGAAGCCGCACGTGAAGGAAAGCAAGATAAGGAAACTTTGCTATTCGAAGAAACTCCCTCCTTGTTTACATCAAGTCACGCCTGCAAGCACGCAAAGCTTCCACACCTTGCGCCGGTCCCACCAGCTAGCACAATCAGCTTCCCAACTTACGCCAACTTCCCAACGTCGTCCAAGTTGCACCGGCCCCACCAATTGTGCCAGCCTCCCAATTTGTGCAAAACTACCAGAGGCAAGGATTCCAAATCCTATTTATAAAAGGTCAGACAAGCCTCCTCAATTCTCTTTACGGTTTGATGTTGATAGTTTGTCACCATCTTATGCTTACCTCGCAACAAAGCCCCTGTTCCGAGCTAAGCAGGGGACTTAATGTTGATGGTGGTTTTTAAAAAAGGGGTAAAATCGTAAAACCCCATGACCTAGTGTTACCCGCAACACATTAACTAAGAGCATTTAACTCAGGTGTAAATAATTAATAGGGGTATTTTTTCAAAATACCAGATTATGGTTTTCGACACAGAACCCTAATTCCAAAACCAAGCCGCACACTGCGCACCATGGCAACAATGCCAAACCAAGCCGCATACTGCGCACCATAGCAACAATGCCAAACCAAGCCGCACACTGCGCACCATGGCAACAATGCCAAACCAAGCCGCATACTGCGCACCATGGCAACAATGCCAAACCAAGCCGCATACTGCGCACCATGGCAACAATGCCAAACCAAGCCGCACCCTACGCACCATGGCAACAATGCCAAACCAAGCCGCATACTGCACACCATGGTAACAATGCCAAACCAAGCCGCACCCTGCGCACCATGGCAACAATGCCAAACCAAGCCGCATACTGCGCACCATGGCAACAATGCCAAACCAAGCCGCATATCGCGCACCATGGCAACAATGCCAAACCAAGCCGCATATCGCGCACCATGGCAACAATGCCAAACCAAGCCGCATATCTTGTGCACCATGGCAACAATGCCAAACCAAGCCGCATATCGCGCACCATGGCAACAATGCCAAACCAAGCCGCACCTGCGCACCATGGCAACAATGCCAAACCAAGCCGCATCCTGCGCACCATGGCAACAAGGCCATATTTCCAAGCCGCCATGCCTTTGGCCCATGCCAAATATAGCGCCCTAGGCTTGCAAGACTTGCAACTAGGTCAACATGGCCGTACGTGCCATTGGCATATGTCAACGCGTACCACAAGCCATATTTCCAAGCCGCTATGCCTTTGGCCCACGCCAAATATAGCGCCCTAGGCTTGCAAGACTTGCAACTAGGTCAACATGGCCGCACGTGCCATTGGCACATGTCAACGCGTACCACAAGCCATATTTCCAAGCCGCTATGCCATTGGCGCATGCCAAATATAGCGCCCTAGGCTTGCAAAACGTGCAACTAGGTCAACAGGGCCGTACGTGCCATTGGCACATGCCAACGCGTACCACAAGCCATATTTCCAAGCCGCTATGCCTTTGGCCCGCGCCGGATATAGCGCCCTAAGCTTGCAAAACTTGCAACTAGGTCAACATGGCCGTACGTGCCATTGGCACATGCCAACACGTATCGAGGCCATATTTCCAAGCCGCACCCGCGCACCATGGCAACAAGGCCATATTTCCAAGCCTCTATGCCTTTGGCCCACGCCAAATATAGCGCCCTAGGCTTGCAAGACTTGCAACTAGGTCCACGTGGCCGTACGTGCCATTGGCACATGCCAACACGTATCGCAGGCCATATTTCCAAGCCGATATCCCTTTGGCCCACGCTAAATATATCGCCCTAGGCTTGCAAGACTTGCAACTAGGTCCACATGGCCGTACGTGCCATTGGCACATGCCAACACGTATCGCAGGCCATATTTCCAAGCCGCTATGCCTTTAGCCCACGCCAAATATGGCGCCCTAGGCTTGCAAGACTTGCAACTAGGTCAACATGGCCGTACGTGCCATTGGCACATGCCAACACGTATCGCAGGCCATATTTCCAAGCCGCTATGCCTTTGGCCCACGCCAAATATGGCGCCCTAGGCTTGCAAGACTTGCAACTAGGTCAACATGGCCGTACGTGCCATTGGCACATGCCAACACGTATCGCAGGCCATATTTCCAAGCCGCTATGCCTTTGGCCCACGCCAAATATAGCGCCCTAGGCTTGCAAGACTTGCAACTAGGTCAACATGGCCGTACGTACCATTGGCACATGCCAACACGTATCGCAGGCCATATTTCCAAGCCGCACCCTGCACACCATGGCAACAAGGCCATATTTCCAAGCCGCTATGCCTTTGGCCCACGCCAAATATAGCGCCCTAGGCTTGCAAGACTTGCAACTAGGTCCACATGGCCGTACGTGCCATCGGCACATGCCAACACGTATCGCAGGCCATATTTCCAAGCCGCTATGCCTTTGGCCCACGCCAAATATAGCGCCCTAGGCTTGCAAGACTTGCAACTAGGTCAACATGGCCGACGTGCCATTGGCACATGCCAACACGTATCGCGGCCATATTTCCAAGCCGTTATGCCTTTGGCCCACGCCAAATATAACGCCCTAGGCTTGCAAGACTTGCAACTAGGTCAACATGGCCGTACATGCCATTGGCACATGCCAAACACACACGCTGGTAGCCTAACTTGCAAACCGTGCAACCTACCACCAAGGCATTCCGCACATGCCATTGGCACATGCCAAACACACACGCTGGTAGCCTAACTTGCAAATCGTGCAACCTACCACCAAGGCATTCCGCACATGCCGTTGGCACATGCCACACACGCCACTAGCAGCTCTGGCATTACCACTTACGCACGAGGTGCAACTCACAACGAAGGCATTCCGCACATGCCATTGGCACATGCCACATGCGTCCCTAGTGGCACCACTTGCACACAAGATGCAACAAACACTCGAGACATCAACACAAACTGGGGGATGCTTTCTAGGGTTTTGGTTTGGCGGTCACAGCATGCAGCGTACACTACGCTCACATTAAGAAAGCGTGAAAAGGAATAAAGCGGTCAAATAAAAGAGAAAATAATGGTGAAAACGTTTTCACCCATTAACACCATGCGGTTACCACCTCCTCCCATTATTTCACCCTTTACTCTCTTCCTTCATGAGGTCAAGGTACGTTTCAAATCTCGACTTGTATAAATAGGTCTTACCTATTTCAACCAGACAACAAGTCTCGGTCAAGAGAAAAATACTACACTCTCTTAAAAGGCAACTTTGCAAGATCTCCAAAAAGCTTTCATCTCTTGCAAGCTTCCTAAGCTTTCACTTTATGATACAAGTCGAGACACTACTCTCCGTAACTATTCTCGGGGTCTCAACACCTTTCTTTGCTTCCCTCCCCAAATCAACCCTTCTCCTTCACTTTGTGTCCGAAGCAAGTCCGGAACGGCCATTTCTTGGTTTAGGCCGGACTTGTATGCATTGATCTCTCGAATCTATAAAGTGCTCACGTGCAACACATTTTTTTAGGGTTTAAACCAGTTTCTCACTCTGTAGTTGCGGGAAATCCCACACTACACCCCTTACTCAATTTTGCTTAATTAGTCCATTGAAAGAGGTAAGATCAAGAATATTTATTGATTGAATCTATGAATAGTTTACACAAGGGAATAGAATTACATTTAGAAATTAATACACTCTCAAACTTTCTCTCTCCTAATGACTTGCCCAACAACTCCCAAAAAGATCTCTCTTTTTACAGACTCACTTAGCCCTTTATATAGGGTAATACATAGTGGATGACAGCTAAGCTACCCTTTATTTTCGGGAATGTCTCGCGAAGTGTCGCAGATGCACAAACATTCACTCTCGCGACACTTCTTAACCCTCGCCAGATCTCACGTCTTTTTTATGTCTTGCCTGTCGTTATTCTTTGCGTCGCTTATTTTAGCTCTCTGCGACTGCCTCGCGACATCGTTGTTTATTAACCCCGCGAGCCCTGTACGTTGCGATATTATGGTCCTACATCTTGCCTCTTTTTCCTTGAATATTGCTTGAAGAGCGATCTTTAAGGAAAAATCTGTTGTTGTAATAATCTTTGGTCTTCGCTGATGAAGGAACAAGCAGAAGAATACTGTTCTTGAAAAGTACGTACTTGCCTCTATTCTTGTGTGAAGTTCCGAAGTTTCTTTGAGATGTACATTTAGTATCGATTCTTGTCTTTCCTCATATTTCTCCTGCGAAGGGAAGAGTATCATGAGAGCGATCCTTTTGGTTTGTCATGATTGTTTATCTTTATCTTTTGATTTTGTACTTTTACACGGATTTTGATTATTAATATCTTTTCTTGACACGTCTCTTTCAACCGTTTATTCTTGACCGTTCATGTCTCTTCTCGCATTAAATGACCTCGTTTTTCTCGAGGATCTTTTTCCCTATATATAGTTTTCTTTTCCTCTCCTTTTCATTCTTTAGTTTCTCTCTGCAACTTCTCTTTGATTTTCTCCTTCCGCAGTTTGCGCTTCTGCATCGCAAATCTTTTCTTCATCTTTTCTAACGCCGAACCTAATCTCCAACCTCCCATCCATTCCCATACCGATAATGGCTTTCATTAGTCGTGCATATAAAGCTTCTTTTGAGGAAGTTCAACGAAGTTGCTCGAGAAGGGTTTCACTCTATCAACCATTCCCGATCAAGAATCTTCATCCATTCTTTATGCAAAGTTATTTTCCGATCATCAATGTGATGATCAAAGGATTATAGTCTCGCTAGGTCAGCTTCTCGCGGACTTCCCATTCCCTTATACGATCCAGAGTTGCCTCTATTTTATGAAATCTTGGCCCATGAAAAATTCTCTCGGGCTATTTATCAATTGAGTGGCGATTGCATTCGCCTAATGCTTGAGTATGCGAATCGTGGCGCTGGCAAAGGATCTTTATATCCTACTACCGTTAGAAACCCCGAATTCGCAGACTTGGAAATAGATGCCGAGAAATATACCGTAGAGAACTTTTTGAAAATTATTCTGATACAGAGATGGTTAACGCGAATCTCACTGGGGCATTCGCCTCAAAAAGAAGGATAATGTCGCCGAGGATAAACCGCTCATGCAGATATTGATTGGCACCCGGCAATAACACTACTCCTCGCCACTCCAAAGATGAGAAGTGGTGGGTTGTCCCCTTGTTTTTAAATGGCCCTTATATCGCAGTTCACACGTTCTTCCCGCGAATCTCGCAGGTATCATCCTTGGGAATTCAAATGGCCCGATAGGGCAAAAGAGGTATGTTTTCTACTCTCAAATCTTGCTTTCGCAATTTTCTTTTTATATTTGCTGAATTTGTGGAATTTTTTCAGATCAACAAATTGAGGAGAAGCTACAAGGATAATCCGTTGGAGAGCACCCTGATGAGACTTCGATCGATTACGGGCGAAGTAAGAAACATTTCCTTTATCATTTTTACAATATTGCTGCCTCTGTTTCTTATTTTTAACCGTATGCGAAGGTTGGAGTTGAAGAAGCTGTAGCCGCGAAGGGTAAAAGTAAGGGCAAAACTGTCGCTCGCAAAAATAAATCTTCTGCTCCATTAACTAAAAAGCGAAAGATTCAATCTTCTTCTCGCCTTAACTCAAACTCCGAATCTTCTGATGAGGATGACCATGATTCGAACCGCTCTCCGCTAAAGAAACTCCATTGGCTGGTTCTCCTATGGATCGGTTGTCTAGCATCTTCTCAGACTCTTTCCAAGGAATGGGAGATGCTCCCTAGCTTCTCTTTGCGGGACTCTCGCAAATGTGTGTAATGCTGCTTTACTAGAAGGCAACGATTCTTTTAATGGAGCTTCTAGAGTCGTGTCTCCTGACTTGTTGAATGCACTTGGATCTTTGGTACGTATGCAGTCACATTTCCCCTTTTATATTTTTAAATATATGTATATTAATGATTCTTCTATCTTCTTTTATAGGTTGGAAGAACTTCCTTTGTAGTCGCCTCAGATCTCGAGAGAAGACGCAGCAATCTTGAGAAGAACAACTCGCAATTGAGCAAGAAGATTCGAGAATTAGAGACTGAGGCTGCGTCATCTCGCGATAAGGATGAGAGAATTCAAAAGTTAAATACCGAACTTGACTCTCAAAGGGATAGGGTGTCCACTCTACAGAATGCTAATCAGCAACTTTACGGTATAAAATTTTTCCTTCTTTTTATTACTTCTATTTTATCGATCGCATATTGCCACCTAACTTATTACCTTCGCAGATGTATATAATCTCTCCGATGAGGCTATTCTTCTCCATACATTTCCTGAACCTATGGATAATGACCTTCTTCTCGCTCACCTTAATCAATCTCTAAGTAGTTCCTCAGATAAAACTAATCTCCTTTCATTAAAGGATCTTCAATCCAAATATCAACTTTTAGAGATCGAACACAGATCTAGTTTAAATTTAACTAACCGCTTTAAACGAATGTACCTTGATTCCGAGGAGAAAACCAAGATTTTAAGGAAGAAAATTAGTGATCTCATAGATGAGAAGGATCGCATTACTAACAGAGGTGCACAGGCGTTAGCAGAATTTCACAAATCTCTTCTCGGTGTGCAAGTTGAACGAGATGAACTCCTTCATCAGAATACTGTGCTTAAGCAACGAGAAGAGCAAGTTCGTTCTCTTTTTGTTATTAATAGTGATGATGAATTCGCCTGGGCTGCGAATGTTTTAGATAACGCCAGGAATAACCTAGGTGTTGACGTTAGTCTTCATGCCGAGCATACTTCCTTGATTAAAGATATGATATCTGATAGAGAAGGTTTCTTATTATACCTTACTGCTTCTTACTTCTGTTGCATTGCCTGTAAATTATTAACTTGTTGGTACTTATTTAGAATCCGAGAAGAGGCTTCATGTTAGAATTAGAGAGCTTGAATCTGAAAAGGAACAACTCGCCAGGAATTTTCCAGCGAGAATTGAAGAACTCGAAACTGAAAAACAACAACTCGCCAAGAGTCTCTCCCTTCGTAATAACAAGTATTCCAAGTTGAAGAAACAATTTGAAACAACAGTGGAGAACTTTAATAATGATGCTGTTCGTTTTCGCAATGGAGCCATGGAGTATGTTTGTAAGCACCAGAACATCCCTCTGCATACATATCCCTGGCTTCTTGGAAAGGTTCCTGAGAATCTACCTGTCTCTGATGTTTCTGATAGTGAAGCTGGCGAAGAAGAAAATTTTGGCGATGAGAATAATAAAACTGAAGAATCAGATGAAGAAGAAGAATCACCAAAGATATAACTCTTTTTGTTTTCTTTTGCTGCGTGTAATATCTGTATATTGCTGTATCTTTGTTATAGTGAACTTCTTGGATTTTTTCCCCATGAATTCAATCTTCACTCCCCCTTTTTTGGTAGTTCTTCCTTGTAATATAATTGGCTAACGTTATTGATGTATAACTCTTTCGTCAGAAGATGAATAACAATGTTCCATTTTTTCCATTCCCATACTTGCCTCTCGTTATTTATCTTCAGATGGAAGATTTTGGTTATCTTCTTGTATTTGATAATAATCTTATTGTTGATTGAGATGGATCATCGCGACGGAGTCGCGGGTATTTTCATGAATTGAGAATTCTATCTCTTTTTGTTGCGACAAGGTCAGACCGCCTTTACATTTTCATGTGATGGCTCATTGACCCTGCCTTATCATTTTTGTGTGGTCTTCCGAGTTAGACCTCCCTAATTAGAGGTCCTCCCCTCGCCACTTTTACGGCGACAAAATCGCAGGACGCCCTTACACTTGCATGTAAAGACCCATTGATCTTGTCTTATCATTTTCCAAGTATTTTTGCCTCTCGCAGATGTTTTAGTTGCGACAATATGACAGGCCTAGATATCCTCGCGAACATAAAGCCCCATGACATTGCCGCCGTGCGACGAAATCGCAGACGTCCGTACACTTTCGTGTAAAGACCCATTGATCTCGCCTTACCCTCGCGTTAGTATTATTGCCTCTGCAGATCATTGCACAAATATGACGAGCCTACGTTCTCTTGCGAAAACATAGCCTTATGACATTTGCGTCTGTTTTGACACCCCTAATGGAGAGCGTCGCCCTTATCATCTCCCTAGTTGCCCCTTCAAGGAGGCGAAACATCGGCCATACAAGACTAGCTCCTCCCATCCGGTCTTAACAACAACTAAGTTGTTTTCGCAGCCTCTTATCCCTTATACCTATATGGTTTATGGTTACGAGACCGCACCCTAAGTGGAGTTTTCTTCGGGCGAGTGCAACGCATGCCAAGACTTGCCAAGAATGGCCGGGGTAGGTTCATCCATCCCGGGCACTCGCTCAACCGTGTACCTCGGCGCCTTGTGCATACATCGACTCCTAAGAAGAGACCCTCGGTCGCCCAACCAGGGTATAACCTACATATATAGTTGGGAATCCAAGGTACCTCTTCCGGATAGGCTTTCATGGGCCCCAAATTTTCATGGTTCGAAGCTTCAGGAGCGGTGTAACCTTCCCCCGAACCATGGCGAGAGATACCCCCTTATATGACGCACTTTAGGTCTTACATTTGCCTCTTACGAAATGTTATTCGCGAACTAGGGTGTACGCCATAAAGGTTCGTCCCATTCTTTTGCGCATTCATATTTGTTAAATCATTCAATCATTCATATTTCATTATTTGCTGATATTTGTTTGCGAAGTATTCGCGTAGTTCTGTTTCATTTGTTGTATTTCACTTTTCTTTCTTAGTCGAATTCTCATTTTACTCTTGGCTGCGAGATTCTCGCACATCATTACTTCAGCTGCTACTTTGCATTTTGCTTTTATTGATTATTCACTTCTTATGCCTTTTGTTCCTCATATCTTTTGCTTCTTTATTGTCATAATATTGGTCTGTCTCCAGGGATTCACCTCGCGAGATATGTTCAGCCCTCACTTCTATAGCATCTACCATCGGTTTCTCCTTTTCTGTTCATTTCTCACATGTTGCTTCCAATCCTTTCTTTTGGCATTTCTTTCTTCGCAGCTTTCTATATCGACCTCATGACACCATTGCGACTCCTTCCGGGGTCTCCCCGTATGATACCAATGCCGTTTGGATGTGGAAATTTTATACATTGATGATATGTTGATGCGACTCCCAAGATTTCATGAAGCCATGGCCTCCCAATCAGCGCATTATATGGAGATTCCACGTCAACCACACAGAATAAGATATCTGAGTTGATAATCCTTGTAGAGGTATTCTCATGTGAACCTCTCCTTTGGTTTGTTTGCAAAGTGCCATTAAAGCCATATATCTTGTATGTAGAGGGGATCAAATCCTCATCCTTTCCTCCCATCGTCTTATAAGTATGGTAAAAAGAATATTCACCGAACTTCCAAGTATCGATTAAGATTCGGTTGATCGCCTGACAAGCTTCGCCTCATCATCTTCTCCATCAACCGGTTTTGGGTTAATCTCTAGTTTCACAACCAACGGGCTATCATGTGTTTCTCTTCCTTTTGGTACTTCATCTGCAGAGAAAGAAATAGTCTTCACCGCCACTTCTCTAATCTGCGTCGTTCTCGCTGGACTCATTATTTCTTTATCATTAGCATCTCTCGCAAAGACTCTACTGAGCACATTGTCATGAAAATCTTCAATGGTGCGATAGGAGTGGACGATAGAGTTGCAATTCAAATTCTTAGCCTTTGTCCCAATTTCTATCACAAATGATTCCTTTCCCTTCGCCGACACTTCGTTCTATGCATCTCTCGG
This sequence comes from Papaver armeniacum, assembly GCA_023531295.1. Taxonomy (NCBI): domain Eukaryota; kingdom Viridiplantae; phylum Streptophyta; class Magnoliopsida; order Ranunculales; family Papaveraceae; genus Papaver; species Papaver armeniacum. The sequence continues at coordinate 450,118 of JAJJWW010001302.1, forward strand.
TGGTGGTGGTAATGTCCGGCCCGTTTCTTCTCCCTTTAGAAAGTGGTTCAGCCTTCCCCTGATCAATCATCCTGAGAATAATTCTCTTTATGTTTCTACAATCATTTGTGTGATGCCCATGGAAGCGATGGTAAGAACAAAACTCATGACTTCTATCGCCTGGCGGTGGTTCCATTCCCACGTTCCAAGGTGCTGGTACATTTTCCATCACAAGTATAGCTTCCCAGATCTTTTCCACACTAGCATTCGGTGGAGGCATCTTAACTGTTCCCATACATTGCTCGTGGCTTCTCCGCCTCCACGGTTATTTTGCCTTCGTCCACCATAAGTTTCTTGCACATGATCCACTCTGAATCTTATTATTGTATTACGGTTGTAATAGTTCCTTTCTCGCTCAAACTCTTCTTGATCGTGGCTTCCCATGGCTACTATCTTCCGTTGTCCCTCATGCCTTTCCTTGCTGCTGTCCTTGCGAAGTGCTCGCCACTGTATTCATGAATTGAGGCAGCAAGCTTGCATTCGCAAAGTGTTAGAGCTTGTGTTCGCGATGGATAAGAATTCATTTCATTCGTCTTTCTTCTAAGGCAATATATTCTTCCCGTAATTCTCAGCTTCCGCCATCGTGATTGTATTTTTGATTCTAAAAATTTGAATATATAACAAATTGGTCGCGAAGAGAGCATTCACAAATGATAGGATGAGGTATCTTTCCTCAACACGTCCCCGCCATTTCGCTACACATGGTCCTCCATCTTATTGTCAATCGCCTTAAACTCTCGCCAACTCTTTGTTTCAACCCGAATACATCTTCAATACCTGGTCGCGAAGAGTTGTTACTTATGTATGCTCCTAGGAATGTGGCTTGTAAATGGTTGAATGATGTGATTGTATTTCTTGGCAGTCCTTCAAACCATTTTAGTGCTTCTCCTATTAGGCTTGACGCAAAATATTTGCATAGTATAGCGTCATGATTCTCCCATTGCAACATGCATCTCATATAAGCCTTGATATGTTGTATCGCACAGGTTGTTCCATCAAAGATGTTGGTTAATGCAGGTAGATTACACTTAGGAGGTATTCCTCCCATTTGTACTTCTAGCGTGAAAGGATTCTTCGCAGCTTCTGCGATGGCTTCGTCCAGTTGTCTCCTTCCTCCTTCCCTTCTATTATTCAGTAATCCTCTCATCTCAGCCAGTTCTCTTAAGATTTGTTCATTTGCCTCAGAGTTTGTTTCTACTGGTCTTTTTAGCTCTGCTTCTCTCCTTCTTCGCTCCTGCCTATTTTGATCTTCTTGCTCGTTATTTTCTCCTCTTCTTTCCCCGCGACGCTCTTCCTCATCTCTTTCGTCAATTCGCACGCCATTATATCGGTTGTTCTCTCTTCTTGGCTGCCTCTCAGCTCTCATCATCTGCACCCTCTCATATTCTTCGTTGATATTTCTATTGGTACGATTTTGTTCCCTTCTTCTTTCGCGGTTGTCATGGTTATTCTGCCGGATTGCTTCTTCCATCTCTTGATTTTCCATTTCTGCTCTTATCCTTTCTCTCTCGCGAGCTAGTCGCGCTTGTTCAATGTAGTGTCTCTCAATATCATCCTCGATCTCTCGGTTTCTTCTCAATTCTTCTCTCCCGTGCAAGATTATTCTTCCCTCAGCAGCTGGGTCATTCGGCCCTTGGAGTTGCATGTTTCCTTGATTTTCCCTATTCCGCTCGTTTTGAATATTTTCGGGCTGAGGAATATAACGATCTTCCATTTCTCCTCTTCTCTCGCCATGCTCTATGCTTGGATTTTGTGTTTCCTGTTGGTTTTCTTCCTCGGTACTTTCTGTTGGTAGAACTCTCCCTCTTTCTTCCCTAATCGGTCTCGAGCTTGATCTCGCACTACTTCTTGATCTTCTATTTTGCAATCTCATATTTTCCATCCTCAACTCATGATTCTGTCTTGTCAAGTTTGCTCGTTCTTCTGCCTCTAGCCGTCTCTCTTCGTGTATTGTTTGTCTCAATCTTTCTAATGCTGTGATTTCTTCGTTTCCTGGATTGGTTTCTCCATTCGTCCCTTGTTCCCCTTGTCCATTGCTCACCAGCTGCTGCTCCTCTTCTCTCTCATCTTCAGAATCAGATCTCCAAGTATGCACACTTACTCTATCATAATCCACAGCCGCATTTGCTACTGGGGAAATCGGTGGTTGATTTTGATCTTCTCCATCATTTCTCATATTCATCCTTGACGATTCTCCGTTTCATTCCTCCTTTCTCCAAAGAAGTCTCCCACTTCTTCTTACAATCGTTGGTTGCCTTTGTACATTTCTTCTTCTAGCCATTTTTCTTTTTCACTGAATTCTTGAGTATCACTCCAAATCTTTTCTCTATTAATCTAAATTCCTTTCGATTGCTGCGTCAATTCCTGCTCTCCCTGTTTTAGCGCATATGTAGTTGCAGGAAATCCCACACTACACCCCTTACTCAATTTTGCTTAATTAGTCCATTGAAAGAGGTAAGATCAAGAATATTTATTGATTGAATCTATGAATAGTTTACACAAGGGAATAGAATTACATTTAGAAATTAATACACTCTCAAACTTTCTCTCTCCTAATGACTTGCCCAACAACTCCCCAAAAAGATCTCTCTTTTTACAGACTCACTTAGCCCTTTATATAGGGTAATACATAGTGGATGACAGCTAAGCTACCCTTTATTTTCGGGAATGTCTCACGAAGTGTCGCAGATGCACAAACATTCACTCTCACGACACTTCTTAACCCTCGCCAGATCTCACGTCTTTTTTTTATGTCTTGCCTGTCGTTATTCTTTGCGTCGCTTATTTTAGCTCTCTGCGACTGCCTCGCGACATCGTTGTTTATTAACCCCGCGAGCCCTGTACGTTGCGATATTATGGTCCTACACACTCACCCACCGAATTTACTGAAATCGGCAGAAACAATTTTTACCCATAAACACAAGGGTATAAGCCCTGCCATTTGTATGCATAATATTCGTGTGGAGGATGATACAAAGCCTACAAGGGAAGCGCAGCGTCGTTTGAATCCTCCCATGATGGAAGTGGTGAAAAAGGAGATACTCAAGCTTTTGGACATGGGTGTTATCTACCCCATATCCGATATCAAGTGGGTAAGCTCGGTACAAGTGGTACCAAAGAAATCAGGTGTGACGGTGGTGGAGAATGATAAGAATGAACTTGTCCCAACTCGTGTGCAAACCGGTTGGAGGGTTTGTATTGATTATAGAAAATTTAATGCCACTACTAGAAAAGATCACTTTCCATTGCCTTTTATTGATCAAATGCTTGAACGTTTAGCTGGACACTCTTACTATTGCTTTCTTGATGGCTATTCGGGTTATAATCAGTTGTGATAAGAGGAGGACCAAGAGAAAACCACTTTCACTTGTCCTTTCGGTACTTTTGATTATAGAAGGATGCCTTTTTCCTTATGCAATGCTCCGGCTACCTTTCAAAGGTGTATGGTAAGTATCTTTTCGGAATATGTTGAAAACATAATCGAAGTGTTCATGGACGACTTTAGTGTCTTTGGTGATTCATTTGACCTTTGCTTGAACAACTTGTCTCTAATCCTTGAACGATGTGTTGAAACAAATCTTGTGCTGAATTGGGAGAAGTGCCATTTCATGGTAACTCATGGCATAGTTTTAGGCCATATAATATCTTCTAAAGGCTTGGAAGTCGATAAATCTAAGATAGACCTTATTCGTGCTCTAACCCCTCCCACTACGGTGAGGGAGATACGTTCTTTTCTTGGTCATGCAGGTTTCTATCGTAGATTCATCAAGGACTTTTCCAAGATAGCATCACCACTTTGTAATTTATTGCAAAAAGATATGGTTTTTAACTTTGATGAAAAATGTATGGTGGCATTTAATCGTTTGAAAGAACTTTTGATTTCAGCCCCTATCATTAAACCACCAGATTGGAGTAAGCCTTTTGAGCTCATGTGTGATGCAAGTGACTATGCGGTTGGTGCGGTGCTTGGGCAGCGTGTGGGGAGGATACCTCATGCCATTTATTATGCTTCTAGAACGTTAAATGAGGCCCAACAAAACTATACAACCACTGAAAAAGAGTTATTAGCTATTGTTTTTGCTTTGGAAAAGTTTCGCTCTTATCTAATTGGTAAAAAAGTTATTGTTTTTTAAGTGATCATGCAGCGCTTAAGTACTTGCTTACAAAGAAAGAGGCGAAAACCGAGGCTCATACGATGGATATTACCACTAGTGGAAAATGGGTGTTTCCGACCCACATCCGAGACCCTCGATGTGAGTAGTTGGACCGTTGACCAAAAATAGCCGTCTCTGATATGATAAAAACACGGAAAAAATCCGAGATGATTAATAGCAGTCTCTGAATAATTACTATTTTGCCATAAGCTTGAAGCTTGGTCTTTAGAAGTTGTTTGAAGCTTGGTCTTTAGAAGTTTGTTTGGTTGTGTTTTGCTGCAATGATCTTTATTCAGAAACATTCCAATGGAGATATTTAGGATACATGTTCGTTCAGAACCTGTTGGAGTCCTCGAGGTAATATAATTTTTAATCATTATCAAGATCATTGCTTGATTTTTTATTTTTATGTTATTCTTGATGTTATATGTTACTTATGAATCTCTATGAGCTTGTCGTAATAACATTGGCTAAAAAAATAAAGTCATTCCTATAGACATACTATAGGGTAATATTGGTGACCACCATTTGTATATTTGGTTAATTGTTCAGGTAAAAGTAACTTCAGATATTCATAAGGATCTTTAATATCTGACCATGTCTCATTCGATGCAACAAGAACAAGACCTTTTTATGAACTTGGATGTACTGCAAGAGTAAATCACTCTTATTTGAAAGATCTTCTTCTATGTATTCATGATTTATGCCTTTAAAATGTAAAGCACATTTAACTCTGCAACCAAAAGGGCTGTACCATACACTAAATAACTTCAAATCTTCCATTTTCTATCAATCTTTGTTTTTTTTTTCTTGAGATGAGAATTTTTCTGTATAGTTTGGTAATTATGTGTGGAATTATTGAGTTTAATCATTGAATACTTACGCACAAGTCAAGTCATGTTTAGAGACTTTTTTAAACTGCGTTATTATTCAAAGGTATAGTACGTGTATCATACTTAGCTACATGTTTAGGAAGTTTGATTCAACATGTGATCTGTTCCCACACCAAATGAGCCACTGCGATGTGGCTAAGGATAAGTTTCATATACGAATCCCTGAAGAGAAAACTTACTCTTTTGCAGTAGATCATTTGGATTTGTGTTCGTTGTCTATGGGCAAATTTGGGTGTTTTATTACTGCAATGGATTTTACCCATCATCATTGGTTGTTCTCAATGTTCCTTCTTCTTTGCCTAGGCCATCTAATCTTACCTTAGAGCGAGTTATGTGGCTTCACTCTTTCGTTTTTTTTCTTATTTACTATTCATTGGGCTGATTATTCCCTGGTATATTATATATGTTTCTTCTTGAAGTGTTGTAAACTCCTATCTATTTACCTTGTTGTAGAATTTTATTTGCGTACTTATCCATCCTATTTATCCAATAAGAAAAAAAAAATTGACGTCGATGTTGGATTACTCTTTGCTGAAGGAATTGACCTCTTTTGATGGCTATATGGAAGGTGGCTCCAGCCTTGGCTGCTGGATGTGCATTATTTGTAGGATGTATATACTCACTTATAAATGCATGGGTTCCATTTTTGTTATTTGTAGGATGTAAGTGAGTAACTTGAAGGACCTCATCTAATAGCTTATGTAGTCAGTTTAACCATTGTTACGATTTCGGTTTAGTGTTCCATTGTTGTGTCATAGGAAGTAGCCGATAAGAAGTTCTTATTTGGGGTTAATCCTCGGTTGATGTTTTGGATGAGTCCACAAGCGAAGTAAGTGAAATTTTAGTTGTCTTATTTGTTTAAGATTACACCTTTTTGGCACTTGTGTTTCTTTTCTTGTTGCTTAATACTTTTGTTGGTTGATGAATGTCAGTTTTGAATGATGCGCGAGTTGCGTCATCCGTATATTTTTTTATCTCCTGGGTGCCGTAACTCTCCCAGTGTAAGTAAGGGTATGGCTGGCCATATGCCTTGCAGTCCTTTATTTAGTTACATGAATTTTTCTTTTTTTGACTTGTGTGAAGAAGGTTATATAGTCTTGTTTAGTTTATTACTTTTGAATTTTGGCGGTAGTTAAATATCAAATTCAATTAACCATTTTTATTTTTAAGAATATTGGTGACATGTTCTTATTGCAAGCTTTATCTATGGCGGGCTATGTGGGTGTGGGTGAGTTTTCAATTTGTAAATGCAAGTGACAAAGGTCATGAAACCCAAGTCTCCTAAAGATATTTACAAGGTGTTAATTGGTGATATAAGCTTCAACCTGATTTTTATGATCAAATTACAATTGTTAAGTAGCGGCGTTGTTTTTACTTAATTGTTTTTTTGTTTTTGGTATGTGCTAATAAAGAGTTGTTGCATATTGCATCTAGCTACCTGGACTCGATGATCTGTTGGTTCTAGATATAGTGCATATGCGATCTATCTAAAGTTCAGTGAGTACCCTTTGTCACTTTGGATTGCAATCTGCCTGGGTCATTCGCAGGGGCAAGATCCTTGCCAACTCTTTTTTTGTTGTTTTTAGTCTCTTATATAATTCTGATTTCAAGCTTTCATACTCCTGATTTTTTCATTTTTCGTTGCTTTCATAAGTCTCTAATTTTTTCTCCATGCTCCTGATTTTCATATTTTCTATTTACCGTTGCAGTATGTGAAGGATATGTTTAACTCTTGCAATGATATGTAACGGAAAAAACATCTTTGTTATATTCTTGCATGACATGTAAGTTGATGATAATGCTTTAGCATTGGTTACTACTTAGTGTCTTTGACTTTCTGGTCTAATATAAAATTCCAAATAGAGAACTGTCATTACTATGCGCTGGATTTCCGTTTGAAGGGGAGGCTAAGTTGTTTGGTTGGTTGTCAAATCAAGATTCTCATTTTAAATCAAATTTAATATCTGGATAAGATATGGTCCTCAGTTTCTTTCCTGATGCAGTTGAGCCTCCATCCAACTAAGTGGTCCCAAAGTCACATGATTAGTCAGCTTCTTTTTTAACCTTAATTCAAAGTACAGCTCATGACATAGTATATGTATCTATACACTTGTATATGTTAAAACCTGAATTCATAAACACGAATAGCTTGTCCTTGTCCCAGTAACGTTTAAAGTTCTGCAAGTTTCGCGTCTTGTGTGTATTTTAGCTATATTTACTAATACCAGGTAGTTTCTATTGCAGGAAAATCATAATAGGAGAAGACACTAGGACATTGTGGAGTGATAAGTGACAACAAACTACATAAGCAACAGAAAGCTCAATGATAAACGGTAAGTTCTGTGCCTAAAAGACCCTCTTCATCTTTACATAGCTAGAGGCTTATTTGTACTTAGAGTTGATCATCTTGTTAGTGTATGTAGGCTTATTCAACCCACCTGGTGCTCTAAATGGCACAAGTTTGGTGTATTCTATGAAGCATATTTTATTATATTAAAGCTTTGCGAGTTCATAATTCTGTTAGAATGCGAATCTTTAGTCCTTAGAGGTACCCAAGTGTTGGCATTTTTCCGATTGATAATTACTTACATGAGTTTCATTGTGTGTTTGTCTTGCAATTGTTACTTTAGTGTTTATACATCAATTCTGAACTTCATTATTTAAATGTTATCTTGGAAAATGTATTTCGATGCAACCTTTCTTGATAATATTTAAGCTTAACTTTTGATCTCATTGTGACATTCTACGTTTCCTACATTTTACCCTGCTCTTAGATTGGTATAATCACTTTTATTTTGAGTGACGCACCCGAGGATTTGTATCACTCATGGGTTAAAACCCAACCCATTTGGAGGGTAATTCTCTAGTCCGTTACACAGGCCATCTCAGAGGAAGGTGGACAGACACGTGAGCATGTCCTCCTATCCAAAATATTCGGTGTCTGGTGTCTTTAAGGTAAATATTTTGGTCAACAGAATGGCTGATCCGACTTTCGAATGGTCTATTGAAAGGTGCTTAGACTGTGCTTCAACTTGTTTTTTGCATTTCTTATGTTTCTCTTCTTTCCAATTTAGCAATATTTTTCTTACAAGTTATATTTCTAGGTCAATTGAATCTGCGGATACAATGCCAAGCTGCATTCACTGGAAGTTCTGCAACTGGTTCTAAGGTGATGGCCTCTGCAGCTCAATTGGTCAATTTTTTTATATTTTCGAGCCTTCTCATTTGGTTTGTGATTGTGTGGCAGCATGTCTCTATGAAACTTGGTGGTAAAATTCCAATTGTAATTTTTGAAGATACAAATCTTGATAAAGGTTTGTTCCAATGACCTAGAAGCCTTTTTCTTATTGAATTTCCCTTACTATAAAGAAGTATACACAGTACTTTCATTGTGTATCTTAACTTTCAATAAGGATTGAAAGTATTGGTACTTATAGGTATGGATGCTCATAAATTTGTGTTGTGTTTGTAACAGCTGCCGAGTGGAATATTTTTGGTTGCTTTTGGACAAATGGCCAAATCTATAGTGCAACATCTTGCCTTTTAGTGCATGTAAGTTTCAGAAATGGACGCATTTGTTTCTCCTTGACCTTTATCTCTTGTGCCAAATTTGGATTTCTTTTCCCTAGAACCATTTAGTAACCTTGACAATTTATGTACCCTTAGTTTCAAGCTCGTAAGTTGTTAGACCTTTTCTTTAGCTTATTTCTTCTTTGAATGTCGTGTTTGTGTCCATTAAGCTCAGGATTTACTCTAAAGTCTATTCCCATGTTGATAACCATCAAGAGTTTAAACATGTGAAATAGTCATCTCAATTGTTCTTTGACTATGTTATGGGCAGATAAGATTACTAAAACAGTTATGTGAGTGATAATTTATAATATGACAAAGAATATGAAGTGTATGATAATACTTTTTTACATTTTTATCGAAGAGGTCTTATTTGTGGATCCATAAAGCTCTTTATGCATCACTAATGAAGTTTCTGTGCTTAGGGCCTGCAGTGATGAACTATGATTCGTCATGGAAAGTGGTGACAAGGGTTGCGAGGTTGTTTTCTCGAATGTAAGTTGTCATGTGCTTCTTTGAGAGTAAGTTGTTCATCTTTGCAGCTTGTATTATTCAGGACTGTTACCTATCCCTTCTGAATTGTTGTGTTTTGATATGTAGGTTCTCTTGATATCCTGGTTACTTTGGAGCTTGCACCATAGTGAGAGAGGCATGGTAGTCTCAAGGCATTTTTTATATGTTTCTTTTGGTTTAGCATCGACTCTGCTGACTTTAACATTTCGATTCTTGCCTATCACACATTGTTCGGAACATCGTCTATTAGCTTAGAATGTTTTTGTTAGAACTTACTACCTATCTTGGACATGTATTGTTCTGAACTTACTAGCTAGCTTGGACATGTATTGTCTTGAACCAGAATTTCATTTTTTTTTTTTTTTTTTGTGTAATTTTAAACCCAATGGATAAAATGAATGAATGAATGAATGAATGTGGAATTCTCAAGTTTGAGTTTAAATTTGAATTTCAGTTTGGGTTTAATTTGAGTTTAATTTGAGTTCTATTTGACTTGACTTTGACTTGACTTTCTTTGAGTTCCATTTGACTTGACCTTGGCTTGACTTCCATTGGACTTGACTTGACCTTGATGCAGTCAGATTATTTCAGATTTAGCCATTCAGGCATTTCAGCAAATCTGAATCAATATATTTTTTTTTATATTATAAATTAAATCTGAGACTCACGGCTGAGGGTCTGTACCTCGTTACCCTTAAAATCAGTCGTTATTTTGAGACACACGGCTAAGGGTAGTACAAAACAGCTACGCTTTATCAGAGACCCCAACAGAGGCGGTTACCACTGGTCGTATAACTCGTATATATGACTTGTCCTGACTGTCGCAGAACTTCTGTTTTCCACTAGTGTACTCTTGCAAGTGTTTGATATTGAGATAAAAGACAAGAAAGGAATTGAGAACACCGTTGCGGATCACTTGAGCCGACTTGCTGTGGACAAGGAGACTATCCCGTTGCATGAAATTTTCCCGGATGAGCAACTATTCTCAATTGCTTTTGGAGAACCATGGTACGCTGATATTGTTAATTACTTAGTGTCTAAAAAAATCCCAAAAAATTTGTCTCGTGCGGAGAGGGACAAACTTAAGAAGTTAGGAAACCAATACACATGGGATGATCCATACTTATGGAAACATTGTAGTGACCAAGTAATACGTAGGTGTGTTCCCGAAATTGAATTTAATTCTATCTTGTCTTTTTTCCACTCATATGCTTGTGGAGGACACTTTGGGAGTAAGAGAACCGCTCTCAAGGTACTAGAATGTGGTTTCTTTTGGCCAACTTTGTTTAAGGATGCACATGTATTTTGTACAACTTGTGATAGGTGCCAAAGAACCGGCAATCTAGGTGCTCGAAATCAAATGCCGCAAACTATTATTCAATTTGTGGAGGTTTTTGATGTATGGGGAATTGATTTTATGGGCCCTTTTGTCAATTCTAGTGGGAATTATTATATCTTGCTTGCTGTGGATTATGTCTCGAAATGGGTGGAAGCTAAGGCCACCCCAACTAATGATTCTAAAGTTGTTTCAGATTTTGTGCAAGCTAATATATTTGCAAGGTTTGGCATTCCAAGGGCGATAATTAGCGATGGAGGTTCACATTTCAAAAACAGGTTTTTGCAAAGCTTGTTAAGGAAGTACAATGTGTCACATAGGATTGCAACACCATACCATCCACAAACAAATAGACAAGCCGAGGTTTCCAACCGAGAGGTGAAATCCATTCTTGAAAAGACGGTGAATCCAACAAGGAAAGATTGGAGTTCGCGACTTAATGATGCTTTGTGGGCGTATAGAACCGCATATAAAACACCTATTGGGATGTCTCCTTTTAGTCTTGTTTATGGTAAACCTTGTCACTTACCCGTTGAAATTGAGCATAAGGCGTTTTGGGCTATTAAGCAATGCAACATGGAGTTGGATGGTGCTGTAAGGCAAAGAAAGTTACAACTTCAAGAGTTAGAGGAAATTCGCAATGATGCATTTGAAAGCTCACGGATTTACAAGGAAAAGACGAAAGCTTTTCATGATAATATGATTACAAAGAAATAATATTTTGCATTGGGCAGAAAGTGCTTTTGTTTAATTCTCGCTTGCAATTATTTCCGGGTAAATTAAGGTCACGATGGATTGGACCTTTTATTGTGACTAATGTGTTTTCTCATGGTGCAGTGGAAATTCGTAGTTTAGCTATAGGAAATGAACTTAAAGTGAATGGGCACCGGTTGAAACCATATTATGAGAACTTCTCTTCGGATGTCGTGGAAGGAGTTAATCTTGTGGAAATGCTCCCTCTGGAGGAGTCATAGAAAGCAAGGAGATAGTCGGGCTGACGACTTTAAACCAAGCTCTAAATGGGAGGTAACCCATCGGTTTTGTATCTCTTATCTTTTATTTTCTTTTCTTGTCATGTTTTTACTTTTTCTGATTTTTGTCACTTTTCCGTTAGGATTTCCCACCTTGACTTTCTTTGAAAGATTCAATTACATTGAGGACAATGTAAAGTTTAAGTGTGGGGGAGTGGTTAAGCATTTGCTTTGTAAATTTTTCAAATTTTTCAACTTTTGTGTAAATTAGTGAATAAGAACTCCAACTTGTAGTTAGTTTAGAGTCACATAGTATACATGTCGCTAAGATTACATCGAGAATCTCATAAGAGTGACTGAACTTAGAGATGATAGAGAACATGATCGGGTTTCTTAATTATATGAGAGTTAAAGTTGGATTTAATCATGCCAGTGGCAAATAAGGTGCATACTGAATTCGGTATTAGATTTGTGATCCCCTATAGTGGAGACTACCCATGTTACATAAGGTGAGGCACCGACCTTCAATTCTTTGTACCTGCACTAGTAGAAATACGGGCTTTGGTGACAGTTCATTAACCAAAACCATGACAGTTCACCAATGAACTGTCACAAAAGTAAAAGCCTTGAGACATAGGTAACACTTTTTTAGCAAAACTGACACCAATAATTGTGAGAAATCGTGACAGTTTATCAATCGTTCATCGAATAATTATGCAATGACAGTTTCATAGAAAATCATTCGTACATTGATGTATAATAACAGTTATAAACTGTTACTATTCTTAAGCTATGGTAACTGTTGCATATAAAAACTGTTATCTAAGTGTAAACTTATAGATAACAGTTCTCTTTATTACCGCTACTTCCGTTGATCGTGACAGGTCTGATTTAAAACTGCTACTGTTCATATATATCTACCACATAGCCTTCAAAAAAAAAAAAAACAGATAGCATTGTCAAACACACGATGTTGTTAGTTTGAGCGCTTAATTATCTGCCAGCAGTAGTGGGTCTGCTCAGTAACTGGGTGTGTTTAGTTAGTGGGTCTTTCTCAGGTCTCGATCCATTCACTCTCGTTTTGCCTTGTTGAAAACCTCTTCATCTCTCGTTTCAAACAATTTCCCAATCTCAATACCATCACATATCTCTCTCTATTCCATTAAAGTGGAAATCCTAATCTATTTGGATAATTCTTATCTTTGTACAAGAAGACCTCATTTCTCTCTTCCCTAGTTTTTTCTCTTAGCAAAATATCGGACCTAATATTTTACTTCAATCTAGGGTTTTATCTTTTTCTTCAGTTTTAATTTTGATCTCTCAATCACTCACTACATATCTTGCTTGCTTTGAAAATTTCCACTTGTTATTGTGTAAGAAATCGAGTTTCAAAGCAATCTTCATTATCTCCGCTAGGAAACCATATCAAACTGTCAATTTCTTCTCCTAGGAAAAATTATGATCCTGAATTACTTGATTGGGTTCTTAATGGCAGTCGCAAAGATTCTAAAAATATGTGATTTTTCTACAAGGTATAAGTTTGATGTTTTTTTTTGAGGAATCCCTAGTTTATTGCGTTTATATTACTTATTCAATTTAGTTTGTTTTCGAGATATTTTACTCTTTTGTTTGAAGCCGCGTTGAATACAATGATTCTTGTTTAGTCTTGTTGTTTGATATTATATGATTTCAAGCTTGTCATTCACCGGGTGCAAGACCTTTGAATTTGATGCCTCAAAGTGTTTAAGTTTTGTTTGCTGGTTTAAATTTTTAACGAAGCTGGTGTGATTTGGTAAGCGGCCAGTGAAATTGGTACTGAAATGTGTGTTGGTAAGAAAATTAGTTGTTTTTATGTTTCTGGACTAGGATTTTTGTGATAGATGGTGAGTAGTGTGATTATAATCCGACTCTCGTAGTATGCGCATCTAAAAGAATTGTAGAAAAATTCGGTGATCATTTTCCATGTTCTTAGCTTTTGACAAGTAGTTTTCTCTATCCACATCAAAAGTTTGGTGATTATCTTTCTTTTCATGGTGATTACATCTCTTTTATTTTTCATGTGATCCCATAATTTGGTGTTCATAGTTGAAATTCAGGTTGAGGTCTGTGATCTTTGTTTTGAGTCTCAGGTGCATCAAGGAGACTTCATAGGCGGAGTTCGCTAGAAGGTTAGATTTTTTCAACCAAGTGTCACTTTAATGTTAGCCGGAATGTAACGGTTGTAGGGATGTCAGCTGACCTCTTTAGAGTTGTGTGACGCCAACCAACTTCTTCAGTTCTTGGAGTTTTAGATTTAAGTTAACCTAATGGATGATTGACTTGGTTTCCATTCAAACCTATGGAAAATGGCCGGAATTTGTCTAAGTGATCAGTTATTTGGTTTCACAGATTTTATAACTCAGACCTCACCTCCAAAGATAGTAACCAACTAGGCCTGGGAGTATCACTCAAAATTATTAGCTACAGTACTTACATTCAATATTACTTAGATTTGTTACATGGTGAATGCATAAAATAAATAATAATTGACTGTTCAGCTTAATGTGCGATTTATTACGGTACAAGTCCAATTTGAATCGTTCCTTTCTTTAGATTGGTACGGGTTCAGTCTGTTTGGATCATCTTTAACACCCGTAGACAATTTTGTATCATTTTAAATAACAATATTGATGGGTTGACAAATGCTAGTGGTCATATCATTTGTTAATTAACAGTATGACTGGATATTTCCATTAGATCAATAGTTGATATACTACCAGAACATCAGGCATGGAAATTTCTCTTGGAAATGCAGCTTTTCTTGGGTATGTAACTTAACCTATAGTTTTTAGTAGATGGAAGTAACCAAATTCTCACTTTAGCAATATCTATACGTCAGTTTCCAGCTGTACCAAAAAATTCTCTTAACAGTAATATGTAGCTGAATGTAATATGCCAATATTAATGTAAGAGTCGATGAGCTCCTCCAAAATCTAGCATAAAGCTGCCAACTGAGCTTCACAAACATCAGCTGATTCGAACAACCAGCTCACGACAACAGCCTTAAATGGAAGCTCAGGTTCATTCATAATTATTTGTCTCCTTATTTTATATTTCCCATGACCATATTTTACCAAAGATTTTTATCCCCATGCTTTCAATTGCAGTGGACCTTGGTAGAATTACTGTTATCGTAGGGGAGTTGGCTACTTAAAGATTTAAAGGTTGCTTTCTCTAATTGGGCCCTCGTTTATCGTGTTACGAACTCGAATCATTTCAAGTCTTCCAATGTAGGTAAGTTTCCATCTCTCATCTCTAATGGCGTTTGTTTGTTTGTTGCGTTGTACTTAAACTTTTATGAGCTCCTAAACTATTTTCTACCACAAGTTCGTATCAGGTCATTGCTCACTTGGCATCCAGTTCATCTTATCATTTTTTCGTTGGTTAAACAATCAATTAGTCTGTTATTGCTATTACCCAGGAAGTGAAAGTATTTTCACACTTGTATTTTTCCCTGCAATATACTAGTTCTCATTAGTATCATTAATGACTATATGACCATACTATTTATTTTTTTTAGAAATACTGAATCCGCAAGTGCTCGAACAGTTGCTAATGGAGAGGTAAAAGATAGTACTCTAAAGAAGCAAAATTTTGAATACTCAACAGTGCTTGAATTAACTACTCTGATGGATTTTTACTGGGTAAAATTTACTATGATGATTCTGCCCCATAAATCTTTTGTTGTGTTTGTGATATTATGTCTTTCGCAGTTGTATCTTGAATAGTTGAATCCCTGGGATGCATTGTTTCTCAGCAAATGTTTTCCCTTCCATTTTACGAAAGAAAAAAATTACCTCGGACAAGATACATGAGGCTCGTTTCTTTCCTTGATTGCCTAATTTGGCATGTTCAGTTGTACGTAGTGTTTTAGATTGTATTTCCAATTATTATATGAGTAATGTGATTTTTTTTCTATATTCACAGGTGAATGTGAGACTTAAATCGCTTCAGGAAGTCTCTATCATGACTGCACCTACAATTTTTTTTCGGAAGAACAGTTCTTCATCCGGCCGTTTCATTATCCGGTTTCAAAGTAAGCCTTAGTTTCTTTTCGGTCTAAGCATTCTTCAGATATAAAGTAAATTGCTGCAATACTACATGACTAAGCAGATACTTATCTGTTAGGCGGTGGTCCTAGCTGTCTCGTGTAATGTCTGAAACCTGGTCACTTATTTTTCTTTTGGCTTGTGTAAGTAGCCATATATAGCTTCTGAGAATTTAAGATAAACGTTAAAACAAGGTTTCCCATCAATCTGATATTTCACTTTTCTCAGTTGCATTATTCATCATAAGGCTTTCTCTTCATATTTTTGCCACCACGAGCTCATGAAATTGATGTGGACTAGGATGGAGGGTGTTCGGTTTACTTTGCTTATATGCATGTTTTAGATTGTGCCTACAATTTTTGGCGATCATTTAATACCTGAAAATATAATCTACTTTATAGGTACCAAGAGTGCTTTACTTCAGAAGTTTACAGTAATGACTGCGACTACACAAATGCTTCTGATAATGGCGAGAACAAGACCTCCAATCAAAGAGGCAGTGGAATCTACTTTAGGGCGTTGAAGTTCAAGAAATCTGAAGTAGTGGAAGCTACTTCAGAGCATTGGAGTATAAGGAAGTTTTCTATTGTAATAAGTACGATATGAATTGTTTATTAAAATTTTATCTTTTGTTTTCTCATTGTACGGAACCTTGAATTTCAGAAATAACAAGGTGTTTATGAAATACAATTGTTTTTTCAGGTCTATCTTTCAATTTAAAGTATCACCGATAACTGTGACATAACTCACTGTAAATCTTATTATACCATAACAGTTGTATCGTGAATATGTTACGGAAAAGGGTGTACAATGACGGGTTCATGAGAACCTGTTACTTTTGCACAAAAAAATTAAGTTTTCGATCACAGTTTTATTCAGAAGATGTTACTGTAACTTCTCAACGATGACAGTTTTATGAAGAAACTGATACATTATTATAAGAAATTGGATTCTTGATGACAGTTTTATGTAAGAAATGTTACAGTAAGTTATCGACAATGACAGGTTTATGGTGAAACTGCTACCTTATAGTTATGATTACATAACAGTTTCTTATAGACCTTTTGTAACAGGGGCTTTGGTGACAGTGCAAAAATTTTTGAAAACTGTCACATAAGTATTATGGTGACAGTTTTTAACTGTCACCTAAGCCCATTTTTGTACTAGTGCTGTCTAAATTTGTGCTTTTAGAGTGTGTGTCACCGTACGTAAATTCCGGGCAGAATGGTGAGTTGTCCAACCTCCCACCATAGAAGCACTATTTTGATCTCTTGAGTGTTATTTTTATCAATCATGTTGGTGACATCGAATTGCTAACTTACATAACACTTGTAATCTTGTTCGCAGTTAGCACCATCCACCTTATCTCTCTCTACACCAACAGGTCCATAGAAACACTATCATCATCAACAAGATGAGCATCACAAAATTTGAAGGAAAGTTGAACACGTTCATGGTTTACAAGCAACGGTACAAAATTGAGCAGATTTCAGATTCAAGTAAAGCAACAAAGCAAGGAGCAGAATTTTTATAAGTTGAAGACTATTGTACAAGAGTGAAAATTATCAAGATGAGAGTTCGAAAAGTTTATGATATCAAGACATATAAGTTGTGAAGAATCAAGTAGTAAAGTACTTACACCATGGCCTTTGTACTTACGTTTTTATTTTATTTGTATTTTACTTTCTCTTGTCTTAAAGAAAAAAAAAAAAAAAAAAAAAAGACAAGAGAAAATTTTTAGGTTTGTTAATTGTTTTTATTATTTTGTTTTATTTTTATTTTGTATTTGTTTTATTTCTTATTTTTAAAAAAAAAAAAAAATTATTTATATTTTGGGTATGTATAGTTCATTTTTAGTTTTGTATTCTTTCAATAAAGCCAATGGAAAGAAGGAATATCTACAAAGAGTTTCAAGCAATAAGGAATTAGAGGAAAAAAATTACATTGTCGAGATTCTACGAAGTTCAAGAGTTATCATCAAGAGTTGAAGTCCGAAGACGAAGATGAAGACACCTATTGAAGACAGAAGACGTTTCTATGGATGCTGTGAGAGTGGTGCTAGCTGCACGCCGAACGGATAACGAGGTAAGTAAGCATATTCCCACCTTCGTTAAGTGGTTGATTTCCTTTCGAAGAGATCATCGGAAAAATGGGTTTTCAAAGTTATAAAAGATGTGGGTTTCAAAACATTCGGAGGGTTTTGCCTTCCTACCATTCAACGTGTCTCGGGATTCTCTCTTCATTCCAACTTTTGGACACATGTGTGACCCATAAAAAGTTGTTTATTATTGAGAGCAATTTCATAAAACCCTTTCTTGTGAGGCAGAGTCGAGACTTTTGATCACTCCGAACCCGAATTTTTGTCGATAAGGGATGGTTATTTCTCTCTAAACTTTTAAGAATGAGATTGTGTTCATTTATGTGTCTAACTTCTTATGACTAGTGTGCAGAATCTCTATGTCTTATTAGCGCGTTGGATGCTATCATTACGGAGAACTAGTAAGTTGGAAAAGTAGGTTTTGTGGGTATATCTCTAGTAAACCCTCACGAGACTATAACTCGTCCACTAGGGACACCTAGGGGTTTAAAGGCTTGTTATTTATGCTAAAAGTGACCGTAGCCTCGACGACACGGAGTTGCATGTATCTTTTTGAATTGTTTGATTTTCTCGAGGACTAGCAAAGTCTAAGTGTGGGGGAATTTGATAGGTGTCTAAAACACCTAATTTTATATCTAGTATTTATGCTTTCTTTGCGAGTTATCGTGTGAATTATGTATTTTATGTGGCTTTTGAGTTTATTAGGTGCAAAGGAGTCATTTGGAGCAAAAAGGAAGTGGAACTAGCTCAAATTCAGAAACTCTTCTCATCATCTTGGAGACAACGAAAATACTAAGCCAGTGGCGAAAGAATGAGATCATTTTTTGACATAGTACGAAGAAGCTGCTAGCGTTTGAAGCGTATCAGAGTTGTGGAATTTGTTATCGGAGCTGAACTGTCGGTTTTGCAGAACTGACAATTGAAAAGATTGCTTAGGTGGTCCTTATCAATTTTCTGGGCGCCTATAGCAGATTTGGTCATTACATGTCCCTAAACTAGATCGAGTTTTTGTCTAAATCTCAGAGAGTTGATTTACGGCGGTTCCAATGTATCAGTGAAAGGAAGAGAACTTAAAAGAGAGATTGAGAAATGATAATATTCCAGTGTTAGAAACATGGGTTACTCTCAGATTTGAGATGGTGCAACTTGAAGTGATGCTTTTAAGTCGGGTAGTCGAAAGCGAGAATTGATCTAATGGTGGATTGGAGTTTACAGGCCATGAAACTAGGGATTGATGGAGAAGATTTAGAAGCTGAAGTCTGGATCGAGAAGTCGAGTCTCGTAGATCGTTGATATTGAATTAGAAGATGGGGATTGAGTTAGGGTTTACTGAGATTGGAAGTTAAGGTGTGTTGGAAGATTCAAATCAAATCGGGGAAGAACACCATGGCTGTTGTTGTGAAGTCAAGAATGAATGGGTTGTCGTATCTGGAAGAGATTGATGATGGAATTAGGATTCTGGTGATTGCAATCAGTTGATAACATAGAAATGAAGACTGGGTGTTTGATTTGGTGATTGTACTGGCTATGTAACAGATGCAAAGTAATTGAACTAAAGCTGATATAAATTGGTTAGGGTGAACTGGAGAGGAAGAATTGTTAATGGGTTCAAATTGGAGCTGAGAAATGATGAAATGATGGATCTGCTGTTGTTATGAGGATGGAGAACACCCAATGAGACAAGGGTGTGCAAGAATAAATGCCTAAATTGTATGTGAAAGACTTAGAAGTTGGTGCTGAGATAGGTTTGCTTTATGAATGTTAGGCTGATAGGGTTGGTGGTTATGGAAGGGATAGAGACCCATAGATCTTTGTGATGATGTAGGTGAAGTGCGGGTGCGGTAGACAATTGGTGTTATCTGTGAGTGCAAGCCATGGCTGGCATTGGGCTGCAGCACTGGCGATCTCGTGAAGAAGCTAAGTGTTGCGGGAGCTTGAACTGAGATGGTGTTAGCCATAAAGCTACAACAAATGCCTGAGAAATGGAGTTGGATAGTATAGGAAATACATGGGAGTTACAGTATTTTTGAAGCAGCTGGGAATAGAAGTTACTAATGAGCTGGGAATGGAGATACAGTGCATTGCAGGGAAGCAGCTGCTGCAGGAAGGAGAAGTTATTGCAGTGATGAAGCTACAACAGAGATGAGCATTGGGAGCTAGGAACTGATAGATTCAGCTCAGATGAGAAGTATAAGAAGCTAATGGGAAATATTAACTGAAATGAGTGATTGAATGGAGTTTTTGGCAATGGTAGTATTGGTGGTTTCTGTTGCCATTGAGCTGGATGGAGTAGTTATGGTGGCAGTGATTGACAGAGCTGGAGCTGACCTGCAATGCAGAAGGGGTTGAACTGGATGAAGATGATGGTGATGTTGAACTGAATTGCAGAGCCAGGATGGAACTGGAATTGGTATTGAATGAATGCTTGTACAGCTGAGCTGGTGCAGGTTGATGCTGTGAGGCTTGAATAAGATTGACAGGTCTTGTGGTTTGCCAAGGACTGGCGATGGATGTTTTTGGTGGTGCATTGATGCTGTTGTAGTGGCAAATGAGACTCAAATGCAAGCTCTGGTGATGTTGAAGAACTGGTGCAGCTGGAGATGGGACCTGTAGTAATGAACTTAGGAAATTAATAGATTATCTTGCTCTCTTGATTCTCTAGGCTTTTGATAATATAAGAGATTAAATCGTAATTCTAATCATATATGCAAGCACATGCCTAAGATTGAAGATGAATTCCTTGACCAATATCTTTCTCTATTGATTACTTTCTACAATTTACTTTACTATTAATTTGCTTTTATTGCTTACATAAAAATCAGAAATCCCCCCAATTGGTTACTTTAATAAATTGAATACGTAATAACTACAATCGCCTCTCTATGGAAACGAACTATTTCTTATCATATACTTTAGGAAAGTGAAATTATTTTTGACGCATACGACAGCGATCAGCAAGGGACAAGATATGCCAAACAGTTGAGGATGAAACTTGATTCTTTGGTCATGGGAAGATGTGAACTCACGGGTAATTATAATTAAAGTTTGTTTAAAAATTGTTCTTGGGGATCTTGAAAACTTGATTTTTTATTTACTCCGTATAATTTTTGGTTGATTTTGAAGGATTATAATGGGGAGCGTGACAAATCATGTGATAACCAGTGTTTCTTGTCCGGTGACTGTTGTCAAGAATCCGGCCAGTCACTAGTCATGCCGAGGAAGACCTTAGCTAATCGAATTTATGAAGATTGTTGTGTTCGATTAGGGTGCTATGATCATTTGTTTTGTGTTGCTTTTGGAATACACTTCATCTTAATGTAGGACACAAAATTATCAGAAAACAAGATTTGAATTCACACCTTACTAACAAACAAAAACTCATCAATTTTTAGTTTTTATTTGATTATTGTTTAAACTCATACATAAAATTTGATGTAAATCACAAGAAGTGATTAAGAAGAAATACAATCACGAGTTGATCCTCTTGATTCTTCCTTCGTCGCTTCGTTTCCAGTTCTCTCTTCTTAGCAAATGGAAGAAACCTGTGTATGGGAGGGCCTAAGAAACACGGGAAAAAGAAAGCCGAAGCTAACGGAAATATCAGCAAAGTGAGCCAAAAAAATAAGATTATTGAGAGGAAAAATCATAGTGTGAAGATATTATATTGTTGATGATCGATTTTATTGACACATCTGCTGCCATGACTCTGCTGTTGCTGCTTAGATGAAGGAGGAGGTTTCTGTTGTTTGTGTTCTTCGGTTAGGGTTAGATTTCAGGAGAGGGAGGCGCAAATAAACTGTTGAAGAAATGATAACTACTGAGTACTATTTATAAGGTTTAAAGAGCTTCCCTTTTAGATTAGGGTTCACTTATTATAAAATCCAATGGCGGTAGAGTGGAGGATTTTAAAGATAATGCATCCCTTATAACTGGGGACAACATTCTATAGCATCTGTCTTTATTCGGATCTCATTCATTTAGTGTGTTTTTTTTTTATTCATTCATTCAGTTACTTGCAGCCATATAATTCCTTTGGGTGAGTAGAACTAGTTTTGTGCTGCATTAAGAACTGGTGGCTTTGGCTCGCTCTCAAGGCTTCTTAACATGGACAAATTGGAGAGCATGTCAACAGAAAACTACCACAACTTAAAAAGACAGATCACATTAGAATATCAGGTGGATTAGGATATGAGCAAATCAAACAGCTCATATCCTATTGTCAAGAATGAGTAAAATATAAGCTGATTTATCTTTGCACAAGTATAGGTTCTGTTCTTCCGGATGAAGAGTCGCCTCGTGAAGTATCGGAAGGAGAATTTGTCATGTCAGGACCAGCTGATTGTTATTGATCAAAAGTAAATAACCATCTTTCTCGTATAGTGCCGCCGAGTCTTTGGTAATGGTATGTTATCCCAACGGACATGTCGAATACCTGCTTTATACTTAGGTCACATCAAATTCAAGATAATCGGTTCCGTTAGTTTTCCTCCTTGCAGCTAAGCGTGCAATTTGGATATTGGAAGAGAACTTAAGCATTCAAAGGACGGAGAGATGAATAGTCTTAGCATCTTCTTTTGCAGTTTCAATTGCAAACTTCAGCATGCTGCTTCCAACACCTTGTTGACGTGCAATTTCGGTTACAATTACACTCGAGATTATGCCATATTTCTGTGAGATCCTCTTTTTTGAAGATGCTAAATAAATTCACAGGCTTCCAAAGTTCCTGAGCCATCAAGGGATTCAAATCTTAGGTGATTCTCAACATCAAATTGCTAACTCAAATTAGAAAATTATCCAAGTACGTAAAATGCACCTCAGGATAAGTCCCCCTGTAATGGGTATTTGACAAGAAAATCCAGAGTTCCAATGACATTTTTAAGCATCGAAATAAGCACATTATGGCCTTCCTTTCTTACAGAAATAATGCACATGAACGGTCCTAAATAATTTGTCGTACATCGCCTTATTATCACATTAAACTCCTGCATTGACCGTAGGCCAATAAGTAGCTGTTCCATTCTCATGTGATGCATTTACTAATTTTACCTCGCTTGGCGTATTGCCTTACAACTGGTTGTGTGATGGATCTTCATAAAGTCCTTGTGCTTCAACCCGCCGATGCTTACTCAAAAAACAACCCAAATTAAAATCTAATTCGAAAAAGCAAATTCAAAGCAGAATTTCAAATTATGTAAAATTACCCAAAACTCTTCATCCAAGTTTGGCTGCTCCAACCACATACTATCCATATTATCTGACGAAATCGAAGCACCACGGTGTTCTTCTTGTTCTTGCATTTCGGTTCTTCTTCATTGTCTCTAGGAAATTCAAATAATACTGAACCGAATTTTCTATATCTTATAAACAATTAAACAAATAACAACGCAGAACATTCTGCCTAATCATTTTCACAGATAAATGCGTGACTATATGGCAAGATTCATCAAGAATCCAAAGAATGAATTCGAGAATAAAATTAAAACAATGATCTCAAATTGTTGCAGGAGAAACAGAACCGATTTAATTAGTAGCGAGAATGTTGAAGAAATTGCAAGAACCGGTGAGACTGTATCACATCCACCAAACCCAACTAAGAATTCATGAAAAAAATAATAGAGAAATGGCCGAGAGATTTTCAGAACCAGAACAATTTTGGACTTTACCCGAGTCATCTTATTGCAGGATAAGAAATTGTGCGACCCAAATTGGTTACAGTCATTTATTGACATCATTTTCACCTTTTTTCTATGATTCTCTCATTTTCTCACCCATTGGTGGTGAGATCCCGAGCACCTGCGTGGTCAATCGTTTGCATTGTAAGGAATGTACACACAATTAACACACGATTGAATACGGAAAGAAAAAAACCCATTGATTTTAGTTTTATTTAATAATTGATTAAACTTAATACATAGAAATATAGATCACAAGAAATGATTAAGAATTATGCTTGGATCTTTATACGATTACAAACAATTCTGAGAACTTCTTCATTTTCTCTTCATTCTCTTCATTCTTGTAAACCAAGCAATTACATAACTTCTTCATTTTCTCTACCTAACAAAGAAAATGAGCAAGTAAAGAGGATCTTTAAAAACTTGCAAAGAAGCTGAAGCCGGAGCTATTTCACAGGTGCGGTGACAATTTGAGATAACCGAGAGGAAAAATCATAGTGCGGAGATGTTTTGAGATTCTATCGTTGATCTTTGAAGGAGGAGCTTTCTGTTGTTTGTTCGTTCTTGGGTTAGGGTTTGTTGCAGCGAGAAGATGGAGGCGGAAATAAGCGGATGGAAAAGAAAACTGTGCTATTTATAAGGTTTACAGATCCACAAGTTCAGTTTAGGGTTTGCTTCACATTTTAGTTATCTAATCTAACGGTTGTAACGTATTTTGTAATGACCACACTTGCAGGCTATATGGCTGTGACATGTCCTGGGCGTTTTGAGCTAAATTTTTGAAGTCCATAGAGAGTTTAGTCACTCACTTTTTTCCGGTTAGTCGGAAGGAGGCATAGTAGGACTTGAGCTTAATTCAGTCCATGTACTGTCTTATTCTTCTTCTTTTTCAAACTGGTAGTAGTATTTAGCTACGCCACCGTATTACTTGCCAAGGTTATCAATTTTCACCGTATACGAGACATTGTACCGTTTTGGCATGCTTTCGTAACATTGCTTAATTGTTCAGATATCAAGCTGGTGATGAAGTTCACCTCGGAAATTTTATAAGCTACGGTTACGCACTTGTGCTTTCTATTTACATCAGAGGATAGAAAATATTTTACTATGTAGCTTTGATTCCATTGACAGAATTTAGAGACTCTAAGTGATGAAAAAGTATGGTATTGTGCGATCGAACCTCTTGACACGCTTGATACTAAGGTGGCTATAGTTACAAAGATATATTGGGGTGATGCAAGGGACAAGATATGTCAAGCAGTTGAAGATTTGAATTTTGAAACTTGATTCTTTGGTCATGGGCAGTCGTGGGCTTGGTACATTCCACAGGTAATTACAATTATAATTTTCTTAACGTGTTAAAACTTAGTTTATATTGGATCTTCTTAGCTGAATTATAGATTATTTATTTTTTAGTTAATTTTGTAGGATTATAATGGGGACTGGGGAGTGTGGCGAATCATGTGATATCCGGTGCGGCTTGTCCTAAGGATCGTTGTCAATGATCCCGCCGTCATAGGATGCCTAAGAAGACCATATATAGCTAAACGAAGATTGTTCTATGTTCTATTTTGATCAAAATAAAAAAATAAAATAGAACATAATTAAGTACTCATAACATTTTTAGTCAAGATTCATGTCATACCAACATTTGAAAGAATCTCACATCTAGAAGCTTATTGAAAATACTCCTCACAAACCATTAGCAACCTTTAATATTTTTGGGTTACAATAACATTTCTATTCACAGCTTACCAAATCAATATGATTTTTATTTGATAATTGATTCAACTTATACAATAAATTTTTTAATTTAATAATAAATCACAAGAAACGATTAAGAAATATAATTGGGGCTGGATGTTTTGGAATACAGAACTGCTTCATGTTCTTCGTTGTTTTTCCATTTTCCTGAAGAAAGGAGACTAAATAAAGAAGTAATGAAGGCAAAATGTATTAAAAGCCCCATTTATTTTTGGAGGAGGAGTCGGACATATAAGATAATTGAGAGGAAAAATCATAGTGTGAAGATGTTTTGTTGTCAATGATGATCGCTCTATTGAAACATCTGCTGCCATGAGATTTTGTTGTTGATGCTGACGATGAAGAAGGAACTTTCTGTTGTTTTTCTTCTTGGGTTAGTGTTAGATTTCAGGAGAGGGAGGCGCAAATAAACTGTTGAAGATATGAAATCTATACTATTTATATGGATTACGGAGCTGTCAGGGTTCACTTCTTATAAAATCTAACGGCTGTAGAGTGGAGGATTTTAAAGATGATGCGGCCCTTATAACTGGGGACAGCTTTACTCGGATTTTCATTGCAGTCAGCCATATTCCTTTTTGTGAGTAGAACAAGCTCTAAGAATTGGTGGCTTTCCCTCTTGTGAGCAGAACAAGCCCTGTGCTGCATTAAGAATTAGTGGCTTTGCCTCGCTTTCAAGGCTTTCCGAACATGTCAGGCAAATTGGAGAGCATGTTTACTGAAAAACTACAAGGTGGATTAGGATATGAGCAACTCAAACAGCTCATTCTCAGCACAGAAGGCAGAATCCATTTGAGTAGCAACTAACAATCTCGATAGCTATTTGAATATTTCTCACTCTTGTTTATATGGACTTTACAATGAACGGTTCCGTACGTACTGTTTTTCTTATGCTAGCTCTCATAGAATACTATTGTCAGAACTTTACATTTCGGACAAAACCTTTGTTAGTTTTAAAGAATGAGTAAAATCTAACTACAGACTTATGCTGCACAAGTATAGGTTCTGTTCTTCCAGATAAGGAGTCGCCTCTGCAAGAATCTGAAAGGAGAATTTTTCATGTCAGGACCAGCTGATTGTTATTGATCAAAGGTAACTAACCATCAACAACTGAATAAATAACAGATCAAAGTATTATTACCTCTTACCCCATCTTTATTTACAGCGATTCTGGTTTGTTATCCCGAATCGACATAAGAATACGCTTTATACCCGCAACATCAAATTCAAGATTATTGGTTGCATTAGTTTTTCCTCCTTGCTAGATTCCTAAGCGTGCAATTTGGATGACTGGAAAGAACTTAGCAGTCAAAGGACCGAGGGATAGTCTTTGCATTTCAATTGCAAACTACAACATGCTGCTTCCAACACCTTGTTGATCGTGCACTTTCGGCAACAGTTTCATTCGAGAGTATGCCATATTTCTGTGATCCTCTTCTAAGGCGCTAAAAAAATTCACATGCTTCCAAATTTCCTAGGCAATCAAGGGATTCAAATCTTAGGTGGTTCTCAACATCAAATTGCTAACTCAAATTAGAAAATTATCCAAGTACGTAAAATGCAACTCAGGATAAGTGTCCCCCATTTCCTTGGTACTTGACACGAAAATCCAGAGTTCCAATGACATTTTTAGGCATGGCATTAAGCACATTCTCGCCTTCCTTTCTTACATAAATAATGCACATGAACAGTTCTAAATAACGCGTTGTACATTGCCTTATTATCACATTAAACTCCCTGCATCTAAAGTAAGGCAATAAGCAGTTTTAATTTACCTGCTCGGTGTATTGCATTACGAACTGGTCGTGTGATGGATCTTCATAAAGTCTTGCTTTCAACCATGTTGATGCCTGCTCAAAAAACAACCAAAAATTAAACCCACCTTCAAAATCTAATTCGAAAACACAAATTTAAAGTAGCAGTTTTCTTAATTGCCCAAAACTCTTCATCAAGTTTGGCTTCTCTGACGCCATGATGTTTATTTTGTTCTTCTTCTTTTTCAGATAGTACTGACCCATTCCTTTAGCATATAAATAATTAAGCAACTAAGAACACAGGATATTCTGGCTGATCAGTTTCAAAGACAAATTAAATGCACGATTATATAGCAAGATTCATTAAGAATCATGAATTCAGAATAGAATTAAGACAGTGAAAATACAAGAACTTGGGAGTGAATTTAAATAATAACACATCGATTTTTGTTTTCTATTTAAACTTATACATAGAAATTTAAAGTACTAATAGATCACAATAAATGATTAAGAAATACAATTATGCGTGGATCTTTTTTATTCTCTTCAATTACAGATGGATCTTTTTTTTACAAATGAAATTTAAAGTACCAATGGATCTTTTTTACGGTTACATTATTGTAAAACAAACAATTACAAAAATTCTTCATTTTCTTCAGCTTTGTTTGCCTTTCTGTTTTCCTTTCTTCCGTACCTGATGATAGGCAAGTAAAGAGGATCCTTACAAAGAAACTCAATCTGCTGCTATTGGAGGAGATAGATTGGCAAATTTAAGATATTTGAGAGGAAAAATCATAGGGCGAAGATATTTTGTTGTTGATGATGATCGCTCTATTAACACATCTGCTGCCATGATTATGTTGCTACTGCTGAGATGAATAAAGAGTTCTTGGGTTAGGGTTTGTTTTAGAAGAAGGAGGCGGAAATAAGGGGATGCAAAATAAAACTATGATATTTATAAGGTTTATAGATATACCATTTAGTTTAGAGTTCACTTGTTATTGTTGTTTTCTTTTTCATTATTTGATCTAACGGCTGACCGTAATTGCGATCTACGTGTCGATAGACGGCGTGGAGGAGTATAAAAGCATACAATTGGAAACAACATATACAATCTTTGATCCTTCATCAAACTGGCATGGCCTTTGTAGCTACCAACAAATTGTTTGTTCCAGACACCAACTTCCGTCATAGACCTTGCTAAACATTGGCAATTTTTGTAATTGTCGTATCATGTAATGTAGCATGTGGGAGGAGATGTGGAAAATCAATTCTCGGCTTATTTTACCAGTCTGATAACTCTAATTCTCTTCTTCTAGAGAATTACAGACATACCTCTGACAAATTTGGAATCACTATTAGCATGCATATTGAATCTGTAGACCCATGCCATGCTACTAGTGATGCTCATACCTATACTAATTACTCTTTTGTTGCCATGTCCTTCACAGGTCAATGCATGGGAAAAAGAAACTTCAAAGATCATACCCCTGGTCTCAGCAGAGCAGAAAGATTAAGGACAGGAGCTCAACTTGTCCTAACTTGGGGAAAGACTATGAGGCAAATGAATGTCAACTTTGCTGCTGAAGAGGAAGAAACATTACAAGCTATCAAATCAAGTTACCAACTGGAAGTTCAAAACAGGTTCAAAGGAGGAGCAAGTATAACACAAGGAGGCAATAACAACAACAATGCTCCAATTGATTTCATCTTAGGGAAGCTTAGTGCAGTTAATGATCAACAAAACTTTGCTGCTATAAATCTTGCAAGAATAACTAGACAGTCCAATCACTTCTCTGACTCTACCTGGAGGGGAAGAAATCTTCAAACCATTTTGCTTGCGTTACAGAATTCCACAAACACCAATCTTCAGCTGGATTATTGTAATAACACTAATTATATTTTGAGGGATACGTCTGTTGAACCTTCTAGCTCAGACAGTATCCAACATGTTTCCATGAGAGGGCAGCCTATCTAGGCGCCTGTTTTCTCTCTTTCCTATTAAAAAAAAAAGGCTTATTGTTAGTCTTGAACTCCTTTTTGCTTATTGTTAGTATTGAACATCCTTCTTGGCTTATTCATTTACAATCCATTTTATTTTTTTGGAAGGAAAAAAGGTTGTAAAATCCAATCCATTATTGTTCCATTCGGAGGATGTTTTTGTTCATTGCTCCTTTTATGCGCTAGATTATGCTTCGATCTATGACGTGTCTGTACACAAACTTTGTAAATATGAAGGTGTTTATGGGTAAAAATCGTTTCTGCCGATTTCGGTAAATGCGGTAGGTGAGCGAGAAACTGATTCAAACCCTAAACAAATGTGCTGCACGTGAGCACTTTATAGATTCGAGAGATCAATCTGTACAAGTCCGGCCTAAACCAAGAAATGGCCGTTCCGGACTTGCTTCGGTCACAAAGTGGAGGAGAAGGGTTGATTTGGGGAGGGAAGCAGAGAAAGGTGTTGAGGCCAGAATAATTCTGGGAGAGTAGTATCTCGACTTGTATCAGAAAGTGAAAGCTTAGGAAGCTTGCAAGAGATGAAAGCTTTTTTGGAGAGCTTGCAAAGTTGCTTTTTTCGAGAGTGTAGTATTTTTCTCCCCGACCCGGACTTGTTGTACGGTGGAAATAGGTAAGACCTATTTATACAAGTTGAGATTGAAACGTACCTCGGCCTCATGAAGGAAGAGAGTAAAGGGTGAAATAATGGGAGGAGGTGGTAACCGCATGGTTTAATGGGCGAAAACGTTTTTCACCATTATTTCCTCTTTTATTTGACCGCTTTATTCCTTTTCACGCTTTCTTAATGTGAGCGTAGTGTACGCTGCTGTTGATGGTGGTTTTTAGACAAGGGGTAAAATTGTAAAACCCCATGACCTAGTGTTACCCGCAACACATTGAATAAGAGCATTTAACTCAGGTGTAAATAATTAATAGGGGTATTTTTTCAAAATACCAGATTAGGGTTTTCAAATACGTAACCTTAATTCCAAAACCAAGCCGCATATCTGCGCACCATGGCAACAATGCCAAACCAAGCCGCATATCGCGCACCATGGCAACAATGCCAAACCAAGCCGCATCTTTGCGCACCATGGCAACAATGCCAAGCCGCATCTCGCGCACCATGGCAACAATGCCAAACCAAGCCGCATATCTGCGCACCATGGCAACAATGCCAAACCAAGCCGCGCATCTTGCGCACCATGGCAACAATGCCAAACCAAGCCGCATACTGCGCACCATGGCAACAATTCCAAGCTGCATACTGCGCACCCTGGCAACAATGCCAAGCCAAGTCGCATACTGCGCACCATGGCAACAATGCCAAACCAAGCCGCATACTGCGCACCCTGGCAACAATGCCAAGCCAAGTCGCATACTGCGCACCATGGCAACAATGCCAAACCAAGCCGCATCTCTGCGCACCATGGCAACAATGCCAAACCAAGCCGCATATCTGCGCACCATGGCAATAATGCCAAACCAAGCCGCATACTGCACACCATGGCAACAATGCCAAGCCGCATACTGCGCACCATGGCAATAATGCCAAACCAAGCCGCATATCTGCGCACCATGGCAACAATGCCAAACCAAGCCACATCTGCGCACCATGGCAACAATGCCAAACCAAGCCGCATCTTTCTGCGCACCATGGCAACAATGCCAAGCCGCATCGCGCACCCCGGCAACAATGCCAAGCCAAGTCGCATATCTGCGCACCATGGCAACCATGCCAAACCAAGCCGCACTCTGCGCACCATGGCAACCATGCCAAAACAAGCCGCATAACGCGCACCATGGCAACCATGCCAAGCCAAGCCGCACTCTGCGCACCATGGCAACCATGCCAAACCAAGCCGCACCCTGCGCACCATGGCAACAACGCCAAATTCCAAGCCGCTATGCCTTTGGCCCACGCCCAACATAGCGCCCTAGGTTTGCAAGACTTGCAACTAGGTCAACATGGCTGCACGTGCCATTGGCACATGCCAAAACGTGTCGCAAGCCATATTTCCAAGTCGCTATGACTTTGGCCCACGCCCAACATAGCGCCCTAGGTTTGCAAGACTTGCAACTAGGTCAACATGGTTGCACGTGCCATTGGCACATGCCAAAACGTGTCGCAAGCCATATTTCCAAGTCGCTATGACTTTGGCCCACGCCCAACATAGCGCCCTAGGTTTGAAAGACTTGCAACTAGGTCAACATGGCTGCACGTGCCATTGGCACATGCCAAAACGTGTCCAAGCCATATTTCCAAGTCGCTATGACTTTGGCCCACGCCCAACATAGCGCCCTAGGTTTGCAAGACTTGCAACTAGGTCAACATGGCTGCACGTGCCATTGGCACATGCCAAAACGTGTCGCAAGCCATATTTCCAAGTAGCTATGACTTTGGCCCACGCCAACATAGCGCCCTAGGTTTGCAAGACTTGCAACTAGGTCAACATGGCTGCACGTGCCATTGGCACATGCCAAAACGTGTCGCAAGCCATATTTCCAAGTCGCTATGACTTTGGCCCACGCCAAACATAGCGCCCTAGGCTTGCGAAACATGCAACTAGGTCAACGGCCATGCATGCCATTGGCACATGCCAACATGCTCGCTAGCTAGTTTCCCTAGCGAAATCACGGCCCTAACGGCCATGCATGCCATTGGCACATGCCAACATGCTCGCTAGCTTGATTTCCCTAGCAAAATCACGGCCCTAACGGCCACGCATGCCATTGGCACATGCCAACATGCTCGCTAGCTAGTTTCCCTATCAAGGTCACGGCCCTAACGGCCACGCATGCCATTGGCACATGCCAACATGCTCGCTAGCTAGTTTCCCTATCAAGGTCACGGCCCTAACGGCCACGCATGCCATTGGCGCATGCCAACATGCTCGCTAGCTAGTTTCCCTATCAAGGTCACGGCCCTAATGGCCACGCATGCCATTGGCACATGCCAAACACACACGCTGGTAGCCTAACTTGCAAACCGTGCAACCTACCACCAAGGCATTCCGCACATGCCATTGGAACATGCCAAACACACACGCTGGTATCCTAACTTGCAAACCGTGCAACCTACCACCAAGGCATTCCGCACATGCCATTGGCACATGCCAAACACACACGCTGGTATCCTAACTTGCAAACCGTGAAACCTACCACCTAGGCATTCCGCACATGCCATCAGCACATGCCAAGCACACACGCTGGTAGCCCAACTTGCAAACCGTGCAAACTACCATCAGGCATTCCGCACATGCCAATTGCACATGCCACACGCGCCACTAGCAGCGCCACTTGCACTCAAGATGCAACCAACACTCGAGACATCAACACAACCGGGGGATGCTTCTTTAGGGTTTTGGTTTGGCGGTCACAAACATGCAAGCATACACTACGCTCACATTAAGAAAGCGTGAAAAGGAATAAAGCGGTCAAATAAAAGAGGAAATAATGGTGAAAAACGTTTTCGCCCATTAAACCATGCGGTTACCACCTCCTCCCATTATTTCACCCTTTACTCTCTTCCTTCATGAGGCCAGGGTACGTTTCAAAGTCGACTTGTATAAATAGGTCTTACCTATTTCCACCAGACAACAAGTCTCGGTCGGGAGAAATATACTACACTTACACTCTCGTAAAGGCAACTTTGCAAGCTCTCCAAAAGCTTTCATCTCTTGCAAGCTTCCTAAGCTTTCACTTTTCGATACAAGTCGAGATACTACTCTCCTCAACACCTTTCTTTGTTTCCCTCCCCAAATCAACCCTTCTCCTCCACTTTGTGACCGAAGCAAGTCCGGAACGGCCATTTCTTGGTTTTAGTAGGACTTGTACAGATTGATCTCTCGAATCTATAAAGTGCTCACGTGCAAGCACATTTGTTTAGGGTTTGAACCAGTTTCTCACTCACCTACCGAATTTACCGAAATCGGCAGAAACGATTTTTACCCATAAACAATTGGCGACCACGGCGGGAGGATTGATCTATCGGCTACAATATCAACTCCAACTCCTGATTTCGTTTCCCGAACGTCAAATCCCAACATGGTGGAACTCGGATCCGGAAAAGCCGCAGAGAACATCAACGCGAACGCATTCCCGATGTTGGCATCTCCCCCATAACATTGTTACTTCACCGGTGACAACAAGAACATCGAATGCACTCCTTCAAGTGTAACACCGCCTATCACGGGGCGAGCCGCTGCCTCCTCTAGCGTCTCGCACAACCCTCTAATCACGGCAACGAGAATATCACTTGGTGTCACGCCCCAGTCACCAGGGCTAGGGCCGCCGCCGCGCGACTCCCGAATGCTTCTTCCAAAGATGGCGCCTCCGACAACTAAGGCTCCAATTACCCCGCCGACGGGACGAGAGACCGGAGGGACTAGAGGAAGTCGCCCTTACGTCACCATCGCCGATTTGATGGAATGACGGGAGACGCTCGCGAGCCAGACGGACATGGTTTCAACACAAAAGGAGGTGCTCACCTTTCTCAAAACCCCGACAGAGCGACTACCCCGTGAGTCGCATCCTCCCGAAGACGCCTAGAAACATCTCCAACAACCACGACACCGGCACCTCGGAAGGGCACACCTCCACGGATGAAGAAACTCGCACTAGAGTCCCGTTGGAGAGAAATCAACCACCAAATTTCGTCACGAGAGAGGATTTGGAACAACTCCTACGTGACCGAATCAAGCATGATGAGTTCGATGTACATCATCACCAACCCCTTACCCGTCCAAATACGGAGAATCCCTCTCCCAAGGGGGTACTCTTCCCCTCAATTTACCCCGTATGATGGTACAGGAATGCACGCGAACATGTTTTCGTTTCCGGAATCCTTGGGTGAACATGAATATAATCACGTTCTTCGTTTAAGGGAATTTTCAAAATCACTTAGGAAGGGCGTATACATGGTACAACAAACATCCCACCGAACAGCATTCCCAACTGGAGTAGCATGGTCACCGCGTTTTAAGGGAAGTATTTCTTCGTGTCCGAACAAGTTACCTTTTCGGACCTCGGGAGAATGTACCGGTGGGATAACGAACATCCGAATGATTTCGTCAAAGGTTCGGTGGTTCAAGCACTCATCGCCACGACCCAAACGTGACCGAGCAACAATTGGTAAACGCGTGCATCAATGGTATGGTCCCGATCTACCGCGCCCTGCTAGAAAACTTGCGTTTCCAAACATTCTCCGAACTCCATGAGGCCGCCAGACGATCTGCAACAACAACACCAGCTTTACTGGAAAGGACTAGGCCAACTCGAACTGAAGACGCACGCGAAACTCGCGGGAGTAGGCGCCTCATTAGCAAACAATTTAATGCCGGCTCATCCTCCGTGAACATAGTGAACGAAAGAGGAAAAAGGAAAGCCGCAACTACGAGCCACCAGCCGAAACGTGAAGCGCCGGCGCAACGAGATCCCTCGCAACGGAAGATCGCCACTAAAACTCTTGTGCAGCATCGTGGGACCGAAGGAAATGTCCTTGATTTCCCATTCCCCATCGAGGAGGTGATTGACCTCCTAGAAGCCTGGGTTCAAGATGATGTCATCAGACTGCCACCGCCTAGACGTCCACCAACTGAGGCTGAGATGGCAAATCCCAAATACTGCCATTACCACAGGTTTGTTCACCACCCGACTAGCGATTGCAACAGATTAAAGCATATTTTCAAGGAAAGGATAGAAGCAGGAGAACTCCAGCTAGGAGACGAAAGAGTGCATCGAGACCCACTCCCAATAAGAAACTGCGGTTCCTCTGGGGACTCCGTGCACGAGACTGTGCAATCCATGATGCGACATATATGCGAAATTCTCTATCTCTCCAAGGTTCAGCGCCAAGATATTTTCGCAGCTCTCAATCGTGTTGTATCCGACAAACGTCTTTTTCTCCCCTCGGAATCCACGCCAAGGGCCCAAGATTCCCAAACAAGAGAAGTGGAGAACTGGGGACTGCTGACCACGACCCGTTTAAGAGGTACTGAACTTGACGACACGCTCATCGACACGACCTCGACCACAACATCATCACTTTCAAGACACTAAAGGCAGCCGGATTTACAAAGCAAGACGCTACCTATTTCCGTCTGTGATTAAGAGCTAAAGAGGAGAGGCTTTGAACGCGCATGGCTACATCAACCTAGAGATCGAGATAGGAGACGCTATAATGCACAGCAAGTTCCACATCGTCAAAGAACTAGATCATGACATGATTTTGGGACGCTTATGGGCACTCGACAACAAGGCAAAACTGGGCGTACACCCTCTGCCGACATCCCTGCCCGAAGGGATTCCCAGCAAATCGTCCCACGGGTTATCACATCAACGAGCTATTGAAGAAACCCAAGCATCCGAAGAGGACCCGTTGGCGCTAGCCCATGATTTTCAAATGCAAGTAAGTCTGACCGAGCAATCTTTTCTGCAACCGACCTTTTCTTTCCTCACTCTGTCATGGGGACTCGGCGCAACAACCGACACAAACGCTGTCAAAAAATGTGAATGGGGAGCTGGACCATTCGAACACTTTGCAAGAAGATTGGAAGATTCTGGCGAAACCAACGAAGCCAAGGCTCAAATGGTTACACGACGTCTGAACCCGTTTTCAATCGGAGATATAGTGATTAAGGAAAGCTCGTTTCAAGTTGGGAGGATGACAGTAAAGATGGATTTGCCCGAGGAAGGTGAAGGCGAGCTATACCTGGTTGCGGATACCCTTTTGGGAGGACATTGCAAGCTCATCAATACCGACACACTGAAGGCATGATAGTTCACTCGCGATGGCTCAAGGAATCCAATCCCTAAAATGCTATTTTTCCCAATCACTCCCCTTTTCAGTACTTCCTTTGAATCATTCCTCTTAATAATTTGTACTTCCCCGAATGAATACACCGTTTGTATTTTTTCCCTGGAGATCTACCCTTTTGTCAAAAAAAATTAAAAATTAAATAAATATATCTCTTCCCGAGCGAATCCTTCAGATATCAGAGAAATACATCAGAAGAACCCGAGAAAACCATTGCAGAGCCATCATACCACAACCCCTTTCAAAAATATATATATAAAGCAAAAGGTTTGCGACGAAGAAGAAGGGAAAGATGTGTTTACAAAAAAAAGAGAAGGGAAAAACATCAGGGAACTAAACAGCTAACAGAAAAACAGAAGGAGGAACTAGCCCTCGAAGGACGGAGCGCAAGTCTCTTCGGGCAAAGCTATCTTCATGCATTTCCCCAGAATCCTTCGGGCAACAAAGGTTCAACTCGGCGGCTTTAGCAGCGGCAACCTTAACATCCCATCCCGGCGACCACAAGCAGCAAAGCAGTGTCCTCTCCGACAACTATTCCAGCATACGCCACCATGACGCCTCCGGTATCGTCAATAACACCTTTGGCATCAACTTCAAAGGTTGTCTCGCTCCTATCATACGCTCTTTCGAAAGTTTTCTCATTGACTCTTCGAAGAAAGTCTGTTGATTCATCCACATCAAAATCGAGAACCATGGCGTTCTCCTCCGCGTCCACTGAACCCAAGGGGGTCCGAACATGCACCTGTTCTTCGTGGGGATAGATGGGAGGGAGGTCCTTAATAATTTCATTAGCTTCATGGAACAAAGATTCAACCCCGACCGATACCTCCTCAAGAGAAGAAGATCGATCTCCACCGATTCTGAAGTCCTTTCCCAAAAGGTTAAATGCACGGCCGTCTCACGGAAGATCCCATCATACACCGCAAGAAATGGAAAGATGATCAAATTCCATCCCGTCTACACGCATACAAAAAAAAAAAAAAGGGGGGAGAAAGAAGAAAACGCACCTAAGCAAAGCAAAGGAAAAGGGAATCAACAAGAAGAACCCTTTTCTCAAACGAGGAGACGATGCTATTATTTTTTGGATATGAATGCGGAACCTTAAAAAGGGAAAGGAAGCAATGAGAGACATAACGCTTCCAGATTTTAGCATGAATAATGCCCTAATTGAGGCCGCACGTGAAGGAAAGCAAGATAAGGAAACTTTGCTATCGGAAGAAACTCCCTCCTTGTTTACGTCGGTCTCACCAGCTACCACACTCAGTTAGCCAGCACACGCCATTTCCCAAGTCATGCCTGCAAGCATGGTTTCCAAGATTGGAC
Source organism: Papaver armeniacum (assembly GCA_023531295.1). NCBI lineage: Eukaryota > Viridiplantae > Streptophyta > Magnoliopsida > Ranunculales > Papaveraceae > Papaver > Papaver armeniacum. The sequence continues at coordinate 487,111 of JAJJWW010001302.1, forward strand.
CGGCCCCACCAATTGCGACTTCCCAATGCCGCCCAAGTCACGCCGCAAGCATGGTTTCCAAGATTGGACCGGCCCCACCAATTGCGCCGACCTCCCAATGCCGCCCAAGTCACGCCTGCAAGCACGAACGGCTTCTACACTTCGCGCCGGTCCCACCAGCTAGCACACTCAGTTTCCCAACTCACGCTAACTTCCCAACGTCGCCCAAGCTGCACCGGGCCCACCAATTGTGCCAGCCTCCCGATTTGTGCAAAACTACCAGAGGCAAGGATTCCAAATCCTATTTATAAAAGGTCAGACAAGCCTCTTTCAATTTTCTTTACGGGTTGTTGTTAACAGTTTGTCACCATCTTATGCTTACCTCCCAACAAAGCCCTGTTCCGAGCTAAGCAGGGACTTAATGTTGATGGTGGTTTTTAGACAAGGGGTAAAATTGTAAAACCCCATGACCTAGTGTTACCCGCAACACATTTAATAAGAGCATTTAACTCGTGTGTAAATAATTAATAGGGTATTTTTTCAAAATACCGCAGTTAGGTTTTCAACACATAACCCTAATTCCAAAACCAAGCCGCATACTGCGCACCATGGCAACAATGCCAAACCAAGCCGCATACTGCGCACCATGGCAACAATGCCAAGCCGCATACTGCGCACCATGGCAACAATGCCAAACCAAGCCGCATACTACGCACCATGGCAACAATTCCAAACCAAGCCGCATACTGCGCACCATGGCAACAATGCCAAACCAAGCCGCATACTGCGCACCATGGCAACAATGCCAAGCCGCATACTGCGCACCTTGGCAACAATGCCAAGCCAAGTCGCATACTGCGCACCATGGCAACAATGCCAAGCCAAGCCGCATACTGCGCACCCTGGCAACAATGCCAAACCAAGCCGCATACTGCGCACCATGGCAACAATGCCAAACCAAGCCGCATATTGCGCACCATGGCAACAATGCCAAACCAAGCCGCATACTGCGCACCATGGCAACAATGCAAAACCAAGCCGCATACTGCGCACCATGGCAACAATGCCAAGCCGCATACTGCGCACCATGACAACAATGCCAAACCAAGCCGCATACTGCGCACCATGGCAACAATGCCAAACCAAGCCGCACACTGCGCACCATGGCAACAATGCCAAACCAAGCCGCATACTGCGCACCATTGCAACAATGCCAAACCAAGCCGCATACTGCGCACCATGGCAACAATGCCAAGCCGCATACTGCGCACCCTGGCAACAATGCCAAACCAAGTCTCATACGGCGCACCATGGCAACCATGCCAAACCAAGCCGCACTCTGCACACCATGGCAACCATGCCAAAACAAGCCGCATACTGCGCACCATGGCAACCATGCCAAGCCAAGCCGCACTCTGCGCACCATGGCAACCATGCCAAACCAAGCCGCACCCTGCGCACCATGGCAACAACGCCAAATTCCAAGCCGCTATGCCTTTGGCCCACGCCCAACATAGCGCCCTAGGTTTGCAAGACTTGCAACTAGGTCAACATGGCTGCACGTGCCATTGGCACATGCCAAAACGTGTCGCAAGCCATATTTCCAAGTCGCTATGACTTTGGCCCACGCCCAACATAGCGCCTTAGGTTTGCAAGACTTGCAACTAGGTCAACATGGCTGCACGTGCCACTGGCACATGCCAAACAGTGTCGCAAGCCATATTTCCAAGTCGCTATGACTTTGGCCCACGCCCAACATAGCGCCCTAGGTTTGCAAGACTTGCAACTAGGTCAACATGGCTGCACGTGCCATTGGCACATGCCAAAACGTGTCGCAAGCCATATTTCCAAGTCGCTATGACTTTGGCCCACGCCCAACATAGCGCCTTAGGTTTGCAAGACTTGCAACTAGGTCAACATGGCTGCACGTGCCATTGGCACATGCCAAAACGTGTCGCAAGCCATATTTCCAAGTCGCTATGACTTTGGCCCACGCCCAACATAGCGCCCTAGGTTTGCAAGACTTGCAACTAGGTCAACATGGCTGCACGTGCCATTGGCACATGCCAAAACGTGTCGCAAGCCATATTTCCAAGTCGCTATGACTTTGCCCCACGCCCAACATAGCGCCCTAGGTTTGCAAGACTTGCAACTAGGTCAACATGGCTGCACGTGCCATTGGCACATGCCAAAACGTGTCGCAAGCCATATTTCCAAGTCGCTATGACTTTGGCCCACGCCCAACATAGCGCCCTAGGTTTGCAAGACTTGCAACTATGTCAACATAGCTGCACGTGCCATTGGCACATGCCAAAACGTGTCGCAAGCCATATTTCCAAGTCGCTATGACTTTCGCCCACGCCAAACATAGCGCCCTAGGCTTGCGAAACATGTAACTAGGTCAACGGCCATGCATGCCATTGGCACATGCCAACATGCTCGCTAGCTAGTTTCCCTAGCGAAATCACGGCCCTAACGGCCATGCATGCCATTGGCACATGCCAACATGCTCGCTAGCCAGTTTCCCTAGCAAAATCACGGCCCTAACGGCCAAGCATGCCATTGGCACATGCCAACATGCTCGCTAGCTAGTTTCCCTATCAAGGTCACGGCCCTAACGGCCACGCATGCCATTGGCACATGCCAACATGCTCGCTAGCTAGTTTCCCTATCAAAGTCACGGCCCTAATGGCCACGCATGCCATTGGCACATGCCAACATGCTCGCTAGCTAGTTTCCCTATCAAGGTCACGGCCCTAATGGCCACGCATGCCATTGGCACATGCCAAACACACATATTTGGTAGCCTAACTTGCAAACCGTGCAACCTACCACCAAGGCATTCCGCACATGCCATTGGCACATGCCAAACACACACGCTGGTATCCTAACTTGCAAACCGTGCAACCTACCACCAAGGCATTCCGCACATGCCATTGGCACATGCCAAACACACACGCTGGTATCCTAACTTGCAAATCGTGCAACCTACCACCTAGGCATTCCGCACATGCCATCGGCACATGCCAAGCACACATGCTAGTAGCCCAACTTGCAAACCGTTCAAACTACCACCAAGGCATTCCGCAGATGCTATTGGCACATGCCACACGCGCCACTTGCACTCAAGATGCAACCAACACTCGAGATATCAACACAAACTTGGGGATGCTTCTTTAGGGTTTTGGTTTGGCGGTCTGACATACGTTGCGTACACTACGCTCACATTAAGAAAGCGTTAAAAGGAATAAAGCGGTCAAATAAAATAGGAAATAATGGTGAAAAATGTTTTCGCCCATTAAACCATGCGGTTACCACCTCCTCCCATTATTTCACCCTTTACTCTCTTCCTTCATGAGGCCAGGGTACGTTTCAATCTCGACTTGTATAAATAGGTCTTACCTATTTCCACTAGACAACAAGTCTCGGTCAGGAGAATAATGTGAGCATAGTGTACGCTGCATGCTGTGATCGCCAAACCAAAACCCTAAAGAAGCATCCCCCAGTTTGTGTCGATGTCTCGAGTGTTGGTCGCATCTTGAGTGCAAGTGGCGCTGCTAGTGGCGTGTGTGGCATGTGCCAATGGCATGTGTGGAATGCCTTGGTGGTAGGTTGCACGGTTTGCAACTTAGGTTACCAGCGTGTGTGTTTGGCATGTGCCAATGGCATGTGCGGAATGCCTTGGTGGTAGGTTTGCACGGTTTGCAAGTTAGGTTACCAACGTGTGTGTTTGGCATGTGCCAATGGCATGTGCGGAATGCCTTGGTGGTAGGTTTGCACGTTTTGCAAGTTAGGTTACCAGCGTGTGTGTTTGGCATGTGCCAATGCCATGTGCGGAATGCCTTGGTGGTAGGTTTGCACGGTTTGCAAGGTATGTTACCAGCGTGTGTGTTTGGCATGTGCCAATGGCTTGTGCGGCCATGTTGACCTAGTTGCAAGTCTTGCAAACCTAGGGCGCTATGTTGGGCGTGGGCCAAAGGCATATCGGCTTGGAGATTTGGCATTATTGCCATGGTGCGCAGTATGCGGCTTGGTTTGGCATTGCTGCTTTGCAGGCGCATGAGATGCGGCTTGGTTTTGGCACTTGCCATGGTGTGCGATATGCGGCTTGGTTTGGCATTGCTGCCATGGTGCGCATATGCGGCTTAGTTTGGCATTGCTGTCGCGGTGCGCAATATGCGGCTTGGTTTGGCATTCTTTGCCGCGATGCATGAGATGCGGCTTGGTTTGGCATTCTTGCCGGTTGGCAGTGAAAGATGCGGCTTGGTTTGGCATTGCTGCCATGGTGCGCAGATGCGGCTTGGTTTGGAATTGCTGCTTGCGCGGTGCGCGGTATGCGGCTTGGTTTGGCATTCTTTGCCATGGTGCATAGGGTGCGGCTTGGTTTGGCATTGTTGCCATGGTGCGCAGAAGATGCGGCTCGGTTTAGCATTGTTGCCATGGTGCTAGGGTGCGGTACTGGGTTTGGCATTGTTGCCATGGTGCGCGATATGCGGCTCGGTTTTGCATTGTTGCCATGGTGCAAAGTGTGCGGCTTGGTTTGGCATTGTTGCCATGGTGCGCGTGATGTACGACTTGTTTTGGAATTAGGGTTACGTGTCGAAAACCCTAACTGGTATTTTGAAAAATACCCCCATTAATTATTTACACCAGAGTTAAATGCTCTTATTTAATGTGATGCGGGTAACACTAGGTCATGGGGTTTTACGACTTTACCCCTTGTTTAAAAACCACCATCAACATTAAGTCCCCTGCTAGCTCGGAACGGGGGCTTTGTTGCGAGGTAAGCATAAGATGGTGACAGACTATCAACAAAGAAACCGTAAAGAGAATTGAGGGGCTTGTCGACCTTTTATAAATAGGATTTGGAATCCTTGCCTCGGGGAGTTTTGCACAAATCGGGAGGCTGGCACAATTGGTGGGGCAGGTGCATCTTGGGCGACGTTGGGAAGTTGGCGTGAGTTGGTAAACTGAATGTGCTAGCTGGTGGGACCGGCGCAAGGTGTGGAAGCTTTGCGTGCTTGCAGGCGTGACTTGGGCGGTCATTGGGAAGTCGGTGCAATTGGTGGGGCCGATGCAGCTTGGGCGACATTGGGAAGTTGGGCGAGTTGGGAACTGAGCGTGCTAGCTGGTGGGACCGGCGCAAGGTAGGTGTTGATGGTGGTTTTTAGACAAGGGGTAAAATCGTAAAACCCCATGACCTAGTGTTACCCGCAACACATTAAATAAGAGCATTTAACTCAGTGTAAATAATTAATAGGGGTATTTTTTCAAAATATGCATTAGGGTTTTCAACACAGTAACCCTAATTCCAAAACTAAGCCACACCTTGCGCACCATGGCAACAATGCCAAACCAAGCCGCATACTGCGCACCATGGCAACAATGCCAAACCAAGCCGCATACTGCGCACCATGGCAACAATGCCAAACCAAGCCGCATACTGCGCACCATGGCAACAATGCCAAACCGAGCCGCATACTGCGCACCATGGCAACAATGCCAAACCAAGCCGCATACTGCGCACCATGGCAACAATGCCAAACCGAGCCGCATACTGCGCACCATGGCAACAATGCCAAACCGAGCCGCATATCGCGCACCATGGCAACAATGCCAAACCGAGTCGATATCTTTGCGCACCATGGCAACAATGCCAAACCAAGCCGCATACTGCGCACCATGGCAACAATGCCAAACCAAGCCGCATACTGCGCACCATGGCAACCATGCCAAAACAAGCCGCACTTTGCGCACCATGGCAACCATGCCAAAACAAGCCGCATACTGCGCACCATGGCAACCATGCCAAACCAAACCGCACTCTGCGCACCATGGCAACCATGCCAAAACAAGCCGCATATCGCGCACCATGGCAACCATGCCAAAACAAGCCGCATATCGCGCACCATGGCAACCATGCCAAACCAAGCCGCACTCTGCGCGCACCATGGCAACCATGCCAAACAAAGCCGCATCTTGCGTACCATGGCAATCATGCCAAAACAAGCCGCACTCGCGCACCATGGCAACCATGCCAAACCAAGCCGCACCCACGCGCACCATGGCAACAACGCCAAATTCCAATCGCTATGCCTTTGGCCCACGCCAAACATAGCGCCCTAGGCTCGCAAGACTTGCAACTAGGTCAACATGGCCGCACGTGCCATTGGCACATGCCAACACGTGCCGCAAGCCATATTTCTAAGCCGCTATGCCTTGGGCCCACGCTAAACATAGCGCCCTAGGATTGCAAAACTTGCTACTAGGTCAACGTGGCCGCACGTGCCATTGGCACATGCCAACACGTGCCGCAAGCCATATTTCTAAGCCGCTATGCCTTGGGCCCACGCCAAACATAGCGCCCTAGGCTTGCAAGACTTGCAACTAGGTCAACATGGCCGCACGTGCCATTGGCACATGCCAACACGCGCCGCAAGCCCATATTTCTAAGCCGCTATGCCTTGGGCCCACGCCAAACATAGCGCCCTAGGTTTGCAAGACTTGCAACTAGGTCAACATGGCCGCATGTGCCATTGGCTCATGCCAACACATGCCGCAAGCCATATTTCCAAGCCGCACCCTGCGCACCATGGCAACAACGCCAAATTCCAAGCCGCTATGCCTTGGGCCCACGCCCAACATAGCGCCCTAGGTTTGCAAGACTTGCAACTAGGTCAACATGGCCGTACGCACCATTGGCACATGCCAACATGCTCGATAGCTAGTTTCCCTATCAAGGTCACGGCCCTAACGACCATGCAGCCATTGGCACATGCCAACATGCTCGCTAGCTAGTTTCCCAAAGCAAAATCACGGCCCTAACGGCCACGCATGCCATTGGTACATGCCAACATGCTCGCTAGTTAGTTTCCCTATCAAGGTCACGGCCCTAACGGCCATGAAGGCCATTGGCACATGCCAACATGCTCGCTAGATAGTTTCCCTAGCAAAATCACGGCCCTAACGGCCACGCATGCCATTGGCACATGCCAACATGCTCGCTAGCTAGTTTCCCTATCAAGGTCACGGCCCTAACGGCCATGCATGCCATTGGCACATGCCAACATGCTCGCTAGCTAGTTTCCCTAGCGAAATCACGGCCCTAACGGCCATGCATGCCATTGGCACATGCCAACATGCTCGCTAGCTAGTTTCCCTAGCAAAATCACGGCCCTAACGTCCACGCATGCCATTGGCACATGCCAACATGCTCGCTAGCTAGTTTCCCTATCAAGGTCACGGCCCTAATGGCCGCACATGCCATTGGCACATGTCAAACACACACGCTGGTAGCCTAACTTGCAAACCGTGCAACCTACCACCAAGGCATTCCGCACATGCCCTCGGCACATGCCAAGCACACACGCGCTGGTAGCCCAACTTGCAAACCGTGCAAACTACCACCAAGGCATTCCGCACATGCCACACGCGCCACTAGCAGCGCCACTTGCACTCAAGATGCAACCAACACTCGAGACATCAACACAACGGGGATGCTTCTTTAGGGTTTTGGTTTGGCGGTCACTGACATGCGAGCGTACACTACGCTCACATTAAGAAAGCGTGAAAAGGAATAAAGCGGTCAAATAAAAGAGGAAATAATGGTGAAAAACGTTTTCGCCCATTAAACCATGCGGTTACCACCTCCTCCCATTATTTCACCCTTTACTCTCTTCCTTCATGAGGCCAGAGTACGTTTCAATCTCGACTTGTATAAATAGGTCTTACCTATTTCACCGAACAACAAGTCTCGGTCGGAGAAATATACTACGATTACACTCTCAGAAAGGCAACTTTGCAAGCTCTCTCAAAAGCTTCCATCTCTTGCAAGCTTCCTAAGCTTTCACTTTCTGATACAAGTCGAGATACTACTCTCCTCAACACCTTTGTTTGCTTCCCTCCCCAAATCAACCATTCTCCTCCACTTTGTGACCGAAGCAAGTCCTGAAACGGCCATTTCTTGGTTTAGGGTAGGACTTGTACGAGATCGATCTCGAACCTATAAAGTGCTCACGTGCAGCACATTTGTTTAGGGTTTGAATCAGTTTCTCACTCACTCACCGAAATTACCGAAATCAGCAGAAACGATTTTCACCCATAAACAATTGGCGACCACAGCGGGAGGATTGATCTATCGGCTATAATGTCAAACTGTCGATCTCGTTTTTCGACCAAGATGTCAAGATGGTAGGGAAGGCAACTCGATCCGACTCAACTACCAGGCGACTCGGTTACCAGTTGCAAAAAACTACACGAGGAAACTCGGTTACCAGTTACAACCCGGTTATCAAGTACACCGAGAAAACTAGGGACTCGCAAGAAGACGCTACCAAAGAATTGGGGACTAGCGGCGATGCTACAAAGCAAAGCCGCCTTTTACTTGGAAAGAGGCGTGTTTGCAAGTGAGTAAATTTAGATTGGGCAAGATATACGATCTGTTTTTTTTTAGGTTCTTAATAAAACCGCCATATTATTGCGTCTTGTGCCTATTGCTAGCACACACTTTCATAAAAGCAATATTTCTTTCCCAAAACATAATCAGAGTTATATTATCAAAACCATTCATCCCAGAAATAATCCAACACCCTAAAAAGCTACCACTATCTATCAAAGGTTAAGTTTTGAACCAGACATCCAATATGTCTTTTAAAAAAAAAAGAACCTAAATGAAAGTTTAATGAGAAACGTTCAAGGAAAATCGTCCAACGTAAGTCTGCTCTTCTTGGAGAAAGTCGCTTTGCGTCTTCAAGAGCCGCTCTTCATAGTCAACATCTTGGAAAGCTTTTCGAGTTCCATCTCCTGTCGGGCGATCTCCTCGCGGAAAGGCTTTCGATTCTTGCATCTTTCAACTTTTGGATCTCAAGCAAGGCCTTCGACAAACCACGAAGTGTTGAACTCCTTTTCCACGCACACGTCGCTATGGTGCTCCCGGTCGGCAATAACGTCTTCGAAGCGGTGTGACCAGTCACCTCACGCATATCCTCGATGGAAGACAAAGCCTCTTCCACACGCTTAACCAGCGCGAATCGACTAGTGACCTTCTTGGTTGTAGCCATATGTCCGTGCTTCTCGCAGATTCTGGTGTACAACGCCTCATGCTTAGCCAGGCACGCTAAAACCGCCAACCAAAGACATGACCTGGATAAGGAACCAAGTACGGGGGATCAAAATGGCGCCCGCAAGTGGCCTCACGACTCGCAAAGGGTTTTCTTCCATGTCTCGGCAACAACCATCGAGAATCATCCACCGTCCGAACCACGTTTGTGCCGGCAATTGGCTAACTCCCGTCTCCAAGTCACCGGCGGTGGTCACCAAAGGCAAGTTTTCGTGTGACTCCATCCAGAATCATCCTCCGAACCGGATTCCTCCTGCAAACTTGAGTTAGACATTTTTCAAAAGAAGAAAGCAAGAAGAAGAAAAAAGAAACGCGAAACTCACCGAACCGCTTCCCAGAAGAAGAACCGGTGCTACCGGAGAAATCACTCTCGCTTGTTGAACTTTCTTCTTTCTCGACTCGTCACCGCTATGAGTAGGCTCAGTGCCGCCGGAATTCCTTGAAGAAACTGCCGTCTCCTGGCAACGTGCAAGGGCGGCCCGAAAGCGTTAACACTACCGAAGCCTTGAAGGAAACAAGACACATATTCTCGGCGAAATTTACGTGTGTTTTGAGACAAACCCATGAAAAGGCGACACATACCTGGTTAGTGGAAGAACTAGAAAGACACAAGAGCCGTGGGAGGATCTTGTGAAACCGTCCGGAACCCGCCAGAACGATTCTTCGTTCTCCGTTCCTTGGCCTCGGGGCTTTCAGAATTGCTAGGCAACTTTCACTTGGGATCTCTCAACATTGGATACTCCTTCAGAACTGCTGGAGAAGGTTTGCAACGAACGTTTTCAATGCGTTATTCACAAAATCTCGGATCATAGTAAACTCGTCGCACCAAAACTCATTATAGCCGAAGGTCGTCGGAAGTTATCTTCCCATTTGAAAAAGGAAAGACGGATACCGGCTTAAGGACACCGGCGTCAAGGAGACATGCAACGAATCCTTAGGGATCACCGGCCAGAAACGAGAGGCACCCCTTGATCGAAACCCATGTGACGAGCAGCACGGTCAATATTGTAAGCAACTATCTGGAAAGACCCCGCGAAGAAAGACGGCATATAACCTAGGGCAAGCGACTTTGAATGAACAGAGTTTTCGCCAACGCTCAAATCGTCATCGAGAAGACAAAGACATGAGCGGAGCGAGAAGAAAAGTGCCAATTTGAGTCACTGAATTATGGACTGGCCCCCATGGACAAAAATTGACTTCATGCAACTTATCAATAAAACTAACCAAGCTCACGCCAACTCTTGGGCCTTTGTTCACCCATCGAAGAATTTGGGAGCCTCCCAACTCACGGGAAGCGAAGGCAACGGTTTCGGAGCATACTTCTCAAAGTGCTCCCATAGCGGACTTGCAAAAGCGCGTGCACATATGAATCCACTTTCATGAAACCATTGAAACTCGCATGTTCGCAACCCTGTGATCCGGATGCACGTCGGGGGGAACCAAGGAACTGACTTGCCAATGGGAAGAACTTCACCCTTTGCCAATTTCTGACAATCGCCAACAACTCGGTCTTATTCCCTTCTTGCGTAACCGTCATCAAAAACGTCTCTAGACAACGAGAGAGCCAAAAATCCGCGACATGAAGATCACCGCTTTACTTGTTCGGGCTCCAACTCGTCCAGGAAACCATTGAGATATCCACCAACCGTAAGGGCACCTTTCATCCTCTTTCCGGCAGAGTCCTTCGACTTCGCAATGGAGTCTTTCAGAGCAAAATCCCCCAACTTAGCGGCCGGGTCATCCCGCATCTTCGCCTCACTTTCGAGATAATTGGATTCCGAGATTCCCGATTAGGAAGATTCGGAAGAGAGCCACACTTTCCAAGGAGAAAGTTATCTCGCCCCATCTACATATGATTGTATGGGTGTCCGAACACCATCACGGAGATGAAATCAACTAAGCTTCGGGATGTCCTTCCTAATCAAGATTTCATTGAAGTCTTGATGGCATCAATGACTGCGCTTGAGTCAAGATGGTATTTATACGCTCCTCGCTCACCATGAACTCAACCCATCCGTCAAAAGAACGCAATGGACTTTGACACATCCTAAAGTCAATGTTGGAAGAGGAATATACCCCTTTATGAAGACAAAACCGAATGGTGCTCTCCGGGCGAACCAGAACGTGTCTTCTTGTCATCCTCACCACCGGTTAGCAAAATTGGCACGAAACCTGGGTGATTCTTCCGAAGCCGGGGCGAGGGCTCTAGTGAAGAATTCATCATCGTGTTCGGTTTGGAATTATGAGCATCCTTCGACGAAGTGAAATGTAGTTCGAGTAACATCTTATCAAATTCCTTCGTAACGATTTGGTAATAAGATATCCGCACAAAACAATGGAGAAAGACGCAGTTATCTCACGACACATAATCGTACCCAACAAATTCGGTTCAAGACTATATACACAGTATTTTATTCGGGTTCAAGACTATATACACGGTATTTTATTCGGGTTCAAGACTATATCTGTGATATTTTTCGAGTTCAAAACTATATACGCGGCATTCTATACTGGGTACAAGTGTGTCTACAAGTATCCTTCTTTGGGTTCAAAAATATATATGGAGCATTTTTCTATTGGTCCAAAACTACGCGTGTGATACTTCTTTCAAAAAAAAAAAAAGCAAAATCATATATACAATATTTCTGCTGGGTTCGAAGTCATATGAAGCATATACAGTATTCTTCTTCTGGATTCATACTGGGGGTTCTCTACGGGTTCGAAATACACACGCAAGTATTTTCCTCGAGGGCATGCCAAGGAATCATATGCAAAGATTGTGGAAGCGCCTACTTTTAAGGTTTATACCTATAAAAAAAAATAGAGAAAGAAGAGTACTCGAAGACATACCTGGAGGCCGGTCTCTCTTTGCCGCTAGTATGAAAAGAAGAAAGAATAAAGCGCAGAATGGGGAAAAGGGGCTTTATATATATATATATATATATGTATAGGCGTGAAAGACTTTGAAATAGGGAAGGATTTCCTTTTTACCAAAATCACGCCTGCAAGCATGGTTTCCAAGATTGGACCGGCCCACCAATTGCGACTTCCCAATGCCGCCCAATTCACGCTCGCAAGCATGGTTTCCAAGATTGGACCGGGCCCACCAATTGCGACTTCTCAATGCCGCCCAAGTCATGCCTCGCAAGCATGGTTTCCAAGTTGGACCAAGCCCCACCAATTGCGACTTCCCAATGCCGCCCAAGTCACGCCTTTGCAAGCATGGTTTTCAAGATTGGACCAGCCCCACCAATCGCGACTTCTCAATGCCGCCCAAGTCACGCTTTGCAAGCATGGTTTCCAAGTTGGACCGGCCCACCAATTGCGTAGGCCCCACCAGCTAGCCCACTCGGTTCCCAACTCATGCCAACTTCCAGTAGCCTAAGCTGCATCGGGCCCATCAATTGTGCCAGCCTCGACTTGTGCAAAGCGACCGAGAGGCAAGGATTCCAAATCCTATTTATAAAAGGTCGACGAGCCTCCTTTTCAATTTTCTTTACGGTTTCTTTGTTAATAGTTTGTCACCATCTTATGCTTACCTCGCAACAAAGACCTGTTAGGAGCTAAAGGAGGGGACTTAATGTTGATGGTGGTTTTTAGACAAGGGGTAAAATCGTAAAACCCCATGACCTAGTGTTACCCGCAACACATTAAATAAGAGCATTTAACTCGGTGTAAATAATTAATAAGGGTATTTTTTTCAAAATACCCAGTTAGGGTTTTCAACACGGAACCTAATTCCAAAACTAAGCCGCACTGCGCACCATGGCAACAATGCCAAACCAAGCCGCATCTTTGCGCACCATGGAAACAATGCCAAACCAAGCCGCATATCACAGCACCATGGCAACAATGCCAAACCAAGCCGCATCTTTGCGCACCATGGCAACAATGCCAAACCGAAGTCGCATCTGCGCACCATGGAAACAATGCCAAACCAAGCCGCATATTGCGCACCATGGCAACAATGCCAAACCAAGCCGCATATCTGCGCACCATGGCAACAATGCCAAACCAAGCCGCATCTTGCGCACCATGGAAACAATGCCAAACCAAGCCGCATCTTTGCGCACCATGGCAACAATGCCAAACCAAGCCGCATATCTGCGCACCATGGCAACAATGCCAAACCGAGTGCGCATCGCGCACCATGGCAACAATGCCAAACCAAGCCGCATATTGCGCACCATGGCAACAATGCCAAACCAAGCCGCATCTCGCGCACCATGGCAACAATGCCAAACCAAGCCGCATATCATGTACCATGGCAACAATGCCAAACCGAAGTGATATCTTGCGCACCATGGCAACAATGCCAAACCGAGCCGCATATTTGCGCACCATGGCAACAATGCTAAACCCAGCGCATATCTGCGCACCATGGCAACAATGCCAAAACAAGCCGCATTCTGCGCACCATGGCAACCATGCCAAAACAAGCCGCATTCAAGCGCACCATGGCAACCATGCCAAACCAAGCCGCACTCGCGCACCATGGCAACCATGCCAAAACAAGCCGCATCATCGCAGACCATGGCAACCATGCCAAACCAAACCGCACTCTGCGCACCATGGCAACCATGTTAAAACAAGCCGCATATCTGCGCACCATGGCAACCATGCCAAAACAAGCCGCATATCATTGCACCATGGCAACCATGCCAAACCAAGCCGCACTCTGCGCACCATGGCAACCATGCCAAAACAAGCCGCATCTGCCGCGCACCATGGCAATCATACCAAACCAAGCCGCACTCTGCGCACCATGGCAACCATGCCAAACCAAGCCGCACCCTGCGCACCATGGCAACAACGCCAAATTCCAAGCCGCTAAGCCTTTGGCCCACGCCAAACATAGCGCCCTAGGCTTGCAAGACTTGCAACTAGGTCAACATGGCCGCACGTGCCATTGGCACATGCCAACACGTGCCGCAAGCCATATTTCTAAGCCGCTATGCCTTGGGCCCACGCCAAACATAGCGCCCTAGGCTTGCAAGACTTGCAACTAGGTCAACGTGGCCGCACGTGCCATTGGCACATGCCAACACGTGCCGCAAGCCATATTTCTAAGCCGCTATGCCTTGGGCCCACGCCAAACTTAGCGCCCTAGGCTTGCAAGACTTGCAACTAGGTCAACATGACCGCACGTGCCATTGGCACATGCCAACACGCGCCGCAAGCCATATTTCTAAGCCGCTATGCCTTGGGCCCACGCCAAACATAGCGCCCTAGGTTGCAAGACTTGCAACTAGGTCAACATGGCCGCATGTGCCATTTTCACATGCCAACACATGCCGCAAGCCATATTTCCAAGCCGCACCCTGCGCACCATGGCAACAACGCCAAATTCCAAGCCGCTATGCCTTGGGCCCACGCCCAACATAGCACCCCTAGGTTGCAAGACTTGCAACTAGGTCAACATGGCCGTGACGCGCCATTGGCACATGCCAACATGCTCGCTAGCTAGTTTCCCTAACAAGGTCACGGCCCTAACGGCCATGCAGGCCATTGGCACATGCCAACATGCTCGCTAGCTAGTTTCCTCAGCAAAATCACGGCCCTAACGGCCACGCATGCCATTGGCACATGCCAACACGCTCGCTAGCTAGTTTCCCTATCAAGGTCACGGCCCTAACAGCTATGTAGGCCATTGGCACATGCCAACATGCTCGCTAGCTAGTTTCCCTAGCAAAATCACGGCCCTAACGGCCACGCATGCCATTGGCACATGCCAACATGCTCGCTAGCTAGTTTCCCTATCAAGGTCCCGGCCCTAACGCCCATGCATGCCATTGGCACATGCCAACATGCTCGCTAGCTAGTTTCCCTATCAAGGTCACGGCCCTAACGGCCATGCATGCCATTGGCACATGCCAACATGCTCGCTAGCTAGTTTCCCTAGCAAAATCACGGCCCTAACGGCCACGCATGCCATTGGCACATGCCAACCCGCTCGCTACCTAGTTTCCCTATCACTGTCAATGCCCTAACGGCCATGCAGGCCATTGGCACATGCCAACATGCTCGCTAGCTAGTTTCCCTAGCAAAATCACGGCCCTAACGGCCACGCATGCCATTGGCACATGCCAACATGCTCGCTAGCTAGTTTCCCTATCAAGGTCACGGCCCTAACGGCCATGCATGCCATTGGCACATGCCAACATGCTCGCTAGCTAGTTTCCCTATCAAGGTCACGGCCCTAACGGCCATGCATGCCATTGGCACAAGCCAACATGCTCGCTAGCTAGTTTCCCTAGCAAAATCACGGCCCTAACGGCCACGCATGCCATTGGCACATGCCAACATGCTCGCTAGATAGTTTCCCTATCAAGGTCACGGCCCTAATGGCCGCACATGCCATTGGCACATGCCAAACACACATTTGGTAGCCTAACTTTCAAACCGTGCAACCTACCACCAAGGCATTCCGCACATGCCATCGGCACATGCCAAGCACACACGCTGGTAGCCTAACTTGCAAACCGTGCAAACTACCACCAAGGCATTCCGCACATGCCATTGGCACATGCCACACGCGCCACTAGCACCGCCACTTGTACTCAAGATGCAACCAACACTCGAGACATCAACACAAAGCGGGGATGCTTCTTTAGGGTTTTGGTTTGGCGGTCAAAGACATGCGGCGTACACTACGCTCAAATTAAGAAAGCGTGAAAAGGAATAAAGCGGTCAAATAAAAGAGGAAATAATGGTGAAAAACGTTTTCGCCCATTAAACCATGCGGTTACCACCTCCTCCCATTATTTCACCCTTTACTCTCTTCCTTCATGGGGCCAGGGTACGTTTCAATCTCGACTTGTATAAATAGGTCTTACCTATTTCTACCAGACAACAAGTCTCGGTCAGGAGAAATATACTACACTTACACTCTCAGAAAGGCAACTTTGCAAGCTCTCTCAAAAGCTTCCATCTCTTGCAAGCTTCCTTAGCTTTCACTTTCGATACAAGTCGAGATACTACTCTCCTCAACACCTTTCTTTGCTTCCCTCCCCAAATCAACCCTTCTCCTCCACTTTGTAACCAAAGCAAGTCCTGAACGGCCATTTCTTGGTTTAGACAGGACTTGTACGGATCGATCTCTCGAACCTATAAAGTGCTCACGTGCAGCATATTTGTTTAGGGTTTGAATCGGTTTCTCACTCACTCCACTTTGAAATTACCGAAATCGGCGAAACGATTTTCACCCATAAATGATGAGGGAAGTCGAGCGTGCTTCTTGGCGGGACCCGGTAGCGACTTGGCGGCATTGGGCGTTCTTATGAGCCCGCACAATTTTTAGTAAAGGGAAATCCTTCCTATTTGAATCTTCACGCCCGTATATATATAAAATCCCTTTCTCTCATCTTGCACCTTATTCTTTTCATCCTTTCCTACTAGTGGCGAGTCACAAAGAAAAACCACTTCCGGTATGTCTTCCAGTACTTCTTTTGTTTCCCTTTTTATGTAGGTATAAACCCTAAGAGTGGGCATTTATATATTGCGCATATAATTTCTTGGCGTGTCTCTTATAGAAAATATTGTATGTATGCGCCCAAGGGAAATATTGCATATATTATTGAACCCGTAGGAAAGTGCTCCATATATAATTTTGAACCCGAAGAAGGATATTGCAGACGATTTGAGCCCGAATAAAATCGTGTATTATTCTCAACCTCGAAGAAAATATCTGCGTGTGCGGTTTCGAACCCGTAAAGAATACCGTATATGAATCCCGAAGAATAATACTTTTGTATATGTGCTTCATATGACTTCGAACCCGTAGGAAATATCGCATATATGAATTTTCGGTCTGAAAGAAATATCTGGCGTGCAATTTTGAACCGTAGACAATGCTCCATATATAATTTTGAACCCGAAGAATGATCTGCAGACGCACTTGAGCCCGTATAAAATACTGCGTATATAATTTGAAACCTGAAGAAAATACTTCGGGTGTATTTTTGAACCCGTAGAGAATAATGCGTGTGCAGTTTTGAGCCAGTAAAGAATACGCCCTTTCTCTCTTTTTTTTTGTTTGTATTTTTTTTTTCCTTTGTTGGGCGCGGTTATGTGTCGGGGAGATAATTTTGTCTTTCTCAGGTGCGGATATCTTGTTACTAAGTTGTTATGAAGAAATCCAGAGGTAAGATGTTACTCGAACAAATTTCGCCTCATCGAAAGATGTCCATAGTTCCAAACCGAACACGGATGATGAATTCTTCGTCAAAAACTTGCCTCTGCTGGAAGAATCACCAGTTTCGTGCCAATTTTGTTAACAGGTGGTGAAGATGAAAAGAAGACACGTTCGGTTTGCCCCGAGAGAACACCATACTGGTTCCGTCTTCATAAAGGTATATTCTCTTCAATATTGATTTCAGGATGTGCCAAAGCCCATTGCGTTCTTTTGATAGATGGGTTGAGTTCATGGTCTTTGTTTGAAGGGAGAGGATAGTCTTTGGAAGGGCGCAAGATGTTAGCGTCGTAAGGATGCAAATTGTTAGCACAGAGTGTGATACCGTGGCTAGCATGCGCGTGCGGCATGTGTGCCCGGCATGTGCGTCTCAGTAAGCATGTCCTGTAAGCACGTCTAGTAAGCGTTGCGTCGGCAAGCGCGTCCGGCAAGCGCTTCTTTTCTTTCCTCTTCCGTTTCTTCTTTTGAAAAATGTCTAACTCAAGTTCGCAGGAGGAATCCGGGTTCGCAGAGGATGATTCCGGGGCAGAGCCACACGAAAACTTGCCTTTGGTGACCACCGCTGGTGACTTGGAGATGGGCGTTAGCCAATTGCCGGGCACAGATGTGGCTCAAACGGCGGATGATTCTGTAATGGTTGCTGCCGTAGAATGGAAAAAGACCCTCCGTACTTGGTTCCTTATCCAGTCATGTCTTTGGTTGGCGGCTTGGCGTTTGGCTAAGCACGAGGCGTTGTACGTAACAGGAGAAGTACGGACATATGGCCACAACCAAGAAAGTCACTAGTCGATTTTCACTGGTTAAGCGTGTGGAAGAGGCTTTATCTTCCATCGAGGATATGCGTGAGGTGACCGGTCACACCAAGCTCGAAGACGTTATTGCCGATTGGGGAGCACCATCGTGACGTGCTGCGTAGAAAAGGAGTTCAACACTTCGTGGTTTGTCGAAGGCCTTCCGAGATCCAAAAGTTGAAAGATGCAAAGACCGAAAGCCTTTCCCCGAGGAGATTGCACGACAGAGGTGGAACTCGAAAAGATTTCCAAGATGTTGACTATAAAGAGAGCGGCTCTTGAAGATGCAAAGTTGACTTTCCAAGAAGAATGGACTTCGTTGGATGATTTTCCTTGAACGTTTCCGTTGATCTTTCATTTAGGTTCTTTTTTTTTTTTTTTTTTGAAAGACATATTGGATGTCCTGGTTCAAAGCTTGACCTTTGATAGGCAAATTGGTAGCTTTTTGGGTGTTGGATTATTTACTGGATGAATGGTTTTGATAATATGACTCGATTATGTTTTTGGAAAGGAATATTGCTTCTATGTAGAGTGTGTGCTAGCAATTGGCACAAGACTCAGCAAAGATGACGGTTTTAATAGGAACCTAAAAATAGATCGTATATCTTGTGCGCCTAAATTTACTCACTTCATAGGTTTTGTGAACACGCCCCTCTCCGTGTAAAAGGCGGCTTTGTTGGTAGCATCGCCAGTTAGTCCCCAGTTGCTGGTAGCATCTTCAGCGAGTCTCTAGTATTATGGTGTAGTTTTAACAACTGATAACCGGTTGTCCTGGCAAGTTGAGTCTGACCGAGTCGCAAGTCCCCAATCGGTAGCATCTTCAACGAGTCCCAGGTTTTTGGTGTAGTTTTTACAACCGGTAAGCTGGGCGTCTAGCAGTTGAGTCGGATTGAGTCGCCTTCCCCTAACATCTTGACATCTGGGTCGAAGAACGAGATCGGCAGTCGATATTGTAGCGATAGATCAATCCTCCCATTTGTGGTCGTAATTGTTTATGGGTAAAAATCGTTTCGCCGATTTCGGTAAATGCGTAGGTGAGTGAGAAACTGATTCAAACCCTAAACAAATGTCTTTGCACGTGAGCACTTTATAGATTCGAGAGATCAATCCGTACAAGTCGGCCTAAACCAAGAAATGGCCGTTCGGACTTGCTTCGGTCACAAAGTGGAGGAGAAGGGTTGATTTGGGGAGGGGCGAGAGAAAGGTGTTGAGGCCGAGAATAGTGGGGGAGAGTAGTATCTCGACTTGTATCGTAAAGTGAAATCTTAGGAAGCTTGCAAGAGATGAAAGCTTTTTTTGGAGAGCTTGCAAAGTTGCCTTTCTAAGAGTGTAGTATTTTTCTCGACCCGAGACTTGTTGTCTCGGTGGAAATAGGTAAGACCTATTTATACAATTCGAGATTTAAACGAACCCGGCCTCATGAAGGAAGAGAGTAAAGGGTGAAATAATGGGAGGAGGTGGTAACCGCATGGTTTAATTCATGAAAACGTTTTCACCATTATTTCCTCTTTTATTTGACCGCTTTATTCCTTTTCACGCTTTCTTAATGTGAGCATAGTGTACGCCGTATGTCTGTGACCGCCAAACCAAAATCCTAAAGAAGCATCCCCGGTTTGTGTCGATGTCTCAGTTTTGGTCGCATCTTGAGTGCAAGTGGCGCCGCTAGTGGCGTGTGTGGCATGTGCCAATGGCATGTACGGGAATGCCTTGGTGGTAGGTTGCACGGTTTGCAAGTTAGGTTACCAGCGTGTGTGTTTGGCATGTGCCAATGGCATGTGCGGAATGCCTTGGTGGTAGGTTTGCACGGTTTGCAAGTTAGGTTACCGGCGTGTGTGTTTGGCATGTGCCAATGGCATGTGGCATGTGCGAATGCCTGTAGTGGTAGGTTTGCACGGTTTGCAAGTTAGGTTACCAGCGTGTGTGTTTGGCATGTGCCAATGGCTTGTGCGGCCATGTTGACCTAGTTGCAAGTCTTGCAAGCCTAGGGTGCTATGTTTGGCGTGGGCCAAAGGCATAGCGGCTTGGAAGTATGGCTTGCGGCACGTGCGGCCATGTTGACCTAGTTGCAAGTCTTGCAAACCTAGGGCACTATGTTAGCGTGAGCCAAAGGCATAGCGGCCAGAAATATGGCTTGCGGACGTGTTGGCATGTGCCAATGGCACGTGCGGCCATGTTGACCTAGTTGCAAGTCTTGCAAACCTCGGGCGCTATGTTGGGCGTGGGCCAAAGGCATAGCGGCTTAGAAATATGGATTGCGGCACGTGTTGGCATGTGCCACTGGCACGTGCGGCCATGGTAACCTAGTTTCAAGTCTTGCAAGCCTAGGGCGCTATGTTTGGCGTGGGCCAAAGGCATAGCGGCTTGGAAGTATGGCTGCGGCACGTGTTGGCATGTGCCAATGGCACGTGCGGCCATGTTGACCTAGTTGCAAGTCTTGCAAACCTAGGGCGCTATGTTGGGCGTGAGCCAAAGGCATAGCGCTTAGAAATATGGCTTGCGGCACGTGTTGGCATGTGCTAATGGCACGTGCGGCCATGTTGACCTAGTTGCAAGTCTTGCAAACCTAGGGCGCTATGTTGGGCGTGGGCCAAAGTCATAGCGGCTGAGATTTGGCATTGTTGCCATGGTGCGCAAAGATGCGGCTTGGTTTGGCATTGTCTTGCAAGTGCGTGATATGCAGCCTTTGGTTTGGCATTGCTTCCATGGTGTGATGTGCTGCGCTTGGTTTGGCATTGTCTTTGCCATGGTGCTGTGAAGATGCGCTTGATTTGGCATTGTTGCCTCGGTGCGCGAGATGCGCTTGGTTTGGCATTCTTTGCCGCGGTGATGCATGATATGCGGCTTGGTTTGGCATTGCTGCCATGGTGCGCAATATGCGGCTTGGTTTGGCATTCTTTGCCATGGTGCGTGATAAGCGGCTTGGTTTGGCATTCTTTGCCATGGTGCGCGCAGATGCGGCAGTTTTGGCATTCTTTGCCATGTCTGTGATATGCGGCTTTAGTTTTGGAATTCTTTGCCATGGTGCGCGGGGTGCGGCTTGGTTTGGAATTGTTGCCATGGTGCGCAGATATGCGGCTCGGTTTGGCATTATTTGCCATGGTGCGCTGAGGTGCGGCTTGGTTTGGCATTGTTGCCATGGTGCTGATATGCGGCTTTCAGTTTTAACATTATTGCCATGGTGCGTGATGTGCGGCTTGGTTTGGCATTGTTGCCATGGTGCGCAGTGTGCGACTTGGTTTTGGAATTAGGGTTACATGTCGAAAACCCTAATCTGGTATTTTGAAAAAATTCCCCCATTAATTATTTACACCTGAGTTAAATGCTCTTAGTTAATGTGATGCGGGTAACACTAGGTCATGGGGTTTTACGACTTTACCCCTTGTTTAAAAACCACCATCAACAGAAGGCTAGTCTTAGAGGTTTTGATGCGCAGTTGTTTATGGGTGAAAATCGTTTCTGCTGATTTCGGTAATTTCGGTGAGTGAGTGAGAAACTGATTCAAACCCTAAACAAATGTGCTGCACGTGAGCACTTTATAGATTCGAGAGATCAATTTGTACAAGTCCGGCCTAAACCAAGAAATGGCCGTTCCAGACTTGCTTCGTTCCCCTATTTTGTGTTGATGTCTCGAGTGTTGGTTGCATCTTGAGTGCAAGTGGCGCTGCTAGTGGCGCGTGTGGCATGTGCCAATGGCATGTGCGGAATGCCTTTAGTGTATTTTGCAGTTTTAAGATTGGGCTACCAGCGTGTGTGCTTGGCATGTGCCGATGGCATGTGCGGAATGCCTTGGTGGAAGGTTGCACGGTTTGCAAGTTAGGCTACCAGCGTGTGTGTTTGGCATGTGCGGCCATTAGGGCCGTGACCTTGATCGGGAAACTAGCTAGCGAGCATGTTGGCATGTGCCAATGGCATGCGTGGCAGTTAGGGCCGTGATTTTGCTAGGGAAACTAGCTAGCGAGCATGTTGGCATGTGCCAATGGCATGCATGGCCGTTAGGGCCGTGATTTCGCTAGGAAACTAGCTTCTGCGAGCATGTTGGCATGTGCCAATGGCATGCATGGCCGTTGAGTACGTGACCTTGATAGGAAACTAGCTAGCGAGCATGTTGGCATGTGCCAATGGCGCGTATGGCCATGTTGACCTAGTTCCAAGTCTTGCAAACCTAGGGCGCTATGTTGGGCGTGGGCCCAAGGCATAGCGGCTTGAATTTGGCGTTGTTGCCATGGTGCGCAGTGCGGCTTTGAAATATGGCTTGCGGCATGTGTTGGCATGTGCCAATGGCACATGCGGACATGTTGACCTAGTTACAAGTCTTGCAAACCTAGGGCGCTATGTTTGGCGTGGGCCCAAGGCATAGCGGCTTAGAAATATGGCTTGCGCGCGTGTTGGCATGTGCCAATGGCACGTCGGCCATGTTGACCTAGTTGCAAGTCTTGCAGCCCTAGGGCGCTATGTTTGGCGTGGGCCCAAGGCATAGCGGCTTAGAAATATGGCTTGTGGCACGTGTTGGCATGTGCCAATGGCACGTGCGGCCATGTTGACCTAGTTGCAAGTCTTGCAATCCTAGGGCGCTATGTTTGGCGTGGGCCCAAGGCATAGCGGCTTAGAAATATGGCTTGCGGCACGTGTTGGCATCCGCCAATGGCACGTGCGGCCATGTTGACCTAGTTGCAAGTCTTGCTAGCCTAGGGCGCTATGTTCCAGCGTGGGCCAAAGGCATACGGCTTAAATATGGCTTGCGACGCGTGTTGGCATGTGCCAATGGCAAATGCGGCCATGTTGACCTAGTTGCAAGTCTTGCAGCCTAGGGCGCTATGTTTGGCGTGGGCCCAAGGCATAGCGGGCTTAGAAATATGGCTTGCGGCACGTGTTGGCATGTGCCGATGGCATCGCTGCTGCCATGTTGACCTAGTTGCAAGTCTTGCAAGCCTAGGGCGCTATGTTTGGCGTGGGCCAAAGGCATAGCGGCTTGAATTTTGGCGTTGTTGCCATGGTGCGCAGGGTGCGGCTTGGTTTGGCATGGTTTCCATGGTGCGCAGAGTGCGGCTTGGTTTGGCATGATTTCCATGGTGCGTAGTATGCGGCTTGTTTTGGCATGGTTGCCATGGTGCGCAGTGCGGCTTGGTTTGGCATGGTTGCCATGGTCGTGATGTGCGGCTTGTTTTTGGCATGGTTGCCATGGTGCGCAGATATGCGGCTTGTTTTGGCATGGTTGCCATGGTGCATAGAGTGCGGCTTGGTTTGGCATGGTTGCCATGGTCGCAAAGATGCGGCTTGTTTGGCATGGTTGCCATGGTGCGCGAGAGTGCGGCTTGGTTTGGCATGGTTGCCATGGTGCGTGATGTCTGGCTTGGTTTGGCATTGTTGCCATGGTGCGCAGATGATGCGGCTTGGTTTGGCATTGTTGCCATGGTGCGCGAGTGCGGCTTAGTTTTGGAATTAGGGTTACGTATTTAAAAACCCTAACGGTATTTTGAAAAAAATAGCCCTATTAATTATTTACAC
Organism: Papaver armeniacum; assembly: GCA_023531295.1. Taxonomy (NCBI): domain Eukaryota; kingdom Viridiplantae; phylum Streptophyta; class Magnoliopsida; order Ranunculales; family Papaveraceae; genus Papaver; species Papaver armeniacum. Next base: position 510,695 of record JAJJWW010001302.1, read on the forward strand.
TGAGTTAAATGCTCTTATTTAATGTGTTGCGGGTAACACTAGGTCATGGGGTTTTCTGATTTACCCTTGTCTAAAAACCACCATCAACATTACGTCCCTGCTTAGCTCGGAGCAGGCTTTGTTGCGAGGTAAGCATAAGATGGTGACAAACTATTAACAAAGAACCGTGAAAGAAAATTGAAAGGAGGCTCGTCGACCTTTTATAAATAGGATTTGGAATCCTTGCCTGCGAGTCGTTTTGCACAAGTCGGAGAGGTGGCACAATTAGTGGGCCCCGATGCAAGCACTTAGGCGACGCTTAGGAAGTTGGCGTCGCTGGGGGAAACCGAGTGGGCTAGATTTGGTGGGACCGGCCGCGAAGTGTAGGCCCGTTCGTGCTTGCTGGGGGCGTGACTTAGGAGGCATTGGGGAGTTTGGCGCAATTGGTGGGCCGGTCCAATCTTGGAAACCATGCTTGAGGGCGTGACTTGGGCGGATTGGGAAGTCGCAATTGGTGGGGCGGTCCAATCTTGGAAACCATGCTTGCGGGCGTGACTTAGGCGATGGCGTGTCTTTGGCTAAGAGAGTGTGCTAAGCCGGTGAGACCGATGTAAACAAGGAGGGGAGTTTCTTCCGATAGCAAAGTTTCCTTATCTTGCTTTCCTTCACGTAAGCTCAATTAGGCATTATTCATGCTAAAATCTGGAAGGCGTTATGTCTCTCATTACTTCCTTTCCCTTTTTAAGGCTCCGCATTCATATCCAAAAAATAATAGCATCGTCTCCTCGTTTGAGAAAAGGGTTCTTCTTGTTGATTCCCTTTTCCTTTGCTTTGCCTCTGCCGGTGCGTTTTCTTCTTCTTCCCCTTTTTTTTGCCATCCACTTTTTGTATGCGTGTAGACGGGATGGAATTTGATCATCTTTCCATTTATTGCGGTGTATGATGGGATCTTCCAGAGACAGTGCGTGCCTTTAACCTTTTGGGAAAGGACTTGAGAATCGAGCGGAGATCGATCTTCTTCTCTTTGAGGAGGTATCGGTCGGGGGTTGAATCTTTGTTCCATGAAGCTAATGAAATTATTGAGACCTCCTCCCATCTATCCCCACGAAGAACGGAGTGCATGTTCGGACCCCCGGGGTTCGGTGGGCCATGAGGAGAAGAACGCCATGGTTCTCGATTTTGATGTGGATGAATCAACAAACTTTCTTGAAGCGTCAATGAGAAAACTTTCGAAAGAGCGTATGATAAGAGAGAGACAACCTTTGAAGTTGATGCCAAAGGTGTTATTGACGATAAGGAGGCGTCATGGTGGCGTATCTTTGGAATAGTTGTCGGGAGGACACTGCTCGCATGTGGTGGCCTTCGGATGGGATGTTAAGGTTGCCGCTGCTAAAGCCGCTGAGTGGAACCTTTGTTGCCCGAGAAGGATTCTTGGGAAATGCTTGAAGATAGCTTTGCCCGAAGAGACTTGCGCTCAGTCCTTCGAGGGCTAGTTCCTCCTTTTGTTTTTTCATTGCATTTGTTTAGTTCCCCGATGTTTTTCCCTTCTCTTTTTTTGTAAACACATCTTTCCCTTCTTCTTCATCAAAACCTTTTGCTTCATATATATATATTTTGAAAGGGGTTGTGGTATGATGGCTCTGCCAATGGTTTTTACGGGTTCTTCGATATATTTCTCGATATCCGGAAAGGATTATTTCGTGAAGAGATATATTTATTTTATTTTTATTTTTTTGACAAAGGGTAGATCTCCGGAAAAAATACAAACGGTGTATTCATCCCGGGAAGTACGGCTATTAAGAGGAATGATTCAAAGGAAGTGCTTTGAAAGGGAGTGATTGGGAAATACAACATTTTAGGATTGGATTCCTTGAGCCATCGCGAGTGAACTATCACGCCTTCAGGTGTGTCGGTATTGATGAGCTTGCAATATCCTCCCAAAAGGGTATCCGCAACCAGGAATAGCTCGCCTTCACCTTCCTCGGGCAAATCCATTTTTACTGTCATCCTCCCAACTTGAAACGAGCTTTCCTTAGTCAATATATCTCCGATTAAAACGGGTTCGGACGCCGTGTAACCATTTGAGCCTTGGCTCCGTTGGTTTCGCGAAGCTTCCAAGCTTCTTGCAAAGTGTTCGAATGGTCCAGCTCCCCATTCACATTTTTTGTGACGTTGTCAATGCGGTTGTTGCGCATGGAGTCCCCATGTGGAGAATCGGGGAAAGAAAAGGTCGGTTGCGAAAAAGGTTGCTCGGTCGAGACTTACTTGCATTTGAAAATCATGGGCTAGCGCCAACGGGTCCTCTTCGGACGCTTGGGTTCCTTCAATAGCTCGTTGATGTGATAACCAGTGGGACGATTTCTTGGAATCCCTTGGGCGTGGGATGTCGGCGAGGGTGTACGCTTGATTTTGCCTTGTTGTCGAGTGCCCATAAGCGTCCCAAAATCATGTCATGATCTATTTTTTTGACGATGTGGAATTTACTGTGAGTTATAGCGTCTCCTATCTCGATCTCTAGGTTGATGTAGCCATGCGCGTTCAAAGCCTCTGCTCTCAAGCTCTTAATCACGACGGGAAATAGGTAGCGTCTTGCTTTGTAAAATTTGCCTTTAGTGTCTTGAAAGTGATGATGTTGTGGTCGGAGGTCGTGGTCGTTTAGGCGTGTCATCAAGTTCAGTACCTCTTAAACGGGACGTGGTCAGTCCCCGGTTCTCCACTTCGCTTGTTTGGGAAGCTTGGGCCTTGGCGTGGATTAGAGGGGAGAAAAAGGCGTTTTGGATACAACACGATTGAGAGCTGCGAAAATATCTTGGCGCTGAACCTTGGAGAGATAGAGAATTTCGCATATATGTTGCATCATGGATTGCACAGTCTCGTGCACCGGAGTCCCCGGAGGAACCGCATTTCTTATTGGGAGTGGTCTCGATGCACTCTTTCGTCTCTAGCTGGAGTTCTCCCCTTCTATCCTTTCCTTGAAAATATGCTTTAATCAATTTTGCAATCGCTAGTCGGGTGGTGAACGAACTGTGGTAATGGCGGATTTGGGATTTGCCATCTCGGCCCTCGGTTGGTGGACGTCCCAAGGCGGTGGCGATGATGACATCATCTTGAACCCAGGCTTCTAGGAGGTCAATCACCTCCTCGATGGGGAATGGGAAATCAAGGACATTTCTTTCGGTCCCACGATGTTGCACAAGAGTTTTAGTGGCGATCTTCCGTTGCGAGGGCTCCCGTTCTTGCGGCGCTTCACGTTTTGGTTTGGTGGCTCGTAGTTGCGGCTTTCCTTTTTCCTCTTTCGTTCACTATGTTCACGGAGGATGAGCCGGCATTAAATTGTTTGTTGATGAGGCGCCTACTCCGCGAGTTTCGCATCGTCTTGATTCAAGTTGGCCTAGTCCTTTCCGAGTATCTTTGGTCTTGTTGTTGCGAGATCGTCCGGCGGCCTCATGGAGTTCTGGGAGAATGTTTGGAAACACAAGTTTTCTAGCAGCGCGCGGTGATCAGGACCATACCATTGATGCACGCGTTTACCAATTGTTGCTCGGTCACGTTTGGGTCGTGGCAATGAAAGTGCTTGAACCACTCGAACCTTTTGGCCGAAATCATTCGGATGTTCGTTATCCCACCTAAGTACATTCTCCCGAGGTCTCGAAAAGGTAACTTGTTGAGACACGAAGAAATACTTCTGTGAAAACGCGTGGACCATGCTACTCCCGGTTGGGAATCTTCATTGGGTGGGATCTTTGTTGTACCATGTATACGCCCTTAGGTAAGTGATTTTGAAAATTCCCTTAAACGAAGAACGTGATTATATTCATGTTCACCCAAGGATTCCAGGAAACGAAAACATGTTCGCGTGCATTCCGGTACCATCATGCAAGGTAAATTGAGGGGAAGAGTACCCCCTGGGAGAGGGATTCTCACGTATTTCGGATGGGTAAGGGGGTTGGTGAAGATGTACATCGAACTCATCATGCTTGATTTGGTCACGTAGGAGTTGTTCCAAATCCTCTCTCGTGACGAATTTTTAGTGGTTGATTTCTCTCCAAGGACTCTAGTGCGAGTTTCTTCATCCGTGGGGGCGTGCCCGCGAGTGCCCGCCGTCGTGGTTGTTGGAGATGTTTCTAGGCGTCTCTGGAGGATGCGACTCACGAGGTAGTCGCTCTGTCAGGGTTTCGGAGGCGCCATGCTGGAAGAAGCATTCGGGGTCGCCGTGGAGGCCCTAGCCCAGTATTTGGGGCGTGACACCCGAAGTGATATTTCGTTGCCGTGATTAGAGGGTTGTGCGGAGACGCTAGAGGAGGCAGCGGCTCTCCCCAGTGATAGGCGGTGTTACACTTGAAGGAGTGCATTCGATGTTCAGCGTTGTCAGTGGGTGTGAAGTAACAATGTTATGGGAGACGCCAACATCGGGAATGCGTTACTGCGTTGATGTTCTCCGCAGCTCGCTCCGGATCTCGAGTTCCACCATGTTGGGATTTGACGTTCGAGAAACGAAATCGAGTTCGAGTTGATATTATGGCCGATAGATCAATCCTCCCACAAGTGGTCGCCAATTGTTTATGGGTGAAAATCGTTTCGCCGATTTTAGGTAATTTCGGTGAGTGGTGAGAAACCGATTCAAACCCTAAACAAATGTAGTGCACGTGAGCACTTTATAGGTTTGAGAGATCGTCTGCACAATTCCGGCCTAAACCAAGAAATGGCCGTTTCCGGACTTGCTTCGGTCACAAAGTGGAGGAGAAGGGTTGATTTGGGGAGGAAGCAAAGAAAGGTGTTGAGGAGAGTAGTATCTCGACTTGTATCATAAAGTGAAAGCTTAGGAAGCTTGCGAAGAGATGGAAGCTTTTGAGAGAGCTTGCAAAGTTGCCTTTTCCCGAGAGTGTAAGTGTAGTATATTTCTCTTTGGCCGAGACTTGTTGTCCGGTGGAAATAGTAAGACCTATTTATACAAGTCGAGATCAAAACGTACTACAGCCTCATGAAGGAAGAGAGTAAAAGGTGAAATAATGGGAGGAGGTGGTAACCGCATGGTTTAATGGGCGAAAACGTTTTTCACCATTATTTCCTCTTTATTTGACCGCTTTATTCCTTTTCACGCTTTCTTAATGTGAGCGTAGTGTATGGCGCATCTTTGTGACCGCCAAACCAAAACCCTAAAGAAGCATCCCGAGTTTGTGTTGATGTCTCGAGTGTTGGTTGCATCTTGAGTGCAAGTGACGCGCGTGTGGCATGTGCCAATGGCATGTGCGGAATGCCTTGGTGGTAGTTTGCCGGGTTTGCAAGTTGGAGCTACCGGCGTGTGTGCTTGGCATGTGCCGATGGCATGTGCGGAATGCCTTGGTGGAAGGTTGCACGGTTTGCAAGTTAGGCTACCAGGTGTGTGTTTGGCATGTGCCAATGGCATGTGCGGCCATTAGGGCCGTGACCTTGATAGGGAAACTAGCTAGCGAGCATGTTGGCATGTGCCAATGGCATGCGTGGCCGTTAGGGCCGTGATTTTGCTAGGGAAACTAGCTAGCGAGCATGTTGGCATGTGCCAATGGCATGCATGGCCGTTAGGGCCGTGATTTCGCTAGGGAAACTAGCTAGCGAGCATGTTGGCATGTGCCAATGGCATGCATGGCCGTTAGGGCCGTGACCTTGATAGGGAAACTAGCTAGCGAGCATGTTGGCATGTGCCAATGGCGCGTATGGCCATGTTGACCTAGTTGCAAGTCTTGCAAACCTAGGGCGCTATGTTGGGCATGGGCCCAAGGCATAGCGGCTTGAATTTGGCGTTGTTGCCATGGTGCGCTGGGTGCGGCTTGGAAATGGCTTGCGGCATGTGTTGGCATGTGCCAATGGCACATGCGGCCATGTTGACCTAGTTGCAAGTCTTGCAAACTTAGGGCGCTATGTTTGGCGTGGGCCCAAGGCATAGCGGCTTAGAAATATGGCTTGCGGCGCGTGTTGGCATGTGCCAATGGCACGTGCGGCCATGTTGACCTAGTTGCAAGTCTTGGAAGCCTAGGCGCTATGTTTGGCATGGGCCCAAGGCATAGCGGTTTAGAAATATGGCTTGCAGCACGTGTTGGCATGTGCCAATGGCACGTGCGGCCATGTTGACCTAGTTGCAAGTCTTGCAAGCCTAGGGCGCTATGTTTGGCGTGGGCCCAAGGCATAGCGGCTTAGAAATATGGCTTGCGGCACGTGTTGGCATGTGCCAATGGCACGTGTTGGCATGTGCCAATGGCACGTGCGGCCATGTTGACCTAGTTGCAAGTCTTGCAAGCCTAGGGCGCTATGTTTGGCGTGGGCCAAAGGCATAGCGGCTTAGAAATATGGCTTGCGGCACGTGTTGGCATGTGCCAATGGCACGTGTTGGCATGTGCCAATGGCACGTGCGGCCATGTTGACCTAGTGCAAGTCTTGCAAGCCTAGGGCGCTATGTTTGGCGTGGGCCCAAGGCATAGCGGCTTAGAAATATGGCTTAGCGATGACGTGTTGGCATGTGCCAATGGCACGTGTTGACCATGTTGACCTAGTTGCAAGTCTTGCAAGCCTAGGGCGCTATGTTTGGCGTGGGCCAAAGGCATAGCGGCTTGGAATTTGGCGTTGTTGCCATGGTGCGCAGGGTGCGCTTGGTTTGGCATGGTTGCCATGGTGCGCAGAGTGCGGCTTGGTTTGGCATGATTGCCATGGTGCATGATGCGGCTTGTTTTGGCATGGTTGCCATGGTGCATGCAGAGCGCTTTGGTTTGGCATGGTTGCCATGGTGCGCAGTGATGCGGCTTGTTTTGGCATGGTTGCCATGGTCTGTGAGATCCGGCTTGTTTTGGCATGGTTGCCATGGTGCGACAGAGCGGCTTGGTTTGGCATGGTTGCCATGGTGCGTGAAGATGCGGCTTGTTTTGGCATGGTTGCCATGGTGCGCAGAAGCTGGCTTGGTTTGGCATGGTTGCCATGGTCTGTGAAGATGCGCTTGGTTTGGCATTATTATGGTGCGCGATATGCGGCTTGGTTTGGCATTGTTGCCATGGTGCCAGGCGGCTTAGTTTTGGAATTAGGGTTCTGTGTCGAAATCCTAATGCGGGTATTTTGAAAAAAATACCCCTATTAATTATTTACACCTGAGTTAAATGCTCTTATTTAATGTGTTGCGGGTAACACTAGGTCATGGGGTTTTACGATTTTACCCCTTGTCTAAAAACCACCATCAACAGCAGTACAAAATTTTCAAGCATTGACACTTAACTAAAATACTAGATTAAAAAAAAAAATGACCTCTCTGCATATCCAAATAGCACTAGTGGTAAATTTCAAGCGTTGACACTCACATCATTGCACATGGATACAACAAAGATCCTAATTTCTGGATCAAACATCTAATACACTTCATGTTAATCTAGGATACAGAATTATCAATTATATGTGCCAAACACAACAGAATACATGAAACAACATTAGAATTCTAGTAGTATTTATTTGATAACTGATTAAACTTGTACATAAAATTTGATGTAAATCACAAGAAATGATTAAGAAGAAATATAATCGGATCCCGATCCTTCCGATTACATATAAAACTTCTTCACTTTGTTTCAGTTTTCATTCACTAAAGGAACCTTGTATTATGAAGGACATAAGAAACACAGGACAAAGAAAGCAAAGCTACTGAAATATCAGCAGGAGGTGTGGACCTAATAAGATTAGTGAGAGGAAAAATCATAATGCGAAGATATTTTTGTTGTTAATGGTCTATTTATTGACACATCTCCTGCCATGATTCCGTTGTTGCTTCGAGATGAAGGAGGAGGTTTGTGTTCTTGGGTTAGGGTTAGGGTTTGACTTCAGAAGACGGAGGCGCAAATTAAAGGTTGAGGAAAAGAAGACTATACTACTTATAAGGTTAACGGAGATGCCTTTTTAGATTAGGGTTCACTTTTTATAAATCTAACGGCTCTAGAGTGGAGGATTTTAAGGAGTACTTTGATGCATCCCAAATCCTGGGGACAACATTATATAGCATCTGTCTCTACTTGGATTTCATTCATTCAGTTATTTGCATTCAGCCATATATTTTCTTTTTACCAATAGAACAAGTTTTGTGACGCACTAAAAACTGGTGGCTTTCTGAACATGTCAGACAAATTGGAGAGCATGCAAAGACAGATCACGGTAGAATATCAGGTGGATAGCTAACAATCTCGACAACTATTCCTATATGTGAATACTAGATTAGTGCCCGTGCTACTCACTGGGTATTTTTTTATCTTTTAACCATAATTTTTGATTTGGTGTACATGGGGCGTCGCACCGCCTCATGGAAATGTATTTTTGATTTGGTGTCGCCCCACCCCCGCTCGATTCATTAAATAAGTGGGGAAAAGATGTGAAATATGTGTGGATTTTATTTCTATTTTCCTCTTATTTTCGCAAAAAATTTATGAGTTTTTTTTCACCCCTTTACGTATTATTTGGGGGTCGCAAAAGCAAAAAAAAAACAGTTTATTTCGACCAATAGGAAGTAAAGGTTTCCTCATCGTTCAATGTAGAAGCTTTATTTGTCTAGGCTTTTAAGTCATTAGATTAGATAGGTCCGTACTATGCACCAGGCATATTTAACACGTAGTTTTTTTCCTTTTAACAAAACTTGCATATTGCCTGTTTGATGAGGCTTTTTGATTTGGTGTGGCGGGAAGAACCCCGCTCTATCGGGATGCATAAAAATTGGTGTGTTACCTGTTCAATGAGTGATTTGGTGTGGTGGGTCTCTGCCGTTCCCCGCCACGATGCATAAAAACTAACATGTAAGTCGTTCGATGAGAATTTTTGATTTGGCGTTGCATAAGAACCAATAGAAATGTTGCTGTTAACTACTAATCACAATTAATTGTTTGCGCTATACCTCCTTTTAGTGGTCAAAGTAATCTGGCTACCCTTAAATCTTAAGCTCAAGAGAGGGATTTAGAGGCTTTATTTGTTTTATTGTTGGGAAGTGTTATTCTGTTTGTAAGGATAGAGTTACGGTTTTCGTTGTTGCTGAATATGGGCAACTCTGGTGGGTGCTTGATAGGCGTATAGAGTTGAATTGCTTTCTCATGTGTGTTCATATGCCAAAATTGAATTTTCACTGTTGCACTACATAATAATGTTATCATAGTATTTTGTTGTAGTTAGCAAACTGAAATTGTTGACGCTTAGTTTTTGTTGTTTTTGTTTCTCAAGCTGGTAGTTGTATTATGAACATAAGTAGTCATACTTTCCCAAAATCTAGTTCTATGTGAAGATACAGGAGGACCATACATACAAAACAGATGCCATGGAAGACCAGTTCCTTCATGTGTAACCTGAGCATGGATTGAATTTGAAGATTGAGAAATGATTTCAAGATGAATTTCTTCCTTCCAAAGTAACCATAAACCTCCACTTCTACCCACAGAGGAGACAATGCAAGCACCATGATAACCAAATTAATTAACTCTTAAAGTAGAGACAGATTCCGACATTTTTGTTTCAGAGAGAAATAAAATAGCAGGGTTTGTACCTTTGAGGAAAGATTTCAAAAGCGCGAATTGTTGGGGGATTCCCCAAACCCCAACAATTCCAAGAAAGGATAAACATTTATCCTGCGGCTGTTTAGGATTTGCCTCCGTACCATTAGTAGAGGAAGTACCAGAACCCAATTTTCTCTGAGATTTACGATGCGGAGAATTAGTTCTAACATAACCTTCATCTTGTCTTCTTTTAGGAGTCTTTGGTTCCTTCGAATGTTCAATTGAAAGAGTTGAATATGGTTCCTGATGTCTTGCCATGCTTTTCCAGTTGGTACTATGATAACTTGATGGAGGCTTTGAAACCACTTTCTTTCCCTTGTCAGAGCGAAGAAATCTTGAATCTGCCAGCACTTGAGAATTATGGTTATAAATTTGAGAGTTCGTCATAACGTTTTCCCTCCTTTCTGGTAAGATTACTGGAGAAGTTAGAGCCATCATTTTACCCCTCTCTGGACCTTGAGACATTGGGTTGAACATACGACTTTTTAACTTAACAACAAGACCGGTTACTGTTACTCAAGACTTTTTTTTTTTTTTTTATTATTTTTTTATGAAGCATGCATTTTATTAAAATAAAATTAAGTTACAATTTAACGCGGGGGATTCATAGTAAATAATTTAACTAATAAATTCTGGGGTTTTCTGGTCTCAAATTTTATTTGAAAAATTCCCCAACTGATTTCCATCCGCCGCATATGGTTGGCCAAGCCTTCTGCTGCCTGATTTCCTTCCCTGTAATTATGTCATATAGCAGCATGCGAGATCTGTCTCATTCTCTTCTCTATTTCCTCAAGATGTTTTATTGTTTCGATGGCTACCAATATTGCTTGCGTTTTCTTCCCTATTAGTGAAATGAAATGTGAATGGTTGCATTGTAAATCGTTTTCTTTTAGCATATGAATAGGGTTTCCAGTTTCAGAATTTGAATCCAACAAATGTAAATGACCTCAGGTGACCAGATGAACTGGAAATGAGAGGCTACCCAAACCACCATCAAATTTCTCCTAGAGATTTCCATCGGGGCAGTCTAGCAATGTTGAAGTTTTATTATATGCCTGCTGAGTGTGGTATCATACTGGTCTCACACTCAGCAGGCATATAATAGTATGAGTGTGGTATCATACTGGTATTGAATCCCTCTCTCCTCTCTCAAACCCCCTCTCTCCTCTCTCAAACCCCTTCTTTCTCCAAACCTTAAGCCTCTTCTGTTTATCGCCTCCTGCTTTCGTATTTGGTCTTTAAGACCAGATCGAGCAGGATAGTGTAGTCAATGTTAGATTCATTTTTAGTTTCTTTAGTTTCTTCTCTCGTTCGCCTTTCACCCTTTTCCCATCTCGGCATCTCGTCTACATCAACAAATCTTGGAGGCCGTTTAACGGCTATTGGAGGTGGTGGTGATAGCGGATCTGCTCTCCCATGTCCTTCTCCAAGGCTTTCTATTGATGACTCATTTGGGGTTTTTGTTCCAATACAGAAGCGATTTCATCTGTTCCTATACAGTGATTGAGTTCATCATGGGGGTTAGATACGGGTGTTCATTGTTGAGGGTTGTTGATTTTGCTTCTGAGATTTCTTATCCATCTGCTCCCTTTTCTTCTTCTTGTTTCAATCAACATCAAATCGAAATCACTGATTTCATCAACACCAGGTACTTGTTTATGTTGACGAAATCAGTGTCGACGGATTTCGTTATGGTGGCTTGGTTGTGGACGTTGATGAGCTTCTGCAGTGGATTCTTAACTTGATGGTGGATCTGGAGATAGTGGCGGCGGCGGCAGAGTTAGGGTTGTTGCTAGAAGTCTTTGCTATAGCACTTTTACGGCTAGGGTTTCCATGTAATTTTGGGCAATTCATTTGTCCGGAAGAGGGTTTTCTATGTTGGGCTCTCACAAATTTATAATGTGAGTTAGCATTTCTTGGGCCTTGTATTTGTTACATTAGGCTGGGTCTTTCCTTTGTTGGGCTTCTTTCTTAGAAGCATATGTCTGGGGTTTGTACTTTGTAAAATTGTACTAACCATTCTATATAAAATTAATCTTTACCGAGCAAAAAAAAAAAAATCATACTGGTATTTCTCTGACTATTATTTCTTTTATTGCTAAGACGCGTAAGCAAACTTTCAAAAAAAAAAGAAAAAACGTGCAAGTTCAATGTTATCTCTTCTTTAAACAATGTATCTTTGCTGGAGAGGCATATAAGCATTAGAACTTGCAAAATGAATATGTAGAAAATATCAAGTTTTATGCCAAAATTAGATGGAAATAAAGTCTTAAAAAATAAAATAAAATAATCTAAAGTCTAATTCTTACTGGTTTGAATGGTTGTTGTGGAGTAGTGTTACCGGGAACAAAGCACAACATAAATAAATGCACTAGTATCGGTGCACTAATAGCAGCATTCTTAATCTCAGCAATGAAGATATCGCCGGTTTGTTATTTACTAGCTGACAATGACATCGGAAGCAACCTAGCACCTTCATGCTTTGTCCACCCTATCACATCCCATTTCACCTTCAAACCAATACCACCCCACGTCCCAAAACAAAAACGGTGGGCGTCCCCACTGAAAAAACAGAACCATGATCATCTTTTTCTTTTTATGAAAACATCACCTTCCTAAACTGATTCTGCAGTGCTATTTAGCAGATGCACTCACGTGAAACCGCGTGAGAAAAAGAAATCTTAGCCAATAAGAGATGAACGCGTTTTGTACATCCTCATTGCTAGATTCACGCGTGTATTTCAAGGCGGTACTAGTAATAGTAGGTGTAAACGCGCCGGTAAGATGCCCGGCACACGAAGTCGCGTGCTTCACGTGTCATGTGCCGTCTTTGTCTTGTGCCAACGATGAACGTCTTTGTGCCGTCGCGTGCTTTACTAGTCAAAAGCTAGGCACAAAGACGTTCCCCACGGGCACAACACAGAATAAACGCGTCGTGTTGTGCCAAATTTTGCACACGTGCTATAAACAATTATCACAAGAATTTAATTAGACAACATATCATTTGAAATTATTTCAAGTAAATTAACAAGTTTATTCAATAAAAAGAAATAGCCCATCAAATATAAAATTGGATTATTGTCATGTAAATTAATGTTCTAGTTAAATATAGGTGACGACATTATAACAACGATATTGAAATATATTTTCCAAATATTAAGGTATTATATGTGTTGTTATAAATAAGCCAACATAAAATGTTAAAAATTAGCTAGAATAGTGACTCTTTTGTGAAATATACAAAATAATGTGATGTATTATGCCTTGCTATATGGTGTATTTGTACATGTTATGACGTGCTCTCTTAACGCGGGTCGGGTGGACGCCACGTGCTTATCCGTGCCGCGTCTTTGTCGCGGCCGTACTCTTTGTGCTTAATTAGTCAAACCCAAAGACGTCCCATTTGACTAACGTCTTTGTGCCGTGGCTGGGCTAAGTCACGTCTCCGGGCTGGACGTGCTCAAATTTTAGCGTCTTTGGCAAATTTGTGCTCGTGCTGGCACAGCCCAGTTTACACCTCTAGTAATAGTACACACAAAGACATTCTACATTATAAAGCACTTGCATATTTTAGAGTTTACATACATTTTCTAGATTCAAAGAAAGATGACGAAAGATAGAAAGATTGGAGTAGCAATGGATTTCTCAACGAGTAGTAAGATCGCTCTACAATGGGCAATTGATAACTTGCTTGACAAAGGTGACACCATCTACATCATTCATTGCAAACATGAGGACAGTCTTGAGACCGGAAATCTTCTCTGGGCCAAATCCGGTTCTCGTAAGTATCTCTCAATTTCTTTTTTCGGTCTATATATCCTGCTGATGAGCTGATCTAAACATTTCTCTATGTTCTTTGTTTCGGGTATATTATAGCTTTGATTCCATTGATGGAATTTAGAGACTCGGAAGTGATGAAAAAGTATGGTATGCAGAGCGATGCGGAACTTCTTGACACACTCGATACTACATCCAGACAGAAAGATAATAAGGTGACCATAGTTGCAAAGATATATTGGGGTGATGCAAGGGACAAGATATGTCAAGCAGTTGAGGATTTGAAACTTGATTCTTTAGTCATGGGCAGTCGTGGACTTGGTATATTCCACAGGTAATTTACAATTTTTTAACAATGAAGCTTAGTTTAAAAATTGTCTTTAGGGATCTTCTTGGCTCTTTGATTTACGAAAATGATTTATTGTTAATATTGTAGGATTATAATGGGGAGTGTGACAAATCTTGTGATAACTAGTGCGTCTTGCCCGGTGACTGTTGTCAAGGATCCTGCCCGTCATCACTAGCTAGTCAGGAGATGCCGAAGAAGACTGTAGCTAATCAAATTCATGAAGGTTGTTTTTTATGATCAGTGAAATGTCACTGAAAATACGCCGAGTGTTTGATTAGGGTGCTGTGATCATTTGTTTTGTGTTGCTTCTGGGTTAATCTGAAATGGGAATGTGTTGTTTTAAAATGTTCATAACCATTTAGCTGAACAAGATTCATGTCATACCTAACATTTGGGGTTCACTTGATAAATGAATTAAAGCGAAACTAGACTGAAGTTGGTAAAAATAAGTCTACGCCAATCAGGGTGCCGTTTGAAACATGAAAGTACCCAACTAGTATTTCAACAAAAATCGTCTTCGAACACCTCCGGTTATAAGACCACTGCACTACTAATATAGAAGCCTTCGTTCATCCTCCAAATGGATCAATCGCATGCCCTTTTGATATCCAGGTGCTAGCAATTTCCCTGTAACAAGCACATTTATATTGAAACAACTCGCACAAAGAACACAAGGACTCAGAGTTGATCCAAGTTTTAAAAAAAAGAGAACAACAAGCTACTGCTCCAAAAACCCAAATGCATACACTCAAATTTAATTAATAATATCAAGCGAACTTTTAGATCCTCGGCAACTCTTGATGGCATGCTGGAGCACATGTAAATCAAAGCGCATTTCTTAAAATTGGCAGCTTGGTTGGATACCTAACAATAGAGAATTACCCAGCACCACCTCAAAAAACAAAAAATCAAGTTTTATGCAGGTCTACATCTTCAAGTGCAAGAGTTTTACATCCCTAAAAATGCATTTCTAATTTCTTCCCTAGAAATGTCGAAAATCTCCAAATCCCATATGCACACAGGACATTCTGGCTGATCAGTTTCAAAGAGAAATGCACGATTATATAGCTAGATTCATTAAGAATCCAAAGAATGAATTCAGAATAGAATTAAGAATGAAAATGCAAGAACTTGGGAGTGAATTTAAAAAAGAACACATCGATTTTTATTATCTATTTGAACTTACACATAGAATTTAAAGTAATGATTAAGAAATACAATTATGCATGGATCTTTTTTATTCTCTTCAATTACAAATGGATCTTTTGAAATTTAAAGTACTAATAGCTCATAATAAATGATTAAGAAATACGATTATGCGTGGATCATTTTTATTCTCTTCAATTACAAATGGATCTTTTGAAATTTAAAGTACTAATGATCTTTTTTACGGTTCATTTTCTTCAGCTTTGTTATGCTTTCTTCCTTCCTTCCCTGGATGATAAGCAAGTTATGAGGATCATACCAAAGTTAAAACGAAACTCTTGCTACTGGAGGAGGAACAGATTGCTAGATTTAAGATATTTGAGAGAAAAAATCATAGTGCAAAGATATTTTGGTGTTGATGATGATCGCTCAATTAACACATCTGCTGCCATGATTCTGTTGCTGCTGCTGCTGAGATGAATAAAAAATTGTTGATTTTTTTTTGAGTTAGGGTTTGTTTTAGACGATGGAGGCGGAAATAAGGGGATGCAAAAGAAAACTACGCTACTTATAGATCTACCATTTAATTTGAGGTTCACTTGTTATTGTTTTTTTTTCATTTTTACTATTTGATCTAACGGCCGACCGTATTTGCGACCTACATATGTGTCGATAGATGGCATGGAAGAGTTTAAGGGAATACAATTGGGATCAACATATACGATCTTTGATCCTTCATCAAACTGGCATGGCCTTTGTAGCTGCGAACAAATTGTTTGTTTCAGCCACCGACTTCCGTTACACTAAACATTAGCAATTTTTGTAGTTGTCGTATAATATGTCATGTACCAAATTGTTTATTCCAGCCACCAAATTGTATTGTTAGTATTGAACTCGTTTTTGCTTTCTCTTGCGGTATAGTCGGGTCTCGGAATTCGCAGCTGTTGTAATTCTTTTACAATCAATTTTATGAGGGAAAAATGGTTGCGAAATCCATTATTGTTCCAATCGGAGGATGTTTTTGTTCACTGCTCTTTATATAAGTGCCATTGATTATGCTTCGATCTATGACGGGTCAGTACGCAAACTTTGTAAATATGAAGGCTAGTCTTAGAGGTTTTGATGCGCAGTACAAAATTTTCAAGCATTGACACTCAACTAGTACTAGTGGTAAATTTCTTCTAAGAGTTGGAGTCCGATATCCTTGGAGAAAATTAACACTGTGTGCATTTTAGATCTTGTCATTTCTACAAGCTTGGAAGATAAGCTCGTAAAATAGCAGCAGTAGAAGAAACAGGCCCAAGCCCACAAAACCTTGGATTATTAACAAGTGCAACAAAATTAGGAGTTGCCAAACTTAGAAGTCAGTGCAGTTCGTAACATTTTAGCTGAAGATTCATGTCATATCAACATTATAAAGAAGCTTATGAAGTTACATGTTCTACTTAGATGCGCCGTTACCGCCTTAACATATTAGTCCTGCTTATATAGGTAACAATGTTCAACATCCTTCATGTGGACACGAATTAGTCCTGTAAACTTAAAACTTTGGATGATCAACATATACTTACATAATATAAAGACTAATGAAAATAACTTAATCAACAAGGTGCACTCAAAACTTTGACGATGAGGTAGAAAGTAAGCAGAGATTGCTTTCCACAGTTTGGTGCCACCACCACATACTACATTACAGGGTAAATTCTCATCCGCCTTTGTCAACATTACTCGTCTGGATTTAACCAAATTCGTGCATCTTGATCTTTCCCACACAAACTTTTCGGTGCCACTTTCGGTACAATTCGCCAACCTATCGTCCCTGCAATACATCGATTTATCTTTCCCACAAAACTTATTTACCCTCTTGCTTTGTATAATCATCTCTAAAATGGCTGAGAGGGTTAGCAAATCTAAAGGTCTTAAGGTTGAGTGGTATTTATCTACAGGGCCGGCCCTGAGATTTGGCTGCCCCGAAGCCATGGTAAAATTGTTGCCCCATCCATTCTGGTACCCGTACACACTTGAGTTGGTGAACAGCACGATTTTCTTTAAATTTCGACGACCACAAAGGAACAAACTGTAATGTGATTATTAGGAAGTTAATTATAAGAGGCCTGTAAGATATGCAATAACCCTTTCGTGCAGACAATCGAGACAACAATAACTCTTCTCTGTTAGGCTAAGTCCTATGGGCTAGATTGGACTGCTAGATTGGACAAAAAGTGTTGCAAATCATGAAAAAAAGTGTGGGAAAAAAGTTAACACTCAATCTGACTACTTCTCTCTCCTAGCATTTGCTCGCAGTCCAACTATCAGCGAGATTAAAACGCTAAATAGTGCGGCGCTCAAAAAGTGACACAAACGCTGGATTATTCGGCGTTATATAATTTTTTCTGGAGAGAAGGAAAAGACGGAGAAAGAAATAGTGAAAGAAGGAGAGAGAAAAGAAAAGGAGGGAGAGAGAAGCGTAGAGAGGGAGGAAAAGAAGGAGAGAGAATTGGTAACGCCGAATGGTTAGGCGTTTCGCTGCTAGATTGGCCATCCCATAGGAGTTAGGAGGTTGCCCTATCTGACGTGGATGGCCAATCTAGCAGCTAAATATCTAGCCCATAGGACTAAGCCTTAGATATGCTAATTGTGTGCAACAAGGGCAACATCGAGCACAAAAAAACTTAACCAAACTAAGCAACCAATAGGCAGTTGAGCAAACAATTTAAGTTCCTTCCCAGAC
The DNA here is from genome assembly GCA_023531295.1 of Papaver armeniacum. Classification (NCBI taxonomy): domain Eukaryota; kingdom Viridiplantae; phylum Streptophyta; class Magnoliopsida; order Ranunculales; family Papaveraceae; genus Papaver; species Papaver armeniacum. The sequence goes on from JAJJWW010001302.1 coordinate 528,216, forward strand.
AGTGAAGTTATTGATTGAAGATTCGAAATAGTTTTGAGCAAATACAAAATAAGCAACCAACAAACAATGGAAAGTTTATGTTCAACTTAATTGAGCATTTGAAGTTTCTGCCCTGAAATATTAAATCGCGGTTTTTTTTTAGAAAACTCAAAAAACTAAATTCAATTTGTACCATGATGAATCTGTATAATAAATAATCTTACATGAGTAATAGTTTAACTCACCATTAATGGTGGTCGACGACAGGAACAGAAAGGGAGAAAGAGGATTTTAGAACTGTAGTCTGTAGAGAACGATTGAGGCTAAATATATTTTTATAGTGGGATCACTAAGCAAAAAAATTATTTGTAATCTGCCCCTTCTTTTCTTACGGATTCGTCCCAATTTTTATTTGTGGGAATGTTATTTATGCCCCTACTATCCATGGGTCATGCACAAACACCCTTATGGGTCTTTACAAATACCCTTGATGGCAGAATTGAAATTATCAACAAAAAAATATCTCTCATAATTCCTTTTCTAACCTTCCACCTTCGTTTTACCCTTCCCCATTCGTTCACTTCATTCTTCCTCGACTTAAACTTCTACCACCACCATCTGCATCTCTCCCACCACCACCATCTCTCCCACCACCGTCACCATCTACATCGCCGCCACTACCATCAGCAGATTCATTCTTTATTTAACCTTATCCTGTGTACTTTATTAAAAACTTAAATCAGTCTCAGACATTATCTCCATCGCTCCCACCGCCACAATCTCCGTCGTTCTCACCACCACCATCATGTCGATCGCCACAACTAAAAACAGCACCACCACCTCCGTTACGCACGCTACTATTATCGTTGGATCTCATCTCCTTCTTTGTAGTTTGAAAATTTAAATTGGAAATCAGATCTAATTTCTTTGGTTTCAATTTTGGTAATTGAATAAAGAATATAGGTTTTGCATGTTCAATCATCAAAGTTCAAGACCGATTCAGTTCTTTTGTTTACCATTTGGGTTGCAAAAACTTTTGATTTCGATTTTTGATGGTTTGTGGTGATTTAGTTTGATCTTTATGGTTCATGTTCACTTTTGGGGTTTTGATTTTTGAGTTCCCAGGCCCGAGTGAGAAATACAACAAGGTACTAAGGGGTTTGTTGTGATTCAATTGAATCTCAGTCTTTCAGATGCAATGGTGGAATTTAGTCGGGCTTTTTGTCAATTTGACGCGGTGGTTTTATTGAGAAATGAAATTTATGGAAATGTAAGATGTAATTGACCGAGCCGGTTGTAGTTCAAAATGGTGATGAAGTGAAAGCTCGAGTCAGCAAGTTTGAAGTGGATTCAATTTAACAATTACACTGGATCGAAATTGGGTTTTCTTTGTGGTCTGGAAATGAATTTCTGGTGTGAATTCGTGATGGATTTCGAGAGATTAGAAGTGATGCTCGGTTGGTCAGAAAACAAGAAAGGACTTTGTGGTGTTGTACGTTGTTTGAGAAATTAGTTGTGAGAAGTTGGGAGAAATGGTGTTGATGTCATGGGTTGGAATGGTGGTTGAATGGTGTTGATTTTATTCGATACAGGTGCAAGACAAGATGGAGTCAGTGATGTTGATGTCATGGGTTGGAATGGTGGTTGAATGGTGTTGATTTGGATTGAGTATGAGATACAGGTGCAAGACAAGATGGAGTCAGTGATGTTGTTGGAAGCATATGAGATGATCTGAGAAATAGCAAGAAGATGTAGGCACATGCAATGGTAGGTTTTTATGATAACTGGGATAGCATATGGAGTCTTGGGTATGGTGGTCTTGAACCGCAACATATAGTGACATGAAGTTGCATAGTGTTTGTGGTACTCGGAAATGGTGGAACCGAAATTGTAATATTGCGGGGTTAGTGATTGAATGAAGTGGAGGTGGTTTGTTGTGTTAAAAGTAGTGGTTTGTTGCGGTGGACTTGTGTTGGATGCCTCAAACTATTGGAGACAAGTTGACCAAGTTGCTCCGTTTATTGGAGACTACTTGAGCTAGTTGCTTCCTTTTTTTAGAGACAACTTGAGAAAGTTTCTTTCACTTTTGGAGGCAACTTGAGCTGATTGATTCCATATTGGAGGCAACTTGAGCTAGTTTATTCCAGTTCTGAGGCAACTTGGTTATGTTTTTGGGTCCATTTATTAAATCGAAATTATCTTATACATATATCTTAGAGTATTTGTGCCAATTTGTGGTGCAATGGTAACACAAGGTTGTGTTGAGTTGCTTGATGATGGTTGTCTTTCATTGATGATCATGCTTTAAAGTCAAGAGACTAGATGAATGCTTAGGAAGTTGAGAAGGAACTCAATATGAATCCAGGCATTGAAAGCGAGAACAAGAAGTTGTTCTTGCTTGTGTGTTCTTGATGGTGTTTGAGTAGGGGCATGGAAATGACCGCACCTATTGGCTCATGTTGCAAGTGTGCATAGACGGTTGTGGTCATGAAGTCACATTGCGGAGTAGAGTTGCGTAGAGTACGCAGATGGAGGGTGTGGTGTTGTATGGTGGTTGTTTGAATTGTTGGTTGAGCACTGATGGTGTGGCGAACCTGTGGTGCAATGGTAGCACAACTGACTATATGTCAGATGATGTGTGTTCGATTCACACTAGGTTCACTTATTTGTGTATAATTTTTATTTTTTTTGGAGACAACTTGTGCTAGTTGCCTCCATATATGGAGACAACTTAGGCTAGTTGATTTCACTTTTGAAGACAACTTTGTGCTAGTTGCCTTTATTGTTGAAGACAACTTGAGCTAGTTGCCTCCGATATGGACACAACTTCAGCAAGTTGACTCCACATGGTGGTGGTGGTTGGCGGAGGCGATGGTGGTTGGCGGCGGTGATGGTTGGCGGCGGCGGTGGGTGTCGGTTGTTGGCGGCGGCGATGGTAGTGGACAGTGGTGGTGTTCGTTAGCGGTGGCGGTGGTTGGCGGTGGTGGTGGTTGGTGGTGATGGTCGGTGGTGGTGGTGGTGGTCTTCGGTGGTGGTGGTCGTCGGTGGTGGTGGTTGGTGGTGGTGGTGGTGGGAGGCGGTGGACGGTGGCGGTGGACGGTGGTGGTTGGCGGTGGACAGTGGTGTGGGCATTAGAGATTTTTTTTTTTATTTTTTTTTTGGTTTTGTATTTTTTTTTTAAATAGTGGTGGTGGTTTTGTATATACACTATATAAAAGAGGGTATTTTAGTAATGTAGTAGGCTTAGGGGTATTTGTAAAGTTGATAAGGGTATTTTTGCAAGGGGTCTGATAGTAGGGGTATATAGATAATGTTCCTTCTTATTTCTAATCACATTTTATACCAGTTTTGTGTTTTCTTAAACGTCACACCCCTTGCAAATATCCTAATTTTGATGCCCCTTTTTCGTGATGCCCCAAAGTCAACCTTCTTTGACTTTGCCTCAGGGCCGGCCCTGTTTATCTAGATGAGGTTGCATTTTCAGAAAAGAATTTTGCTGAATCCTAATTGGGTATATCTTTCTAAACTCAGAGATCTTGATCTCGCTACTTGTAACATACCACAAACAGCTTTAAGAATTGTTTTAAGGAATCTTCTTGGCAATTTGACAACGAGGTAGAAAGTAAGCAGAGACCGCTTTCCACAGTTCGGTGCCACCACATACTACATTACAGGCTAAATTCTCATCCGCCTTTGTCAACATTACTCGTCTGGATTTAACCAAATTCGTGCATCTTGATCTTTCCCACACAAACTTTTCGGCCTATTCGCCAACCTATCGTCCCTGCAATACATCGATTTATCTTTCCCACAAAACTTATTTACCCTCTTGCTTTGTATAATTATCTCTAAAATGGCTGAGAGGGTTAGCAAATCTAAAAGTCTTAAGGTTGAGTGGTATTGATCTAGATGAGGTTGCATTTTCAGAAAAGAATTTTGCTGAATCTAATTATATCTCTCTAAACTCGGGGATCTTGATCTCGCTACTTGTAACATACCACAAACAGTTTTAAGAATTGTTCTAAGGAATCTTCTTGGCAATTTGATTTGTTTTTGATTTTGTAGGATTATAATGGGGAGTGTGACGAATCATGTGATAACCTGCCGTTTTAGATGAGGGTTCACTTCTTATAAAATCGAACGGCTGTAGAGTGGAGGATTTTAAAGATAATGCAGCGGCCCTTATAACTGGGGACAACATTCTATAGCATTTCTCTTTGAAAAACATTTTATAGCAGTCAGCCATATAATTTCTTTTTGTGAGTAGAACAAGCTCTGTCCCGTGGTGGCTTTCGCTCGCTCTTAAGGCTTCAGAACATGTCAAACAGCAAGAATCTGAAAGTATACCTGCTTTATACCTCCTGTCATATCAAATTCAAGATAATCGGTTGCATTAGGTTTCCTCCTTGCAGCTAAGCGTGCAATTTGGATGACTGGAAGAGAACTTAAGCAGTCAAAGGAAGGAGGGACGGATAGTCTTACCATCTTCTTTTGCAGATTCAATTGCGAACTTCAGCATGCTGCTTCTAACACCTTGTTGACATGCAATTTCGGTTACAGTTACGTTCGCTATAATGCCATATTTCAGTGATCCTCTTCTTTTGAAGGTGCTAAACAAATTCACAGGCTTCCAAAGTTCCTGAGCAATCAAGGGATTCAAATCTTAGGTGATTCTCAACATCAAATTGCAAACTTAAATAAGAAAATTATCCAAGTGCGTATGATGCACCTCGGGATAAGTTTCCCCTGTAACAGGTACTTGACACGAAAATCCAGAGTTCCAATGACATTTTTTAAGCATGGAAGTAAGCACATTCTGGCCTTCCTTTCGTACAGCAATAATGCACATGAATGGTTCTAAATAACGCGTCGTACATCTCCTTATTATCACATTAAACTCCTGCATCGACAGTAAGCTAATAAGCAGCTGTACCATTCTCATGTGATGCATTTACTAATTTTCAGTAGCATAAGTGTAGTTTTACCTGCTCGGAGCTTACTTTATGAAACTGGTCGTGTGATGGATTTTTCACTTGCCAAGTTATTTGTGTAGAATGGCGGATTTTCAGTGAATGGTTTCAATTCATTACATGACTAGTAACAATGACAATTTGCTATTCCAATATTTCAGTAGTTGGTAGGTTACAATGTTATGTTTAATAGTTCTAATTACAAATCTAGTTTCTAATAAAACCGAAACATAAATTTAGCATCCTTTTTATTTGTTACCTCATTCTACCTCGACATTGAATAAATTAAACACCAGTAATCTATCACTGAGCAAGAAATGCAATACAAACTATCTTAGAAAGCTATGAAAAAACAAGAAATAAATACATAGATATATAATGATCGATTACAAACATTCAAAGTGAAAAAAAATGATGTTCATGTGTTGAAATTAGCTTGAAACAATTTCTGAGTAAAATTAAACTAAGGATAGTAATAAATTATGGGTATCATTCAATCGGATCATCGATTAGATGGAAAGCAAATCAAAGAAGACAAAGTTTAAAGTGGTTCGGCACTAACACCTACGTCCACTGACAAACCCCTTAGGGTTAAATTAGATTGATCATCAGTAGATACTGAGATAATTTTACATTTATATTAGAACTCTTATTTATAGAGTAAACTAACCCTAAGAAGATAATATAAAATCTTAATTATCTTTGACTAGTTAATATATATCTAGAAATTAATGGCATAATATTCTAGAATTAACTTTTAATTTGGTCTTCACTTCGCGATGCGGGAATAGCACGGTCACTTGATTTGGTCTTCACTTTACGTGCCTAGATGCACCTTCACTTGACTTGGTCTTCATTTCACGGTAAAGTTGCCTCGATCCTTCTTTGCACCTCGGCTACTTGTATGCTGACGTGATATATACTCTAATACTCCCCTCAAGTTGAACACGTAGAGAAACGTAGTGTGAAACTTGAGCAATTAATAACGAACGACTTCACGCGACGAGATATCCATAATCAACGGCATCAATTAACACCATGTCTAAACTTCAGAACTTCAATACACCGTGTTTCTTGAAAAAAATGTTGAATAGGACTGTATTAATAACGGAACTTGAACTGGCTTTGATAATCTTCCAAGGAATTCGCTAGAATAGCAGGGACCTTTTCTTGGATGAAGACATGCTAAATGATACATTAGCTCATGAAAACTGGATCATAATAGAGACGGGATAAAAACTCAAATAATGAGTAAATAAAAAGAGATAACAGTCCTTTACAATAACAAGATGATGGACGTCTAACTGTTTAGGATTGTTTTCGTGAATGAAAACAACTTTTGAAAATAAGATCACAAAAGAGTCTTTTCCGAATAAAGGATATTATCCAAAAACTATTTTTGGAAATAGGATCGCAAAATATCATGTATTTTGGGAACAAGGGTAAAAAATAAATAAAGATTTCTTAAAAGAGAACTTCCATAAACCAAAGGCCATCACAGCCAAGGAAAAGGAAAATTATGATCATGAAAAAAGTTTTCATGGGCGGGGAGATATATATTGCAGCCATAAACCACAATCAAAGGAGTCAACTAACACTTCTTCTAAAGAGGAGTACTCCTTGTAAATCAAATTCTAGACGAGCCAAGAACTTGTACAGAGACATTGATAAATGAGCCACACTACACCAGATCCCGATTGATGCAATGATGAAAATATACTCTGATTTGTGCCCATATATATATGATTTCAAACAAGTCATAGATATAACTGAATTAAATGTGCGAACTCACTATGATCAATGAGTCACAGATTATGAAATTATTAGTTTTGGATTCAACAAATGATAATACAAAATCACCAAAATCACCAAAACCCAAAATTTGAGAGACATAAGACTTGGCGTTAAGAGGAAGGAAATAGAAATAGAAACCATATAGTTCCTATCAGTCCATGAAAATCAATGTTTATCTAGGATGTAGAGACCTAGACTGGGACATATATGAACTGGAACAACAAGTTTCGATCAGAGGTAACTTGTTTGACAAAGTGAGATAACAATTTCAGCGGTACTCATTGACCATGTGACAAAAGTGAGATAATACAAATTCCAGCAGTATCAACGAACAAAGAAGGCTATAATTGCGGATGCAATATATTTCCGAGAAAAATATATTGGATATACTCGAAAAATATTTTTGGAAATAAAATCAATTTCACATAAAAATGGAAATGGAAATATTTTTCTAATTTGCCAGTGTGGTAATTAAGGGATTACCATATTATAACACATACGATGTTAACAATTTTGATTGACAGAAATAATAAAAATCTGTATGCAAATATTTTGGACAATAAATTGATTCGACTATGAAATAGCCTACTAGGATTACCCGTAAATCGGGTTTGCTTGAAAGGATATGAGGATATGAAATCCAAGAATGAAAGATCAAGAATTTAGTTCTTGAATAACAAAGACAACAATCTTTAGGAACGAAAAGTTGACATGATAGCACATACATCTTTTATGAATGATTAAGATGCACGGGAAAGTAGATTAAGTTGACCGTAAAATGATCAACTAATTGTTTGAGGAATATTTGCTCATAAAAGAACCATTTGAGGATATTATTTCAAGCTCCACTACACCAAAAACCCGAATTTACCACGTTTATATTCGTTACTAATAATTTAAGCAACGCTTATGTATGTTGCCCACACGGCGTGACAAATTTTTGGCAACGTATACAAACGTTGCTTAAATTAATTAAAGCAACGTTTCATTTGTTACTTTATCCGTTGCTTTAATTAGACTTAATGCAACGTATATAATAATTTAAGCAACATATATATCCGTTGCGAAATATATTATCAGAATAAAAAAAAATGCCAAAAAAAAAATACAAAATTTGTATCGAAATTCTAGTATTTCAAATAATATAGAACCCTGACCTGATAACACAATCACTCATCCTTGCAACATTTTACAACATTATAACGAACTTAGGTTGAATATGCACAATCAAATTGCATTAACCTTAAAAAAAATATTCTATAAAGCTATTGTTACTAGGTTTCAATACCCACTGTAAGTGATGTAGTGACTGCAAAATGCACAACTATGAGGATCAAGATACAACAATGTTAAATAATAGCAAGTGCCAATGTGTGGTTCTCGCTAAGTCAAAATGTAACCTACAACTAGAGTATCCTAAACCCGGAATAGTCTCGGAAGAAATTACATTACTTTGTATGATTATCGAAGCTAGAAAAAAAAAAGATGTACCTTAACAACCACCATCTCGCATAACCATGTTTTAATAAGAGAGAGTTTCATTGCCAACAAGAGATGAGCATATCTGCTAAAAAGAAAGCATAAAACCAATTGGTAAAAGATACATTTCAAAAAATTCTAACAGAAAAATGATGGTACAAAAATCCTAATTGCTTAGCCATAATATTGTCAAACCATTAATTTATATGAATAAATGGTAGGAAAATTGTATGGTTATATATAAAAAATCTAGTGCAACTGTAGACATCGAGGAACAAAGTGAACGCATATCATGATGAAAAAATTGTTTAGTTTCCACTCATGATCGATTTAGATTCGACATGTCAAAAAGTAGCCCAAGAGCAAGGAAAAATTAATCAACCATCTTTGAAATGTTCAACAACTTTATTGGGGGATTGAACATTCTGTTTATATAATTTGGTATTCTGTTCCACACCAATTGGAACCTTTCCATCACTATAAGTGCTGCAATTTCATATTCTTATTGGTATTCTTCAAGCACCCATCATCATGGTATCCTGAAACAAGTCAAATAAATATCATGTAACTTTTGACTGTACATGGAAGTAGGTGCAAAATTCACACAAAAATGTTTTTATTCTAGCGAGTCCCATTCGTGTAAATTTCTCAAGTGCTACGATAAGCCTATTTATTTGTGGCACCACATCCTAATTGAATTGATCCGGGATTTAAAAATTTCAATATGTATCCTTGGTTAGGGCTTGAGAAATACGGGAAGAGTAGTATGTTACTCAAAACTTATGTCATCTGTCAAAGCATATCGTAACTCAACACCATACTCAAAACGATAGTGGTCACCCACTCCTGAATTCCGCACACTACATTCTTGTAATAAGCATCCATGGAAAATTATTGAGGACCTACGAGATATAGTAATAAGAACATGAGAAGTGAAAGATAAAAGAACGGGAAAATATTAATTATATGCGAACCCACATACCCAAAGCATTTTTCAACTTTGGTTGATGGCAAGAACCGTGGAGATGTAAAAATAAATGTCTTTGGATCGAAAAATCAAAACTTGAAGGTCTTTATGAAAGAGATTAAAATGAGCCATTATTTGAAAGTTTAATAACATAGCAAGGTAACATGTAATCACACTAGTGTCTGCTGCATCAATAATTTTCCAGTGAAACATTTGGTGGTTGACCAAAGTTAGAAAGCACGAAAACTAACATGTGCAAAGTGAGTGCCAAGGAGTATTCAATTGTTCCAATCCCAATAGTCATTGAATAGATATGCCTGTTCAGTTACCATTCAACAAACTCATCATCTAAGTATTACCTATTACACCTCTATTCACTTTCTTTTAAATGAATTAAAAAAGCCAGAAAAGTGCCAGTTGCAATTGCATCTGTACGTAGTTGAGAATCTAACCCTTACTCGGACGTTGTGGTCCTTAACAGGTGATAGAATGATTGCAGAAGAATACATGTTTTATGCCGGTGACCCAAATCTTCGTTCCTAAGACCACCCTTACTCATTCATCCAACATATCAAAGAACCGTTGATCCACCATATTTTTACTAGCTTTCCACATTATTTATCGAAGTATCAACAAATCTTCAACAAACTAAAAAAAAAAAAAATGTTAATCAGAAGAATACCGTTTTAGACCCATCGAAACAAAATTATATAGAAATGAAATAAAGCTACGGCTACCTACATTTGTTTTTGGTATATGATACTCAATGAAATAGTTATCAAGTTCAAGTTATCCTCCCTCTCAAGCCTTTCTTGAAATATAGAAGGCTGGTCAACTAAACTTAAGGTAGATAGTCCATTAACTGGTAGATTTTGCATATCATATTAAGTGTTGCCACCTCTATATATCCCCCATGATTTTTCTCATCCGCCTTAATCATAACATTTCTTTATTATTCACGTATGGTCTGTCATTGTTTTGCCTTATCTTTCCAAACTAGTTAAATGGGTAATACTGTTAAATAAGCTAAACAAACAATAGCTAAGTCTTCAATTAACTGTAACACCAACCATGTATATGTATTCACTTAGCTATGCAGCGGGATTTAGAACAGAAGTGGTTATATATACCAACAAAAATATGCACTTTGTGGTCCCCTGGTGGATTGAATAATCGACTACAATAACAACATAAAATAAACAATAACATTTCAAAAGTACTACAAGGACATAAGTCTGGTATCCATTTACCATATAGCCATACTTATGACCAATTTTTTTGCAAAGACTCCAACGGAGGCTTCGGGAAGGGAAGAGTTTAAACTTTTCACTTTCCCTCGGTGTTGGTAGATGCAAAGAAGAACCAAGAACTAAATCAAATTCAAGAAAAAATAATCAGTCTAACAATGAAGGTTACCAAAAACCACAAAACTCATTTAGTATAAAGTGAATTTCTTAACTGGTAAACAGATTTTAATCTCCACCAACTGTAAGTAACCGATTGTAATGAAAAATATCCAACAACTACTTCCAGTCTCCAACTTTTACCTGCATCACCTCCACCACCACCCATTAGGATAGAGATCCAGAGCTTTTATCACAAACACCGAGCAAATAAGTCACCAATACCAACTAAACCCAAAAATCAAAGACTAACCACACCACCAACACCTGCTACCACCATACCATTTTCACCATAAAAATCATCAACACCGTGACTACAAAACTGAAATCAAAAGGAAACCCATACTTTAAAACTCCATCAAATACAACAAACAAAAACAAAAATTGCAAAATGTATAATATTACCTACCAAAATATGTATGTAGTTCATAGAATTAGGTCAAAATAAATCAATAATAGCCAAAACCAGTAAGAAGAATAGGGTTATACCTTACAGGATCCATTAGCTCATCACTATAGAAATAGTTGAAATCAAACACACCTTACAAAATCATTTGACTTTAAAGAAGAAAACGATATCTAGGGTTTGAGTGATTGAAAGATTGGGTTTTATTTCCGAGATGAGATTTGATCTATAAGATTTGGGTTTAGGAGAAACGGGTTTTGATTTTGAAAATTTGGGTTTGATTTCGTAGATCTAGGTTCAAGGTAAGAAGTTAGAAGAGAAGAAAAATGGGAGGAGGAGGAGGAGAACTCGAGAAGACGGACAAGAAAAGAATAAGGGAAATGAAAATAGATGGGAAATAAATGATAATAATTGTGAATGACATTTTAAGCCCTCAACTATATTAATAAAGGCGAGCGTGTCCTAGATTCTTTTTGTTCCCCTGACAATTAAGATTTAGTGCAACGTATCTCTAATATCAGCAACGGATAAATGCCTGCAACTTATATATCCGTTGCAAAGTCGAAAAACCAAACGTTGCAAAAACCTGGATTTGGTGTAGTGCTCACAGCTTGCTATGGTAATTAATCAAAGAACCATAAGTTGATTTACATGCACCTGCAATGTGTGTGAACTATGAACTGACAGCAAATAAAAATGGCACAAACTGCGACACTTAAGCAGAATTCCATGCCATATGAGATTTCCAATAATTTGGGGAATATGCAAGCTATTTTTGGAAAAATTAGATTCCCAAAATGTGAATATATGGGAAAATATATTAGTTTATCAAATGAAACTCTGAAAGTGCCGAATGAACAAGGCACGTACACTGACAAAAAACAGTTTGATGTATCCTTCCGATAATCACAACAAAGTTTGCAAGAAAATTTGTTAATTGATCGATGATCATTTGTTGTGCTGATAAACCACATGAAGAAAATGACAGAAAGTGATCAATTAGAGAGTAAAAAAAAAAAATAGCTCATGGGAGCATGAATTATGTGATACTGGAGATCTTGGATAAATCATGCAAATAATCGAAGAACTGAATTGAGTGTTCTTGACAAAACAAAAAAACAGATTAATGAGAAAATTGTTTGACACTGTTGATGAGTTCATGACGATCAACGTGAAAACTGGTCATTATGTATGTAGGGTTTTAGTTTGTGATCACATCAAATTAATAAACCCTAGAGGAAAATATTGGGATAAAAGATATTGATTCCCATTTTGAAAATTTTATTGATTGATTAGACAGTGGAACTGGTATTACCACATAAAATCAATTTGATTGAGCAAATAAAAGTGCCAAATGAACTGGGCACAAAGGAAAATAAAAAAAAAATCAGGAAGAGTTATTGGACAACAACTCTGATGGAGAATAAACAAATTATTTATCTAGAAAACAGACTATTATTGATGCTTAATTGAACAAAATCGATGAAAATGATAACCCAAAAAATAAAAAGCGGAAGCAATTGAGCGAATCTCCCCGCTCTGATACCATAATAAATTATGGGTATCATTGAGTCGGATCATCGATTAGACGGAAAGCAAATCAAAGAAGACAAAGATTAAAGTGATTCGGCACTAACGCCTACGTCCACTGACAAACCCCTTAGGGTAAAATTAGATTGATCATCAGTAGATACTGAGATAGTTTTACATTTACATTATAACTCTTATTTATAGAGTAAACTAACCCTAGGAAGATAATATAAAATCTTAATTATCTTTGACTAGTTAATATATATCTAGAAATTAATGGCATAATATTGTAGAATTAACTTTTAATTTGGTCTTCACTTCACGATGCGGGAATAGCTCGGTCACTTGATTTGGTCTTCACTTTACGTGCCTAGATGCACCTTCACTTGACTTGGTCTTCATTTCACGGTAAAGTTGCCTCGATCCTTCTTTGCACCTCGGCTACTTGTATGCTGACGTGATATATACTCTAATAGATAGATCTCGACAAAAAGAATTACGGAAGCGAAGGGATATATGTACTTAGAATGTCTGATTTTACTAAGCATTTGAACTAATATACACATCAATGGAATCATCAGAGGCAGAGTTTTTAACTTTGTTGAATAAAATCAACGGCTGCAGCAGGAACAAAAGTGGATTGTTTAGGTGATTTTCTATAAACCATGGTCAGAACTTGAGGTTGAATTGTTTTAGGGTTTATAAAAATCGTAATTAAATCGATAATGTCAAGGGTGGATATGAGAAGGTTAACCACAACACCGGTTACTGTCACCCAAGATGTTTTATTGTTTTGATGTTGCATTGTCCAACTTTGTGCACCCCTCAAAATCGGGGTGCACGTTACGACTCCTCTAATTTGTTAACAAAACCCTCACAAAACCGCTTCGTCTTTTTACTCTACTTCTATTTTTATAGTTCCTATTTTTATTTTTTTGAACAAAAAGTTTTTTTGTTTTTGTTTTTTCTTAAGTGAGTTAAGACTCATACACAATTTTGATTGGTAGCCTAGCGACAAGCTGAGCTCCAACACCTTTTTATACTTCCTTTTTATTTTCACATTTTTTGTCGTCTTCTTTGTCTAGAATCAGGAACAGAGGATATCCATTAATGCCTCCTCCATTAATGCATTTTCTTTCTTCTCGCTCTCTTCTCGCTCTCTCTATTTTTTGTAGAATCAAAATCAATTGGATGTACTTGATTAGTAAATTTTGAGTATTTGATTGACATCTGAATAAATCAGATTTTAATATTTGATAATCGTTCATTCATCCTAACCTCATTCATCTGCAGAAATTAAACTGGTGGGATAGTAGAAAGCAATTAAATAAGTTGTGAAGGGTATTATTCATTTAATTGAATCATCTCCAACGAAATCAGTATTCAATTTTCAGGGGCTGTTATGTTCCTAGAAATTCTAACTATTCCCCTTCCTTCTATCATCGTATTCGTTTTCAGCTTATTAAAATATTCAATTTTTACGTAGAGTACAATGAGGATGATACAATTTACCAACAGAAATTGAATCGAATGATGATAATTAGAGTAAATCAGATCCGGCTTATAGCTAAGGATGGTAAACTTGAAATGTCACGACAAATAAATTCCTATAACTTGTTTTCACAAACGGATTTTTTTTTTGTTAATGGCGAGTTTGATTTTAGAGTACTCTTGATTTTTATCAAACATATAGATATAGATCTCAAGATGTTAATTAAGATTTGAAAGAGAAGATTGCAAAACTTAAAAGGCAGAGAGTTATGCTTACTGATAGGAAAAGATTTTATTTTATTTCCGAAAATATTGAAAAAAATATATATAAAAAAGAGGTGGTCTTAGAAGGTTTAGTCAACAAACTAGAGGAGCCGTAATGTGCACCCCGGTTTTGAGGGTTGCACAAAGTTGGAATCGTAAACCTCTCTTTTTTAGCATATGAATAACGTTTCTAGTTTCTTTTTTTTTGATCAGTAGCGTTTCTAGTTTCATAATTTGAATTTAACAAATTAATGTAGATGACCTCATGGGACCAGATGAACCGGAAATGAGAGGCTACCCAAACCACCATTAAATTTCTCCTATGAATTTTCATTGGGGGAATCTGGCAGCGTTAATGTTATATTATATGCCTGTTGAGTGTGGTATCATAATGAGAAACAGAGTTACTCCATATCAGCAGAAGATCTGGAAACCCCTCCATAAATAATGATTGTAAAATTAACTTTGATGCGGCTTTCTGCAAACATAATGGATTGACAAGAATCGGACTAATAAGTCGTAATGTTACAGGTACAAGCAATGGAGCTTGGGGAATCTGCACTTCAACAGTAGAACCTGAACAAGCGGAAGCATTGGCATCTTTTGAGGCAGTTGTTTGGGCAAAAGAAAAGGGTATCACTCATCTTCACTGGAGGGGACAGTCGGAAGGTGGTGAACGCAATTAATGGAAACGGTGCAATCAAATGGACTAATGCCAGCATTATTCAAGATATAATTTATTTTCTTAATAGTTTAACCACATGGAAATGTAGTTTTATCCATCGTGAAGGAAATAATGTCGCAGAAACAATTGCGAAACAAGCTTTATCTTTTTCAAGTAAGCAGGAATGGCATCATTACATGCCACACTGGATTCAAATTATGTTAGACTCGGATGCAACTTTATTAGCATCTAACTCTTGATTATGAATAAATCTTCTTCTTTCGTATTAAAAAAAAAAGTGTGGTATCATGCTTGTTATTCTCTCACCAAAAAAATTAAAAAAAAAAAAACAAGAAGAAAGACATGCAAGTTAAATGTTATTTCCTCTTTAAACAACGTATCTTTGCTGGAAAGGCATATAAGCATTAGAACTTGCAAAAAGAATGTATAGAAAATATCAAGTTTTATGCCAAAATTAGATGGAAGTAAAAGTCTTAAAAAATATTGTGTGCTCATATACCGGGGTGCACATTCCTCCCTTCCTAATTAGCTGAATTTCCTTCACCGCTATCCATTTAATATAATTCCTTTTTTATTATTCTTAAAAACTAATATCGAAATTACTTGTTGTATTTATCCTATTGCTGCGCATAATTTCTTGGCGAACCTCCATAATCATTTTCTCTTTCTTGAAGATCTGAATTGGAGGATATTTCTGTATTCTCTCTTGTTGGATAACCATTTGGGATGGTTAATTTATTTGCAAAGAATAATTGATCAAGTAAGTTGAAAAGTGAAAAAAAACCTTTATGTTCTCGGTGGATTCCGAAAATGGGTTACTGATCTTCCTTTTTACATTTTGGTATATAATTTCTCTTCTCTCTAATACTATTTCTAATCAGGGGATCTTTTATCTTTAAATAACAAGTGCTATCAAGTAATCAGTATCATTGTTAACACAAGCTAACCCACTTTTAATTGGATGCAACATCCAAGCAGTATAAAAATATAAATTGTTAATACATACTCACAGAAAAAAAAAAAAAAAAAAAAAAAAAAAAAATCAGTACAAGCAAAGGAGAAAGTACTGAATCAAATCGGATAGAAAAACATCCTAGTGATTACAGGGATGATAATCATAAACGGCATTCGCTGTTATTCCAAATTTGTTTGTATTTGATACTTGACCTAATATTCATATATTTAGATTTCCTAAGATTTTGTTGTTGATACCCGAATTACTATTCCAATTTTTAGACTTATCAAGGAAAGAAAGAAACTAAGAAAATTTTCGTCATTTTAGAATGAATAAAGTTAAGTTCATGGAGAGAGAGATACAGAGAAGATGGAAGAGAATAAAAGAGAAGAAAGAGAATACTGTTTTGAAACTTGTGTTTATATTTTTTAAATAATTGTTAAGGAAAATAAAATTTATCTAGAGTTATCCCCGTTAAACCCAACCAATAAGGATGGGAGAAATGTGCACCCGCGGGTGCACAAAGTTGCACTCTATAATGGACATGCTCATAAATAAATGCACTAGTATCGGTGCACTAATAGCAGCATTCTTAATCTTAGCAATGAAGATTGTGCCGGTTTGTTATTTACTAGCTGACAATGACATCGGAATCAACCTAGCACCTTCATGCTTTGTCTCTATCATCCACCCTAGCTATCACATCCCATTTCACCTTCAAACCAATACCATAGCACCCCCACGTCCCATAACAAAAACGGTGGGCGTCCCCACTGAAAAAACAGAACCATGATCATCTTTTTCTTTTTATGAAAACATCACCTTCCTAAACTGATTCTGCAGAGCTATTTAGCAGATGCACTCACGTGAAACCGCGTGAGAAAAAGAAATCTTAGCCAATAAGAGATGAACGCGTTTTGTACATGCTCATTGCTAGATTCACGCGTGTATTTCAAGGCGTTACTAGTAATACTAGTACACACAAAGACATTCTACGTTATAAAGCACTTGCATATTTTAGAGTTTACATACATTTTCTAGATTCAAAGAAAGATGACGAAAGATAGAAAGATTGGAGTAGCAATGGATTTCTCAACAAGTAGTAAGATCGCTCTACAATGGGCAATTGATAACTTGCTTGACAAAGGTGACACCATCTACATCATTCATTGCAAACATGAGGACAGTCTTGAGACCGGAAATCTTCTCTGGGCCAAATCCGGTTCTCGTAAGCATCTCTCAATTTCTTTTTTCGGTCTATATATCCTGCTGATGAGCTGATCTAAACATTTCTCTATGTTCTTTGTTTCGGGTATATTATAGCTTTGATTCCATTGACGGAATTTAGAGACTCGGAAGTGATGAAAAAGTATGGTATGCAGAGCGATGCGGAACTTCTTGACACACTCGATACTACATCCAGACAGAAAGATAATAAGGTGACCATAGTTGCAAAGATATATTGGGGTGATGCAAGGGACAAGATATGTCAAGCAGTTGAGGATTTGAAACTTGATTCTTTGGTCATGGGCAGTCGTGGACTTGGTACATTCCACAGGTAATTTACAATTTTTTAACAATGAAGCTTAGTTTAAAAATTGTCTTTAGGGATCTTCTTGGCTCTTTGATTTACGAAAATGATTTATTGTTAATATTGTAGGATTATAATGGGGAGTGTGACAAATCATGTGATAACTAGTGCGTCTTGCCCGGTGACTGTTGTCAAGGATCCTGCCCGTCATCACTAGCTAGTCAGGAGATGCCGAAGAAGACTGTAGCTAATCAAATTCATGAAGGTTGTTTTTTATGATCAGTGAAATGTCACTGAAAATACGCCGAGTTTTTGATTAGGGTGCTGTGATCATTTGTTTTGTGTTGTTTCTGGGTTAATCTGAAATGGGAATGTGTTGTTTTAAAATGTTCATAACCATTTAGCTGAACAAGATTCATGTCATACCTAACATTTGGGGTTCACTTGATAAATGAATTAAAGCGAAACTAGACTGAAGTTGGTAAAATTAAGGCTACGCCAATCAGGGTGCCGTTTGAAACATGAAAGTACCCAACTAGTATTTCAACAAAAATCGTCTTCGAACACCTCCGGCTTATAAGACCACTGCACTACTAATATAGAAGCCTTCGTTCATCCTCCAAATGGATCAATCGCATGCCCTTTTGATATCCAGGTGCTAGCAATTTCCCTGTAACAAGCACATTTATATTGAAACAACTCGCACAAAGAACACAAGGACTCAGAGTTGATCCAAGTTTTAAAAAAAGAGAACAACAAGCTACTGCTCCAAAAACCCAAATGCATACACTCAAATTTAATTAATAATATCAAGCCAACTTTTAGATCCTCGGCAACTCTTGATGGCATGCTGGAGCACATGTAAATCAAAGCGCATTTCTTAAAATTGGCAGCTTGGTTGGATACCTAACAATAGAGAATTACCCAGCACCACCTCAAAAAACACAAAATCAAGTTTTATGCAGGTCTACATCTTCAAGTGCAAGAGTTTTACATCCCTAAAAATGCATTTCTAATTTCTTCCCTAGACGAATCGTGATTATCTAATAAATCATAAGATGTCAATGTATGTCTTACCTCTTCCAACCTCTCTAAATGAGCCATTTCACTATGAGATTCGTAATCATGATTACGTCTTCCAGCTAAGACTCATAATCATGATTACGTCTAAGGGTTCAGTGGTATCGATCTAGGTGAGGGCTGCATCTTCTGGAAAGAATTTTACTGAATCCATATTTTATCTTTCTAAACTCGGGGATCTTGATTTCTCTACTTATAACATACCACAACAGTTTTTCCCATCCATGAGTTTCACAATCTTTCCCGTCCATCCTCTCTCTCAAGCTCAAACAGCTTCATGTGTAAACAACCGCAGTGCTGGCCTTCGTTCCTTATTCTTGATGTTACTTGGTTGCAAGTAGGAATGAAGGCCAGCACTGTGGGTTCTTCACACATTAAACTGTTGCTTGCAACTGAAAATGAAAGAAAAAACATTGACGGAAATGTAAGAGACATTGTTATGAAGGTGATGTAAATTCACTCAGAAAACGAGTTAGGGTACCGGTAGCAAAGTGAAATGTCTTTGTTTATATAGCCTAAACTCTAGTGGTAGTTCAGTCATGTAATTGAGAGGGATGGAGTAGTTTAGTCATGTAACTGAGACGGAGAGAGTAGTTTATAGCGTGTCTTTACCATAACAAAATATATCCCGCGTAGAAAGCAATTCCAACGAAATCTCATTGTTTTTTACTATACACTGCATAGATAAAAAGCTAAGAAAGAAAAATTCATGGGTAGTAGTGGGTAATGAAAGCAATTGAGATTTGTCGAAAATCTCCAAATCCCATATGCACACACTCAAAATTAACAAACAATATCAAGCGGCAACTCATGGTGGCATTCTGGATTACATGCAAATCAAGGCGCTTTTCTTAAAAAATTGGTAGGATGGTGGGGTACCTGGCAATCGAGATATACCCAGCACCACATCAAAAAACACAAAAGCAAGTCATGAATGTCCAAAGCTCTAACAGAAGCTCTAGAGGGGCAATACTGTTATGGTTTTTGCATCAGCTAGTATGTCAAGGAAGAGTTTATGTCCCTAAGAGTCTGCACTTTCATTCATTTGCTAGAGGAATATTGATTATCTACTTCAACTAGAGGCCCATTTAATGAATCTAGAACTGCCAATGTCTGGGCCATTCCACTATTGACTTTCTAAAATCATGATAACCTCTTCCAGCTAAGAAACCATCCAGTGATTCATGTTCATGTTCATCTTTGCTCTTGAAATCTAAATTGTTTGTTTCTTTCCATCACAAAGTTTCTAAATGAGCAATATCATTGCATGAGATTTCATGTTCATCTTTGCTCTTGAAAAATGATACAATAGAGCAGACATATGGGTTGAGTATGAGTGGCTATCATGCTGGATACTTGAAATTGATATCCTTCCACATATGCAGCATGCACAATCTCTCAAATCCTAATTACTAATCGGAAGAAAGCAAGATGACACAAGTACCAATCCAGGAAATATCCAGCCAACTTGTTGTAGTTAATCTATTTGAGGTTACAGATGATTCCCAAGAAAAATGGTGGAGTTGATCATCTATTAAATGCAGATAAATTTTGCATCAATGAAGTTTTGGAATGCGAACAAAAACATCAAATTGCTAACTCAAATTAGAAAATTATCCAAGACGTAAAATGCACCTCAGGACAAGTCTCCCCTGTAACAGGTACTTGACACGAAAATCCAGAGTTCCAACGACATTTTTAAGCATGGAAATAAGCACATTCTGGCCTTCCTTTCGTACAGCAATAATGCACTCAAATTAGATCGTCTTATTATCACATTAAACCCCAATAAACAGTTGTACCATTCTCATGTGATGCATTTACTAATTTTCAGTAGTGTAAGTGTAGTTTTACCTGCACGGCGTATTGCATTACTGATGGATCTTCATTAAGTCCTGCTTTCAACCATGCTGATGCCTGCTCAAAAAACAACCCAAATTAAACCCACCTTCAAAATCTAATTCGAAAACACAAATTTAAAGCAGGATATTTCTCAGTTACCCAAAACTCCTCATCAAGTTTGGCACCATGATGTTTATTTTGTTCTTGAATTATCGGTTCTTCTTCATTGTCAGACAGTAGTGAACCAAATTTCCTGTAGCATATATATACAATTAAGCAACTAAGAACACAGGACATTCTGTTTGATCAGTTTGACAGTGAAAATGCAAGAACTTGGTAGTGAATTTAAAAAAGAACAGATCGATTTTTATTATCTATTTGAACTTATACATAGAAATTTAAAGTACTAATAGATCACAATAAATGATTAAGAAATACAATTGTGCATGGATCATTTTTATTCTCTTCAATTACAAATGGATCTTTTGAAATTTAAAGTACTAATGATCTTTTTTACGGTTCATTTTCTTCAGCTTTGTTATGCTTTCTTCCTTCCTTCCCTGGATGATAAGCAAGTTATGAGGATCATACCAAAGTTAAAACGAAACTCAAACTCTTCCTACTGGAGGAGGAACAGATTGCCAGATTTAAGATATTTGAGAGGAAAAATCATAGTGCAAAGATATTTTGGTGTTGATGATGATCGCTCAATTAACATATCTGCTGCCATGATTCTGTTGTTGCTGCTGCTGAGATGAATAAAGAATTGTTGATGTTCTTTTGAGTTAGGGTTTGTTTTAGACGATGGAGGCGGAAATAAGGGGATGCAAAAGAAAACTACGCTACTTATAGATCTACCATTTAATTTGAGGTTCACTTGTTATTGTTTTAAGCGCTAGATTATGCTTCGATCTATGACGGGTCAGTACACAAACTTTGTAAATATGAAGGCTAGTCTTAGAGGTATTGATGCAGTACAAAATTTTCAAGCATTGACACTCAACTAAAAGACTAGATTAAGAAAAATAAAAAAAAAGAGAATGACCACTCTGCATATCCAAATAGTACTGGTGGTAAATTTCTTCTAAGAATTGGAGTCCAATACAATATCCTTCAAGAAAATTAACACTACGTGTGCATTTTAGATCTTGTCATTTCTACAAGCTTGGAAGATAAGCTCGTAAAATAGCAGCAGTAGAAGAAACAGGCCGAAGCCCACGAAACCTTGGATTATTAACAAGTAAAACAAAATTAGGAGTTGCCACCTTAGAAGCATTTGTACCAAGACTTCACACAATTCAGTGCAGTTCATAACATTTTAGCTGAGTATTCATGTCATATCAACATTATAAAGAACCTTATGAATTTATATGTTCTACTTAGATGCACCGTTACATATTAGTCGTGTTTATATAGGTAACAAAGTTCATCATCCTTTGCATGTGCTCAGTGTGATTGTTTGAGCACATGCAAGTACTCTGTAACTCCTCTTTAAGAAGAAATATAACAAAACACGAGGCACAAGACGGTATCGTATATTGTAGCTTTGATTCCATAAACAGGACTTTTGGTTGTAGCTTTAATTCCATTGATGGAATTCAGAGATTCCCAAGTGATGAAAAAGTAAGGCATGAATTGTGATGCCGAACTTCTTGACACACTTGATACTACAACTAGACAGAAAATTGTTTTAACAGTGAAGCTTAGTTTGAAAATTGTTTTAGGGATCTTCTTCTTGGCTATTTGATTTATTGTTGATTGATTGTGATTTTGTAGGATTATAATGGGGATTGTGTGATAAATCATGTGATAACAGTGCGCCTTGTCCGGTGTCTGTTGTCAAGGATCCTGGGCGTCACTAGTCAAGAGATGCCGAAGAAGACCGTAGCTTGACGAAGATTGTTCTATGTTAATTAATTAGTGTTTGATTAGTAAAATGTCACTGAAAAAATAATTACGTGTTCGAATAGGGTGCTACCAATGATCATTTGTTTTCATTGTTGTTGGATTAATCTGAAATGTGAATGTGTTCTTTTTAAAATACTCATATAACCTTTTTAGAAGATTCATGTCATACCAACATTTTGAAAGAATGTCAACCTCCGGCCTCACAATTAATTTTTTATTTGATAATTGATTCAACTTATACAATAAATTTTTTAATATTATAATAAATCACAAGAAGCGATTAAGAAATACAATTGGGGGTGGATCTTTTGTACTGTTACATGCTAATAAAACAAACTAATACAGAACTGCTTCCTAGTTCTTCATTTTTTTTCCATTTTCCTGAAGGAGACTAAATTGAGAAGTAATGAAGACAAACCGTATTAGAAGCCCCCACTTATTTTGGGGGGAGGAGTGGGAAATATAAGATAATTGAGAGGAAAAATCATAGTGTGAAGATGTTTTGTTGTGGATGATGATCCCTCTATTAACACATCTGCTGCCATGAGATTTTGTTGTTGATGCGGCGACGAAGAAGGAGCTTCTTGGGCTAGGGTTTGTTTTAGAAGATGGAGGCGGAAATAAGTGGATAGAAAAGAAAACTATGAAATTCATAGCTTACCAAAAAATAAAAAATCATGTTTTTTTTAGTTTTCATACATAGAAATTTAGTGTAATCATACAATTGGGGCGGATCTTTTACATTCGAACTCTAATAAACAAACAAACACACAATTTCTTCCTGGTCTCCAGTATTTCTTCCTAGATATTTGGTTGTTGATGATGATCCTATATTGACACATCTCCTGCCATGTTGCTGCTGAGATGAAGGAGGATCTTTCTGTTGTTTGTGTTCTTGGGTTAGGGTTTGATTTCTGGAGAGGGAGGCGCAAATAAAGGGTTGAAGACTATACTACTTATAAGGTTTATATATAGAGCTTCCTTTTAGATTAGGGTTCACTTTTTAAGAAATCTAACGGCTGTAGAGTGGAGGATTTTTAAGATACCGCAGCCCTTATAACTGGGGACAACATTCTATAGCATCCGTCTTTACTTGGATCTCAATTCAGTCAGCCATATAATTCCTTTTGGTGAGTAAAACTAGTTTTGTGCTGCATTAAGAACTGATGGCTTTCGCTCGCTCTTAAAGGCTTCCAAACAGGTTAGACAGATTGGAGAGCATGTAGACAGGAAAACTACCACAACTTAAAAGACAGATGACAACAGAATATCAGGTGGATTAGGGGATATGAGCAACTCAAACAGTTCATTCTCGGCACATAATGCATAATCCATTTGAGTAACAACTAACAATGTCGATAGCTATTCCTATATTTGAATATTTGTCACACTTGTTTATATGGACTTTACAATGAATGGTTCCGTACGTACTGTTTTTCTCATTGGATACAATTGTCAGAACTATACATTTCGAGCAAAACCTTAGTTTTAAAGAATGAGTAACATCTAACTAAAGATTTATGCTGCACACATATAGGTTCTGTTCTTCCAGATGAGGAGTCGCCTCTGCAAGAATCTGAAAGGAGAATTTTTCATGTCAGGACCAGCTGATTGTTACTGATCAACAGTGACTAGCCACGAGAAACTGAATCAAAACAGATCAAAGTATTATTACCTCAAATCCCATCTTTCTGTACAGTACCAGTGCTGGTATGTTATCCCGACGGACATGTAAGTATACCTGCTTTATACCTCCTGTCATATCAAATTCAAGAGTATCGGTTGCATTAGTTTTCCTCCTCGGAGCTAAGCGGGCAATTTGGATACTGGAAGAGAACTTGAGCACCTGTGGAAGGACCGAGGGATAGTCTTGCCTTCTTCTTTTGCAGTTTCATTTGCAAACTTCAACATGCTGCTTCGACGATCACTTTCGGCAACGTTTGAGATTTTGCCATACTTCTGTCATCGTCTTTTTTTGAAGGGCCTAAACAGATTCACAGGCTTCACAAGTTCCTGGACAATCAATGGATTCGAATCTTAGGTGATTCTTAACATCAAATTGATAACTTAAATTAGAAAATTATAATGCACCTAACCTCAGGAAATGTCTCCCCCTGTAATAGGTACTTCACACGAATATCCAGAGTTCCAATGACATTTTTAAGCATGACCTTGAGCACCTTCTCGACTTCCTTTCTTGCAGAAATAATGCACATGAACGGTTCTAAATAACGAGTTGTACATCACCTGAACTCCTGTGATGCATTTACTAATTTTCAACAGTGTAAGTGTAGCTTTACCTGCTCGGCGTATTGCTTTACGAACTGATCGTGTGATGGATCTTCATAAAGTCCTGCTTTCAACCATGCATGCTGATGCCTACTAAAAAAAAAAACCCCAAATTAAACGCACCTTAAAAATCTAATTCAAAGCAGAATTTCAAATTACCCAAAACTCTTCATCAAGTTTGGCTTCTCCAGCCACATACTCTCCATTATCTGACGAAATCGAAGTACCGTTTTGGGCTTTTGGCATGCACTGCAACATTGCTTAATTGTTCATGTTTCTTGCACCACTGTGTAATCAAGCCCAAAAAAGCAGTGTTCAGGAAAAGTTTCACCTTGTACAGTTATATCACGATATGGTTTAAATCATGATACAGCTACAACTTTGATTACCAACAAAGTCGTGCAGATCAAATTGAACAAAACGTTAATGTGAATCACGGCTAGAAATATATCTAGGATGAGGAAAAGAGTCGCAAGAGTTAAGAGTTCAACTGTTTGCTTGGTGTTAAAGTTTCAACTGTTGGAATCTTTGGATAAACTCAAGTTACAAAAGAAAATTAACAAGTCATAAACTACAAATGGGGAAGATTTCGACAATGATAAAAGTGCTGGAAAGGCCCTAGGTTCAAACAAGTTCGAGGTTATGTGATTGTTCTAACTCCTAATTCATGTACTAGTGGGCAGCAATATACAATCGTCAACTGATAAAGAATTTCAGTATTGTGTATATTTCTCATTGATTTTAACGAAAAGATCCTTGTTTAACTTTAACCAATGCAGCTGGCAATAAGTAATGAAACAAAGGGCACCAACTAGTACCAAATTATCGGCCATGTATCAGTAAGGAGAAAAAGGCAAAGTTCTTCTTTTGAGGAGAGATTTTACACTTACAAAGAATCAAATGTCTCTAGAGAAAGACTCTCCAGATGTTGTGACAGAATTCAAGATTTAGGTTCGCTATTCGAGAAATATCAAACCCTCCATCAATGAGCTTCCCCTCTCTTTCTTAAATTGGAACCTTACTGAACATCCTTAATTTTGAACCTTGAGCCAACAAAGCCGCAACACCTAAATAAGTGAACATAAATAATCAAAACTTTTTATAAAAAACATAATTTGGTATTTTCGTAAAAAAGGACTAACAGAAAACAGAACCATATACAGTTGTACGACATGAATCTGGCGGAATACACAGCTGAATAAATACAAAATTACCAAGAGAGCATAGAATGGAGAAATAAACAGCATATGATGGATGTCACGACGCCTACCACAGAACAGCATCTTCTCTGGATATTTTGGAGAGGTAAAATCCGCAACGTACCTGTAGGATACAGAAGAGATAGACAAGACGGGCAATTAATATCTTATCAAGACAGCATAGAATAGAGAAGTAAACAGTTCATGAGCATTAAGTGAAAGCAGATTATAGAACTCTAATTTCTCCTTTTCGGCCTCAAGACATTTAGTCTCAACTCATAGTTTCCCCCTTCATTTTACTAAGTAATTTCACTCTTATACGTATGACCAGACTACATCCACCATTAGTAACTGGCCCAACAATGGAGCTTCAAGTATGATAAGATGCCAACTGAGTTACTGACAACATAATTGAGGAAATCTGCCAATTAACACTAGCTCAAGTACATCTGGTTTATAGTGCCAGCGCTGGTATGTTATTGACGGACAAGTAAGTATACCTGCTTTACACCTCCTGTCACATCAAATACAAGATAATCGGTTGCATTAGTTTTCCTCCTTGCAGCTAAGCAAGCAATTTGGATGACTAGAAGAGAACTTAAGCAGTCAGAGGAAGGAGGGACGGATAGGCTTACCATCTTCTTTTGCAGTTTCAATTGCGAACTTCAGCATGCTGCTTCCAACACCTTGTTGACGTGCAATTTCGGTTACAGTTACGTACGAGATAATGCCATATTTCTGTGATCCTCTTCCAAAGTTCCTGAGCAATCAAGTGATTCAAAGAAAGATGACAAAAGATAGAAAGATAGCAATAGCAATGGATTTCTAAACAAGTAGTAAGATTGCTCTACAATGGGCAATTGATAACTTACTTGACAAAGGTGATACCATCTACATCATTCATTGCAAACATGAGGACAGTCTTGAGACTGGCAATCTTCTCTGGGCCAAATGCGGTTCTCGTAAGTACATCTCAGTTCATTATGGTTTATATATCCCGCCGAGCTGATCTAAACATTTGTCTATGTTCTTTGTTTTGGGTATATCGTATGTAGCTTTGATTCCATTGACGGAATTTAGAGACTCCGAAGTGATGAAAAAGTATGGCATTTCTTCACATAATAAAACTTAGTTTATAATTGGGAGTGTGGCGAATCATGTGAGAACCAGTGCGGCTTGTCTGGTGACTGTTTTCAAGGATCCTCCCCGTCACTAGGTGCCGAAAAAGACCATAGCTTAACGAAGATTGTTCTATGTTCTATTTTGATCATTAAAATGTCACTGAAAATAATTAAGTGTTCCATTGGGGTGCTGGGATCATTTGTTTTGCGTTGTTTTCGGATTAATTTGAAATGTGAATGTGTTCTTTTTAAGATATTCATAACATTTTTAGCTGAAGATTCACGTCATACCAACATTTGAAAGAATCTCACACCTCCGGCTCATTGAAAATAATCCTCACAAACCATTAGCAACCATAAACATTTTTGGATTACAATAACATTTCTATTCACAGCTTACCGAATCAACAAAAACTCATGGTTTTTATTTGATAATTGATTCAACTTATACAATAAATTTTTTAATGTAATAATACATCACAAGAAACGATTAAGAAATACAATTGGGGGTGGATATTTTGTACTGTTACATGCTAATAAAACAAACTAATACAGAACTGCTTCTTGTTCTTCATTGTTTTTCCATTTTCCCGAAAAAAGGATACTAAATTGAAAAGTAATGAAGGCAAAAAAGTATTACAAGCCCCCTTTATTTTGGGTGGAGCAGTGGGAAATATAAGATAATTGAGAGGAAAAATCATAGTGTGAAGATGTTTTGTTGTCGATGATGATCGCTCTATTGACACATCTGCTGCCATGAGATTTTGCTGTTGAGGCTGCGATGAAGAAGGAGCTTTCTGTTGTTTGTCTTCTTGGGTTAGGGTTAGATTTCAGGAGAGGGAGGCGCAAATAAAATGCTGAAGATATGAAATCTATTTATAAGGTTTACGGAGCTGTCCTTTTAGATTAGGGTTCACTTCTCATAAAATCTAACGGCTGTAGAGTGGAGGATTTTAAAGATGATGCAGCGGCCCTTATAACTGGGGACAACATTCTATAGCATCCGTCTTTACTCGGATTTTCATTGAAGTCGGCCATATAATTCCTTTTTGTGAGTAAGCTCTGTGCTCTGTGCTGCATTAAGAACTGGTGGCTTTCGCTCGCTCTCAAGGCTTCGGAACGTGTCAGACAAATTGGAAAGCATGTAAACAGAAAAACTACCACAACTTAAAAGACGGATCACAGCAGAATATCCGGTTGATTAGGATATGAACAACTCAAACAGTTCATATGGACTGTTTATATGGACTTCACAATTAACCATATCACAGGTACTGTTTTTCTTATGCTAGCTCTCATTGAATACTATTGGCAAAACTTTACATTTCGGACAAAACCTTTGTTAGTTTTGAAGAATGAGTAAAATCTAATTACAGATTTATGCTGCACATGTATAGGTTATGTTCTTCCAGATGAGGATTTGCCTCTGCAACTATCTGAAATGAAAATTTTCATGTCAGGACCAGAATGTTATTGATGAAAAGTGACAAACCATCAAAAACTGAGCCAAAAACATATCAAAGTATTATTACCTCAAATCATATCTTTCTGTACAATGCCAATGCCTGTTTGTTATCCCGACGGACATGTATGAATACTCGCTTTATACCTCCTGTCATAACGAATTCAAGATAATCAGTTGCATTAATTTTCCTCCTTGCAGCTAAGAGTGCTATTTAGATGACTTGAAGAGAACTTAAGCAGTCAAAGGACGGAGGGATGGATAGTCTTGCCATCTTATTTTGCAGTTTCAATTGCAAACTTCAGCATGCTGCTTCCAACACCTTGTTGACGTGCAATTTCGGTTACAGTTCCACTCGAGATTATGCCATATTTATGTGATCCACTTTCTTTGAAGGTGCTAAATGAACTCACAGGCTTCCAAAGTTCCTGCGCAATCAAGGGCAAATCTTAGATGATTCTCAACATCAAATTGCTAAATTAAATTGGAAAATTATCCCAGTACGCATAATGCACCTCAGGATAAGTCTCCTCCTGTGACAGGTACTTGCCACGAAAATCCAGTGTTCCACTGACATTTTTAGGCATGGAAATAAGCACATTATCGCCTTCCACTCTTTCAGCAATAATGCACATGGACGGTTTTTAAATAATGTGTCATAGATCGCCATTTCTTAATATAGTGCAATACGACCTTCATTTCATAAATATGTTTGCAATCCATGCTGCACCAGGCTAAATAAGGCAAAAGTTTCAATGTTAGAAAAGAATTCTTTGATACTAAACTCCTGCATCGACAGTAAGCCAAATAACCAGCTGTACCATTCTCATGTGATGCATTTACTAATTTTCGGTAGTGTAAGTGTAGCTTTACCTGCTCGGCGTATTGCTTTACGAACTGATTGTGTGATGGATCTTCATAAAGTCCTTATGCATTCAACCTTGCAGATGCTACTCAAATTAAACCCACCTTCAAAATCTAATTTGAAAAAACAAGTTCAAAGCAGAATTTCAAATTACTGTAAATTTATCCCAAACTCTTCATCAAGTTTGGCTTCTCCAACCACATACTCTCCATTAACTAAAGAAATCGAAGAACCACGATGTTCTTCATGTTCTTGAATTACCGGTTCTTCTTCATTGTCGGATGAGAATTCTTCATTGTCTCTAGCAATGCAAATATATGGTACTGAACCAAATTTCCTATAGCATATAAACAATTAAGCAACTAAGAACACACAACATTCTGGCTGATCAGATTCACAAAGAAATGCAAGACTATATAGCAAGATTCATAAAGTATCCAAAGAATGAATTCAGAATAGAATTAAGACAATGAACTCACATAGTTGCAGGAGAAACAAGAGCTGATTTACTAGCAGAATGTTGAAGAACTTGGGATTGAATTCCTTGTAGATACCAAATGAACAAAACTCAACTAAGAATTCATGGAATTTTAAAAACCCAGAGATTAAGAATAGAATAAGATAATGAAGTAGTACTACTGCTCACATTGCTGCAGAAGAATAAACAAGAACAGATCTATCTGAAGAACAATGCAAGAACTTGAGAATTATGCGACCCAAATTGGTTACAGGAACATTGTCTCACCCTTTCTTTTTTCTCTTTTCTTGTTCTCATTTTTGACTTGAATACAAAAAGAAAACATAAGAAAAGAGAAGAAGAAAAAAAACTCATCGAGTTTTCGTCTTTATTTAATAATCGATTAAACTTATACATAGAAATGAAATTTAAAGAACTAATAGATCACAAATAAATGATTAAGAAATACAATTATGTTTGGATCTTTTTTATGGTTACATTCTTGCAAAACAAACAATTATAATACTTCTTCATTTCTTCGGCTTTGTTTTCCTTTCTTCATTCCCTAACACATAACACAAATGCAGTTTCCCA
Source organism: Papaver armeniacum (assembly GCA_023531295.1). Lineage (NCBI taxonomy): Eukaryota > Viridiplantae > Streptophyta > Magnoliopsida > Ranunculales > Papaveraceae > Papaver > Papaver armeniacum. Next base: position 558,487 of record JAJJWW010001302.1, read on the forward strand.
GCAATTTATTTCTGGACAAGGGAAAGCCGATTTAAGATATTTGAGAGGAAAAATCATTATGCCAAGATATTATCGCTCTATTGACACATCTCCAGCCATGATTTTGTTGTTGCTGCTGAGATGAATAAAAAGCTTCTGTTGTTTGTGTTCCTGGGTTAGGGTTTGATTTCAGAGGATTGAGGTGGAAACAAGGGGATGGAAAAGAAAATTTAGCTATTTATAAGGTTTATAGATCTACCTCTTTAGGGTTCACTTCTTATGATTGATCTAACGGCTGTAAATCTTTGATCCTTTATCAAACTGGCATGGGATTTTATGCGAGCAAATTGTTTGTTCCAGCCACCAACTTAAGCATCGGCAATTTTGTAGTTGTCGTATCATGTACCATGGGAAGGAGATGTGGAAAAGAGTCTGAAAGAAATCGATTCTCGGCTTATTGTTTGTTGGGTCTCGGAATTCGCTTGTGTTATTAATTTTCGAAAGGAAAAAAGGTTGCGAAATCCATTATTGTTCCAATCGGAGGACGTTTCTTTATAAGTGCTAGATTATGCTTAGATCTTTAACGGGTCAGTACACTACACTTGTAAATATGAAGGCTAGTCTTAGAGGTTTTGATGCAGTACAAAAAATTTCAAGCACAAGACTAGATAAAAAAAAAAAAAAAAAAAATGACCCCTCTGGAAAACCAGTAGACATCCCAACCCAAACTTGCATCAATGTGGTAGTTAAGTTGTGGGACTCAGTTTGCTCATACCCACATAAGCGAGAGTCTGGTAGTATTAGCTACGCCACTGCATATCCAATAGTACTAGTGGCAAATTTCAAGGTAAGAAACCACATTATACTCGGTTACTTCTCAATCTTACTTACCAATTTTCCATTTACCGTATTATTATAATACATTGTACCGTTTTAGCATGCACTGCGACAGTGCTTAATTGTTTTGATACAACTGATGATGAAGTTGACCTTTGATATATTATAAGCTACAGTTTTGCAATTTACAAGTTCTACTTTGAAGCAATTTTACCACCTTGATAATTAAATGAATTAAAACGTAATGAATGTTGATACTACTGATGAATACAGAAAACAACATTTCAATTCACAGCTTACAAAAAAAAAAAAAAAAAAAAAATCATTGTTTTTTAGATTTTATACAATTTAGTGTAATCACAATTTGGGGTGGATCTTTTTTGTACCGTTACATTCTAACACTAAACAAACAAACACCCAATTTCTTCCTGGTCATTCTAACTCTAAACAAACAAACACACAATTTCTTAGTCTTCAGTATTTCTTCCACCCATAAAGACATATAGAGACCAAAACTGAAGATTTAAGATTATTGAGAGGAAAAATCATAATGCTAAGATATTTGGTTGTCGATGATGTGTTGCTGCTGAGATGAAGGAGGAGCTTTCTGTTGTTTGTGTTCTTGGGTTAGGGTTTGATTTCAGGAGAGGGAGGCGCAAATAAAGGGTTGAAGACTATACTACTTATAAGGTTTATATATAGAGCTTCCTTTTAGATTAGGGTTCACTTTTTAAAAAATCTAACGGCTGTAGAGTGGAGGATTTTAAGGATACTGCAGCCCTTATAACTTGGGACAACATTCTATAGCATCCGTCTTTACTCAGATCTCATTGCAGTCAGCCCTATAATTCCTTTTTGTGAGTAGAACAAACTCTACGCTGCATTAAGAACTGGTGGCTTTGGCTCGTTCTCAAGGCTTCAGAACATGTCAGACAAATTGGAGAGCATGTAAACAGAAAAACAACCAGAACTTAAAGGCATATCACGGTAGAATATAAGGTAGGTTAGGATATGAGCAACTCAAACAGCTAATTCCCGGCATAGAATGCAGAACCCATGTTGAGTAACAACTAGCAATCTCAATAGCTATTAATTCTTTATTTCAATCTTAGTCACATTAGTTTATATAAACTTTAGAATGAGCGGTATTGTTCGTATGTACTGCTTTTCTTATGGTTGCTCTCATTGAGTACTACTATCAATAGGACTTTACAATTCGGACAAAACCTTTGTTAGTTCTAAAAAATGAGTAAAATCTTATGTTGCACACGTATAGGATCTGTTCTTCCAGATGAGGAGTCGCCTCTGCAAGAATCTGATAGGAGAAATTTTCATGTCAGGTTGTTTTTGATAAGAAGTAACCAGCCACGAGAAACTGAATCAAAAACAGATCACAGTAGTATTATCTCAAATCCCATCTTCCTGTACAGTGCCAGTGCTGGTATGTTATCCCGACGGACATGTAAGTGTATACCTGCTTTATATATATACCTCATCGGTTGCATTAGTTTTCTTCCTCACAGCTAAGCCTGCAATTTGGATGACTGCCTGACCGAAGAGAACTTAAGCAGCAGTTGAAGGACAGAGGGATAGTCTTACCGTCTTCTTTAGCATTTTCAATTGCAAACTTCAGCATGCTGCTTCCAACACCTTATTGACGTGCACTTTCGGCAACAGTTACGTTTGAGATTTTGCCATATTTCTGTCATCCTGTTTTTTTGAAGGGGCTAAACAGATTTACAGGCTTCACAAGTTCCTGGACAATCAACGAATTCAAATCTTAGGTGATTCTTAACATCAAATTGACCTCACCTCAGGATAAGTCTCCCCCTGTAACAGGCACTTCACACGAAAATCCAGAGTTCCAATGGCAATTTTAAGCATGGCATCAAGCACATTCTTGCCTTCTTATCTTACAGAAATAATGCATATGAACGGTTCTGAATAACACGTTCTACATCTCCCTATTATCACATTAAAACTCCTGCATCGAAAGTGTAGCACTATTCTCATGTGATGCATTTGCTAATTTTCAGTAGTGGGAGTGTAGTTTTACCTGCTTAGCGTGTACGAATTGGTCTTGTGATGGATTTTCATAAAGTCCTTCTGCTTTCAACCATGTTGATGCCTACTCAAAACAACAACCCTAATCAAAATCTAATTCCATAATACAAATTTAAAGCAGAATTTCAAATTACTGAAAATCCAGTTTTGCATCCTTTATTAAGATGAAGCGTATTAAAAGTTTTGCATCCTTTATTAAGATGAAGCGTATTAAAAGTTTGATCCAGAAATTAGGATCTTCTTGTTGATATTGTTTTCTTCTCATCTGAAATTTTCAACTGAAATTCCACACAAGAATAAATATAACAAACACCATATGTCAATTTTGTAAAGACTGACATAAACCTTGTAAATGGGTAAGATTGGCTGATCCATTCGAACCGAAACAGACACATTTGGCTGTGTTTTTTATTTTGAGTGATGAACAAGTAATTTTCTGTGTATATGTGCTACTAGTGTAACTTTAAGCAAGAACTTCGTCAATCATGTTACTAAATATATTGAACTATTCAAGAACATTGAAATGAATGAATAATGTTTGTATAGTAACAAACAGTATGCAATATTCGGGTTTCGATTAGATATACATACAGCTACATTTCTCATAAAGTTGAATGTTGAACTCAAAAGTGGTTTTCCTCATTAATGATGGAAGTGGAATCAAAATGTGCAAACTATGAAGGAAAACAACCGAGTGGAAAAAACTTACAAGCAGTTATATTAAGATCGATCAGACCATGAATAAGTGTATCTTCCCAAACGCCTGAAAATTATCCCTTTTCAGTGGATGCCCATTCTCTTTTGCAGTTTCAATTGCAAACATCGGCATACTGCTTCCAACACCTTGCTGACGTGCAATTTCCTAAACTAACTTTCCAGTTTCGAGTGCTATTTAGCAGATGTACTCACGTGAAACTGCGTGAGACAAAGAAATTTTAGCCAATAGGAGGCGAAAAGTTTCGTACATGTTCATTGCTAGACTCACGCGTGTATTTCCAAGGCGTTACGAGTAGTGTCTAGTAGTACACACAAATGACATTGTACACTATAAAAAAACACTTGTATTTTGCCAAGCTGATCTGATCATTTTCTTCTTCTTCTCCTCGAATATTTCAGACATTTTTTAGATTGAAAGATGACAAAAGATAGAAAGATTGGAGTAGCAATGGATTTCTCAACAAGTAGTAAGATCGCACTACAATGGGCAATTGATAACTTACTTGACAAAGGTGACACCATCTACATCATTCATTGTAAACATGAGGACAGTCTTGAGACTGGCAATCTTCTCTGGGCCAAATCTGGTTCTGCGTAAGTGTCTCTAAATTTCTTTTTTGGTTTATTTAATCCTCCTGCTGAGCTGATCTGAACATTTCTCTATGTTCTTTGTTTCGGGTATATTATAGCTTTGATTCCATTGACGGAATTTAGAGACTCCGAAGTGATGAAAAAGTATGGTATGAAGTGCGATGCTGAACTTAATGACACACTTGATACTACATCTAGACACAAAGATATATTGGGGTGATGCAAGGGACAAGATATGCCAAGCCGTTGAGGATTTGAAACTTGATTCTTTAGTCATGGGCAGTCGTGGACTCACGGGTAATTATAATTAAAGTTTGTTTAAAAATTGTTCTTGGGGATCTTGAAAACTTGATTTTTTATTTACTCCGTATAATTTTTGGTTGATTTTGAAGGATTATAATGGGGAGCGTGACAAATCATGTGATAACCAGTGCGTCTTGTCCCGTGACTGTTTTTAGTTTTTATTTGATTATTGATTAAACTCATACATAAAATTTGATGTAAATCACAAGAAGTGATTAAGAAGAAATACAATCACGAGTTGATCCTCTTGATTCCTCCTTCGTCGCTTCGTTTCCAGTTCTTTCTTCTTAGCAAATGGAAGAAACCTGTGTATGGGAGGGCCTAAGAAACACAGGAAAAAGAAACTGAAACTGGTGAAATATGTGCAAAGTGAACCAAGAAAATAAGATTATTGAGAGGAAAAATCATAGTGTGAAGATATTATATTGTTGATGATCGATTTTATTGACACATCTGCTGCCATGAGATTTTGTTGTTGATGCTGCGATGAAGAAGGAGCTTTCTGTTGTTTGTGTTCTCGGGTTAGGGTTAGATTTCAGGAGAGGGAGGCGCAAATAAACGGTTGAAGAAATGAAAACTACGGAGTACTACTTATAAGGTTTACAAAGCCGCCCTTTTAGATTAGGGTTCACTTCTTATAAAATCCAACGGTGGTAGAGTGGAGGATTTTAAAGATAATGCAGCCCTTATAACTGGGGACAACATTCTATAACATCTGTCTTTATTCGGATTTCATTTATTTACTGTTTTTTTTTTTTTTTGTTGATGCAATTCATTCATTCAGTTACTTGCAGTCAGCCATATAATTCCTTTGGGTGAGTAGAACTAGTTTTGTGTTGCATTAAGAACCGGTCGCTTTGGCTCCCTCTCAAGGCTTCTTAACATGGACAAATTGGAGAGCATGTCAACAGAAAACTACCACAACTGAAAAAGACAGATCACGTTTCTAAGGCGTTACTAGTAGTAGTACACACAAAGACATTGTATGTATGTCCGGTCTACATAATTTTTAGATTCAAAGAAAAATGACAAAAGATAGAAAGATTGGAGTAGCTATGGATTTCTCAACAAGTAGTAAGATTGCTCTACAATGGGCAATTGATAACTTACTTGAAAAAGGTGATGCCATCTACATCATTCATTGTAAACATGAGGATAGTCTTGAGACCGGCAATCTTCTCTGGGCCAAATCCGGTTCTCGTAAGTTTCTCAGGTTTTTGGTTAATATCTTGCAGATCTAAACATTTGTCTATGTTTTTTGTTTGGATGATTAATCGTGTTTCGGGTATTTGTAATTGTTATTGTAGCTTTAATTCCATTGATGGAATTCAGAGACTCCGAAGTGATGAAAAAGTATGGTATGCAGTGCGATGCAGAACTTCTTGACACACTTGATACTACATCTAGACAGAAAGATAATAAGGTGGCCATAGTTACAAAGATATATTGGGGACAAGATATATATGTCAAGCAGTTGAGGATTTGGTCATGGGCAGTCGTGGACTTGGTACATTCCACGGGTAATCACAATGTTTTGTTAACGAAGCTTGGTTTAAAAATTGTCTTTAGGGATTTTCTTGGCTATTTGATTTATTGTTGATTTTGTAGGATTATAATGGGGAGTGTGACGAATCATGTGATAACCAGTGCATCTTGCCCGGTGACTGTTGTCAAGGATCCTGCCCGTCACTAGTCAAGACAAGAGATGCCGAAGAAGACCGTAGCTAATTGAATTCATGAAGATTTTTCTATTTAATCAATGAGATGTCACTGAAAATAATTAATTTCACTGAAAATAGTTAAGTGTTCGATTAGGGTGCTATGATAAACTGCTTCGTGTTGTTTTTAGATTTATCTGAAAAAAATGAGGATGTGTTGTTTTTGAATGTTCATGACCTTTTTTAGCTGAAGAAGATTCATGTCATACTCAAATCAACAATTGAAAGAATCTTCTTAATTTATATGTTTACTTTGATGCAATTTTACCACCTTGATAATTAAATGAATTAAAACGTAATGAATGTTGATACTACTGAATACATAAAACAACATTTCAATTCACAGCTTACCAAAAAAAAAAAAAAATTATTGTTTTTTAGATTTTATACATAGAAATTTAGTGTAATCACAATTTGGGGTGGATCTTTTTTGTACCGTTACATTCTAACTTTAATAAACAAACAAACACATAATTTCTTCCTGGTCTTCAGTTTTTCTTCCTTTCCTTCCTTTGGAGAGAAAAAACTAGTGAAGAGGATCCTAACAATAAACACAAATACAGACCCAGACTTTTCTTATTTCAAACCAGGAAGTGGAGGAATCAAGATTATTGAGAGGAAAAATCATAATGCTAAGATATTTGGTTGTTGATGATGATCCTATATTGACACATCTCCTGCCATGTTGCTGCTGAGATGAAGGAGGAGGTTTCTGTTGTTTGTGTTCTTGGGTTAGGGTTTGATTTCGGGAGAGGGAGGCGCAAATAAAGGATTGAAGACTATACTACTAATAAGGTTTATATATAGAGCTGCCTTTTAGATTCATTAGGGTTCACTTTTTAAAAAATCTAACGGCTGTATAGAGTGGAGGATTTTAAAGATACCGCAGCCCTTATAACTGTGGACAACATTCTATAGCATCCGTCTTTACTTGGATCTCATTGCAGTCAGCCATATAATTCCTTTTGGTGAGTAAAAGTAGTTTTGTGCTGCATTAAGAACTGATGGCTTTCGCTCGCTCTTAAAAGCTTCCAAACAGGTTAGACAAATTGGAGAGCATGTAGACAGGAAAACTACCACAACTTAAAAGACAGATCACAACAGAATATCAGGTGGATTAGGGGATATGTGCAACTCAAACAGTTCATTCTCGGCACAGAATGCATAATCCATTTGAGTAACAACTAACAATCTCCATAGCTATTCCTATATTTGAATATTTTTCACACTTGTTTATATGGACTTTACAATGAATGGTTCTATACGTACTGTTTTTCTTATGCTAGCTCTCATTGGATACAATTGTCAGAACTATACATTTCGAGCAAAACCTTAGTTTTAAAGAATGAGTAACATCTATCCAAAGATTTATGCTGCACACATATAGGTTCCTTTCTTCCAGATGAGGAGTCGCCTCTGCAAGAATCTGAAAGGAGAATTTTTCATGTCAGGACCAGCTGATTGTTATTGATCAACAGTGACTTGCCACGAGAAACTGAATCAAAAACAGATCATCAAAGTATTATTACCTCAAATCTTTATGTTATCCCGACAGACATGTAAGTATACCTGCTTTATACCTCCTGTCATATCAAATTCAAGATTATCGGTTGCATTAGTTTTCCTCCTCGGAGCTAAGCGGGCAATTTGGATAACTGGAAGAGAACTTGAGCACCTGTCGAAGGACCGAGGGATAGTCTTGCCTTCTTCTTTTGCAGTTTCATTTGCAAACTTCAGCATGCTGCTTCCAACACCTTGTTGACGATCACTTTCGGCAACGTTTGAGATTATGCCATATTTCTGTCATCCTCTTTTTTTGAAGGGCCTAAACAGATTCACAGGCTTCACAAGTTCCTGGACAATCAATGGATTCGAATCTTAGGTGATTCTTAACATCAAATTGATAACTTAAATTAGAAAATTATAATGCACCTCACCTCAGGAAATGTCTCCCCCTGTAACAGGTACTTCACACGAATATCCAGAGTTCCAATGACATTTTTAAGCATGACCTTGAGCACCTTCTAGACTTCCTTTCTTGCAGAAATAATGCACATGAACGGTTCTAAATAACGAGTTGTACATCACCTGAACTCCTGTGATGCATTTACTAATTTTCAGCAGTGTAAGTGTAGCTTTACCTGCTCGGCGTATTGATTTACGAACTGATCGTGTGATGGATCTTCATAAACTCCTGCTTTCAACCATGCATGCTGATGCCTACTACAAAAAAACCCAAATTAAACCCACCTTAAAAATCTAATTCGAAAAACAAATTCAAAGCAGAATTTCAAATTACCCAAAACTCTTCATCAAGTTTGGCTTCTCCAACCACATACTCTCCATTATCTGACAAAATCAAAGGTACCGTTTTGGGCTTTTGGCATGCACTGCAACATTGCTTAATTGTTCATGTTTCTTGCACCACTGTAATCAAGCCCAAAAAAGCAGTATTCGGGAAAAGTTTCACGTTGTACAGTTATATCACGATATGGTTTAAATCATGATACAGCCACAAGTTAGACTACCATCAAAGTCGTGCAGATCAAATTGAACAAAACTTTAATGTGAATCACGGCTAGAAATATATATAGGATGAGGAAAAGAGTCGCAAGAGTTAGAGTTCAACTGTTTGCTTGGTGTTAAAGTTCAACTGTTGGATAAACTACTCAAGTTAAATGGAGGCAAATGTCTGTTTTATTTTAGGTATTACCAAAAATGTTGTAAATTACCAAAAAAAATTTCAACAGTGTTTCTCTTAAGCAACTGGACAAAGTTTACTCTATATTTACAACCATGCCATACCTTTGGCAATGTGTACACAACAATTGGTCATTTACTTGACATCCCCCACCCCAGGGAGGATCTCAGCGACTAAAGTAGCCACGACCCGTTCAGAAGAGGGAGTCTGAGATTTTAATTTTTATCTAACCGTGAAACTCCAACATCGACCAGAAGATTACAAGATCACAAATCGGAGCTACAATGAAAAGAAGCAGTCCTCCGATCACCACGATCAGTAGTATACCATACGATTAAAATGATTTTTGTTTCGTTTTGTTGAAATGTCTTGTTTCACAGATAAGAAAGAAAAACAGCCCAAACAATTAACCACAAATCTTGGGTAAACGGTTCTAGAGAATTCTATATTCACGCAAAATAAATGTAATAGGAGATTGGTGATTGGTCCAATGTAATCTCTATTTTTTAAATGAAATTCACGTTTCACCAAAAGTATAAGTAATACACTAATACTGTTTGCTTGATTTTAATGATATCAGTTCTCTTTTACTAAGCTAGGCTTGCTTCTTTTATTGCAATATGAAAGAAAACAAACGAAAATTAATCAGAGTCTATCTGGTTGTCAGACTTCAAATTCAAGCCCATGAGCGTCATCGCTAGTAGTATAAACACTTCGAATATCAGCATAATCTTGATCGACAGCTTTCCCTCGACCGTTTTTTGGCACAACATAGATGGTTTCGTCGGGAACATCAGCCCTACCCCAAACAAAATTGTCAGCATCATCCTGCTGCGGTTCAGGTTATATATTTTCCATTGAATAGATATCCTGCGTTGCTTCTTTAGGACTCAAATCTGTATCAATATCAAGCTCCATCATATCAGTTAGCACTCCATAATAATCCTTCTGGATGTACACATACTTCAGCGTTTTGTGTCTTTCTGGCCTAACATTTTGAATGACAAAGCTTCTCGACAAAGACCTCCGGCCAAAGATGGAAATTCTTCCCTCACCTTACCCTTCTCTTTGTGCAGTTGGGAAATCTGTTCATTATAGATCAAATCCAACAAAAGTCAGAAATCATAAGAAGCTTGTGCAGCGAACAAAATGTGTTAATAGTATTGATTTGAGACTCACTTTACGTTCAAACCATCTACGAAATTCTTGGTGTGTTTTCTATATGCGTGGCTAGTGTAATTCAAGCATAGCTTTGTGCTCAGTGTATATTACCATAAGAAAATTAAGCAAAACACATGTGCATGAGAACATTCTTACAACTATACGTAAGGAAAAAGAACAAGTAGAGAATATTCCCAGATCCTGAAAAAAGAAAACTTATTAACATCTGATTGAAATCAAGTTGATTAAACTTTGCACTATTCATATGGCGCTCAATCAATACAAGAGATTCTTCAATGATTTTCCCTTTCGCCATCGAGCCTTCGGGATAAGCCTTATTCCGCACATAACATGTAACTTCAGCAAAGTCCTATAGTGTATATATAACAATAACTTTGCCAACAATCAAAATCATACCTTGAAATGAGCATTTCAATCACTTGATTAATTTTGTCCTGCGATTGCAAGTGACTCCAATCCTCAAAAGTTAGGTCCAACAGCAACTATGCCAACAATCAGAATATCTTGCAGAGATGGTTTCTTAAAGATTAGCCCAAGTGCAACTGGTAGTACTACATCCCACAATCTTAATCCCAATCCCATCTCAACGATCCCTGCAGAAACAAACTACAAACTAAAAAACAAAATACATGAAAACCCCACTACGGCGATCAGTTTCTGGCACAGTTAGACCAAATCTCGTCCTTACTAAGATCATAGTTTGCTAAGCACATCGCAATTACACAAATTGTAATCAACAAAAAATTTGTGCTAAACTGCTAATGATGGACAAACGGAAATTTCAGTAAAAATACATGGCAGGAAACACTGAGAGCTATTCAATCAAGACCACCTTAAGTTTATGTGGAGATATACACAAAACCAGAAATTAAAACATTCAATTCATGAATACCAGGTAACTAAATTCTTAGGAAAATAAAACCCAAATTACTGTAGTTCGCAAATGCATAACTCAACTCTTAAGGAAAATAATTTAGCACAAAAATTGAGAAAATAAACTTAATTAAACCCTAACAGATGCTAATTTTGGTGTAGAAAAACCCAAATTCCACAACAAAGTATCTGTATAAATCCACAGAGATAAGTAGAAGACAGGGGAGGAAGAGATTGCGAAGATTTGTAGAAACCCTAACTCTAAGATCTCTAATCGAGATTTGTAAAAGCCCCAATTTTAATTTACCACTTGGCTGAATGGAACTGAAATCTTGAAAAATCAAAAGTTAAAAACCCATTTTTCATTCATGAAATCTCATAAGATATTGAAAGAATGAGAAACAAAAATCAAAATCATGCCTCGAAACCTCATAGCTCAACTCACGAATTAACATTCATCACTGTTGATATTAAAGATAGAGAAAAAAAATCGAGACCATTAATTTCATCTATTTGTTATTGTTTGCCGTGATGTGAATAGATGAGACCTTTCGAGATAGATATGATATGAGATAAAATTGGGTGAAGTTTCAAAGAGTTGGAGAGAGAGTTGGAGGGTAAGGGTTTGACCGTTGAGTTTAGAAATGCTAAGACGAGGCTGAAGGAAGTTTGGTAAAAAAATTGGTGGGAAACTTCGCGCCAAAATTTGAATTTCCCGCTAATCAATCTAGGAGATATTTTTGCGTGGAGGGAAAACAGGTTGGCAATCCGTGTGACATATTGTGTTTGCATCTATTCGTGGATTAGATAATCATTGGTTTTCTATTGGCCAATTGGAAATCATACGGATCATCAAAATGGTATTTACGGGTATCATTTCGATCCAATGGTCTGAATATGCTTAGATTAATATCATACCGATTTGCTTAGAGTCTTTGGTTTTCCATTGGCCGGATTAAAATCATACCGATTTGTTTACAGTCTTTGGTTTTCCATTGGCCGGATTAAAATCATACCGATTGATGAGGATATGACTTCAATTTGCAATAATGCAATCAGCTCATTCACATCTTCAAGACAATGGAATTTTGGAGAAATTGAGTGAATTCGAGCGATATCTGATAATAATAGACGAAAACTAGAAAATATAACATATAAGAACGTAATTCGAAGAACAATATATTCTCTAGATTTTTAACAAGAAAACTATTACAATTCTCTCTTTGTTACGCTCACCGTTTCTCTAAACTGTTTGCTAAAGCTTGTCTTTGACAATAAAACAGGAATTTGTCTACAAGCTTTCTCTAGGTCTGTGTGTAACCTCATTTTTAGGTATCAAAACACACTACTGATATTTTTTTACCTATGAGCTAAACATCTCTATTTATAGGCTTGGTTTGGTTTCCCAAACCTCTTAAGAATCTATTTCCTTTTCTAGGTATATTACCTTGTTCTATGAATTATTTCCTTATCTAGGTATACTTCCTTAATTTGGTTTGGTTCTATGAATTATTTCCTTATCTAGGTATACTTCCTTAATTTGGTTTGGTTTCCCAAACCTTATAAGAATTTATTTTCCTCTTATAGGAATACTGCCTTAAATCAGTAATCCCTCATAAATTACAATTATATCCTCAATCCATCTTGAGGATCACTAGTTCCCGGAGAGAGGAAGATACACATGTATCATGCGCGCCCCCCTCAAGAACTTGAACTCTTGTGAAAGTTAGATTTGGAGGTTAGGGAACCCGAGAGTTCCTTTTACCTTGATGAACCATCTCTCCTTGCTGGGAACTTGACTTTGACTTCCAATTAGAAAAGCATCCTTATCTTCTTGTCTTGTCTTAGTCATTATTAGCTCCGTAATACAATCCTCTTCGAGTGGTTCTTCTCTATCAAACCACAATTCTTCTACATGTGGCAAGATTATCTTGTCAACTCCGTCATTATCTAGTAATGGTGGTTCAAACATCTTCAACCTTCCTAGGTCATCTTCTTGTTGTTTGGTTAGGGTTTCCAAACAAACTCTACTCGGCTTCTCGTCAAGAGAACGGATCACAAGGAGAATGAACTGTGGACTAGCATTTGGAGCATTGGGTTCACATTCCAAATCATACCTTATTGATATCATCACATTGTGAACACAATTTGGAGCATTGGGTTCACATTCCAAATCATACCCATATTGTGAATACAATGTGAAAACAGTGGGTACGCATTCTTATTATTCATTAAAATGAAAAATATGAAAATGAAAATTATGACTTATTGTGAACTCAATGGGAACAATGGGTACACATTCCAAGTTAATCGTTATTGTTTTTGAACCAAACAGTCGTATTGTGGACACAATGTAAAATTTTGTGGACACAATGCTAAATTGAAAAAATGGATGATTCTCTATTGTGAACACAATGTAAACCCAGTGGGTACACAATCTTCAAAATAAAAAAAGATTTTTTGGTATTGTGCACACAATGTTAAACAATGGGCACACATTATATCTATTAAAATATTAATTAAAATCATACTATTTCTAAAAAGGTTTCCAAAAAATAATAAAGAAATATAATGTGGAGGACTTAGTAGTCATAACAATTTTAATTCAAGGGTAAAATAAGCAAAAAAAAATTCCATAAAACATTTTTAGGAATTTAGAAAATAGTGAACATTTTTGGTAATTAAAATTCCAAGCACAACACTTTTGGGCAATGACCCAGTTAAATGACTTGAATTTCACAAAAGAAAATTAACAAGTCATAAACTAGAAATAGGGAAGATTTCGACAATGATAAAAGTGCTTGAAAGGCCCTAGGTTCAAACAAGTTCGAGGTCATGTGATTGTTCTAAGTCCTAATTCATGTACTAGTGGGCAGCAATATACAATCGTCAACTGATAAAGAAGTCCAGTATTGTGTATATTTCTCATTGATTTTAACGAAAAGATCCTTGTTTAACTTTAACCAATGCAGCACGCAAATAACTTAATAAGTAAAAAAACAAAGGGCACAACTGGTACCAGTAAAGAGAAAGGAAAGGCAAGGTTCATCTTTTGAGGAGAGATTTTACACTTGCAGAATCAAATGTCTCTAGACAAAGACTCTCCAGATGTTGTGACAGCATTCAAGATTTAGGTTAACTTCCTCTCTCTTTCTTAAATTGGAACCTCACTGAACATCCATAATTTTGAACCTTGAGCCAACAAAGCCGTTGACACCTAAATAAGTGAACATAAATTATCAAAACTTTTTATAAAAACATAATTTGGTATTTTCGTAAAAAAGAACTAGCAGAAAACAGAACCATATACATTTTTACAACATGAATCTGGCGGAACAAAGAGCTGAATAAATACAAAATTACCATGATCATATCATGGATGTCACGATGCCTACCACAGAACAGCATCTTCTCTGGATATTTTAGAGATGTAAAAATCTTATGGAAAAATCCGTAACCAACCTGTAGGATATAGAAGAAATAGACAAGACGGGAAATTAATATCTTATCAAGACAGCATAGAATAGAGAAGTAAAAAGTTCATGAGCATTAAGTGAAAGCAGATTAAGGGATTCAAAATCTTATGTGATTCTCAACATCAAATTGCCAACTTAAATTAAAAAATTATCCAATCACCTATGATGCACCTCGGGATAAGTCTCCCCCTGTAACAGGTACTTGACACGAAAATCCAGAGTTCCAATGACATTTTTTAGCATGGAAATCAGCACATTCTGGCCTTCCTTTCGTACAACAATAATTCACATGAATGGTTCTAAATAACGCGTCGTACATCGCCTTATTATCACATTAAACTCCCCGCATCGACAAGTAAGCTAATAAGCATTTGTACCATTCTCATGTGATGTATTTACTAATTTTCAAGAAGCATAAGTGTAGTTTTACCCTTCAAGGCGTTTACTTTATAAAACTGGTCGTGTGATGGATCTTCATAAAGTCCTTCTGCTTCAACCATGCTATGCCTACTCAAAAAACAACCCAAATTAAACCCACCTGCCAAATTTTAAAGCAGACTTTCAAATTTCTGAAAATCACCCAAAACTCTTCATCAAGTTTGGCTTCTCCTACCACATACGCTCCATTATCTGACGAAATCGAAGCACCAAGATGTTCTTCATGTTCTTGACAGATGAGAATTCTTCATTGTCTCTAGGAAATGCAAATAAGACAACCAAATTTCCTATATCATATAAACAATTAAACAACTAAGAACAAGTACAGAACATTCGATCTGCCTCAGAGAAATGCAAATAGTACTGAACCAAAGAATGAATTCTCAACAGAATTAAGATAATGAACTCACACTGGATCATTCTATATCTGTTATGACTGTACTTTTGACATGGATTAATAAATATGGAGGGTTTGACAAGTACAAGATTACATGTATATTTTTGATCCAAAGATGTCTTACGTATTCACGACATAGAAAATCGTAGTGATATGCTCAAACAGTTCATATTGATCATGGTCCTTGAATTTACAGCTTCAAGCTGCAAGGCTAGTTTTTGTGCCTTGGTACCGGCATAATAAGAGTACAGTGATGTTTATGAGATTCTTAGTCCAAAATTGATTTTTTAAATTCGAACTATATCAAAAAGGAATGAGAGCATGACTTGCAAAAGGTAATGATTGCAAGACACAATAATTGTTAGAGAATCACCTGATCAAAGTACTACAGAAGTACAATAGTCCTTGTGTTGGCAGATATTTGTAATGTCGGTTTTTTACTGGCTCATGTTAGTTAGTCAGTGTACGTTAGTTAGTGTATGTTATCCTTAGTGCACATTAGTCATACTACTGTAATGTCAGGTGTATTCTTCTATAAAAACAAGAGCAGTGAATGGTCATTGTAAGAAACAAAAGAATTCAATTAAAAGAATCTCTAAGCAGTTGTCTAGCGACACATAAGCTCTTACATGGTATCAGATACCTTCATTCTCCATTAATGGCTACTTCAAAATCAAATACAACTCATATCTCACTAACCTTTAAACCTCCATCAAAACTATCAACTACAAATTACATTCTCTGAAAATCACAGATCTTACCTCTGTTACGTAGTTATGATTTGTTCAAATTTGTTGATGGATCTTTGCATTGTCCAGTGAAATACATTCGTTCAGATCCGCATCAACAACACCAGCTGTCGATCATGATTATGTCTCAAATCCTGAGTATCTGTATTGGACTAATCAAGATCAAGCTATCTTATCATGGCTATTTTATGATTATTATGTGGAGTGTCAACTTTGTCGCAAGCCTGGTCATCAGTCTAATGAATGTAGACATAGATACTCTCGCATTGATTTTTGTGCAGCTCAAGCTTACATGGCTTCTTATGATGATGGCTATTCTGAGTATGATGATTTTTGGATTCCTGAACCTGAGGCATTTGCAGTCTATAATGAAGATTCTACATCATCGTCTACATCCTGGTGTTGATGGTGGTTTTTAGACAAGGGGTAAAATCGTAAAACCCCATGACCTAGTGTTACCCGCAACACATTAACTAAGAGCATTTAACTCAGGTGTAAATAATTAATAGGGGTATTTTTCAAAATACCAGATTAGGTTTTCAAACACGTAACCCTAATTCCAAAACCAAGCCGCATATCGCGCATTATGGCAACAATGCCAAACCAAGCCGCATATCGCGCACCATGGCAACAATGCCAAACCAAGCCGCACTCGCGCACCATGGCAACAATGCCAAACCAAGCCGCATATCGCGCACCATGGCAACAATGCCAAACCAAGCCGCACCCGCGCACCATGGAAACAATGCCAAACCAAGCCGCACCCTGCGCACCATGGCAACAATGCCAAACCAAGCCGCATAATGCGCACCATGGAAACAATGCCAAACCAAGCCGCACCCTGCGCACCATGGCAACAATGCCAAACCAAGCCGCACCCTGCGCACCATGGCAACAATGCCAAACCAAGCCGCATACTGCGCACCACGACAACAATGCCAAACCAAGCCGCATACTGCGCACTATGGCAACAATGCCAAACCAAGCCGCACCCTGCGCACCATGGCAACAATGCCAAACCAAGCCGCACCCTGCGCACCATGGCAACAATGCCAAACCAAGCCGCATACAGCGCACCATGGCAACAATGCCAAACCAAGCCGCAGACCTGCGCACCATGGCAACAATGCCAAACCAAGCCGCACCCTGCGCACCACGGCGACAATGCCAAACCAAGCCGCACCTTGCGCACCACGGCAACAATGCCAAACCAAGCCGCACCCTACGCACCATGGCAACAATGCCAAATTTCCAAGCCGCTATACCTTTGGCCCACGCCAAATATAGCGCCCTAGGTTTGCAAGACTTGCAACTAGGTCAACATGGCCGCACGTGCCATTGGCACATGCCAACACGTGCCGTAAGCCATATTTCTAAGTCGATATGCCTCTGGCCCACGCCAAATATAGCGCCCTAGGCTTGCAAGACTTGCAACTAGGTCAACATGGCCGCACGTGCCATTGGCACATGCCAACACGTGTCGCAAGCCATATTTCCAAGCCGCTATACCTTTGGCCCACGCCAAATATAGCGCCCTAGGTTTGCAAGACTTGCACCAGGTCAACATGGCCGCACGTGCCATTGGCACATGCCAACACGTGCCGCAAGCCATATTTCTAAGCCGCTATGCCTCGGCCCACGCCAAACATAGCACCCTAGGTTTGCAAGACTTGCAACTAGGTCAACATGGCCGCACGTGCCATTGGCACATGCCAACACGTGCCGCAAGCCATATTTCTAAGCCGCTATGCCTTTGGCCCACGCCAACATAGCGCCCTAGGTTTGCAAGACTTGCAACTAGGTCAACATGGCTGCACGTGCCATTGGCACATGCCAACACTCGCCGTAAGCCATATTTCCAAGCCGCTATGCCTTTGGCCCACGCCCAACATAGCGCCCTAGGTTTGCAAGACTTGCAACTAGGTCAACATGGCCGCACGTGCCATTGGCACATGCCAACACGTATCGCAAGCCATACTTCCAAGCCGCTATGTCTTTGGCCCACGCCAAACATAGCGCCCTAGGCTTGCAAGACTTGCAACTAGGTCAACATGGCCGCACGAGCCATTGGAACATGCCAAACACACACGCTGGTAGCCTAACTTGCAAACCGTGCAACCTACCACCAAGGCATTCCGCACATGCCATTGGCACATGCCAAACATACACGCTGGTAGCCTAACTTGCAAACCGCGCAACCTACCACCAAGGCATTCCGCACATGCCATTGGCACATGCCAAACACACACGCTGGTAACCTAACTTGCAAACCGAGCAACCTACCACCAAGGCATTCCGCACATGCCATTAGCACATGCCAAACACACACGCTGGTAACCTAAATTGCAAACCGTGCAACCTACCACCAAGGCATTCCGCACATGCCAAACACACACGCTGGTAACCTAACTTGCAAACCATGCAACCTACCACCAAGGCATTCCGCACATGCCATTGGCACATGCCACACGCGCCACTAGCAGCGCCACTTGCACTCAAGATGCAACCAACACTCGAGAAATCGACACAAACTGGGGCATGCTTCTTTAGGGTTTTGGTTTGGCGGTCACAAAGATGCGAGCGTACACTACGCTCACATTAAGAAAGCGTGAAAAGGAATAAAGCGGTCAAATAAAAGAGGAAATAATGGTGAAAAACGTTTTTGCCCATTAAACCATGCGGTTACCACCTCCTCCCATTATTTCACCCTTTACTCTCTTCCTTCATGAGGCCAGGGTACGTTTCAATCTCGACTTGTATAAATAGGTCTTACCTATTTCCACCAGACAACAAGTCTCGGTCAGGAGAAATATACTACACTTACACTCTCAGAAAGGCAACTTTGCAAGCTCTCCCAAAAAGCTTTCATCTCTTGCAAGCTTCCTAAGCTTTCACTTTCGATACAAGTCGAGATACTACTCTCCTCAACACCTTTCTTTGCTTCCTCCCCAAATCAACCCTTCTCCTCCACTTTGTGACCGAAGCAAGTCCTGAACGCCCATTTCTTGCTTTTAGGACTTGGACATGCATTGATCTCTCGAATCTATAAAGTGCTCACGTGCATCATATTTGTTTAGGGTTTGAACCAGTTTCTCACTCACCTACCGAATTTACCGAAATCGGCAGAAACGATTTTTACCCATAAACAATTGGCGACCACAAATGGAGGATTGATCTATCGGCTACGATGTCGACTGTCGATCTCATTCTTCGACCCGGATGTCAAGATGGTAGGGGAAGGCGATTCGATCCGACTCAACTACAGACGACCTTGTTAGCAGTTGCAAAAACTACACGAGAAAAGCGGGGACTCGTTGAAGATGCTACCAGGGATTTGGGACTTGCGACTCACCAGACTCAACCGCTGCACGACCCGGTTACCAGTTGCAAAAACTACACGAGAAAACTGGGGACTCGTTGAATACGCTACCAGCAATCGGGGACTAACTGGCGATGCTACCAGCAAAACCGCCTTTTTTACATGAAGAGGGGCATGTTCGCAAAAACCTATGAAGTGAGTAAATTCAGACTACGCAAGATATACGATTTGTTTTAGGTTTTAGTAAAACCATTATACTACCGAGTATTGTGCCTATTGCTAGCACACACTTTCATAAAAGCAATATTCCTTTCCCAAAACATAATCGAGTCATATTATCAAAACCATTCATCCTAAATAATCCAATATCCTCAAAAGTTACCAAATTGCCTACCAAAATCGGTCAAACTTTGAACCAGACATCCCAGATGTCTTTCAAAAAAAAAAAAGAGCAAAAGAACCTAAATGAAAGTTTAACAGAGAAACATTCAAGGAAAATCATCCAATGTAGGTCTGTTCTTCTTGGAGAAAGTCAACTTTGCATCTTCAAGAGCCGCTCTCTTCATAGTCAACATCTTGGAAAGCCTTTCCGAGTTCTATCTCCCGTCGTGCAATCTCCTCACGGAAAGGCTTTCGATTGTCGCATCTTTCAACTTTTGGATCTCAAGAAGGCCTTCGACAAACCACGAAGTGTTGAACTCCTTTTCTACGCACACGTCGCGTTGGTGCTCCCGGTCGGCAATAACGTCTTCAGAAACGGTGTGACCAGTCACCTCACGCATGTCCTCGATGGAAGATAAAGCCTCTTCCACACGCTTAACCAGCGCAAATCGACTAGTGATCTTCTTGGTTGTGGCCATATGTATGTACTTTTTCCAGATTCTGGTGTACAACGCTCATACTTAGCCAAAGACTGTGCCAAGCCAATGGTCCACACCATACCGAAATCCAAGCCCGTCTATGCCTAACTGGGCGTCCACACCAAGTCGGGCGCCCATTCCAAGACGATCCAGCGCCTACCAAACGCGTTTCCCGGATGCGCTTATCGATGCGCTTGTTGGGACGCGCATGCGCCGCTTGCCAAGCGCTTGCCATACGCGCCAAGCGACGCGCTACTGTGCACACATGCCGCACGCACATGCCAGCCATAGTACCACACTTTGTGCTAACAGTTTGCATCCTTCCAGCGCTAACATTTTGCGCCCTTCCAGCACCATCCTCGCCCTTCGAAACAACGCCATGGCTCCAGCACTTCGTGATTAAAACCGTGTCAAATCCCGCACGATACACTTACGATCGCTGAACTGTGAGCCACTTCCGCCCACCCCAACGGTTCTTCAAGCATGGCAGCTCCAACCGTCACCAGGAGACGCTACTCCACCATCAGGGCAAGATACTCGAAGATCCGAAGAAGCCGACCTCCTTGTAGCGTGTTGTTGATTTGATGAAAAGACAAAAGATACTTCACAGGACGCGTTTATAGATGAAGAGGCTCGCGTTGCTCTTGAGCAACCAAAGTAGAAGGATAAGCAATCCAATTTCGTCACACGTGAAGATCGCAAAGACTTCTCCAAAATTGAAAGCAAGGGAAATCAACAACTCTCCCGAGTTCACTGAGACCCTTCCCTCGTCAAGACCCGCACAATGGGAACTTCGCCCATAAAGTCGTACGCTCTATGATGAAACAGCTTGTGTGAGATTCTATATTTCTCCAAGGCGAAGGCCAAGGCATATTTGCACCCTCAACCGCACTACATCGTGAGCAGCGTTTTCATCCAGGAAGCCGTTCCCAAACCCCAACCTCTCATATGAAGCACGATCGATAGATGGAACTGGGACTCCTCGTTCTCTTGAGGGATGTCGAGTTTGGATGAACGTGACGCGGTCTCCGACTTCAAAATGATAACCGTCAAGGCTCGAGAGTTGCAAGACGTTGTTTCAGCCGTTTTCTCGTAGTAGCTACACATCAACGTTCTCTCCGAAGTAGCTACACATCAACGTTCTCCAGTAGCCGCTTCGCATCAACGTTCGCTTCAACGCCACTCCTTCCCGCAAAGGGTCATGCCGCCACACTCCCTCAAATGTAACTTCACCGCAAGTAGCAATTACTACAAGGATGGAAACACTAAACCATACTTGAGGACTAAGATATACAAGGGATCCCTTCACCTGTCAATGCTACGAAGAACAGTCCACCAAAAATCCGTACCCACAACAAGGTCCTCTACTCTTCAAGGGTGCAAGCGCAAGAACATCATCACCTCTCGTGTAGAAGACGCCTTCAACACTTTGCGAGGCCATGAGGATCCCGAGCCCGCACTATCCGAATATGTCATCATGTAATTTCGAGCATCTCAAGTGTCACATCCGTAAGAGTACGATAGAGCTTATGTCAAATCCCGTGAGGGGGATTCAAGGCGATATAATGAAAGTAGGTCATGCATGGAGACTACCAACGTAAGATGCTTTCACTCCCCTCAACCAGGTTATTACTGATTTCAACATCATTACTATCGAGGTTTTACGAGCCACGGGAATTTCTCAACATGAATCCGTACATGTGCACCTAAAACTCCAAAAGCACGCCAGAAGCAGTCAACAAGGACGGATTCGAAGGAAGGGGAACGACTAGGTCATCCTCGTCGATAACACTGACGCATGCCCCAACAGATATCTCTCGCACAAAAGGAAAATTTTCCATTTATACAACAAGCGGCGTAAAGTGTACGATGGATCCGCCAAAGAAGAAGAAAACATACCGTTATGATTTTCTTAACCCGAATAACCTTTGTTGGGATGCTCATGCAAGAGTCAGACCTCGCGCCTTCATCTGGAAAACCTGACTGGTTAGAAGATGATTCGAATCTGCGTGACATAACAAAGAGATAAATTCAACAAGAAGAACCTTTCTCAAACGAGGGAGATGATGCAGTTGCGTTGGGTTTGAATACGTAACCTTTAAAAGGAAAGGAAGCAATGAGGGACATAACGCCTGCATTTTTTGGCATGAACGATGCGCTAATCGAAGCCGCGCGTGAAGGAAAGGCAAAATAAGGAAACTTTGCTATCCGTAGAAACACCTACTCCCTCCTTGTTCACACCGATCCCATCAAGTCACGTCAGCAAGCACGCACAGCTTCCCTACCTTGCGCCGGTCCCAGCAGCTAGCACAATCAGCTTCCCAACTCACGCCAACTTCCCAACGTCGCCCAAGTCACGCCTGCAAGCACGCACAGCTTCCACACCTTTCGCATGCCCCACCAGCTAGCACAATCAACTTCCCAACTCACGCCAACTTCCCAACGTCGCCCAAGTCGACCTGCAAGCACGCACGGCTTCTACACCTTGCGCATGCCCCACCAGCTAGCACAATCAGCTTCCCAACTCACGCCAACTTCCCAACGTCGCCCAAGTCGACCTGCAAGCACGCACAACTTCTACACTTTGCGCCGGTCCCACCAGCTAGCACACTCAGTTTCCCAACTCACGCCAATTTCCCAACGTCGCCTAAGCTGCATCGGGCCCACCAATTGTGCCAGCCTCCTGATTTGTGCAAAACTACCAGAGGCAAGGATTCCAAATCCTATTTATAAAAGGTCAGACAAGCCTCCTTCAATTTTCTTTACGGTTGGGCTTGTCGTTAATAGTTTGTCACCATCTTATGCTTACCTCGCAACAAAGCCCCTGTTCCGAGCTAGCAGGGGACTTAATGTTGATGGTGGTTTTTAGACAAGGGGTAAAATCGTAAAACCCCATGACCTAGTGTTACCCGCAACACATTAACTAAGAGCATTTAACTCGTGTGTAAATAATTAATAGGGGTATTTTTTCAAAATACCGATTAGGGTTTTCAACACGTAACCCTAATTCCAAAACCAAGCCGCATATCGCGCACCATGGCAACAATGCCAAACCAAGCCGCATATCGCGCACCATGGCAACAATGCCAAACCAAGCCGCACCGCGCGCACCATGGCAACAATGCCAAACCAAGCCGCGATATCGCGCACCATGGCAACAATGCCAAACCAAGCCGCATATCGCGCACCATGGCAACAATGCCAAACCAAGCCGCACCTCGCGCACCATGGCAACAATGCCAAACCAAGCCGCACCGCGCACCATGGCAACAATGCTAAACCAAGCCGCATATATCGCGCACCATGGCAACAATGCCAAACCAAGCCGCACCTCGCGCACCATGGAAACAATGCCAAACCAAGCCGCACTCGCGCACCATGGCAACAATGCCAAACCAAGCCGCATACTGCGCACCATGGCAACAATGCCAAACCAAGCCGCATACTGCGCACCATGGCAACACTGCCAAACCAAGCCGCACCCTGCGCACCATGGCAACAATGCCAAACTAAGCCGCACCCCGCGCACCAGGGCAACAATGCCAAACCAAGCCGCACCCTGCGCACCATGGCAACAATGCCAAACCAAGCCGCACCCTGCGCACCACGGCAACAATGCTAAACCAAGCCGGACCCTGCGCACCACGGCAATAATGCCAAACCAAGCAGCACCCTACGCACCATGGCAACAATGCCATATTTCCAAGCCGCTATACCTTTGGCCCACGCCAAATATAGCGCCCTAGGTTTGCAAGACTTGCAACTAGGTCAACATGGCCGCACGTGCCATTGGCACATGCCAACACGTGCCGTAAGCCATATTTCTAAGCCGCTATGCCTCTGGCCCACGCCAAATATAGCGCCCTAGGCTTGCAAGACTTGCAACTAGGTCAACATGGCCGCACGTGCCATTGGCACATGCCAACACGTGTCGCAAGCCATATTTCCAAGCCGCTATACCTTTGGCCCACGCTAAATATAGCGCCCAGGTTTGCAAGACTTGCAACTAGGTCAACATGGCCGCACGTGCCATTGGCACATGCCAACACGTGCCGCAAGCCATATTTCTAAGCCGCTATGCCTCTCGGCCCACGCCAAACATAGCACCCTAGGTTTGCAAGACTTGCAACTAGGTCAACATGGCCGCACGTGCCATTGGCACATGCCAACACGTGCCGCAAGCCATATTTATAAGCCGCTATGCCTTTGTCCCACGCCCAACATAGCGCCCTAGGTTTGCAAGACTTGCAACTAGGTCAACATGGCTGCACGTGCCATTGGCACATGCCAACACGCGCCGTAAGCCATATTTCCAAGCCGCTATGCCTTTGGCCCACGCCCAACATAGCGCCCTAGGTTTGCAAGACTTGCAACTAGGTCAACATGGCCGCACGTGCCATTGGCACATGCCAACACGTGTCGCAAGCCATACTTCCAAGCCGCTATGTCTTTGGCCCACGCCAAACATAGCGCCCTAGGCTTGCAAGACTTGCAACTAGGTCAACATGGCCGCACGAGCCATTGGCACATGCCAAACACACACGCCGGTAGCCTAACTTGCAAACCGTGCAACCTACCACCAAGGCATTCCGCACATGCCATTGGCACATGCCAAACACACACGCTGGTAGCCTAACTTGCAAACCGCGCAACCTACCACCAAGGCATTCCGCACATGCCATTGGCACATGCCAAACACACACGATGGTAACCTAACTTGCAAACCGTGCAACCTACCACCAAGGCATTCCGCACATGCCATTGGCACATGCCAAACACACACGCCGGTAACCTAACTTGCAAACCGTGCAACCTACCACCAAGGCATTCGCACATGCCATTGGCACATGCCAAACACACACGCCGGTAACCTAACTTGCAAACCATGCAACCTACCACCAAGGCATTCCGCACATGCCATTGGCACATGCCACACGCGCCACTAGCGCCGCCACTTGCACTCAATATGCAACCAACACTCGAGACATCGACACAAACCGGGGGATGCTTCTTTAGGGTTTTGGTTTGGCGGTCAAAGATGCGACGTACACTACACTCACATTAAGAAAGCGTGAAAAGGAATAAAGCGGTCAAATAAAGGAGGAAATAATGGTGAAAACGTTTTTGCCCATTAAACCATGCGGTTACCACCTCCTCCCATTATTTCACCCTTTACTCTCTTCCTTCATGAGGCCGTGGTACGTTTCAATCTCGACTTGTATAAATAGGTCTTACCTATTTCCACTGCACAACAAGTCTCGGTCGTGAGAAATATACTACACTTACACTCTCGTAAAGGCAACTTTGCAAGCTCTCCCAAAAAGCTTTCATCTCTTGCAAGATTCCTAAGCTTTCACTTTTCGATACAAGTCGAGATACTACTCTCCTCAACACCTTTCTTTGCTTCCTCCCCAAATCAACCCTTCTCCTCCACTTTGTGACCGAAGCAAGTCCGGAACGGCCATTTCTTGGTTTAGGCCGGACTTGTACAGATTGATCTCTCGAATCTATAAAGTGCTCACGCAAAAAGACATTTGTTTAGGGTTTGAACCAGTTTCTCACTCACCTACCGAATTTACCGAAATCGGCAGAAACGATTTTTACCCATAAACACCTGGGTACCAGACTCTGGTGCTACTCACCATATTACTTCAGATTTGTCCAATTTAAACCTTCATTCAGAATATCAAGGCTTAGACCAAGTTAAAGTTGGTAATGGATCAGGTTTGCTTATAACTCATATTGTCTCCTCTGTTTTTCATTCTAATGATACTACATTGGCTCTTTCAAATGTGCTTCATGTTCCAAGTATCACTAAGAATTTGTTATCAGTGCTTCAATTTGCAAAGGATAATAACTGCTATTTTTGCTTTTATCCTGATCATTTTTGTGTCAAGGATTTGGTCACTCACAAAGAGCTTCTTACTGGACCTGTTAAGAATGGACTTTATGATCTTCAGTTTCCTATTGCACCTCTCAAGCAAGCTTACTCAACTACCTCAAGTTCAGATGATTGGCACAAGAAATTAGGACATCCAGCATTCAAGACCCTTAAGCATGTATTGGCCTCAATTAATACTGTTATAGATGATCATCTTCATAGCTCCATTTGTAGTGATTGTCAAATAGCAAAAAGTCATGCTCTACCTTTCCCCTCTGTATCTCAAAATAATGTTCATGGTTCTTTAGATCTTATTCATACAGATGTATGGGTCTCCCCAATTTGCTCAGTGAATGGATTTAAGTACTATGTTTCTTTCATTGACTCATTTAGTAGGTTTACTTGGCTTTATCCACTTTCTTACAAATCAAGTGCTACCTACCTTTATCAAATTCAAAACCTATGTTGAGAAACAATTTAATGCTTCTATTAAAATGGTGCAACTGACCGGGGAGGAGAATACGTAAATATGTCTACTTATCTAGATTCTTGTGGTATTGGTCATAGAGTTTCATGCCCACATGCTCATCAGCAAAATGGGAAAGCAGAGAGGAAACATAGACATATTGTTGAGTCTGGTCTTGCTCTTCTTTCACATGCTTCTATTCCACTTTCTTATTGGTCTTATGCTTTTGAGACAGCAAATTTTTTGATAAACAGACTGCCTACATCTACACTGCATCAGCACTCTCCTTTGGAAACTTTGTATCATCTGCAGCCAGATAATAATTTTCTCAAGGTCTTTGGTTGTGCCTGCTATCCTTGTTTAAGATCTTTCAATACACACAAATTGGAGCCAAGGTCAGTCAAGTGCATCTTTTTGGGTTACAGTGCTATGCACAAGGGTTATATGTGTTTTAATCCATTAACAAATAAGATCATTATATCTAGACATGTTGTTTTTGCTGAACATGAATTTACATATTCTTCTTTCTTTGGTGCTTCTTCATCAATGTCTAGTTCCACTCAAGATGCTACTTTGTCTACAATGTTTGTTTCTTCAATAATTTCTAATGACCCTGATCCTTCATCTGAAATATCATTGCCTTCACTTGCTTCTATAACTAATGATCAAAGTACTACAGAAGCAGCTTCAACATCTTCTTTGGTTCCACCAGTTCAAAATGCTCATTCTATGAAGACCAGAGGTAAAAGTGGAATCACTAAGCCTAAAGTTTTTTGTAGTGATGTTCAATCGTTAATGAAGACATTACGGTGCCTACTTCCTTTTCGTGGCTAACAAAATTCCAGCTTGGATACTTTCTATGTGTGATGAAATTACTTCTTTGCTACAAAATGGCACATGGATTCTTGTTCCTTATGATCCTTCTTTGAATATTACAGGCTGTAAATGGGTTTTCAGAGTAAAAAGAAAATCAGATGGTTCCATTGAGAGATTAAAAGCAAGATTGGTTGCCAAAGGTTATACTCAGGTTGAAGGAATTGATTATCAAGAGACTTTTAGTCCTGTTGTTAAGCCAACTACAGTTAGAATGATGCTCTCCATTTGTCTTTACGAAGGATGGACTATAAAGCAATTAAATGTTAAGAATGCTTTCTTACATGGATATCTTTCTGAGGATGTATACATGTGTCAACCTCCAGTTTTTCAAGATAAGGAATTTCCCAATCATGTTTGCAAGCTTAAGAGGTCATTGTATGGCTTAAAGCAAGCCCCTAGGGCATGGTTTGACAGGCTAAGTCAATTTCTCACGTAATTTGGTTTTTATCGCCTCTAAAACAGATACTTCACTGTTTTTCAAGGTTACTGCCACTACTGCTTTGTATGTACTGATCTATGTAGATGATATATTGGTCACTGGTAGTTCTCCTCCAGCTATTGCTTCTCTCATTCAAAGTTTGAGCTCTGGATTTGCCATTAAGGACTTGGGAGATCTGCGTTTCTTTCTTGGTATTCAAGCTACACATAATGCCAATGGTGTTCATCTTTCTCAGGAACAATATGTGATTAATCTGCTTCAGAAGACAAAGATGGATAATTGTCAGCCTTGTGCAACTCCTATATCCACCGGCCGTTTTTGATTCTAAGTCTCCACCTTTAGAAGATCCCGCAGCCTACGTAAGTACAGAGGAGCTTTGCAAGATGCTACTATTACACGACTCCGACATAGCATATGCTGTGAATAAAGCCTGTCAGTTTATGTCTTCTCCTACTGAGGCTCATTGGTCTGGAGTTAAACGGATCTTGCATTATTTAAAGGGTACTCTGTCTTATGGCCTTCAATTTAAGAAATCTTCTAGCTTGCAGCTTCAAGCATTCTTTGATGCAGATTGGGCTGGTGATCCTATTGACATGTACGATCAACAAGTGGAATGGCAATTTATATGGGTCCTAACCTAATATCTTGGTGTTCTCGCAAGCAGAAAACTGTCTCCAAGTCTAGTACAGAAGCTGAATATCGTGCAGTTGTTGATGCTACATCTGAGCTGCTATGGATACAATCCTTGATGACTGAATTGCATTTCTCTTCTCCTAGAGTTCCAGTTCTCTGGTGTGACAATTTAGGAGCTACATATCTCACTGCAAACCCAATCTTTCATCAACGGATGAAACATATATAAATTGCCTTTCATTTTGTCAGAGAATTGGTTGCTAGTAAGCAATTGTCTGTCAGATATATCAGTACTCATGATCAGTTGGCAGATATTTTGACCAAAGGCTTATCTAATAAAAAGTTTTCTTTGTTTCGATCCAAGCTCGTGTCTCTCGAAAGACCCCGGGCTTGCGGGGGTGGGGGGTGGGGGGTGGGGGTGGGGGGTGGGGTTAGAGAATCACCCGATCAAAGTACTACGTAAGGCAGTAGTCCTTGTGTTGGCGGATATTTGTAATGTCGGTTGTTACTGGCTCATGTTAGTTAGTCAGTGTACGTTAGTTAGTGTATGTTAGCCTTAGTGCACATTAGTCATACAGCTGTAATGTCAGGTGTATTCTGCTATAAAAACAAGAGCAGTGAATGGTCATTGTAAGAAACAAAAGAATTCAATTAAAAGAATTTCTGAGCAATTGTCTAGCGACACATAAGCTCTTACAATAATCAACTACCAAGACCGCAACAGAAAAAAGAAGAACATACAACCAAAAGAGTTCAATCAGGGTTACCCCTTTGACCTATCTATGGTTAGCCAGGTGAGGAGTACCTTGGCAGCTCGTCCTTGCCGGTACTATCAGAAACAAAGATACCGAACTCCGCTTGAGAATGGCAAAGTCGAACTTTCCACATACAACATTTGAGAGGAAACCATATGACATCAGCATAAAAAATCCTAAAGTGCAGAACTAGCATCTGAAGAAAATAGTTACGGAAATAGTGATGCTACATACCAATTACCAAAGCTCCTCAACCACAACTCCACAATCTGCGCGCGAGTTTTCTCTGAGTCTGGTAACTTTCAAATGACGGGTATTGGAGAAAAAAAGTACAGTTGGCTCTACAATGTGAATTGTGAGCTTGGACCTTTAAGTGCAATAAGCAAGTTTTCCTTTGCTCGAAGTAACCTAATATTAGAAATTTTCTATCTAGAACCAGGATTTCATATGCAACTGTAGTTTTGAGCTTCAATATATCAGTTTCCATTTAACTGAAGGTCGATGAATCTTCATTGATCACATAATGGGACTCACCAGACTTCAAAATAGTTTATTAAGATGCTGGAAATGCACAGTTAGTTTAGCAAATAACCTTTGTAATCTTCAAGTATGATGACTAACAATTGAAATTTGTCACAAATGAACTGAGATTCACATGATTGAGGATAGCTATGATTAGAAACACATATAAAAGATTAACCTCGCAAGTTGGGATTACAAAGACGTAAATTAGGAGGGAAAAAATGAAAAGAAAACAACAATCTATAGTTTAGAAAGCAAACCAAGATGACACCTAAGACACTCCCTAATTGAAAGAGGACGATGACATGAATAACCAGAATATGAAAATGAATTAGAAAATTAGAATTGGGTTCAACATTCCAAAGAGAAAAACGAATTTCATGGTTTTGGACTTTGAGCTTGGTCTTTGTATATTTGTCAATGTAACAGATTCAGTCACTGCAAATGGTTTTCTACATCCCTACTGCTGTATACTTCCTTAAATCCTGTATATGTACAGCAATAGCCAATATGAGACTAACATGAAATTGCAACAAATACATGAAATGACTTTTAAATTTGTTTAACCAGAATCTAAATTAATCACTAATTGTTCTATCGCCAACCAGTTACAAGTAAGTTTGCTACGACATCCCTCGAAACTTGTTTCCATCACAGATGCTGGAAAACAAAGAGCACCTACTGAGCATCATCTAAGTAACCCCAATCCGGCGCATTGGAGAACCAAGGGAAGTTCCATCTCTGGTTGCATTCCTATGCCTCCCAGCTGCTTCTTCTTAATCAATCACTAACCAAGTTATTTGTATAGATGGAAAATTTTCAGTGAATGGTTTCCATCTATTACATAACTATATTCTTATATTTCAGTAGTAGCTAGATTACAATGTTATGTAGAATAGTTCCAATTATAAATCTAGTCTAGTTTCTAAAAAAGCCATAGCCATAGTTCAGTCATGTAATTGGGAGGATGAGAGTAGGTAAGTCATGTAACTGATAGGGAGAGAGTTGTTTATATCGTAATAAAACATCCCTCGTAGAAAGCAGTTCCAACAAACTTGATAATGCCTCACAAAATGAATTTGAGAGAGAACTCAAACTGTCAGTTATAACAAAATATCGACAAGTACAAAATGGCGATTCAGAAATAGACCAGTGCTAGTCAAGGCTCCAAATTATAGAGTACCTACCAATTGAAGCTGAACCTATATGACAATGAAGCTGACCCAACTTCGTCATTTCTTGTGCAGGCATCAACTTGCGCCGCCATTGACAAAAACTGCTAGTTTGCTATGCCTGCATTTTGGGTCTGGTCATTTTCAAGCTCGATATCGAGCCCAGATAAGAACACCTAATTAAACAGACGGCCAAAGACTACAAACAGGTCACCTAAGAAATTTACAAGAAACTGTGTACAGTAAAGGTTACGAAGCCTCACAATTCAACTCTAGCCAATAGGTTACAGAAGAAACATTTAAACACTGTCACTTTTATATTAAAAAACCAGGTGTTTCTTGTTTTGATCAGATTTCACAGAGAAATGCATGACACAATGAACTTGCATTGTTACAGCAGAATGTTCAAGAAAATGCAAGAGCTTGGGATTGAATTTCTCGTATCAAATCCACAAACCCCAACAAAGAATTCATGAAAAAAATGATAGAGAAATCTCTCAGAGAAACCGGCACGCCAATTTTGGACTTTACCCGAGTCATCTTATTGCAGGATACAGAATTATGTGATCCAAATTGGTTACAGGCCAATTATTGACATCATTTTCACCTTTTTTTTTCCCTATGATTCTCTCAATTTCTCACCCACCGGTGGTGAGATCTGAGCAATGTACACACAATTAACGCAAATCTTATACATAGATCTCAATTTCCTATGACCTGCGTGGTCAATCGTTTGCATTGTAAGGAATGTACACACAATTAACGCACAGTTGAATACAGAAAGAAAAAAAACCCATCGATTTTAGTTTTTATTAAATAAATAATTGATTAAACTTATACATAGAAATATAGATCACCGGAAATGATTAAGAAATAAAATTATGCTTGGATCTTTTATACCATTACAATCTTGTAAAACAAAGCATTGAAGAAATTCATCACTTTCTCTTCCTAACA
Organism: Papaver armeniacum; assembly: GCA_023531295.1. Taxonomy (NCBI): domain Eukaryota; kingdom Viridiplantae; phylum Streptophyta; class Magnoliopsida; order Ranunculales; family Papaveraceae; genus Papaver; species Papaver armeniacum. Next base: position 590,392 of record JAJJWW010001302.1, read on the forward strand.
AAGACCAGAAAGCAAATAAAGAGGATCTTTACAAACTTGCAAAGAAGGTCAAGCTGGCGCTATTTCACAGGGGCCAGAGCAAGATTTAAAATAATTGAGAGGAAAAATCATAGTGCGGAGATGTTTTGCTGTGATGGTGATGGCTCTATTGACACATCTGCTGCCATAAGATTCTGTTGTTGATGCTGGGACGAAGGAGGAGCTTTCTGTTGTTGTTTGTTCGTTCTTGGGTTAGGGTTTGTCTCAAAAGATGGAGGCGGAAATAAGCTGATGGGAAAGAAAACTGTGCTATTTATAAGGTTTACAGATCCACAAGTTCAGATTAGGGTTTGCTTCTCATTTTAGTTAACGGCTGTAATTTATAATTTATAATTTTAACGGCTGTAATATATTTTGTAATGACCACACTTGCGGGCTATACGGCTGTAATGTATTTTAACGGCCGTTCTTATTTAACGGCTGTAATGTATTTTGTAATGACCACACTTGCGGGCTATATGGCTGTGACATGTCCTGGCGTTCCGGCTACAATTTATAATTTTCTTAACGTGATAAAACTTAGTTTATATTGGATCTTCTTAGCTGAATTATATATTATTTATTTTTTTAGTTGATTTTGTAGGATTATAATGGGGACTGGGGAGTGTGGCGAATCATGTGATAACCAGTGCGGCTTGTCCGGTGACTGTTGTCAATGATCCTGCCCGTCACCGGATGCCGAAGAAGACCATATATAGCTAAACGAAGATTGTTCTATGTTCTATTTTGATCAAAATAAAAAAAAAAAAAAATAGAACATAATTAAGTACTCATACCAACATTTGAAAGAATCTCACATCTCCGGCTTATTGAAAATACTCCTCACAAACCATTAGCAACCATTAATATTTTTGGGTTACAATAACATTTCTATTCACAGCTTACCAAATCAATATGATTTTTATTTGATAATTGATTCAACTTATACAATAAATTTTTCAATTTAATAATAAATCACAAGAAACGATTAAGAAATATAATTGGGGGTGGATCTTTTGGAATACAGAACTGCTTCATGTTCTTGGTTGTTTTTCCATTTTCCATAAGAAGGAGACTAAATATAGAAGTAAATGAAGATGAATTCAATTAGACACCCCATTTATTTTGGGAGATGGAGTGGGCAATATAAGATAATTGAGAGGAGAAATCATAGTGTGAAGATGTTTTGTTGTCGATGATGATCGCTCTATTGAAACATCTCGCCGCCCATGAGATTTTGTTGTTGATCTTTGCGATGAAGAAGGAGCTTTCGTTGTTTTTCTTCTGGTTTAGGGTTGGATTTGGTGGAGAGGGAGGCGCAAATAAACCGTTGAAGATATGAAATCTATACTATTTATAAGGATTACAGAGCTGTGTGGTTCATTTCTTATAAAATCTAACGGTCAGTAAAGTGGAGGATTTTAAAGATGATGGGCCCCTCATAACCGGGGACAAGATTACTCGGTTTTTCATTGCAATTCACCATATTCCTTTTTGTGAGTATAACAAGCTCTAAGAATTGGTGGCTTTCCCTCTGTTGAGCAGAACAAGCCCTGTGCTGCATTAAGAATTAGAGGCTTTCCCTCGCTTTCAAGGCTTCCTGTTGAGTAATGTAATGTTAGTGAACTAGTGTAATAGGAGTGTCAAGTCAACTTTATATTTAGTTGTGTGTGTTGACTAAATATGTGGGTGTAGGACATCCACAAGTTGTAAGGTCTTTTGTAGACCAAGTAGAAGAGTTAGTATTATCTCTTCAACTTAATGAAAAGAGAGAGAGTGAGAAGAACCAAAGAGGTTGCCACTACTCCATTACCAAAATCAACATCAAACATCTATCTTTAATCACCCATACATCCAACAATTGGTATCTAGAGCTTAAATCTATTAGATTTGATCTTGGTGAGTCAAAAAAAATCAATTTCTACCCATTAAATCAAAAAAATCAGCAACATTTAAAGTTTTCAAAATCTAGATCTAGAAAAGAAAAACCCAATTTCTTCAATCAATCATCAACCAAATCAATGGCAAGTAGTAGTAACTCAAGTTTCTACATTCAACAACCTTCAATACCACTTTTTCATGGAGAAAATTATGATTTTTGGGCCATCAAAATGAAGACCTTGTTCATGTCACAAGATGTGTGGGAGATTGTACAAAATGGGTATGATGAAGTTGAAGATACATCAACTCTAGAACAACCCCAAAAGGATTTACTTAAGGAGAGTAGAAAGAAGAATGTAAAAGCATCCATGTACATTCAACAAGGAGTTGGAGACACTATTCTACCAAGAGTAATCCATTTTCCTATAGCTAAGGAAGCTTGGAATATCCTTCAACAAGAGTATGGAGGTAATAAGAAGGTAAGAGAATTGAAATTACATTCATATAGAAGAGATTTTGAGAATCTAAAAATGAATGAGAATGAATGTTTGAATGAATTTTCTTCAAGAGTTGTTGAAATTGTTAATAATATGTTGATGTGTGGTGAGAAGATGGAAGAAAGAAGAATTTGTGAGAAGATATTGATTTGTTTGCCGGAGAAATTTGAACCCATTGTGGCGGTTTTAGAAGAGACTAAAGATTTCTCTACATTAAAGTCACAAGAATTATGGGCTTCTTTGAAGGTGTATGAACAAAGGGTGTCAAGGCACTCGGAAAAATCAATTGAAAGTGCATTTCAATCAAAATTGAACTTGAACTCAAAAAATTCAGCAATGAAGCAAAATGGGTACAAGGGCGATTCTTCATCTACCTCCAATGGAAAGGGAAAATGGAAGAAAGGAGGAGCTAACTCCAACAACTACAAAAAAAGTGATACTTCTCAAGTACCAAGGTGCAATTTTTGCAAGAAGAATGGTCATTTGGAGAAGAATTATTGGAACAAAGGAAAGCCCCAATGTCGCAATTGCAAGAAGTATGGACATTTGGAGAAAGATTGTAGATACAAAGAAGATGAAGAACAAGCCGGTAGAGCGGAAGAAAAAGAAGAAAAACAAAATTTGTTTTATGCTTGTCAAAGTGCCATGGTGACTTCCAAGAGTGAAGTTTGGTTTGTAGATAGTGGTTGTACAACTCATATGTCCGGTGTGAAGAGCTTGTTTGTTGACATGGATACATCCATAAACTCTCTAGTGAAGATGGGGGATGGAAACATGGTTCAAACTAACGGAAGAGGTACAATTTGCGTGCAAACTATCAATGGAGCAAAATACATTAGAGATGTGTTATATGTTCCGGATTTGGCACAAAATTTGCTTAGTGTTGGGCAACTTGTGGAGCTTGGGTATGCGGTTCATTTTGAAGATGGATATTGCACCATTTATGACAAGAAGCAAAACAACAAGAGACAAGTCATGAAGAGTATCAAGATGGAGAAAAATAGAAGCTTTCCAATTATCTTTGAAAAGGAGAAGAATGTTGCATTGAGGATGGAAACCATTGATGAAACATGGTTATGGCATAAAATACTTGGGCATTTGAATTTCAATAGTCTCAAGTTACTTTCCAACAAGAACATGGTGCAAGGACTTCCACAACATATCAACCACAAAGATGGAGTATGTGAAGGTTGTGCACTTGGGAAGCAACATCGCCAACCATTCCAAAAAGGTGTAGCATGGAGATCAAATGAAGACACTAACTCATGGAGGTAATAGATACTTTATCTTATTCATTGATGATTTAAGTCGTATGACTTGGGTGTACTTCATGAGACAAAAGTCCGAAGTTTTTAGCATCTTCAAGAAGTTCAAGAGCCTTGTTGAAAAGCAAAGTGGTCACTACATCAAAGTTTTAAGAAGTGATAGAGGCAAAGAATACAACAACAAAGAGTTTGATAAATTTTGTGAAGATGAAGGCTTGGAAAGGCAACTAACCGTGGGTTATACTCCTCAACAAAATGGTGTTTCCGAGAGAAAGAACCAAACCGTGATGGAGATGGCGAAGTCCATGCTTCATGACAAGGGTATGCCTAAAGTGTTTTGGGCCGAAGCCGTCAACACCGCCGTCTACTTGATGAATAGGTGTCCAACAAAAAGCCGTATGGGATAAAACTCCTTTGAAGCATGGAGTGGGAGAAAGCCATCGGTAAGACATCTCAAAGTTTTTGGTAGTGTGTGTTATTCTCAAATTCCAAAGGTGAAGAGAACAAAGCTTGATGAAGCAAGTGAAAAGTGTATATTCATTGGCTATAGCCTCCAATCAAAAGGTTATAGGTTGTATAGCTTGAAGAACAACACAATGATCACAAGCCGTGATGTGTTATTTTATGAAGGAGCTTCATGGAATTGGGAAGAAGGTAAAATTGAGAAGAGAACCATTAATGTTGATGAAGATAAAGAAAATTCAGCAACAAATGAAGTAGAAGAAGGTGAAGAAAATGAGGAAGAACTACCTCAAACACCTCCAAATACAAGACAAGGAGCATCTCCAAGTATGTCTCCAAGTACTAGTGCATCAACATCACCACCGTCGGCACCAAAGAAGTTGCGAAGGTTGAGTGAAGTGTATGAAAGATGTAACTATTGTGTGGTTGAACCAGAAAATTTTGAAGAAGCATCAAAAGAACCGGTTTGGATAAAAGCTATGGAAGAAGAAGTTTTTGTCATTGACGAGAACGATACATGGGAGAAAGTAGCAAGGCCAAGTGACAAAGAAGTTATTGGTGTGAAGTGGATCTACAAGGTGAAGTACAATGCGGATGGAACGGTTCAAAGATACAAAGCAAGGTTGGTGGCAAAGGGCTACTCACAACAACCCGGTATCGACTACAATGAAACGTTTGCACCGGTTGCTCGTCTTGACACCATTAGAGCCGTGATTGCTATGGCTTCTCAAAAAGGTTGGTTACTTTATCAACTTGATGTCAAATCGGCATTTTTGAATGGAGAACTCCATGAATAGGTCTATGTAGAACAACCACAAGGTTTTGTGGTGGAAGGAGAAGAAGACAAAGTATACAAGTTGAAGAAAGCTTTGTATGGTCTCAAGCAAGCACCAAGAGCTTGGTATAGTGAGATAGATGGATACTTCAAGAGGCAAAACTTCAACAAAAGCAAGAGTGAGCCTACACTATATGTGAAGACAAAAGGTACGTCTATTCTCATCGTTGCCTTGTATGTTGATGATCTTATCTTTACGGGTAATGATGCTCATATGATTGAGCAATTCAAGAGAGAAATGATGATGAAATATGAGATGAGTGACATGGGTTAGCTCAAGTACTTCCTTGGTATAGAAGTTCATCAAAGTGAAGATGGAGTGTTCATTTCTCAAAGCAAGTATGCCGAAAAGGTGTTGAAGAAATTTGGTATGCTTGGTTGTAACCCCACATCTACACCACTTGTAGTGAATGAGAAACTCAAGAAGGATGATGGAGGAAGAAAGGTTGATGAGACTTACTATAGAGGTCTTATTGGAAACTTGTTGTACCTTACACATACAAGACCCGACATCATGTTTGCTTCAAGTATGCTTTCTAGGTTCATGAGTTCACCTAGTCATCTACATCTTGGTGCGGCAAAGAGGTTGTTAAGGTACATACAAGGAACAATGAATTTTGGAATCATGTATTCAAGAAATTTGGATGTCAAATTAGTTGGCTATTGTGATAGCGACTTGGGAGGGTGTATTGATGACATGAAGAGTACATCGGGTTATGCTTTTTCTCTTGGTTCGGGTATATTTACATGGGCATCAAAGAAGCAAGAAACCGTAGCTCAATCCACGGCGGAAGCGGAGTACATTTCGGCATCAATAGCTACATCTCATGTTGTATGGCTAAGAAGAATCATGGAAGACATTCAAGAGAAGCAAGAAGAAAGCACCGTAATCTTTTGTGACAATAAATCAGCAATTGCTATGTCCAAAAATTCGGTTGAGCATTGTAGAGCAAGGCACATCAAACTCAAGTACCATTTCATTCGAGAAGCGGTTGAAGATGGTGAGATAGAGATCAAGTATTGCAAGACGGAAGACCAATTGGCGGACATATTCACCAAGGCACTTGCCAAAGGAAAATTTCAACATTTCCGTGAACTACTAGGAGTAGAAGAACATCACATTAAGGAGGAGATTGTTGAGTAATGTAATGTTAGTGAACTAGTGTAATAGGAGTGTCAAGTCAACTTTATATTTAGTTGTGTGTGTTGACTAAATATGTGGGTGTAGGACATCCACAAGTTGTAAGGTCTTTTGTAGACCAGTAGAAGAGTTAGTATTATCTCTTCAACTTAATGAAAAAGAGAGAGTGAGAAGAACCAAAGAGGTTCCCACTACTCCATTACCAAAATCAACATCAAACATCTATCTTTAATCACCCATACATCCAACACTTCCGAACATGTCAGACAAATTGGAGAGCATGTAAACTGAAAAACTATAAGGTGGATTAGGATATGAGCAACTCAAACAGCTCATTCTCGGCACTGAAAAGGCGGGAATCCATTTGAGTAACAACTAACAATCTCGATAGCTATTTGAATATTTCTCACACTTGTTTATATGGACTTTACAATGAAAGGTTCCGTACGTCTTGCTTTTTCTTATGCTAGCTCTCATAGAATAGTATTGTCAGAACTTTACATTTCAGACAAAACCTTTGTTAGTTTTAAAGAATGAGTAAAATCTAACTACGTACAGACTTATGCTTTGCATAAGTATAGGTTCTGTTCTTCCGGATGAGGAGTCGCCTCGCAAGAATCCGAAAGGAGAATTTTTCATGTCGGGACCCTTCGATTGTTATTGATCAAAGGTAACTCACCATCGTAAACTGAATAAAAAAAACGCAGATCACAGTGTTATTACCTCGATCCCATCTTTATGCATAGTGCCGGTCTTTGGTATGTTATCCCGATGGACATGTAAGTATACCTGCTTTATACCTGAAACATCAAATTCAAGATTATCGGTTGCATTAGTTTTCTTCCTTGCAGCTAAGCATGCAATTTGGATGACTTCAAGACAACTTAAGCAGTCAAAGGATGGAGGGATAGTCTTACCTTCTTTTGCATTTCAATTGCAAACTCCAGCATGCTGCCTCCAACACCTTGTTGACGTGCAATTCTGCAACAGTTACGTTCGAGATTATGCCATGTTTCTGTCATCCTGTTTTAAGGCGCTAAACAAATTCACAGGCTTCCAAAGTTCTGGGCAATCAAGGGATTCAAATCTTAGGTGATTCTCGACATCAAATTGCTAACCCAAATTAGAAAATTATCGAAGTACGTAAAATGCACCTTAGGATAAGTCTCCCCCTGTAACAGGTTCCAATGACATTTTTAAGCATGATCTTGAGCACCTTCTCTACTACCTTTCTTGCAGAAATAATTCACATGAACGGTTCTAAATAACGAGTTGTACATTGCCTAATTATCACATTAAACTACTGCATCGACAGTAAGCCAATAAGCAGCTGTACCATTCTCATGTGATGCATTTACTAATTTCAGTGTAGTGTAAGTGTAGGTTTACCTGCTAGGCATATTGCTTTACGAACTGGTCGTGTGAAGTCCCTAGAGTGTTTAGTCATTCATTTTTTTCCGGTTAGTCAGAAGGGAGGCATAGTAGGACTTATAACAAGAACAATATGGTTGTTCTAATGGGGTGTCAAATTAGTGAGGGTGTACTCAGTGTAGTTAATCTCGGCTGTCTTGGCTTCTGAGGTAGCCTTCGTGGTAACAATTTGAAGAACAAAACACTTCGGATTCTCTACTTTTATGCAAGCTTTCAAGATTTGGTTCTCGCTCTCATACTTCGTTTGGTTCAATTGAGATTTAGCAATCATCTTTTTTATTTTTTCAATTTTCATAACGAAAGTAGGATACTGTACGCTCATACAGTGAACATCCTCATGAGAAAGTTAGGACTTAGGAGGACTATGCGATCATAAAAAAATGCACCAGTATTGATGTGTTGAGAGCAGCAGCATTCTTAATCTTAGCAATGAAGATATTGCTGCTGCCCTGTTACTTACTTGCTGCCAATGACATCGGAAGCAACCCAGCACCTTCGTGCTTTATCTCTATCATCATCCCATAACGAAAATGGTGGGCGCCCATATAAATAAAAACAAAACAATGATTGTGTTTTTCTTTTTCACGTGTATTTCAAGGCGGTACTAGTAGGAGTACATTATTACTTGCCAATATCTGATTTGATCATTTTAGATTCAAAGAAAGATGACGAAGAAAAACACAATCATTTTCGAAAGATTGGAGTAGCTATGGATTTCTCAACAAGTAGTAAGATTGCTCTACAATGGGCAATTGATAACTTACTTGACAAAGGTGACACCATCTATATGCATTGCAAACATGAGGACAGTCTTGAGACTGGAAATCTTCTCTGGGCCAAATGCGGTTCTCGTAAGTATCTCTCAGTTCATTATGGTTTATATATCCCGCTGAGTTGATCTAAACGTTTGTCTATGTTCTTTGTTTTGGGTATATTATATTGTAGCTTTGATTCCATTGACGGAATTTAGAGACTCCGAAGTGATGAAAAAGTATGGCATGCGCCATGCAGTGCGATGTTGAACTGCTTCACACGCTTCATACTACATCTAGAAAGAAAGATAATAAGGTGGCCATAGTTACAAAGATATATTGGGGCGATGCAAGGGACGAGATATGTCAAGCAGTTGAGGATTTGAAACTTAGTCATGGGCAGTCGTGGGCTTGGTACATTGCACAGGTAATTTTCTTCACATAATAAAACTTAGTTTATAATTGGGAGTGTGGCGAATCATGTGATAACCAGTGCGGCTTGTCCGGTGACTGTTCACAGCTTACCGAATCAACAAAAACTCATGGTTTTTATTTGATAATTGATTCAACTTATACAATAAATTTTTTAATGTAATAATAAATCACAAGAAGCGATTAAGAAATAGAATTGGGAGTGGATCCTTTGTACTGTTACATGCTAATAAAACAAACTAATACAGAACTGCTTCCTGTTCTTCATTGTTTTTCCATTTTCCCGGAAAAAGGAGACTAAATTGAAAAGTAATGAAGGCAAAATGTATTACAAGCCCCCTTTATTTTGGGTGGAGCAGTGGGAAATATAAGATAATTGAGAGGAAAAATCATAATGTGAAGATGTTTTGATGTCGATGATGATCGCTCTATTGACACATCTGCTGCCATGAGATTTTGCTGTTGAGGCTGCGATGAAGAAGGAGCTTTCTGTTGTTTGTCTTCTTGGGTTAGGGTTAGATTTCAGGAGAGGGAGGCGCAAATAAACTGCTGAAGATATGAAATCTATTTATAAGGTTTACGGAGCTGTCCTTTTAGATTAGGGTTCACTTCTCATAAAATCTAACGGCTGTAGAGTGGAGGATTTTAAAGATGATGCAGCGGCCCTTATAACTGGGGACAACATTCTATAGCATCCGTCTTTACTCGGATTTTCATTGAAGTCGGCCATATAATTCCTTTTTGTGAGTAAGCTCTGTGCTCTGTGCTGCATTAAGAACAAGTGGCTTTAGCTCGCTCTCAAGGCTTCGGAACGTGTCAAACAAATTGGAAAGCATGTAAACAGAAAAACTATCACAACTTAAAAGACAGATCACCGCAGAATATCAGGTGGATTAGGATATGAACAACTCAAACAGTTCATATGGACTGTTTATATGAACTTCACAATTAACCATATCATAGGTACTGTTTTTCTTATGCTAGCTCTCATTGAATACTATTGGCAGAACTTTACATTTCGGACAAAACCTTTGTTAGTTTTGAAGAATGAGTAAAATCTAACTACAGTTCATATGGACTTCACAATTAACCATATCATTTATAGGTACTGTTTTTCTTATGCTAGCTCTCATTGAATACTATTGGCAGAACTTTACATTTCCGACAAAACCTTTGTTAGTTTTGAAGAATGAGTAAAATCTAATTCTGATTTATCCGCACACGTATAGGTTATGTTCTTCCGGATGAGGATTTGCCTCGCAACTATCTAAAACGAAAATTTTCATGTCATGACCAGAATGCTATTGATGAAAAGTGACAAACCATCGAAATCGAGCCAAAAACGGATCAAAGTATTATTACCTCAAATTCTATCTTTCTGTACAATGCCAGTGCCTGTTTGTTATCCCGACGGACATGTATGAATACTCGCTTTATACCTCCTGCCATAACGAATTCAAGATAATCAGTTGCATTAGTTTTCCTCCTTGCAACTAAGAGTGCAATTTAGATGACTGGAAGAGAACTTAAGCGAGTCAAAGGACGGAGGGATGGATAGTCTTACCATCTTCTTTTGCGGTTTCAATTGCAAACTTCAAAGATCTTTGCTTCCAACACCTTGTTGACGTGCAATTTGATTCTGATTCCACTCGAGATTATGCCATATTTTCGTGATCCACTTTCTTTGAAGGTGCTAAATGAACTCACAGGCTTCCAAAGTTCCTGCGCAATCAAGGGCAAATCTTAGATGATTCTCAACATCAAATTGCTAAATTAAATTGGAAAATTATCCAAGTACGCATAATGCACCTCAGGATAAGTGTCCTCCTGTGACAGGTACTTGCCACGAAAATCCAGTGTTCCACTGACATTTTTAGGCATGGAAATAAGCACATTATCGCCTTCCATTCTTTCAGCAATAATGCACATGGATGGTTTTTAAATAATGTGTCGTACATCGCCATTTCTTAATATGGTGCAATACGACCTTCATTTCATAAATATGTCTGCAATCCATACTGCACCAGGCTAAATAAGGCAAAAGTTTCAATGTTAGAAAAGAATTCTTTGATACTAAACTCCTGCATCGACAGTAAGCCAAATAAGCAGCTGTACCATTCTCATGTGATACATTTACTAATTTTCGGTAGTGTTAGTGTAGCTTTACCTGCTCGGCGTATTGCTTTACGAACTGATTGTGTGATGGATCTTCATAAAGTCCTTATGGATTCAACCTTGCAGATGCTACTCAAATTAAACCCACCTTCAAAATCTAATTCGAAAAAACAAGTTCAAAGCAGAATTTCAAATTACTGTAAATTTGTCCCAAACTCTTCATTAGGTTTGGCTTCTCCAACTCCATACTCTCCATTAACTAACGACATCGAAGCACCACGATGTTCTTCTTCATTGTCGGATCAGAATTCTTCATTGTCTCTAGGCAATACAAATATATAGTACTGAACCAAATTTCCTATAGCATATAAACAATTAAGCAACTAAGAACACAGAACATTCTGGCTGATCAGATTTACAATGAAATGCAAGACTATATAGCAAGATTCATAAAGAATCCAAAGAATGAATTCAGAATAGAATTAAGACAATGAACTCACATAGTTGCAGGAGAAACAAGAGCTGATTTACTAGCAGAATGTTGAAGAACTTGGGATTGAATTCCTTGTAATATTAAACGAACAAAACTCAACTAAGAATTCATGGAATTTTAAAAACCCAGAGATTAAGAATAGAATAAGATAATGAAGTAGTACTACTGCTCACATTGTTGCAGAAGAATAAACAAGAACAGATCTATTGGAAGAACAATTAATGCAAGAACTTGAGAATTATGCGACCCAAATTGGTTACAGGCTGTTGACAACATTGTCTCACCCTTTCTTTTTTCTCTTTTCTTGTTCTCATTTTTGACTTGAATACAGAAAGAAAACATAAGAAAAGAGAAGAAGAAAAAAAACTCATCGAGTTTTCGTCTTTATTTAATAATCGATTAAACTTATACATAGAAATGAAATTTAAAGAACTAATAGATCACAAATAAATGATTAAGAAATACAATTATGTTTGGATCTTTTTTATGGTTACATTCTTGCAAAACAAACAATTATAATACTTCTTCATTTCTTCGGCTTTGTTTTCCTTTCTTCATTCCCTAACACATAACACAAATGCAGTTTCCCAGCAATTTATTTCAGGAAAGGGGAAAGCCGATTTAAGATATTTGAGAGGAAAAATCATTATGCAAAGATATTCGTTGATGATCGCTCTATTGACACATCTCCTGCCAAATCTTCTGTTGTTTGTGTTCCTGGGTTAGGGTTTGATTTCAGAGGATGGAGGCGGAAACAAACGGATGGAAAAGAAAACTTATCTATTTATAAGGTTTATAGATCTACCTCTTTAGGGTTCACTTCTTATCATTGATCTAACGGCTGTAAATCTTTGATCCTATATCAAACTGGCATGGGATTTTCCTTTCTAGCTGTGGGCAAATTGTTTGTTCCAGCCACCAACTTCCTTTCTAGACCTTGCTAAGCATCGGCAATTTTGTAGTTGCCGTATCATGTACAATGGGAAGGAGATGTGGAAACGTATATGTTGGGTACCAAATTATCGGCAATGTACAAGTAACAGAGAAAGGAAAGGCAAAGTTCATCTATTGAGGAGAGATTTTACACTTACACAATCAAATGTCTATAGAGAAAGACTCTCTAGATATTGCAGAATGACAGCATTTCCGTACCTAGGACAAGAATTAGGTTCATTATTGGAGAGCTTCCTCTCCCTTACTTCAATTGTAACCTCATTAAACATCCATAATTCTGAACCTTGAGCCGACAAAGTCACTAACACCTAAATAAATGAACATAAATTGTCAAAACTTATTATAAATGAATCTGACGCCTAGCACATATCATGAATAAATGAATCTTACGGAATAAAGAGCTGAATAAATACAAAATTTCCATGATCATATCATGAATATCACGACGCCTAGCACAGAACAGCATCTTCTCTGGATATTTTGTACGGTTACATTCTAACTCTAATTTCTTCCAGGTCTTCAGTTTTTCTTCCTTTCCTTCCTGTGAAGAAACCAGTTAAGAGGATCCCACTATGACAAATACAGACCCAAACTTCTCTTTATCTGAAAGGAGTAAGGGGAACAAACAAGATTATTGAGAGGAAAAATCATAATGTCAAGATATTTGATTGTTGGTGATGATTGGTGTATTGATACATCTGCTGCCATGATTCTGTTGTTGCTGCTGAGATGAAGGAGGATTTTTTCTGTTGTTTGTGTTCTTGGGGTAGGGTTTGATATCAAGAGAGGGAGGCGCAAATAAAAAGAAATGAAATCTATACTACTACTTATAAGGTTTACACAACAGCCCTTTTGGATTAGGGTTCACTTCATATAAAATCTAACGGCTGTAGAGCGGAGGATTTTAAAGATAATGCATCCCTTATAGCTGTGGACAACATTCTATAGCATCCGTTTTACTCGGATTTCATTGCAGTCAGCCGTATAATTCCTTTTTGTGAGTAGATGATGTATTGTGGATGCCCCATATGGATATTGAAGCACCATTTATAGTCCATCCTACAATTACTTTGAATATGCCAAGTACGCCCTTGGTGCTAGTATAAATTAGAAGACATAAGTCTAAAGAAGGGAGTTTTAGTCATGTTTTAGAACATTGTGTGAAGAATGAGAGGTTCTCTTCTTTCAAACCTAATTGTCATCTCTAGGGGGAATTAGATCATCTAATTCTAGAGTATATCAACTAGATGCCTCTCATAGTCTTATAGTTTCCAATTTAATTGGGTAGAAATTATAAGTTATTTGAGAAGAGTCTCCATTATTAGGTTCTTCCTTAATTCAAAGGGTAAAAGAAACTAAATTGGTTGATTATTTATCCTTTTCAAGGTATCAATTTCAATTTATTTTCATTGTAAGCTTCCACTTCTCATCAGTAGAACAAGCTTTGCGCTGCATTAAGAACTGATGGCTTTCGCTCGCTCTTAAAGGCTTCCAAATATGTCAGACAAATTGGAGAGCATGTAGACAGGAAAACTACCACAACTTAAAAGATTCACAACAGAATATCGGGTGGATTAGGATATGAGCAACTCAAACAGCTCATTCCTAGGCATAGAATCTGAGAACCCATGTTGAGTAACAACTAGCATTCTCAATAGCAATTCTTTGTTTCAATCTTAGTCACATTAGTTAATATAAACTTTAGAATGAGCGGTATCATTCGTATGTGAATGTACGTTGGAACAATAAACTAAAAAGAAATAAAAGTGCAGTCTAATTTTATAGTACGTTGGAACGGTTGTTAAAGGGAATTCTTAGGAGTTAGAATGATTGTTGGTCGTAGTTTACCAAAGTTCGGATTCGGAGATTGCATTTGTGGCAACAATACGAGGCCACATATGAGAAGAAGGAAGCACTTCGGATTTTGTAGTTTGCTCATATAATGGACATATATGTTGGTAGGTCGGTCAAGGTCTAGATTAGGAAATCTAGTTGGTTAAAGAAACCAAGTACTTGTGTCCTAAGTATAGCAGCTTAAGAGGTTTGTCTCTTAGAGCTAAGTTAGGAAACCCTATACTTGTAGGAAAGTAATCCTTGTTAAGGAATGTGTCCAGTCCTATTGATGTGTATAAATAGCCATAGAGAGAACTAGAGAAAATACACCAGAACTAGTAAGAGTTCTCTTCTTCTTTGCTTAGGCTTTGTATATTCCAACCTATACGGTGATATATAAAATTGCTTATTCCTTCCGAGGATTCAACCTCGTTAAATACTTGTTCTTCTTGTGTGTGTGATTGTGTTCTTGGTGATATTGAGATACCTCGTAGTAGTGCAAACCTAACGCTTCCGTTGTGCTTTGGAGCAACAATTGGTATCGGAGGAAGGAGACGCTCTTGGATACGGGTACTCGAATTCCAGTTGAAGTGAAGGTATTTTTTGAAGATTTCTTGAGGTAATTCTCAAAGGTTCTTTTTTATCTATATTTGAACAATGGTTGACGGGGACGAAGATCAGAAAAATCCTTTAGGAGAACATTCGGAGCCCACAAGTAAAGATAAAGAAACAAAAGAAGAAATACCGCATTCACATAGATCACAACTCAAGGTAGAAGTTTACAGGAACCAATAACTTTGGTTTATGGAGAACGGACGTAATGGATGCTCTTGTTCACCTTGATCTAGAAGAAGCTCTAGAAGGTCGGCCGGTGGAGATGTCTGAAAGCGGTGGAACAAGATGAATAAATTATGTCTTGCTTCGATACGAGGGTGTTTAGCAACTGCAGTAAGAGTTAATTATCGGCACGAGACTTCAGCTAAGGATCTCTGGGAAAAGCTAGAGAAGGAATACCTTGTGAAGAACGTAGCAAATAGGATACATCTTAAAAGGAATTTGTATCGCTATAACATGAAGAGAGGTCTAACTCTAACCGAGCACCTAGATTCATATAATAAACTTCTTTTCGAGTTGGTTAACTACGATGAGAAGATCAACGACGAGGAACAAGCTTTGTGCACGATAAATTCTCTTCTGAAAAGTATGAACCCGTGATTAAAGCATTAATGCACAGCAAGGACAAGATGACATACGCAGAGGTAACTACAACATTGCGTAGTGAGGAGTTCGGGAAGATGGATCGTGAAGATCTTGCAAGTGAAGCTAACAATGACTTGCTTCTTGCAAGAGGTCGTTCAACAGACGAGGAGAAAGAAGAATGGTGGTTATGGTAAAGGTAGAGGACGTTAAGAGTAGGGCCGATTTGCAAAAAAGATGAGTGTGCTTGGTGCCATGATTTTGGTCATTGGGCTAAAGATTGTACCAAGCGTAAGGCAAGAGAAGGAGATAATAGTAATACCGAGGTGAACATTGCTAAAGGTAATGAAGAATCGGATGGTGCTTGATTTCTCGCTAACCTGTGACACCATCGGCTTGTGCTATTACGAAGATGGTACATGGGTATTAGATCTGGAGCAACATATCATATATGTCCATATCGTGGTTGGTTCTCAAGTTTTGAAGAGCTTGATGGAGAAGTACGTATGGGAAATAATCATACCGCAGAGGTGATTGGGATTGGTAGTGTTCGTATCAAGATGCATGATGGTATGATTAGAGATGAAGGAGGTAAGATTTGTACCGCCATAAAGAAGAATCTCGATTTCACTTGGAACTTTAGAAGCTAAGGGCTATAAGATAGTCGGCTGAAAATGGTGTTCTAAAAGTAATCTCACGGATCTATGGTAATCATGAAGGGCATACGTCATCATAACTTGTACTACTTGATTGGGAGTACAATAACGGGGAGATGTGTCTATTTCGAACACATCGAGAGTCACACTCACCGAGAAGACAAAGCTATGGCACATGAGACTTGCACATCCAGGTGAGAAGTCGTTGCATAGGTTGATTCAACAAGACTTGTTGAAAGGTGCTATTGCCTGCAAGTTAGCATTTTGTGAACATTGTGTTAAGGGCAAGAAAACAAGAACAAGCTTTGGCACAACAATTCACAACACTAGTGGAGTTCTTGACTATGTTCACTCAGATGTTTGGGGTCCTTCCAAGAATGCATCATTGGGAGGAAACATTGGTTTGTGTCGTGCATTGATGATTATTCTAGGCGCGTATGGGTGTACACCATGAGGCATAAGGATGAAGTCCTAGAAATCTTTGTGAGGTGGAAAAAGGCAATCGAGACTCAAAGGCGGCGGAAAGATCAAAGTACTACGTTCGGACAATGGTGGAGAGTACAAGAGTGATCCGTTCTTGCAAGTATGTCGGGATGAGGGGATAAAGAGGCACTTCACGAGTTAAGAAGACACCGCAATGCAGAATGGGGTAGTTTGAACGCATGAATCGCACTTTGCTGGAGAAGGTACGATGTATGTTATCTAATCTTTGGATTAGGTAAAGCGTTTTTGGTGAGGCGATTACATATATATGCGTGTTTCCTCATTAATAGGTTGCCATCAGCTGCATTAGAAGGTAAAACTCCTATGGAGAAATGGTTTGGTAAACTTGACTTATGATTATGACTCAATTCATATCTTTGGTTGTCTGCGTGGTATCATGTTAGTGAAAACAAGCTTGATAGCCGTGTAGTAAAAGGAATCTTTGTGGGTATGAAAAGTGGAGTGAAAGGGTTCAAAATTTGGAATCCGGTAGAAAAGAAGATAGTCATGAGTAGAGATGTCACATTTGATGAGATGTCTATGGTAAAGTCTTGGGGTTCTCGCGGGTGGAGAATAGAAGCACCAATACTAATGAGCCTTTGCAGCAGGTGGAGATTGATGCAACTCCACCAATTCAGTTAAGTGCAGTATCATTCGGAGAATATTTCAAGACATTGGGTCTTCAGAGAGGTAACTGCGAAGTTCCAAATGATAGTGACACTATTGAGGAAGAGGAACAAGAGTCGGTAAAAGATACGAAGCTACGGTCATGGAGACCATAGCAACCAAAGACAAGCAAGAGAAGATCAACCAGGAAGCTTTGGTTGGATGAATGATTACATTGCTTATGCATTACCAGTTGTTGAAGATAGTACTCCTACTTCCTATTTAGAAGTGATACGCAGTGCAGAGTGTAAAGAATGGGAAGCAACAATGCAGGACGAGATGGAGTCTCTTTACAAGAATGGCACATGGATTCTTATGAAACTTCCGAGCAGTAAGAAGGCCATAGGGTGCAAGTGGGTATATGCTAAGAAAGAAGGATCTTCGGTGAATCAAGTACGCTACAAGGCAAGGTTAGTTGCAAAAGGTTATGCCCAAAGAGAAGGGATTGACTACAATGAGGTGTTCTCTCCGGTGGTAAAACACTCATCAATCCGTATTTTGTTGGCCTTGGTAGCACAATATGATTTAGACCTAGTTGACTTGATGTTAAGACGGCATTCTTACATGGTGATCCTGGAAGAGGAGATCTATATGACTCGGCCCGAGTGGGTTCAAGGTTCTTTGGAAAAGAAGATTGTGTATGTAAACTAAAGAGATCGTTGTACGGGCTGAAGCGAGCGGTCTCCAAGACAATGGTACAAGCGATTTAACCGGTTTATGATAGGCCAAACATACACAAGAAGTCACTATGACCATTGTGTATACTTCAAGAAGCTACGTGATGGGTCTTTCATATATTTGCTCTTGTATGTCGATGATATGTTGATTGCATCGAATAACAAGAAAGAGATTGATAACTTGAAGTGCATGTTGTCATCCGAGTTTGAGATGAAAGATGCGGGAGAGGCTAAGAAAATTCTTGGTATGGAGATTCAACGTGACGGAGAGAAGGGTAAGGTTTGTTTTGTCTCGAGAAGGCATATTTGAAGAAAGTGTTACGAAGTTTGGTGTCTACGAAGGAACTAAATCCGTAAGTACTCCCCTTCTTGCTCATTTTAAGTTGAATGCGCGTATGTCTCCCACTACTAAAGAAGAACGAAAGTATATGGCCCAAGTCCCATATGCCGAAATTTGTTGGTAGCTTGATGTATACGATGGTATGTACAAGGCCGGACATTTCACATGCAGTTAGTATGGTCAGCCGTTATATGCATTGTCCTGGTAAGGGACATCATGCTGTGAAATGGATTTTAAGGTATCTTTATGGTATAGTTGATGTTGGCTTGGAGTTTGTGAAGGATAGAAGAAACAATCAGTTATGTGTTGGTTATGTGGATTCGACTATCTTTGGTGATTTGGACAAGAGACGTTCAACTACGGGGGTATGTATTTACCATAGCAGGAGCACCGGTTAGTTGGAGATCAATATTGCGAGTCTTGTGGCGCTTTCAACTACGGAGGCGGAGTATATGGCAAATGATGGAGGCATTTAAGGAGGCTATATGGTTACAAGGTTTGCTAGATGACTTAGGAGTTGTGCAAGATCATTTGCTGTGCATTGTGATAGTCTAAGTGCAATTTATTTGGCTAAGAATCAAGTGCATCATGCTAGAACCAAACATATAGACGTACGGTTTCACTTTGTGAGAGAAATTCTTGAAGAAGAAGACATTCTACTTGTGAAGATCGATACCAAAGACAATCCGGTGATATGTTGACTAAAGTAGTATCCGGGATCAAGTTTCGACATTGTTCGAAATTGATCCACATCCTTCCGGTTTGATGAAAGGCCCTTTTGGGTAGAGGTTCTTAGAAACCTGGTGGAGGTCTTCTAGCAAGACCATTTGAGAGAACTACGGTCGGGTTTGATTCCTATTGAGGATACGTAGGCAGCCAGTGATGGTTCAATCGACGTTGGAAGATGGAGGTGATTTTATCTATTGATCGTCTCATGCATGAATGCATGATCCGAGGTGGAGAATTGTTGGTAGGTCGGTCAAGGTCTAGATTAGGAAATCTAGTTGGTTAAAGAAACCAAGTACTTGTGTCCTAAGTATAGCAGCTTAAGAGGTTTGTCTCTTAGAGCTAAGTTAGGAAACCCTATACTTGTAGGAAAGTAATCCTTGTTAAGGAATGTGTCCAGTCCTATTGATGTGTATAAATAGCCATAGAGAGAACTAGAGAAAATACACCAGAACTAGTAAGAGTTCTCTTCTTCTTTGCTTAGGCTTTGTATATTCCAACCTATACGGTGATATATAAAATTGCTTATTCCTTCCCGAGGATTCAACCTCGTTAAATACTTGTTCTTCTTGTGTGTGTGATTGTGTTCTTGGTGATATTGAGATACCTCGTAGTAGTGCAAACCTAACGCTTCCGCAGGCTTTGGAGCAACAATATACTCATGAAAAAGTTAGGAGGTCCATGTGATACTAAATAAATGCGACAGCACCAGTAGGAGAGTCTCTATGTTGATGGCATTCTTAAACTTAGCAATGAAGATATTGGCGCCTTATTATGTTGATTTACTCGCTGACAAAGATATCGGAAGCAACCTAGCACCTTCATGCTTACTTGACAATGGTGATAAAAGATAGAAAGATTGGAATAGCAATGGATTTCTCAACAAGTAGTAAGATCGCTCTACAATGGGCAATTGATAACTTACTTGACAAATGCGGTTCGTTCTCGTAAGTATCTCTCAGTTCATTATGGTTTATATATCCCGCTGAGCTGATCTAAACATTTGTCTATGTTCTTTGTTTTGGGTATATCGTACGTAGCTTTGATTCCATTGACGGAATTTAGAGACTCCGAAGTGATGAAAAAGTATGGCATGCAGTGCGATGATGAACTGTTTGACACGCTTGATACTACATCTAGAAAGAAAGATAATAAGGTGCCCATAGTTACAAAGATATATTGGGGCGATGCAAGGGAAAAGAAACTTGATTCTTTGGTCATGGGCAGTCGTGGACTTGGTACATTCCACGGGTAATTACAAATGAATTCGTTTACTTTAAAAAATATTTTTAGGGATCTTCTTGGCTGATTTTTTGATTTTTTTTTTTTTTTGTTGATTTTGCATTAATGATGGGGAGCGTGACAAATCATGTGATAACCAGTTCGGCTTGTCCGGTGACTGTTGTCAAGGATCCTGCCCGTCACTAGTCAAGACAAGAGATGCCGAAGAAGAAGACCATAGCTAATCGAATTCATGAAGATTTTTCTATTTTAATCAATGAAATGTCACTGAAAATAATTAATTTCACTGAAAATAGTTAAGTGTTCGATTAGGGTGCTATGATCAACTGCTTCGTGTTGTTTTTAGATTTATCTGAAAAAAGTGAGGATGTGTTGTTTTTGAATGTTCATGACCTTTTTTAGCTGAAGAAGATTCATGTCAATTGAAAGAATCTTTTGAATTTACATGTTCTACTTAGAAGCAACATTACCACCTTGATAATTGAATTAAAACGTAATGAATGTTGATACTGCTGAATACATAATGCAACATTTCAATTCACAGCTTACCAAAAAATAAAAAAATCATGTTTTTTTTAGTTTTCATACATAGAAATTTAGTGTAATCATAGATCACAAGAAACGATTAAGATATACAATTTGGAGCGGATCTTTTGTAAGGTTACATTCGAACTCTAATAAACAAACAAACACACAATTTCTTCCTGGTCTCCAGTATTTCTTCCTTCCTTTGAAGGAAGAAAGAAACCAGCGAAAGGATTCTAATAAAGACATATAAAGACCCAAACTTCTCTGATTTCCATGGAGAGGCTGGAAGATTTAAGATTATTGAGAGGAAAAATCATAATGCTAAGATATTTGGTTATCGATGATGATCCTCTATTGACACATCTCCTGCCATGTTGCTGCTGAGATGAAGGAGGAGCTTTCTGTTGTTTGTGTTCTTGGGTTAGGGTTTGATTTCGGGAGAGGGAGGCGCAAATAAAGGGTTGAAGACTATACTACTTATAAGGTTTATATATAGAGCTTCCTTTTAGATTAGGGTTCACTTTTTAAAAAATCTTACGGCTGTAGAGTGGAGGATTTTAAAGATACTGCAGCCCTTATAACTTGGGACAACATTCTATAGCATCCGTCTTTACTCAGATCTCATTGCAGTCAGCCCTATAATTCCTTTTTGTGAGTAGAACAAACTCTGTGCATTAAGAACTGATGGCTTTCGCTCGTTCTCAAGGCTTCAGAACATGTCAGACAAATTGGAGAGCATGTAGACAGGAAAACTACCACAACTTAAAAGACAGATCACAACAGAATATCAGGTGGATTATGGGATATGAGCAACTCAAACAGTTCATTCTCGGCACAGAATGCATAATCCATTTGAGTAACAACTAACAATCTCGATAGCTATTCCTATATTTGAATATTTGTCACACTTGTTTAAGCATACCCAAGAATTAAGATGCATATCTGGCCAGTAAGTGCCAAACTGAGTACTCTTCAGGCGTATGCCTCCATCGCAGACTTGGAGACACCTCATAGTCATAAATTGAGGAATTATCGGCTCTGGAACGCAAGTCCATATACCCATCGGCAAAGGCCTTTATTCTTTGAACTTGATCCTGATAAGGTCGGGCAATGTAACGACAGATTCCCAGTCAATGAAGGTGCACACATCAACAGTCTTGTCGTCTGGTTGCAGTTTAGGCAATAATGTCAAGCAACCGAGAAAATTAGCAGTATCTGAGTTACCATTATACCTCCTAACATAGTTGCCAGAAAAGACATGGCGGAGCCTAGCAACGCTGTTGCTGTTGGAATGCACGAAAATAGGCTGGAAGAGCGTGCAATATTTTTCAGACTGATTCTCCTCAGGTTTAGCGGCCATGGAAGTTATCCAGCTGTTGGGACAACCGGAAGTTGCACAGTACTTGTTCAGCAAAGACCGGATATGAATGAGTCCATTTCCAGTGGTAGATGGCACCACCTCGAATCTCGTCTCGAGCCCAAAACTGTACTCTCCCTCGAACCGGAGGGCATTAGGTAAATCTGGATATTCTGTGTCGGATGTGCGGGTATCTATTGTTATCGTCTGATTGGATAATGACATACTTTGGTAGTGCTTTCGCCATGATGGGACAGATATATGTTTGATTCTCAACACGAGGAACCAGACTTCCTGATGGTGCCTGTTTTTAAGATAAGTAATAGTCTAATAGAGATGGGAGTTTCTGCTGCTGCTGCTGCTTCAATTTCTCTGTGAGTAATTTCTTTCTTCTTCTTTGTTTGTGTTTTTTTCTTGTTTGTATGTTTATGTGGTATTTATCTATCTTAGATTGTTCAATCGAACATGGAGGTCCTTTGAATCAAAAACCATTACTTTTATGCTAGTAGTTCATGATCTGAACAAGAACTTTTATATTTAGGCTCAACTTCCACCTAATTTATTGAAATGTCAAACAAAAGAAAACTTCAAAACAAATACGGAGTAAAAAAGGATGTGTGACGTGCCCACTAGCTAGATTGGGTGGCTCATCAACAGTAATTGTGATTGATTATTGTGTTACTTAATCCTTAGGTTCAAGTGGCAGGCACATACTGCCGCATGCTTGCTTCATCCTAGGAAAATGTTATCATGCTAAGCAACTGGTTTAGATGCGGAAAGGTGTGAATTTGACGTGCTTGTAACTTGTGAATGCAAATAATATGGTATTCCTAAGTTCCATACTCTATCCTAAAAAGGGATGCTACTTCTCATTCGAGAATGTTTAAGCCCATGTTCCAGTAATCCGCAGAACATGCTTTGGATTGGATTGGCTTTAAAACACCATAAGACTTGTTTTTCCAAGCTTTTCATGGAAGGTGGCTTTGGATAATGAAAATTTGTAGATATTTCATGTTATGTTTGTACTCTTTACCAGTTGGAAAGCACATGAGCTCTGCAGGTGCCACTTTATCAGGTACATCGATGTACTAAGTGATATTTAGATTTTCACCTTGCTTTTTAATGTGCGGTCTCCTGTCTCGTTTCTGAAAGTGTACCCATTCGTCCCTGCAATACATCGATTTATCTTTTCCACAAAACTTATTTACCCTCTTGCTTTGTATAATCATCTCTAAAATGGCTGAGAGGGTTAGCAAATCTAAAGGTCTTAAGGTTGAGTGGTATTTATCTAGATGAGGTTGCATTTTCAGAAAAGAATTTTGCTGAATCCTAATTATATCTTTCTAAACTCAGGGATCTTGATCTCGCTACTTGTAACATACCACAAACAGTTTTAAGAATTGTTCTAAGGAATCTTCTTGGCAATTTGATTTGTTGTTGATTTTGTAGGATTATAATGGGGAGTGTGACGAATTATGTGATAACCAGTGCATCTTGTCCGGTGACCGTTGTCAAGGATCCTGCCCATCATCACTAGCCAAGATATAGCTGATGAAATGTCCTTGACCATTTTGCTGAAGAAGATTCATGTCATATGACTCAAATCAACAATTGAAAGAATCTTTTGAATTTACAAGTTCTACTTACAAGCAACTTTAACACCCTGATAAATGAATACAGAAAACAACATTTCAATTCACAGCTTAGTAAAAGATACAACATCATGGACTTTTTAGTTTTTATACATAGAAATTTTCATAGATCACAAGAAACAATCAAGATATACAATTAGGGGCGGATCTTTTGTACGGTTACATTCTAACTTTAATTTCTTCCTGGTCTAGAGAAAAAACAAGTGAAGAGGATCCTAACAATAAACACAAATACAGACCCAGACTTTTCTAATTCCAAAGGAGGAAGTGGAGGAATCAAGATTATTGAGAGGAAAAATCATAATGCCAAGATATTTGGTTGTTGGTGATGATCCCTATATTGATACATCTCCTGCCATGATTCTGTTGTCGCTGCTGCTGAGATGGAGGAGGATCTTCTCTGTTGTTTGTGTTCTTGGGTTAGGGTTTGATTTCAGAGGCAGGCGCAAATAAAGGGACTACTTATAAGGTTTCCAGAGCTGCCGTTTTAGATGAGGGTTCACTTCTTATAAAATCTAACGGCTGTAGAGTGGAGGATTTTAAAGATGATGCAGCCCTTATAACTGGGAACAACATTCTATAGCATTTCTCTTCGAAAAACATTCTATAGCAGTCAGGTGATTCCTGAGCAATCAAGGGATTCAGTTCTTAGGTGATTCTCAACATCAAATTGCTAACTTAAATTCGAAAATTATCCAAGTGCGTATGATGCTCCTCGGGACAAGTCTCCCCCTCTAACAGGTACTTGACACGAAAATCCAGAGTTCCAATGACATTTTTAAGCATGGAAATAAGCACATTCTGGCCTTCCTTTCTTACAGCAATAATGCACATGAACGGTTCTAAATAACGCATCGCACATCTCCTTATTATCACATTAAACTCCTGCATCGACAGTAAGCTAATAAGCAGCTTTACTAATTTTCAGTAGCATAAGTGTAGTTTTACCTGCTCGGCATATTATTTTACGAAACTGGTCGTGTGATGGATCTTCATCAAGTCCTTCCGCTTCAACCATGCTGATGCCTACTCAGAAAACAACCCAACTTAAACCCACCTTCCAAATTTTTAATTCGAAAAAAAAAAAAAAAAAAAAAAAATTAAAGCAGAATTTCAAATTCCTGAAAATCACCCAAAACTCTTCCTCAAGTTTGGCTTCTCCAACCACATACGCTCCATTATCTGACGAAATCGAAGCACCGAGATGTTCTTGAATTATAGGTTCTTCTTCATTGTCAGATGAGAATTCTTCGTTGTCTCTAGGCAATGCAAATAAGATAACCAAATTTCCTATATCATATAAACAATTAAACAACAAAGAACAAGTACAGAACATTCGATCCACCTCAGAGAAATGCACATAGTACAGAACCAAAGAATGAATTCTGAACAGAATTAAGATAATGAGCTCACACTGGATCATTCTATATCTGTTATGATCCAAAAACTGTACTTTTGACACGGATTAATAAAATAGTTGGGCTCTAGTCATACAACTGTACTTTTGATCCAAAGTTGTCTTACGTAACTTCAAGCCAACACTGCAAGGCAAGTTTTTGTGCCTATTTATCCTGGGGTAAACCTTTGGCAACCGGCATAATAAGAGTACAGTGATGTTTATGTGATTCTTAGACCAAAACTGATTTTTTAAACTTCGGACACAATATTCAACTACCAAGCCCGCAACAGAAACAAGAGGAAAATACAACCAAAAGTGTTCAATCAGGGTTACCCCTCTGACGGTTTGACCTATTCTATGGTTAGCCGCCAGGTGAGGAGTACCTTGGCAGCTCGTCCTTGCCAGTACCGTCAGAAACAGCTGTTTCTCGATGTTGAAGAAAGATACCAAACTCCGCTTGAGAATGGCAAAGTTGAACTTTCCACCTACAACATTTGAGAGGAAACCATACAAGATCAGCATAAAAGATCCTAAAATGCAGAACTAGCATCTGAAGAAAATAGTTTAGGAAATAGTGATGCTACATACCAACTACCAAAGTCCTCTACCACAACTGCACAATCTGTGCGCGAGTTTTCTCCGAGTCTGGTAACTCTCAAATGACAGGTATTGGAGAAATAAAGTACAGTTGGCTCTACAATGAAAAATGTGAACTTGGAACCTTTTGGTGCAATAAGCAAGTTTTCCTTTGCTCGAAGTAACCGAATATTATAAAATTAGCTATCTAGAACCAGGATTTCATATGCAACTGTCGTCTTGAGCTTCAATATATCAGTTTCCATGTAATTGAAGGTCAATGAATCTTCATTGATCGCATTATGGGACTCACCAGACTTCAAAACAGTTTATGAAGATTTTAATTTTTTTAAACTTTTTTTGCAGGGTGGGATAGAGATAGAATGATCTTGACTGGAACTGGAAGAACAAAATATCTTAGGCTAACCCCTATGGGCTATATATATAGCTGCTAGATTGGCTATCCACGTCAGCATGGGCAACATCCTAAGTCCTATGGGATGGCGAATCTAGCAGCGAAACGCTGAATGAAACAGCATTGAGCGCGAAAGGTAACACGCTAAACCCAAACGCCGAACTAAACAGCGTTAACCAATTTCATTTTTTTAATTTCCATCTTCTCTCTCTCCCCCATATCCTATCACACCCTACCACGTCATTCTCTCTCTCCACCACACTCTCTCCCACGTTCTTTTTCTTTTCCTCTCAATTCCAAGTATACAAAAAAACTAAAATTCTCCGCATCACATCCTCTCTCTCTTCATCAATCCCTCTCTCTCTCCATCACATCCCTCTCTCTCCCCATCAGAATTCATAAATAAATGAAATAAAATCATCAAATGCTGATCCATTCGGCGTTGAGACAACTTTTTCAGCGCCGAACGGTTCAGCGTTTCAATCTCGCTGATAGTTGGACTGCGAGCACTTGCTAGGTGAAAGAACTATCAACTATCACTGTCAATTTTTTTCCAACACTTTTTTCTTGATTTGCAACACTTTTTGGCCAATCTAGCACTCCAATCTAGCCTATAGGGGGTTAGCCTTAAGCTATTGCAAATGCCAAACTTCATCGACTAATTATCTGTCTAGTCAACCATCACTCCTGTAAGGGCAGAACAAAGCAAGGTGCTACAAATGCTGCAAGCTTTTCATATAAAATTCTTATTATTATGTCAGAATTCAGGCTACTTCTTAGCGGAGTTTCAATATAAAATTCTCATTATTATGGGAGAGAAATTTACTGAAAGCTGATAGTTTTCAATGCATTCAGAAAAATTATCTAGCCACGGCAATTAAAGACATGAAGCAACTTCTGCAGTATTCTCTAGAGGTCATAAACTTTGTGGGGAAGACAAAGTTGGAACTAGGATAATGAAGCATGGCTCATTGGATTTCCATAGAACGGTCAAGTGCTTTGACTTGCACCAATGTGTTCTAAGTTCTATCCACATTGACCCAAATAAAATCCCACTAGCAGTCTGCAAGCTACCTTGCTAAATGATCCTCCGCACGGATAAAGAAATGTAGAATCATGATCATCTGACGACAAACCAATTGGGTTGGTCGTGGTTAACGAAAGAATGGAATCGTAAACCATATAATAATCACTGCAGAAAACTCCGCCTACATAACTCAACTGTTGTTGTGAAATTTATTGATGGACGAAGACAAACTGACAGTGCAGTTTCATACTCAAACTACCACATTCTAAAAATTGCAAGTAACTGCAACACTAACAAAATCAGTATCATAACACTAGAAAAAAATATGGATCCCTAAAATTACCTACCAGATAATGTAAGAAGCATTCCCTACTACTGGTATAGCTACTAGATAAACAAAGTAAGTCACTAATGTATACATCACATCTTTCACTGATTAAGGACGAGTCACTAACAAAATGCACAATCAACAAAGTATACACCTTAGCCCAATACTTTAAAGTTGGGCTGATGATATAAAAATTGAATAAAATTAACTTAAAATACACAGCTGATTGCATTAGGTTCACAGATAGGTTACTAATTATCCAATTTCAAAATGAAAATCTCAAAAGTCTAAAGATTTATATGAATACTAATTCGAAAAATCAACGACAACGAATATTACCAGTTTCTAAGTGTGCATTCAGGGTTCGCATCCTCTATATTTGCTTGAGATACTAAT
This sequence comes from Papaver armeniacum, assembly GCA_023531295.1. Taxonomy (NCBI): domain Eukaryota; kingdom Viridiplantae; phylum Streptophyta; class Magnoliopsida; order Ranunculales; family Papaveraceae; genus Papaver; species Papaver armeniacum. Next base: position 618,166 of record JAJJWW010001302.1, read on the forward strand.
CAAGGCTCTCTGTCTACTTCAACTGATTCCACTGTTTTTGTATCTTGTTCCCCTAATTCTTTCAATGAAACCAAGCTGTTCTTGTGAGGGATAACTAAGCAATTCCTTTCCTTAAGTTCCGCAAGCCTTTTTGACGTTGAAGCTTTTGTGTCGCAACTGTTGAGATGGTACCAATGTAAGTTAAAAGCACCGTAACTCTTCGCAACTGCTAATAATCTGCTTTTGTCAATCTTAAACTCTTTACTCCAACCCAATGACTGATGTGCATCTTGCCCTTTCATGCCGTGATCATCATTCTTAGTTTTTAATAGCCACAAGTCATGAAGTTTGTCATCTATAACATTACTAGCAAAATACAGAAACCCATCCAAAACCCCCATGTGACAAAGAAACCAATTACTCTTTGGTGGCAAAGGAGGTGGTGAAAGATATTCACAAAACTTTTCCTCAACGAAATCAAAGGTACCGATCATTTCCAATTTACCGTCCATCCAGTAAAGAGCTTCATTGGCAAAGGTAGGAGCGCCATTCAGATAAGAGATGCAGTATGTAGAATTGAACCCTTCAAGTTTTCTCCATCCATTGCCAGAGCCTAGAGTGTATATGTGCACTTTCCAAGGTTCTATTTGCACTTTCCAAGGTTCCGTTCCCACATATATTCTTAAAATTTTAAACTCATTGGTTGAGGAAACAAAACAGAATCCGGTCATCCAAAATAAATCCATATCATTATCTCCATACCAATCTCCCTGAATATCTGGAAGCATCACATATTCCCTAGTGATAGGGTTACAGATACAAACAGATCGTCTTCTAACAAGACAGATCAAACCTTTACAGGAACCAATAAACCTAAAACTCTTAAATGGAGGGGTAATATTCATCTTTCTAATTCTCTCATTAGATTCAAGATAGTAAAAAATTTCATCATCAGTCAAAGTAAGAAAACCCAGCTTACCAGAATCAGTAGCAGCGGGATGATTAAGATGATGATGAAGGTGCATCTTGTAGAATGATGGATGATGAGAAGCAAGATTATTCCAAGACGTGCATACTGATTTGCTCTCGAGGACTGATTCAGCAGGTAAGCGGGTTAAAATGTCCAATATAATCTCTGTAGGTAGAATCTTGAAGTAATCCATGAAACCCTTTCAATCTTTCTACAAAGAGAAACACAAATTCTTCTTAGGTTTAAGAATTGGGGTTTTAGGGCTCTGGAAACTGGAGGAAAATGGAAGAAAAATAAAATAAAGTGGGAATAGATTCGCATATAACAAGAATGGATTGTTATCTTCACACGCCTCGTGTATTTTGGCAGCCATATCCATATGGGAGGTGTGCCGCAAACAGACCACACTGTATACTGGCAAATCTCACTTTGATAATAATTAGCAAATTTAATCTTACAACTTGATGACATCTTTCAGAATTTACTTTTACCATTTACTGACAAGGCTATAAAGATTACACCCGGAGAGAATTGAAATAGCTGGATATGTGTTACATCGATCAGCTGATGATTAGAAGGTATAGATTGCTTAAATATTCAGACATGCCAAACAAATTGAAGAGCATGTAAACAGAAAAACTATTACCACTCACATTAGAAGATGATCAGGTGGATTAGGATACGAGCAACTCAAATAGCTCATTCTCGGCATATAATGCATAATCAGTTGGGTAACAACTAAAGATATCAATAGCAAACACAATGAAATTATTATAACTACAATATATAACTGCAATTCCAAATCAGGAACTTTATTTGAGAGCGCATGGCACAATTCCTTATTTGTTTTTCCCTTCCCAATCAAATATCACTTAGACGGGTATACCAAATCCTCCTGATTGTTTCAATCCATAAATGAGCATTCCAATCCAATTGCAAACGCACTCCGTGGTTTAGAGTCATTTGATATGGGAGACAAAAATATATGAGACACTTTTGATATGTAATAATTAATCAGGCACAAATGCTACATCCCAAGTTCTTTTAAGACTACCAAGCTAACTAAGTAGAAGAACGTTATAATGTTTATAACAAAAGAGTAAATAATTGCAGGAATTTGTGAAAAAACTCGCGCTACAAGAAGAGTCTTTATACTTTAAAACTTAATTTATCATTTAAACAGTGCGATGTATCATCTTCGACACGAGTATTGTTACTTTTTCAAGGATTTTCAAAAATCCTCTCATTTTCTTTTGTGTTACCGATTCTTGTTCTTCTTTTACATGAACATATGGTCCTTCTTCATCTATAGCATACACTGGGTTACATGGTCATTGTTATACATTTATTGAACTGAACTTATTTACCTTCATAATTAGATTTTGTTCCTTGTTGTCAATATGTGTTTTTCTTATCTCGCCTGAAAATAGACCCATGCTAAATATTTATCTTCAAGGAGATCTAACAAGTGGAGAATTTATCAGGAACCAAAAAGATATTTTTAATCAAGAGGCAAGAAGATATTTAATTTGGATCCAACAAGCAAGCAAAGATTTTTATTCAAGAATCAAGAGGCATTGTGGATCCAATAAGCAAAGATTTTTAACCAAGACCTAAACAAAGATTTTTAATCACAAACCGATTCGCAATCAATAACCATCAAGAGATTGTTATTTCTGTGTTGAGCAAGATAGAGTTTATGATGTTCTTTTCAAAGAAGATATATTTTTCAAATGTGTTATATTACTATTTTTCAAAAAAGGTATAGTCTATAAACAACTCCTTTTCCTTTATTTTAAAATTAATAAAACTATGGATTATCTCTACGATAAAAATAGCCGAGTTGGGTATTGACATACCCAAAAAGTTCTTGGTACCATCCTTTAATAATATGGCTTGTACTTCTCATTTTAGATTAAACCCATAAAGTCTCATTTCCCGGGCTAATATAAAGTATTTACACCTCTAAGAGTTGTAACCAAGCAACAACAAATAAAATAAAACTTAAAGTGAAAGTAGTTGCTCAATATATTACTTATATTTTGTTGTGTCAACATGATGAATGAAAACCTTGTTCCATAGAGGATGAGGAAGAAATGGTCGATGAAACTACTGATAAGGTAACTTTTGTTAGAAGAGAAGTCTTTGAATCTAAAATCTTATTCTAATTATTTGTGACTTCCTTATAGGCATACCTTAATGAACTTTCTAGAGGAGGAGATATCAGTGTACATCCACAATCTTTTTTACTAAACTGCCTTACTTATGTGATGTTATACCTATGATAGATATGTCTCTAGGTATTTGAATACTTTATTGTTGTATTTGGATAAGATATATTTGTTTCTAAATATTGATTAGTTTTGGTAAAAATGAAATAAAATCTCTTATAAAAGAATTTTTGCGGGGATTAAAATTTAGATGTTGAATCAATGAACCTATTATTCATGTTGTAGTTCTTATTATCAGAGAAAATTGTATTGTCTCTAATTATGTTCCTTAATTAAATGTGTTTACATGGGTTTCTTTAAAGCTTTATGTCTTACATAAAGATATTTTTGTGTGTTTAATAATTTCGGTGTCTTTTACAATTCAAGTTTATTTTGAATATTCCCTGTCTGTAGTTTCAACTGATGGACATTCTTTTTGGTGTCTGACTACGTGGAATCTTATATTCCTTGCTTTTAAGCTGGCACACAGTGAAAAATTATTCTCTTAATCTAAATATGAATCTTAAAGACTTTTATAGTCTTCTCATGCCTCCGACTGAACTTTCTTCATTTGACACAGTAATTACAGTGATATGTTGTAAATGAGTAGATAGACAAAAATGTAGTAATCCTCTTTTTATCAGTGTGTTCATTTCTGAAGGTGTTTTTTCTTTTTGAACCCAAGGAGATACTTTCATGCCCGCCGTCATAGCTCACCAAACTTCCAACAAGATTCTTCCAATGCTGAGAGTGATTGCAATCTACAACTGGCTTTGGCTCTTGTAAGGGTTTTTTTTTTTTTTTTTTTGTTATTAGATAAAAGTATTAGTATATATATGCTAGAGCAGTGTTCGATTGACCCACCAAGCGTTGGTATGTCAAGGTTGTCATATTTTGGTATCAAAACTCAATAAGAATCGCTTGATTAAAATTACTAGAGTCAACTTTGTTTAGGTTAGACTAGAAAGTCTAGAAATGTTGAGACATTCAAGTACTACTCCGAAGACCCAAAGAACGTGAAGACGTATCGACTACAATGAAGACATCATCCTTCCACTTGAGATTAGTAACACTGACTTGACTTGTTTCCATTCCCACCGTTTCTTTCAAGTCGTTAAGATTGAAAACATAATACGCGAGGTTATATATGATACTCTAGTATTAGACTTGGTCATATTATTATGATCAAAGTGTCAAAGAAGTATATACCATTTTTTCTTTAATATAGTTTATTGAATTACGAAGTATAATGTTTATCTTTTGAACTTCGTAAATGCAACATCAACATAATCTATGTAACTTGTTACTTGATTGCGTATTGGATATAGGTTTGATTTCAATCTAGGAAACTAGGTTCTATTATATTGGTTTAAAGGAAGTAGATATACAAACTTGTTTCGTAATCGAAAAGAAATCAATAGGTGTTTTGGTCCGGTTTTCTTTGAATATCTATTGGATGACCAATTCGTACCTGAGGAGGGAATTAAGGTAGAACCGATCTTAACTTATGTTGAGAGTCAAGGTAGAACCAATCCTTACCTATCTCGAGATACATGGTAGAACCGATCCTAGATTTTGTTGGGAGTCTTGGTAGAACAATCCCTACCTATAATGGGAGTCATGATAGAACCAATCCTAGCCTATGTTAGGAGTCATGGTAGAATCGGTCCCAAAAGCAAAATTGATTTCCGATATTCACATATACTTTAGGGTTTATGTGAGTTTGGAATTAGGATTTGATAGATAGGAAAGTTTTAGATGTCTACATAATTTGAGCATGTGCATAATTCTTATTGTTGATTGTTCAAAGATATTCTTTGATACTTAAGGTAATATCAAACCGAAATATTGGAGAATCTTTTGATTAAGTTTTTCGACTTATATATGTTTTTTATTTTCCAGCAATCAAAACATATCTCTAAAAAAGCTATATTAGTCATGTGATAAACTAATATTAGAAATTTTCTAAGAGAGATTTCGGAATTACAGGTTGGATATTATTTGGAGATATGAAAACCGAAATTAGGTACTTTATTGCATATCTTGATAATCTTTTCGGTTTTGGAATTCCTTGTTGTCCAAACATCCTTGGTTTATAAATAATGAATTTTATTCTTCTTACAAACTATCCTTAACCATGAAAAATTTATCTTTTTGTTATTTCTGGTGGAGCCGACTAATAATGTTACTTGTAATACTATTCCGGAGAGGAGAGTACCCTAAATAGGCAAAATCTCTTATGTTCGCTAGTTTAAAGACTTCTATGGGAACAAGAAGCTCTAAAAAGTACCGTTGATGAGAAACTAGATAATTGCTTTGTTATTTTAGTTTTTGATTATTGATTTGATTGACTAACGGTTGTTGAACCCTTGATTGCACCTAGTTTGATTATTCTTGAGAACCTTCTCTTCTGACATAATTAAGGTCACTCAAACTAGATCAAATGATTGACGAGATCTTCAGAACTTTTTTCTGATCTGAAGAAAAATTATAATCACCCTTTGTAACAAACTCTGTTATGTGTGTGATCGATAATAAGTGGAATCAAGTTTTGTGTGTAGGTACAATTGAAGACAATTGAAGATTTTGAAGACAAACAGATTTTTCTTACTGGTTTCACATCTTGTGATATTTGTACACACACCTTGATCGGCTGAGATCAGACTAACATATTATTTACTAGTACGACCGTTGCCACGGTGGGAGGGCCGACCGAAGAAGTATATGAAGATGGAGTTTGTCTACGACTACTTTCGTCCCGTTTTAGAAAAGGTAATACTTTCACCTCGTTTCAGAAAAAGTGACATTTTCGCCACGTTTCAGAAAAAGTGATACTTTCTCCCCGTTTCGGAAAAACTGATACTTTCACCCCGTTTCGAAAAAAGTGATACTTTCTCCCCGTTTCGGAAAAAGTGATACTTTCATATCACTTTTTCTGAAATGTAGCGAAAGTATCATTTTTCCGAAACGGAAAAAAGTATCACTTTTCCCGAAACAGAACGAAAGTATCACTTTTCCAGAAACGGAACGAAAGTATCACTTTTCCCGAAACGGGATGTGATAGTATCATTTTTCCTGAAACGGGATGTGAAAGTATTATTTTTTCTAAAACGAAAAATTAGTCGATCCATAAACCAAAATATGGTTGCATGATGTGTTATGCATCCTTTGTGGTGGTTTGCATAATGGCTATGAATTCAATTTTCGAGAATTGTGCCTAAAATGATAGTATCATTTTTCTTGAAACGGATGGAGTACATCGTTTTATTAGTTGCAATGGAAAATTAGTTGATGTATAAACCAATATTTTGCTACATAAAGTATTATGTATCCTTTGTGATGGTTTGCATAATGGATATACATTTAATTTTCTAAAATTGTGCCTAAAATCTCCGAATTTTTACTAAAAACTCCAAATTTGATATTATTGTTTGTACTTGTTGCGTAGAGTTTTTTATAACCTTTCCAACGAGATAAAATTTGTAAAATTCCAAGGCACGGATTTTTAGATAAGTTATATTAAAGTTTATTTTCCAATTATACCCCTGAAAAGATAGGATACACAAGGAGTTATAGTAATAGGACTAAAAGGGAGGGACATTTTTGGTTTTTCGGCCCTAACCATTTCCAATCTTTTTGTGGTAATTGATCACTTAGATTTTACAAAAAAATGGACATATAAAGGACCTCCCTCGCTTCGCTCGGTCGGCCCAATAATTCTTTAGTAGATTTGATCAAGTAATCATATAGATCAGCAACTATCATTTGGTGGTATTCTTCAATATCCGAATCTGATTATCTTGTAAATCTATATCTGATAATTTCGGATCTTGATTGATCTAACCCGAGAAAAGAGTTTATTCATTACACGAAAGAGCCTTTATCAAATACTCAACATATCTTTATTCAAAGATTAATAAAGTTGTTACCAAACAGCTTTGTTCCTTTACTGTTTGGAAGACAATCAAAAGGAGTTGAGTGCTAAAGACTTTACATCGGTAAAGTAACTCAAGATAGTGGTTTCTGTCTTGAGATTCATATGAGTTGGTTAGGAGGTTATAGGCGTAGGGATACTGAGGGAACTAAGTAACTAGGGGTAAATTACTTGGTCTCAACTAAACGAAGTTAGCTTTGTTTTTTGTATAATTGCTTAATTCTGAGAGTATTCAAAATTGGACTAGGTCTCGGGGTTTTCTGCATTTGCGGTTTCCTCGTTAACAAAATCTTGTTGTGTAATTTACTTTTATTTTTCGCAATTATAATTGTTTTATTATAATTATAAGTAAATACACTTGTATGCCGTAAATATTATCAAGGATATACCTTGTTGTTGTATTGTCTCGACTTTATCCATAGACGATCACACTAGGTATCGGACTTATAGCTTGATATCGAAAAGATTGTGGGTGTACCTGGGTACCCTCGTTATTTTAATTGGTATCAGAGCAGGCAAACACAAAAAGATCTAACAATCTGTGTTTGGTGTGATCCAACCGATAAGACTTGAATCCAATAGATAATCCAGTTAACGTATTGCAAGATTGCAAATACTCAAAAGTTGAAAATATTGCTACATTTATGTCCCATGATCCAGGAGATAAGATGATCAATAACACGTTTACTATGTCTGATTCTCATGTAAAATGAGATGTTGAAAAAGAGTTAGCAAAACTCCTAAAGCCCATTAGAGGTTTGTCTTCTGAAATACTGAAGTTAAAGGGAAAATCTAATCTTCTCAGACAAGAAGTCAGAGATGAAGACATACAACTTGACACTCCAGCCAAAGAGAATATGAACCTCTCTGTCAAAATAGAAGTTACTGACAATACACATTCAAGAACAGGGTTCTCAGTCTACGACTCCGACTAATGAATCTATTATAATTTCTTCTGATGAAGATACCAAAAGTCATTGCTCGAGTGCTACAGGTCGTGATAACAAGCGTTGTTCGATCACTTCTAAAACATATCATGATGAAAGTAATCTACCTAAAGTCATCAAGTCATAAGAGAATGAAAAACCTTCTTCTACTACTATTGATGATCAGATGAAATCCAATTAAAGGGAACTTTGAACCAATTTCGTTGAAAGGATCATAAGGAGTATAAGTTTCATTCTCTTGACACAAAAAACTTGTGCTTCTTCAAAATACACTTGTAAAATTGTTAAAAGAGGTATCTTGTCTTATGGGGATGAAAGACCATTTCTCAGTAGAAATACTGATCATGTCCTAAAACGATAATATCAACTCGATTTGTTCAAAGAAAAGAGTTGATGATCGCTTCTGGAAAAAATTTCCACCTCACTCATGTCGAAAATTCTGATTCACACAAAGGTATTTTTCATGTGGAAAATATCCAAAAGAAAGGGAATGAGATAATTTTTGCCAAGAATATCAATCAGAAAAGGGGTCCGATGAATACCCATATAATTGCTTTTGATAATCGAACTGATATATATATCATAAGGAAATCCTTAGAATGAGAAAGTCGTATGAAAGTTTCATTAACAGAATAAAGAGAGACTTATCAACTTCGAAAACTCTCATATCAATTCACTTTCTCCTCATGATCCTACTTGCACCATCACAATGAAAGAACAAATTCTAGGAAGAAAATAATATTTTGGGAAAAATCTCCAAAAAGAAACATAAACAATGTTTCTGATACTTGTTGTAAGCTTGAGAAAGTTTACTCCGATACAACTTAGTTGTATGGAATTGTGCACCCTCATCCAGTTTTCTGCTCATTATGTTCAGGATGAAGAAGCACAAGAAACGAGAGCACATGTATTGTGTTTGTAAATATCAGAAAGATTCATGAAAAAATTGGGTAACTGTGAATCCATGTTTTCTAAAGTTCATGTCAACACCGATTTTCGGTAATTAGGGTTTATCTAAAAAATTCGGTTTTTACCGATTACCCTATGAAGAATATTCTCTTCCTTACTTGAGGATTTCAGAAAATGTCTTATGGAAATAAAATATATTTTGTATATTTTGATTTATGGAAGTCCCTTTGATATTTCCGGTACGAAAAGTATTTTCTTATTAGCTTAAGGAAATTCACTATTATATGTATTGAGAAACCCTGATAAATCCTTACTTAAACTGGGGGAGAGTTCTTATTGAACAACTAATAAGGGGAGATGATCGTTTTGGTATGCGTCAAAAATAATTTCACTTTCTCACTCAACTCAATATAAATGAAGTATGTGGTAAGAAAGAGTTCGTTCCACGGGAGGCTTATGTTGTTATGCAAATTTCAGTTTCTTAGTAACCAAGGGGGATTTTGATTTTATCAAAGCAAATAAAAATAAATCAGAGCAATAAAATAATGAAAGTAATCAATAAGAAGAATATATTGGTCACGGGGTTGTATCATTCATAAACATATATTTTCATCAATGACTAGAATTGATAATTTAATCTCTCTTTTATTAAAAGTCCTAGGATATCTTGATCGCAAGTATATACCGCTAATTTCCTGATTTCATCACAAATACATAAAAATATGCACATGTAAATTCTACCTAGAAAGCAATCTAAAGTGTAAAAGCACAATTAAGTTTAACACCCGAAGAAAACTAAGTTCTATGAAATAAACTAATCAATGCAAACAAACGTGTAAAAGCACTAATCTGTTTTAACAAAGGTTATGATTCATATGTGATTATAAATATGCATCACTACAAGTAATAACCACACTATGCTACTTACAATTAGGGATTAACAACTTTTACGTATTGAAAATCCTAATCTAGCAATAGAGATGAATGCAAATCAGATTGATTCGGGACTCGACCAAACAAGTATTCAAATCATATAACAATATAAATCATGAATCATAAACAATAAAATTGAGACAAAACTAATTCATTGAATCAAATATCATATTATGAATTCAACTTTAAACCCTTTACCAATATTTTATGTATTTAACTACTATGGAGTTCATCATTATAATATTAAAGTAAATAAGATAAAACATAAAGCAAACCCTAGTATCCGACTCTCTCCAAAATCTCAAAGTAGAATAAAATACGTGATATGTAGAAGACCTCCCTTTTGTATCTCTTCTTGTTTCCAATACTAGGTCAAGTCTTCAAACCTAAAGTCCATTAGATAAAAATCCTCCAAACCTATGTGTGAGAAAAAACCCATGTGAGACTCTGCCCCAAAAGTGGTTGCCGGAAAACTGGTGAAAGTGCCGGAAGTTGGCCGGGAAAGGTACCAGAAACTGTCTCAAGTGACCGGACAAGTCAAAGCAACAGTCAATCGTTAAAACTGACGTTCAAGTTAACGATGGCTAGCGGCGTTACTGAGGCAGTAGGTGAGTCAGATGGATTTAGTCAGTGTCAGCTCACTGACTCAGCTGAGTGACTTGGCCTAGGCCATTGCAGCTTGTACAAGCCATACTTCAGTCATGCGCCATGATGGCTGAGCATCCAGCACTTCCAGCACCTATAACCTATTTCATTCATCAATATAACATTCATTCATTCAGTTCCATCAGTTTCTTCTCTTCTCTGCCCAGCCAAGCAGTATCAACAACAATTCCAATATACACGAACTGAACTCCACCATTCATTGTAACACCTAACTCAGCTCTGCATTGCATCGGATCAACAGTCCATAACCATAACACCAACTTCATTTCAGTCCAGATCAAAGACATTTGAGCTGCACTTAATACCATCTTCACTTCTAACTGCAATCTCAAGCTCATTTTAACATCAGATCCATACACCACTAGTTTGCAGCTCCATCTTTCACTTCATTTTAGCCTCGACTGCAAAACAAGATTTTGTCTCTAGTTCCTCAACTGCAAACCATTTTCCAGAACCACCTAGAACCACCTGCAATCTTCTAATGCTGCAACATCTCCAATTGGTTCAAATAAAACTTCAAGCAGCAACAACCTTTCATGCACAATTACAACCATTCACACATATTCTTAACATTCATTTAGGAACTTCAGCAGCACTCGGCTCCATGTCGGGTTTCAATACTGCAAACGAGACTCAATCTTTCGTCCCGCACCCACCAACCATAACACCATCACCTGCAACTCCATTTATTGCCATCCACAGCTTCAAGACTACCAACTGTAAGACCGAACTACAATACTCTCTAGACCACTGCAAAACCACCTGCAACATCACTATAACCCATGAACATTAGCATCGATCATCTTCAATTGCACCTTATCACACTCAAACTCTTTAACTAACACCAGTTCCATAACTCATTCACTTCAACCTCTAACCAATAACCCATTTTCAGACCTAAGCCATTATCTTCCAAGACAAAAACTAATTTCTTCACTACACTGGGAAAAACCACCATCTCATCTGAATCTTCTAAATCTTCATCTCCACAAAACCCTAGCTTACAATTTCATTTCAAATCCAAAACACAATACCCTTTGTTCCAACAACAATTCCACCATCTGAGTTCTTTATCTAAACTACCAGCACCAGTTTAATGTCACCTGCATCTTCATAATCTGAACATCAAGTTCTTCATATCCTTCTTCATCTCATTACCAACATCAACAAATTTATCTTATTTTTTTCTTCAGAAACCCGAATAATTCTTTAATAGACTAATTTCTTCATCTGGTTGTTCAATTCAACCAACAAAATTATTGTTTCTCCAAATTTCTCGAGTACCCATCTATCTGTTCTCTAAAACTTCATAGATTCTTCATTTATTTACCAAACTCAGGTCTTATGAAACCCTAATTTATAATCTCTCTGATTTTCTCAATCTTCACAAACAAGTCTCTTTTACTCGTTCACCAGATGAAATGTGGGTCGATTGATTTCTCCCATCAATCATTGATTCTCTCAATTTCAGCGGCTCAGCTTCTCGATCTCCCCTGAGTTTATTATCACCACCAACAACAACCGTCTCTCTCGGTTTCAGATAAAATAGTAATGAGGATGAAAAGACGAGGGTACCCAAATACACCACAATCTTTTTCTTTTAAACCTATAAGTCCTCTTACCGAAAGTGATCATCTATGGACAGAGTCAAGACAATACAAAAAATCGGTATTCACACTTTGTGTGATTGTCTATGGATACGAGATCGAGAAAATACGACTACCAAAGTGTGATACTTGATAATAGGTTCGGACTTAACCAAACTTTATAAGGTCACTATCAAGTATATCAGAGGTAACATTTGTGAAATTTACTTTAAATTATATAAACACATATGATTGCGGAAAAAAAAAAGTAAATCACATAGCAAGATTTTGTTACGCGGAAAACTGCAAGTGTAGAAAAACCCCGGGACCTAGTCCAACTGAATACTCTCGATAATTAAGCCGTTATACAAAATCTACACCAACTTCGTACAGTTGAGACCAAGCAACTACCCCTAGTTCACATAGTTTCCTCAGTATCCATGCGCTTCCGACTTCGAAGGTCAAGCACTGGTACAATTTCTTTGGATCGTATTCCAAACAGTAAAGGAATAACAAATATGTTTGGTAACAACTCTTTTATTCTTTCTAGATAAAGATATATCAAGTCATACACAAAGGCTCTTCCGTTTAATCTAATAAACTCCTTTTGAAAAAACGAGGGTCTAATAACCACACCCAATATTTCGCTTAGAAATCTGTATGGAGTAACTCCAATATACTTTCAAGAGAATCAACTAGACAGTCAGACTCAATCTTAAGAAAAGTATATCAAAGAGTTATATCTCTGTTTCTTAATATAATCAGCAAATCAAACAGACCGTGAGCCTGATTATTATAAGAAACGACTTGGACGGTATCAAAAACCAATATCCAAGTGTCAATCAATTTAATCAAAAACCAAAGGTTGGATTATAAATTGATTGAACTTACGCACAACCTGTGATATTTCAATTATATAAACAAATATAATGCGGTAAAGAAGTAACACAGACACCAGAAGTTTTGTTAACGAGGAAACCGCAAATGCAGAAAACCCCGGGGACCTAGTCCATTTTTGAACACCACATTGTATTAAGCCGCTAAAGACATTATCCTACTCCAAGTTAACTTAGGACTGGAATGTAGTTGAGCCCTAATCAATCTCACACTGATCAAGGTACAGTCGCGTTCCTTACGCCTCTAGAACCACGCCGGATTCTGTGCACCTGATTCCCTTAGATGATCTCACCCACAACTAAGAGTTGCTACGACCCAAAGTCGAAGACTTGATAAACCAATCTGTCTCACACAGAAAAGTCTATTGTATAGATAAATCTGTCTCCCACAGATAAACCTATGAGTTTTGTTCCTTATTTTGATAGATCAAGGTGAGCGGGAACCAATTGATATATCGGACTTATATTCCCGAAGAACAACCTAGAAATATCAATCACCTCACAATAATCTTAATCGTATGGTAGCGAAACAAGATATTGTGGAATCACAAACGATGAGACGAAGATGTTTGTGACAACGTTTTATCTTGCCTAGCGAAGATTAAATCTCGATCCAATCTTAGAGAAGTTAGTACTCATCACACAGGAGGTGTGGGGATTAGGTTTCCCAGTGGCTAGAGTTCTCCCTTATATAGTCTTCAAATCAGGGTTTGCAATCAATGTTACCTTGGTAACAAAGCATTCAATATTCACCGTTATATGAAACCTGATTAGAATCAAGCTAATATCTTTCACCCGTTAGATCGAACTTAGCTTGTTACACACAAATGAAAAGTGACTTCATTTAGATATCAGTACTCGTACCTAAACGTGTACACCTTTGTTGGCTCAACAATAGTTAACCGAAGTTAGCCATATGAACACTTTCATATCAACCATATTCATCTTAACCATAACGAGTTCAAATGAATTAAATGAAACTAGTTCTAGAGTTGTTAAATTGTTTATATTCTCATAGAAGTATGCAAGACACAATTGAAGCAAAATCGATTTTGATTCACTCGAATCAATTCATGAACATTATAGCCACGGTTTGCAAAAGATTGCATTCCTTATTATTTAAATGTATTATTTCATGAACAAACCGATTTTAGAACATTACCTACTCAAGTATGCAAACGAGTACGCATACCTAAGTGGCCGGACTAAGTTTGGGTTTGCCAATACGCGAACATGTACGCATACCACCAAACTCAGTTAATTCCCGGAACTTGAAACTTATGCCAGTACGCGTACCGTTATACTTACTAAGTTCCCGGACCTTTACTAAACCAATTAGTACGCATACGGGTATGCATACCATGGTTCCCGGACTTGGATTACACATATGCAAGTACGCATACTATGCTTATATCCAATTATTCTAAACTCTAATTACAACCATTGAAACATTCTTAGAAGATGACAATAGCTGTGTCACATAAACTATTAGCTTCAAAGAAATTTTCAATTGATCGAATGATCAATACGAAACATTCCGAGTCTACGTCAAATGACTGTCTCACACAAATCATGTAAGATGTTACCAGGCGATTTTCACATGATCATCTTTTGACTTTCTTCAAGAATATAAGATGAACTTGGTTAAAGCGAAAGCTTACCAACACATATTTCGAGAAATATGTAAGCGAGTTAAACTCAACTCGAAATATTAAATGTGTATAATCGAAGATATAGCTATACGACTTTTGTCTCAAAATAGGAGATAGAGTAGATAGACTTTTGAGTGACAGATGAGTTGAAGTCTCCATACCTTTTGTTGATGAATTTCCACAAGCTCCCCTTAGTAGTTCTTCGTCTTCAAACAATGAACGCCGTGAAGTCTAATGCTCAACTACACTTACTATCCTAATCCGAGTCTTAACTATAAGTAGACTAGAAATCAAGACTTATAGTTTTGGAAGCTAAACTTGACAAACAAGCTTGAGAATGAATTAATTTTCATCAATATTTTGGAAGCTAAACTTGACAATCAAGACTTATAGTTTTGGAGTGAACAATGATCTGTCCACCATAACCTTCTTTAACGGAATTCCTAAGATCATGTTTACTAGACTGTTTAGACCGTATTCTTTTCTCTAGGGGTATACTCTTATCTTTGGAAACTAACTTCTTTGGAGAAGAGACAAGTTTACATACCTCAGACGACTTCTGAACAAATTTGAGCTTGTTTGCTATCTATTTGCTCTTCGTTGAAGTTTATTGACATATCTTATCTTATGTTTTGTACTTGAAACAATTGGAGAGTTCATGACCCTTAAGAGTACAATAAGAACATGTTATTAGAGAGGATGGTTCAGACACCATAGTTGTGCAAGCTGCTAGACACATGGTAGAACCTGAAAAATTAGAAATAGATTTCCAATAGACAAAGAGAAATCCATTTTATCCTCCAAGGTGGTTGAAGTTTCTCCGGGAAGAATATTGAGGTTGATGTACGTATTGCTACGATTATCAAAATCAATATTTTCACAGAGGAGTGCAACACTTGATTTCTCGTCTTCATTAGAATCATAGTGATCAGACATTTCATCAAGAGTTGCAGCAAGACCTTTGTTTCCAGTGTATTTTCTACGATTTGGACACTCATAATTAGCAAAATGACCAAAACCTTTACACTTGAAGCACTGTGGCATGTCCTCATCATCAGTATCGTCAGTATCCCTGTTTTTAGGAGGAACACGATTATGAGGTTTAACTGATGACTTAGGTTTATCTCTGGTAAACCGTTTACTTCTCTTCAAAAGAAGATCTCTAAACTTCCTTGTGATCAACGAGACTGACTTGTCAAGATCTTAATTTGATGAATCAGTCTCAGAAGGATCATCTTCAGAGATGCCAACACTTTTACTTTTATTAAGTAATTTAATGTTCTTTTGTGCTTTGAAAGCAATATCCTTTCCAGATTTGGATGTATGCTCATGATCAAAGATCTTTAACTTCCCAACCAAGGTGTTTCTATAAAGAGTGTTAAGGTTATTTCCTTCAACGATCGCATGATTCTTAGAATCGTATTTGGCTAGTAACGATCTGAGAATTTTCATCACAATGTTCTTTTCAGGAATAGTCTTACCCAATGCAAAAGATGCATTAACAATTTC
This sequence comes from Papaver armeniacum, assembly GCA_023531295.1. Taxonomy (NCBI): domain Eukaryota; kingdom Viridiplantae; phylum Streptophyta; class Magnoliopsida; order Ranunculales; family Papaveraceae; genus Papaver; species Papaver armeniacum. The sequence goes on from JAJJWW010001302.1 coordinate 634,357, forward strand.
ATACACTTTTTGATTAAACTCATCAAACTATAACACTTTTTGATTAAACTCATTAACAATTGCTATTTCAGGTTGCATTGCATGCCTCAAAACGTAGCTCACTTAGTCCTTTTTACAAACATGTAATATGCTACTTTGGAAACCAAACTATAACACTTGATATAAGATAAAAATAAGAACTTGGATATTTTCAGACCCTGCTGAAACTTTAGGAAAATCAAAATATAAATATTTGAGAGCAATCACAGTTCCAAAGTTCATAAACAAGATAGCATAATAAAACCCACTTAACAATAGCAAACATTATCAGATAAATATCACCTCCTCGGCATATTCAAGTAAAGTTACAAAGAAAATTAAAATTACCATAATGCAAAATAATAAATTTCGAGACCAAGATGATTACTAAATACCCATTTAGTGAATTTCAAATATCATGCAAACAAGGAAGAATTCACCAAATCAGTTTGTTAATACAATTAAAACAATAAATTCAAGGGAAAGATAACATCCTACCTCAATAGCTAATTTCACAGCAAGAGCACCCATTTGCAACCTTGTTCTCGATACTTCAAGTCATTAAAAAAAATAATGGAAATTTAGTTTTTTTCTTCAACTAGTTTGGCAGGAGATTACAAATCCAAATTGAGAGGAGAAGTTCCTTACCTCTTCGCACTATTAGGACTCAAAGAGCTATAACAATAAACTCTCAGTGATTCACCTCCCAACACTCACAGGTACTGGTGTTTTGGAGATGGGAAAAATTATTTGGAGAAAAGGAACGAAAATAAAGGATAGGAGAAAAGTTGGAATTTTATTCCTTAATTTGCAAAAACGCCCTTGACATCTGTTTAATTGCATGAAGATTTTCTTCAACGCATCTTGACACGTGTCTCGCTGCATGGAAACTTAAGGCAGTCGGGTATATGAGAAGAGCTAACTGGTAAAATAAACACACCCAAGCTCAGGTTTTTAGCAAAAAATGAAATTGATAAAAGGACTCTACAACGGCTATGAGCTCTCCGTACCAAAATTCACTTCCCAAACACTTTAGGATTGGGGTTAAATAACTAGAGAAATTTTCAGATTTTGACAATAACAATAATTGAGAACATCTGTTTTCTTATTGTTGTGGCTACGGATCTTCAACAACAATGATGCTGACTTGAAAACATTCAGAATCACTGGAGTACATGGAGTGACGAAGAATTCAAGAAATGTTGAAGAACCAAGGAAATCAAGCATGTTGGATGAGAAGCTACAAAGTTTATTTATTTTGTAATCCATATGTATTAATAGTTTTGTTACTGATGTTGTTTTTATAATGGTAAATAAGTTGTGGTTCACTCGGACTTGATGAGATTCGTTTTAAGACTTAAAAATAGAAAACACTAAAAATAAAGAAAATATATTCACATGGTTGTCACAAATATCGAGAGATTACCGAGACTCAGGATTTCACTGTTTTCCATATTAAAGTGGTTCATAAATTAATCCTATGCAATTATAGCTCAAACAAAAGAAATATCAGCTCTATTTATTTTCCAAAGGTAGATTCCGTAAAAAATTACGTGTAGATTATAAGAATGGCTCATCAAGAATCCCTAGGACTAAGGATGCTCCATCAAACAAAGTCACAAGTAATTAATCGAAATCTTAATTCAATTAAAATCGGCGCAAAAATAAATAAAATTAAATTACCACATGGATGAAACACAACTTCCTCCGTCGTCCCAGTGTTGGGGTTTAGCTCTTCATGGTGAAAACACTTTCAAAAGATGGAAACATGGCTCAAAAGGTGTTTTTATTGAAGAAATATATGAAAACAGAGTTTCATAACGCTGTAATTGTGCTACAAACATCACCGTTACAATCCGGGTGTTGCAGATTCAAAGAAAACCATTACAAAGGTACTATCACATAAATTTTAAAATAAAAAAATAAAGAAGAAAAAAAAACGAAAAAGAAAAAAAATATATATACAAAAAGATTTGCATTTAGGTTGTTATTTGTTCAATAACGCCATGTGGAAGAAAAATATATAAAGAAGTTTCAAGCAACAAGGAAATAGAGGAAAAGGGAGTTACAAATTGTCAAAGTTTTACGAAGTTCAAGAGTTTATCATCAATAGTTGAAGACCGAAGACCAAGACCAAAAATATGAAGAAGACGAGCCGAAAGAAGACGTTTCTATTGGATGTTGTGAGAGTGGTGCTTTCGTCACTGCCGATCGGATGTGAAGGTGGTAAGTACTCCCATCCTTGCTATAGTGGTTGATTTCCTTTCGTAGAGATCATCAGAAAAATATCTTTATTTTTCACGATTTTGTGGAGTCTCCAGAAATACTTCGGAAGGTTTCCTTCCCCCCATTCAACATGTGTAGGATTCTCTCTTCATTCCTACCTGCACACATGTGATACCCATAAAAAAGCCGTCTTATTGAGTGAAATTATCATAAAATCCTTTTAAGTGAGGCAGAAGTCGAGGCGAAATGCTTATTGATCGCTCTCAAACACGCATTCTCTCATTATGGTGTGGTTATTTCTCACTCAAGATTTAAGAATGAATATGTTCTTTGGTATTTCTAACTTAGGTTTTGTGGGTATACCCTGGTTAGAATTTGTTATGGCGTTGGCCACGAACGAAAAATAAGATAGCACGCGGCTGCGCTGCTATTTATGGCACTTTGGCATATTTTGTTTGCTTTGGAATAAGCATTTCTTTGTCAATTAGCATGTCGGCGTGATTTTGCAGGTTGATTAGCTAATTGGCATGGCGTCCACGTTGACACGACGACCACTAGGTTTTGGCGCAGTTTGGCTTTATTTAATGCGTGTGGCAGGTTTAAAGCGACCTGATTGGTCGATGGGAAAGGGGGCCGGCAAGCAGCTGATAGGTGTAGAATACACCGTATTTACTATCTAGTAGTTACGCTTTCTTTGCTATTTTTCTTGTGAATTACGTACTTTACGCGTGTTTTTGAGTTATTAGGTACTCTGGAGTCGCACGGAGGAAAAGAAGAAGAAATTGTCCAATTTGAGCAAAAAGGGCAAAATAGTCATTTCAGGGGTGAACACTATTTGGAACCAAGTCATGGTTAAGGGGCAACTCTTGGAGGAGTACTATATAGAGCCGGCTGTGGTTAAGGGGTTGCCAGATGGGTGGCCCTTGTCCAGAAGGTGGGTGTGCTGTTAGCACCCTAATCCTCTTCTACCCTAAATCGGGAGGTGTTTCTTCCATTCACCTCATTTTGTTCCAACTGAAAAAACAGAGAAAGCGGTGATTCTACGCCATTAAATCGAGAGACCGGATCGAGCTGCTGATTAAGAAATTGAGAGATTAAGATCGAGAAAGTATGGCAGTGAAGATGTGAGTAAAGTAAACGATGGTCTTGGGTTGATTCTCTGGTGAAGTCGAGAGAAGAGAAGAGATGAAATTAATGATGGAAAATTGGTCTGGGTGAGAAGAAAAATGGATGAGTAGGGGGAAGGAAAGAGTAATTGAAGTTTGGTTGAGCCATTGGAGTGATCGCGAGAGATGATGACTATTATGGAGTGATGCAGAAATTGAAGAATTGCCACTCGATTTGAAGAATTAGGGTTGGTGTTCTCGAAGATGGGTATTAATCTGAGTTCGACAGAGAGGATGGCTCGAATTCCTGTTTCGGCAGATTCATTGAACTGAGAAGAAGATTTGAGAATTAGTGATGAAATTGAGATGAATTTGAAATCGAGTTCTTACTGTGATGAGTGAAGGCTGAATTAGACAGGGGTATGCTCAAGTTGGAGTTAATAGAAGAAATTGATGAAGAGGATGGTGCTTAAAGCTTGAGTTGCGGAGTTGTTGTGTTCTTTTTTGCGAGTGTTTGGGCTTGAGATATTGCGGTGAGCTAAAGAGCGAAGCGCAAGTGCAATTGTTGCACGGGGAGATGGCGGTTGTGTAGAGTGGAGGGTTTGGCATGTGGTGCATTGCTGCTAAAGAGATGGTCAAGCGAGGTTATGTAGCCTTGCACCTGCAATGGGCGAGGTGGTGATACTGTGGAGATTTGAATGATGGAGTCTATGAATTATCGGTTGAGCTTGAACTACAGCGAGGCTAATGGAGTAGCAGATTGTGCTGTTGCTGTTAATAGAACTGGTGGAGTTGCAGTGGTGTTGAGACTGATGGTTTGATTGGAGTTATGGGTCTGTTTTGAATGTGAAGAAGAAGTTCTGAGAGATTGTGGGACTGCAATGGATTGGATTGCAAGTAGCAGTGGGAATAATATTACGGGGAATGCGAGTGCAGAAGCCAACAAGGAAAGGCTGGTCAAATGTACGGTTGCGGGTGAAGATTTGAACAGGCTATGGCGAGGTGATTAAGAACCCCGGGGTTTAAGAGAAGGCTCGAGAGGAACTGGATCAAGTTGCAGGAAAGAACAATGGATTTGCGAGTCTGAGACAAGGAAGCACCTGGTGGAAGCTAAGAAGTTTGGCAGGGAAGCAAGGATTGCAAATGCAATTGCATCTCAGATGAACTGAGGCTGTACTATGGGTTGGCCTGAGATGACAGAATGGCAGAGTGCAAAGTTGGTTTGAGCTGCTGCTGCAATTGCAGAGCTGTAGGCATTGGTGGTTTGAACTGAGAGCAGCTGTATGCTGAGCTTGAGCTCATATTGCAAATGGGAATGAAGAATATAGATGAATGTTAGGAATTTACAGGTGGAGCTGTTGTTGCGCAAGTGGCTGAGCTGCAAGTATAAGCATCAGTTGCAGGTGAAGCATTGGCTGAGGAGGAAGTGATATTGTTGCCCATGAATATTGCGGTGGCGAAGCAATTATAAAAGCTAGATCCAGTGTGGAGTGTTATCAAATGTTATTGGTATGACTGGTGGATTTGAATGGAGCAGCTGGAAGAACATCAGAAATATGAATATGAGATGCTGAAATGAAGGGGAATGTGTTGTGGCTGAGTTGCTGATAGTAATGCAGCTGTGAGTATGGCAGTGAGTCAGGGACAGATGAGCAGTGCAAGCAAGCCAGAAATGGCTCAATGGAGATGTTGCAGGGATTGGTGCTGAGACAATGGGTTTTGAAAGGAGGTTGAGCTCTGGGCTGTTGATGTTGCTTGTGAGTTCAGGGGAGAATGGAGTAAAGGCTGTGACATTAAGTTGAGTGATGGAGCAGTGTGTTGCGAATCAAGTTTGGTGATCTTGTGTGTACGGGGAAGATATGGTGTTCTTGAGCTGCAGAATTTAGTGAGAATGGTGCATTACGGGCTATGCTGCTTCGAAGTTGCGGGGAGGCGACCATCATGGTGAAGCACAATGATTGTGCTACACAACTGTCTGTTACTACAGCGGCCTGCCAGAGACCAACCAGCCGATTCGGATAGATGACTGGTGAGTTGGCCGCTCAGTCGACTGACGGACAGGTTTGACTCGGTGACCTGAACGTTAGACCCGTTGGCGGTGATGGTTTGACTTTGCGGTCACACGAGGCAGTTTCAGCGACTATTCAGGGCGGATTAAGCCATAATCCCAGTTTTCCGTGAGCGTTTTGGGACAAAATTTCTACACGGGTTTCTCTCTTTCGTGGGCCGGGTGAATTTCCAACTAATGGACTTTGAAGACAAAACCTAGTTTTGGAAGGAGTGGATCTATAAAAGAGAAGACTTTTCTCAAAAATCATATCTTTTATCTTTTATCTATCTAATCTTTTGGCCTCTACTTTTGTTCTAGGGTTTAGAAACATGAAACTTCTCTTCCTTCTTGTTATGAACTCCATGAATATGAGCTAGAGTTTTATTATTGGTTATGGAATAAGTTGGATTTCCAAATATGTGTTTTAATTCAATAAATTAGTTTTCTCTCATATTATCGTTTATGATTCACCATGAATATTGTTACATGATTTGAATGCTTGTTAGTCAGTAGCGAATCGATTGAGTTTGCTTTCATCTTTATTGCTAGATTAGGGTTATTATACGCAAAAGTGATAATTCGGATTGCAAGTAGCATAAATATGATTATAGTTTGTAGTGATATATTCTTATGATCATATGTGAACCATAACCTTTGTTAAATCGAATTAGTGCGCTTTCCACGTTCGATTGCTTTGATTGGCCTGATTTCATAGAACTTAACGCATCTAGGGAATTAATAAACTTGATTAGTGCTTTTACACGTTAGGTTGTTCCTTTAGGTAGAATTCATATTCGCATCTTTTAATGTGTTTGTTGATGACATGAGGAGATTTGCGGGATATTCTTGCGATCAAGGTATTCTAGGGTCTTTGATAAAAGTTGAGATTAAAATATCAATTCTAGTTATTGTGTTGAAAACATGTTTGTGATTGAAGACGAAATCCATGACCAATATCTTCTTATCCTTGATTTGATTTGTTTGCTTATTTTCTTTATTTGTTTTATTTAGTTTATTATATAAAAATCACAAAACTACCGGTGTTATTTATAGGGAACCGAAATAATTTGACAACCTAGACCTCTCTCAGGATCGATCCTTTCTTGCCCTTGCTATATTTATATTTTGAGTAGTAAGAAAGTGTAATTATATTTGTGTCGGCGACAATAGGGTCAAATTTTGGCGTAGATTCCGGGAGCGCGGCGGTTGTTAATTGTTTTGGTTTCTTATTTTTGTTTTTTCTTATTTTCTGGGTTTTAACCGTAGTTTTGAGAATCTTATTTCAGGTGCTTATTTCTATGGAAGGAGCATATTGGAACAATGAATACGGGTTTCAACCTCAACAATACGACAACTACCAATTCCATAGGTATAATCAAAACCAATTCATTGGTTATGACCAATATTCCATGGAACCTTATGGTTTTCCTCAACAACCTTATGGCGGGGAACAACCACAAGTATGGGAGGATTCTTATGTTCGTGAACAAAAAGTCTCTAACTTTATAGATCAAGTTTCTAACTTTTTACAAGAGGAATTTCAAAAGCAAAGAGACTACAAACGAGCAACTCCAAGAACTTCGTGAAGGTATGACTATCTTGCGAAGAGGCATTGATCAATACAAAGGAAGATATGGATAATTCTAATGTGCATATGGTTTGTGATGAATATTTGATTGATGCTAATGTTGAAAAAGGCGAATCCTTGGGCACTTTCGTTGATAATTGTGTAGTTAACTCAACTCTTGATCGTAATAATGATCATTCACCTATTCAAAAGTATGAGTTAGAGATTAACAACACTAAATTCGGCGAGGAACAATCTTTTGTTGACTATGATAGTGACGGTGATTATGATACATTTCTTGAAACAACTCATGGTGACATCTCCGAGGAGTCTTTTTGGGATCAAGATGAAGATGAAGAGGAATATGTCGACACTTGTGTAGATTACTCGAGCATTGATCTTAATAATGATTAAGAGCCTATTCAAAGGGTGGAGCTTGAGGATGATGCATTTTCGAGTGTTCTAAAAAAGTTTCTTATGATAAAATTTGGATCCATTAAAAGAATATGTGCCTTACAACAAAAAGAGGAGTATGTTGAGAATGAGACCGTTATGACCAATATTATGGAAGACCCAATTGAGCTTGCATATGATTTTAATGATGATGTTTATGTCGAGACTTTGGTTATTTTAAAACGGACGAAGAATGGTTGCAAGGTTTGATAGAGGACCATGATATACATGAGGTGAATAATTCACTTGAGTTTTCAAGGATGAAGAGGATTAGTAATACAAGCGATTGTGCAAGGTTTATCTAACCCTTTGCCTATTATTTCTTCTCCTTTACCTCTTATTGGTTTGAATATATGTGCTTGAGAACATTATTGAATGACTTTGTTTCTCGTTTCCCCGCCATTAGAGATGGCTTGATTCTCATACTATGCAGGTTATGGAACCAGAAACCATGGAAGTACCCGACTCCTATATTCTTTATACACTTCCAAGTGTGGACAAGAATAAGTGTGGGGAAGCTTTTATCGGTTCATAGCTTCACTTTTGCTTTATTGTACTAATATTTGTGTGAAGCTAGTGTTTGCAAAACAGGTTCTATGGAAGGATTCCCCAACTTTTCCGATTATTGGTGTATGGGGAATGAATCTTGCAAGGATATAGTCGGGCCGTCGACTATAAAACAAGCGCTAAGTGGGAGGCAACCCACCGGTTTTGTATCTCTTATCCTTTTGCATTTTATTTTTGTTTCGTTTATTTATTTTTTACTGTTTTCATATCATATTTGCATCCCTATGTTTAATTTCATTGAGTCGGGAATCTATCTTAGAAGAGAATTATGATGAATACCTTTTCGTCAGAAAATTTCAGACTGCGCGTAGTTCAGTCCAGAGACCATTACTGTCAGACCGTTTATCAAAACACTGTGAAATTTTGACACTGTGTAGAAAACACGTAGGTGAACAACTTTTGTGAAATGGAGTTTTTCCAAATTCCTTACCAATTTGCACAGTTTTTGCGTTTTATCTGCTGTTACGTCAGAATTCAGAACTTTCGGTTTTACACATTGAGGACAATGTGAAGTTTAAGTGTGGGGGGGCATTTATATGTTTGTATAGTTTATTTATGCCTTTTTTTTAAAACAAAAAAAATGAGAAAAATAGAAAAACCAAGAAAAATTTGTGCTTTTTGAACTCCGAAATCTAGAAACTTGTACCTTTAGGATGACACCATTAGTGGATGGAACCATTTTGAATGCAGGAGTTGAGGAACCAATTAACTAAAAGGGACGAATATAGCTCGAAATCACAAATTAACATGATAGTTGTTACCATATCTCGAATATCGCCATATCATTCTATTTTTTATTTTTCCATATTTATTTATTGTTCTCTAAGTGCTTTGGTGGGTCACTAAACATCGACGATATTATTCTTTGCTAGGATGAAATAGAGTGATTGAGTTACTAGAAAAAGAAAAAAATGATGAAAAAAATATATGAAAAAAAAAAAAAAAAAAAATTGAAAAAGAAAAGAAAAAAAGAGGGCAGACCAATTAGACCAAAACGGAATAAAAAGACACTTGGGAATAGCGGTATGTGTGAAACGTAGTCCCTGTCTCCGTCGCCTAAACAAGCGTGGAATACGGGATCCAAGGCAACTATCATGTACTTGCTGACAAGAAGCATGCGCTTGGATCCAAAAGATCTAATCATCTTAGTCTAAAAAAAAAAAAAAAAGAAATTGGATCCGGTTTGATCCATCATATAAAAAAAAGAGAAGAAATTATTATTGTGTTGAATAAAGTCACTCTTGGTTCCCTTGTATATGCCAATTGATTTGATGTAGCATTCAGCACCAACGTAGCTCAATCAATAGGATTAGGTTCATCTTAGCAATGACCTTCAAACAGATATGGAAACATCGAACACTTGTGAATATTCGCCAACATCTACATCTTTATCCATCTTCTTAATCTTTTCATTGTGATTGTGGTTTGTTAGTTTAGAGTATTGTGGCTTGTTCGACTATCTAATTAGAGTTTATTTACTAATATATGAATTGAATTTGCAAGGTACCTCCTCCTGTAGTCATTTTGGATTCGTTCATTGATTTGTTACGAATAGACGGAGTTTGAAATATAGGTTTTGTAGGTATATCTCTAGTAAACCTTCACGAGACTATAACTCGTCCACTAGGGACACCTAGTGGTTTAAAGGCTTGTTATTATGCTAAAATTAACCGTAGCCTTGACGTCACGGAGTTGTTGTATTTTAATTTTGTTTGATTTGCTCGAGGACTAGCAAAGTCTAAGTGTGGGGGAATCTGATAGGTGTAGAATACAAGTATTTACTATCTAGTAGTTACGCTTTCTTTGCTATTTTCTTGTGAATTACGTACTTTACGCGTGTTTTGAGTTATTAGGTACTTTGGAGTCGCACGGAGGAAAAGAAGAAGAAATTGTCAATTTGAGCAAAAAGGGCAAAATAGTCATTTCGGGGGTGAACACTATTTGGAACCAAGTCATGGTTAAAGGGGCAACTCTTGGAGAGTACTATAAGCCAGGCTGTGGTTAAGGGGTTGCAGGATGGGTGGCCCTTGTCAGGAAGGTGGGTGTCTTTATTGCTGCAAGTAATCTCTTCTACCCTAAATCGGGAGGTGTTTCTTCCATTCACCTCATTTTGTTCTGACGAGAAAACAAGAGAGAAAAACGGTGATTCTGGCTTTGCCATTAAATCGAGAGAACCGGATCGTGGCTGATTAAGAAATTGAGAGATTAAGATCGAAAGTATGGCAGTGAAGATGTGAGTAAAGTAAACGATGGTCTTGGGTTGATTCTCTGGTGAAGTCGAGAGAAGAGAAGAGATGAAATTAATGATGGAAAATTGGTCTGGGTGAGAAGAAAAATGGATGAGTAGGGGGAAGGAAAGAGTAATTGAAGTTGGGTTGAGCTCGTGGAGTGATGCTGGCAGAGATGATGACTATTATGAAGTGATGCAGAAATTGAAGAATTGCCACTCGATTTGAAGAATTAGGGTTGGTGTTCTCGAAGATGGGTATTAATATGAGTTCGACAGAGAGGATTGCTCGAATTCCTGTTTCGGCAGATTCATTGAACTGAGAAGAAGATTCGAGAATTAGTGATGAAATTGAGATGAATTTGAAATCGAGTTCTTACTGTGATGAGTGAAGGCTGAATTAGACAGGGGTATGCTCAAGTTGGAGTTAATAGAAGAAATTGATGAAGAGGATGGTGCTTAAAGCTTGAGTTGCAGGTTGTTGTGTTGCTGCCAGGTTTGGGCTTGAGATATTGCAGCTGAGCTAAAGAGCAGAACTGCAAGTGCAATTGTTGCACAGGGAGATGGCGGTTGTGTAGAGCTGGAGGGTTTGGCACAGGTGGTCTGAGCTGCTAAAGAGATGGATGAAGCGAGGTTATGCTTAGCCTTGCAATGGACTGAGGTGGTGATACTGTGGAGATTTGAATGATGGAGTCTATGAATTATAGGTTGAGCTTAAACTACAGCGAGGCTAATGGAGAGCTTGATTGTCTTATTCTTGTTAATAAGCTTTGGTGGAGTTGCGGTGGTGTTGAGACCGATGGTTTGATTGGAGTTATGGGTACATTTTGAATGTGAAGAAGTTCGAGAGATTGTGGGGCTGCAATGGATTGGCGATTGCACAAGTAGCTTGGTAGGAATAATATTACGGGAATGCAAGTACGAAGCCAACAAGGAAAGGCTGGTCAAATGTACGATGCTGGGTGAAGATTTGAGCGAGGCTATGGCGGAGTGATTAAGAACCCTGGGGTTTAGAGAAGGCTCGAGAGGAACTGGATCAAGTTGCGGGAAAGAACAATGGATTTGCGAACCGAGACAAGGAAGCACAGTGGAAGCTAAGAAGTTTGGGAAGCAAGGATTGCAATGCAATTGCATCTCGGATGAATTCGAAATTTGCACTATAGGTTGGCTTTGAGAATGAGAATGGCAGAGTCTGAGTTGGTTTGAGTTTTCTTCTTGCAATGCAGCAGAGTATAGGCATTGGTGGTTTGAGTGAAAGCAGTTGTAGGCTTGAGCTTGAGCTCATATTGCAAATGGGAATGAAGAATATAGATGAATGTTAGGAATTTACAGGTGGAGCTGTTGTTGCGCAAGTGGCTGAGCTGCAAGTATAAGCATCAGTTGCAGGTGAAGCATTGGGTGAGGAGGAAGTGATATTGTTGCCCATGAATATTGCGTGGCAAAGCGAAGCAATTACGGAGCTAGTTTCTGGTGTGGAGTGTTATCAAATGTTATTGGTAAGGCCTTTGGTGGATTTGAATGGAGCAGCTGGAAGAACATCAGAAATATGAATATGAGATGCTGAAATGAAGGGGAATGTGTTGTGGCTGAGTTGCTGATAGTAATGCGGTGTGAGTATGGCAGTGAGTCAGGGACAGATGGCGGTGCAAGCAAGCGAGAGATGGCTCAATGGAGATGTTGCGCAGGATTGGTCTTTGAGACAATGGGTTTTGAAAGGAGGTTGAGCCGGGGCTGTTGATGTTGCTTGTGAGTTCGGGGAGAATGGAGAAAGAGCTGTGACATTAAGTTGGTGATGGAGCAGTGTGTTTGAATCAAATTTGGTGATGCGTATGCGGGAAGATATGGTGTTCTTGAGCTGAGAATTTAGTCGAATGGTGCATTACAGGCTATGCCTTCGAAGTTGCGGGGAGGCAGCCATCATGGCTGAAGCACAATGATTGTCTTCTACACAACTCAGTCAGGTACTGTGACTGGCCTAGAGACCAACCAGCCGATTCAGATAGATGACTCAGCTGAGTTGACTGACTCAGGTCTGACTCTGGACCCGGTTTGACTCAGTGACCCTGAACGTTCCGACCCGTTGACCGGTGATGGTTTGACTTTGCCGGTCACCTGAGACAGTTTCCGGCGACTATTAGCCATAATCCATTTCCGGCGAGCGTTTTGGGACAAAATTTCTACACGGGTTTCTCTCTTTCGTGGGCCGGGTGAATTTCCAACTAATGGACTTTGAAGACAAAACCTAGTTTTGGAAGGAGTGGAGCTATAAAAGAGAAGACTTTTCTCAAAAATCATATCGTTTATCTTTTATCTATCTAATCTTTTGGCCTCTACTTTTGTTCTAGGGTTTAGAAACATGAAACTTCTCTTCCTTCTTGTTATGAACTCCATGAATATGAGCTAGAGTTTTATTATTGGTTATGGAATAAGTTGGATTTCCAAATATGTGTTTTAATTCAATAAATTAGTTTTTCTCTCATATTATCGTTTATGATTCACCATGAATATTGTTACATGATTTGAATGCTTGTTAGTCGAATTCGCGAATCGATTGAGTTTGCTTTCATCTTTATTGCTAGATTAGGGTTATTATACGCAAAAGTGATAATTCGGATTGCAAGTAGCATAAATATGATTATAGTTTGTAGTGATATATTCTTATGATCATATGTGAACCATAACCTTTGTTAAATCGAATTAGTGCGCTTTCCACGTTCGATTGCTTTGATTGGCTTTGATTTCATAGAACTTAACGCATCTAGGGAATTAAACTTGATTAGTGCTTTTACACGTTAGGTTGTTCCTTTAGGTAGAATTCATATTCGCATCTTTTAATGTGTTTGTTGATGACATGAGGAGATTTGCGGGATATTCTTGCGATCAAGGTATTCTAGGGTCTTTGATAAAAGTTGAGATTAAAATATCAATTCTAGTTATTGTGTTGAAAACATGTTTGTGATTGAAGACGAAATCCATGACCAATATCTTCTTATCCTTGATTCGATTTGTTTGCTTATTTTCTTTATTTGTTTTATTTAGTTTATTATATAAAAATCACAAAACTAAAGGTGTTATTTATAAGGGAGGCAGAAACAATTTGACAACCTAGACCTCTCTGTGGGATCGATCCTTTCTTGCCCTTGCTATATTTATATTTTGAGTAGTAAGAAAGTGTAATTTATTTTTGACGCTTACGACCGCGGTCAGCAGCATGGGCCCGACCACATTCCAAGTGCGTGTGGCGCATTTAGAGCGACCTGATTGGTCGATGGGAAAGGGGGCCGACAAGAAGCATGGACCTAGCCACATTGCAAGTGCGTGTGGCGCATTTAGAGCGACCTGATTGGTCGATGGGAAAGGGGGCCGACAAGCAGCATGGGCCCGACCACATTCCAAGTGCGTGTGGCGCATTTAGAGCGACCTGATTGGTCGATGGAAAAATGGGGGCCGGCAGTGGCAACATGGAGCGTGGCCATTCGGCTACGGGTGGCGCTTGCTAGGGCGAACTGGTCGGCTATGTGGCGCGACCACGCCTCCTCTTGTTGCTGCTCCTATTTTCTGCAGCTCCTCTTTTATTTCTTGTTTTCTGATTTTTTGGTAGGACTTTTCTCCTACTAGTCCATGGCGGATTAATTTCCTAGCTTACCTAGGTTTGGCCTCGACCAATAGGGTTTGAGATATTGCGCAAGGCGTAAAAAAACCTATTTTTTTTGTAAATTAATTAGGCCAAAAATTGAATTTTGTGAGCTATCACAAAATTGAACAAATTTGATAAATTATGTGTGTTGACACAAAATTCTTTAATTTTATTCTCATAGAGCAGTTAGCGCGTCTTCTGATTGAACACTTTCATGCAGACCTTAATCTTGATAATTCGGGAAATTCGTGCTACTCAGCTGCGAGTGAACACGAATTGTCATGTCATACCAATATTAAGGGTTCGGTCGGGGAACATAGCATAGGAAAATTACTCAATAAGCCATACATTAATAGATAATGCAGACGGGAGATTATATACTCATTAGGCTCTATACTAGTGAACAATTCATCTAAAAGCTTGAGTTTCAATACATTATGAAGAGCGGCATAGGCACTCATCAGATTTTGATATATCCTTCAAATTCCTTGCGGAATATGGACATATCAAGGTCTACTACTTCTGATGACGGGTCAGGTAGACGTACTTTTACGATTTTCTCCCTAAGTTAAAAATCACCATGAACATTAAGTCCCCTATTTAGCACGTAACAGTGGCGTTGTTGCGGGGTAAGCACTAGATGGTGACAGACGAAAAATAAAATTGAATATATGAAGCAGGTAGATATTACCAGGGAAATCCAAATCGGCCTTCAGCATCGGGATCGCGTGGCCAGTGGCTTTCGTAGTAGCATGTTGCTAGCTCAGCTATGGGGTAAGAGTGCGGTGCGCCCAGCCATTTATTCCCGTCCATGGAGTAAGAAGGAATCCTTTTTTTGTTCAAACTCTAGAAACTCCGTTCGTATAAAAAGGGGTATCGACTCTCTTCTGTTTTTGTTGCTCGTTCGGCTCCGTGCTTTCGTCTGCAGCGGCCAGCTCCTCTTCGTCACTTGCAGCATCTCGATCACAAGCGTGCCAATCGTCAGCGGCAAGGTAAGTTCATCTTGTCTTCGTATTTTAGCTGTGAGTGTAATATGCATGATTAGTTAATCAAACTTGGACATTTAGCTCGGTGTGAATTACTTTCATTGTTAGCAGTGGTAGAGCCAGCGTCAACGGTAACAAAGCAATCTCCAATAGTTATAATCAGCATCAAGGCGAGCCAGGAGAACTCAAGGTAGGTGATGTTTTTCTTTTGCGCATGTAGCCACCCAACAGTACCATCGATATTCTCCATAATGTGTAATAAGGTTCTGACTCCAGAAGAATGAGTATCTAACCTCTCAAGTAGATTTAAAAGTTTAGCAAACTCCATTGCACTCCTGGGGTGGATGGATGAAATATATGTTCGGCAGTGATCATGTCAAGGCTAATCTTGGAGAGTGTAGCTGCGTTGTTGATCCGTCCTTGACTTTAAGTTATTTGGTGCCTGGATTGCTGAGTCGCAATTAGAAGGTTCTTTAAACTCCTGAGCATTGACCGGAATATATATTTATTCTGGCTCTTTAGCTTACAGGATTATTCTTGCCATTCTGATTGCGATGATAATATATTGTGGATGCTTGTATGGTCGAAATCTTGGGCCGTTGGGTGACGTAAGCCGAGAGGCGTTCATCGCGCGACGTGGTGCTATCAAGTCTTCAAGGACTTCATTCCAAGCAACATCTTTTGAACCATCTTATGAATCTTGGAATGTTGTATGGAATGGGATGCGATGAGCAGTCCCCAGTTACACTTCTGTCTGGTCACTAGAGTAAATCCGATGGCGTGGCCGGATTGTGAATATATTTCTGCGACGTGCTTTTGGAGGGAAAGAAATCCTCATCAAATTGGCGGCGCTCTGGTCGTCTATCTTGTATGAGATGGAAAGATTTTCGATGGTGAGGGGATTTTATGCCAGCCTTAAATCTCCCAAGTATGATTCACGTGATTCTTCGTATGCAGTTGTGCTTCATGCAACAGTCAATGCGAATTTTCTTGTTTGTTGAAAAATATCGGAACATTCACAAGAACCGTAGTTCTGTATTACTGTTGATCATCAGGCGAGTCCCTTGATAACAATCATGCAGCTGAGGGGCGTCGTATCTGGCTTTGCTCTGGGGTGATACGGCCATAAGTATCTATGGGTCTTCTTTTGGTATCTTTGATGCACGTGTACGGCTTCATGTTGAGAAATTCCTGCGGCTCGTAAAGCTTTCACACTGATGATGCTGATATCCTAGTTGAGGGACATGAAGGCATCTCGTGCTGGCAGTCCCAAGGTGTAATTACCTTGAGCTAATTTTCTTCTGAAAGACGTACTTCCATTGCATTTGCTAGTAAGGTGGTTGACGAATTGACGAAAGTGGCAATCTTTTGGATCCGTCATTTGTTAATCAATGGTCGGGATTCGCACTTGATAAAAATGTACTGTATCCAAACTTCTGGTAGCCCATGCACCCCTTCCATAGGAAATTGGAAATAAACACCGAATCGACTTTGTCGCGATGTGGTTGTTGATGCGCGGCTTCCGTGCGGAGCCTTGGGTAGGCGGTGATGAGTTCGAGTAGGTGATGTGGCATACCCGATGCGGTTAGTACGTGTGGTTTCTTGAGGCGTTGAAGCGCCTTCGGCTTCGGAGAGAACATTGGGCGGCACGGAGGAACGTTGAAGCGGCCACGGAGAACGTTGAAGCAACGGATTGGAGTGAATGGATAAGGGGCATCTCAATTACTAAGGGGTACCTAATTTCTATTTACACCTCACGGCTATTGGCACCACATCAGAGGATAGGGGGCATCCTTCTTCTCATTTTGAAAAGATCGGTTTTGGCGGGAATTGTTTTATCACCTGGGTACTTCTGTGGAGAGAATTTTGGACAGAATAACAAAGAGTTTTTGACGGGATTTGTTTTGGATTAGCCTGTTACGGTAAAACAGGATCGGTATTTCTTCCATGATCGAATAAGAAGGGACATTCCATCGATTCAGCGTAAAACAGAGTGATGAAGAAATATCGGTACTTTTGGGTGCTATATTTGGAAGATTTGGTCGAAGCTTACACGGAATAGTCCTGTTACACCCAAACAGGTCTGCTAGGTGTTTTGTTTCGAAGAAAAAAGATATTTCCACAGATATCTCGATTAAACAGGTAGATTTTATCTCAATTATTCGGACACGGGGCAGAGTATTTTCGGGGAGTCCAATTTTGTGCACACTCTTTTAAAGAGTGTGCACAAAACAAATGAATTCCATTGTTCGAAGATAACAAGCATTTATCTTTTAAATAAATTTGATTTTCTGTTATTTTATTTTTTTAAGCAAAATATTTTTCCTTATATATCGTCTACAAAGAAGGTAGTCTAAGGGATTTGACTAGTATCAGTTCAATTAGTATATGTACCCGTTTTCGTTGTATTCTTCAATAATAGCATTATACCATAACATCTTAAGAGCTAAGTTTGAATAAAACAAAATTATCCTAAAAGTTCCCATGCTTCAACTTTTCAATTTTGAAGAAGAATCCGCTCCTATTTGGATTACATAAAAATCATATCCAGTATAAACAAAGTTAATGGACGATAGAGAAGGACCGGAACATTATATAAGAGCAAGGTCTTTTGATCATCTTTAAAAGAAAATCACATTTCTATATAGTGTTTAATTATAAGTACAATAGTAAGCTCGTGCTGGTTATTTATACGAATTCAGGTTTTAGACCTCTCGGAATAATACACCCAGAAACAGTCTAGTTGACGACTTGTCCCAAAGGGGTATATAGATGATTACTCATTTGATGTTCAATTACATTGGTTACGAGATCATGGAATTGACAAGTCGATAAATAATTTATATGCTATTCTTCTACAACAACACCGATCCCAACCTTTTCAATCAAATCTTAAAGATTAAAGTGTCGTCCCTTTACCTCTTCTCATTCCTCTTCTCATTCTAGTGATGCATCTTCCGCATTCCACGACAACTAAATTAAGAGTATCCCAATAAAGATCTCCTGATCAGCCATACTGCCATAGGACCCTTCAAGGTTACATGAGTAATGCTCACAAGTCAAGTTTGAATAATCAACTTCCAAGTTATATACCAAAAAACAAAAAAATATGAAGTCTAGAAAGTTAGTACAAGAGTAACAATCTAGTACAGTTCATGATTCAAACGATGCCGAGGCAGTTTTCATTTTTTTCACTTTCGAATTTTGGATTGTTATTCATAGTATTCAAGGTCAACTGTGGTTAGATTTGATATATCTTCTTTCCTTTTTTACAAAAAAAAATTATTATTTAAATATCAAAAAATCAAATTTAATTAAAAGATAACTGTTAGTTATCTTCGACCAATGGAATTCATTTGTTTTGTGCACACTCTTTAAAGGAGTGTGCACAAAATTGGACTCATTATTGGGTTATTGTTCTCTGTTATTTTTGGAAGTTACGTACGATAAAAGAAGATATGCTGGAAGATTTAATTATATCAGGAAGGTTTGGATAAACAAGACAACTCAGGGACGTGAAACAGGGAAGAAAAACGAGAAAATCCTGTGGCTTGGGAGAAATGGAAGAAGAAGAAAAAATATTCCAAGGATTTACTCGAGGTTTTAGGGGTCTTGTGGGTATATAAGAGCTTTGGTGAGTTTCAGAAGAAAAAAAAATCGGGAGTTTGGGGTCGAACCAGAGGATAGAAGAGAAGTACCGGAGCTGAGTTCGGAGAAAAGCAAGCTTCAGAACTCGTTCATGCATCTTCTGGCGAAGAAGAAGAAGAATAGATCACATACAAAAATCAAACAGTCATCTTTTCTTTGTAACAGTCCTCCAATTGTAACAGCTTCTTCTGTAACACATTTGCAGCGTTGCAAATCTGCTGTAATATTATTTTTCTCCGATAAAACACTCTTTTGAGCCATGAATGAATCTTTTGAGTGTGTTTTGGACATCATGAGCTAAGCCCCAACACTGGGATGACGGAAGAATCCATTCTTCATGCGTATGGTAATTCTATTAATTCGTTTATGACTTATTGCATTGATTTTTAAACAAATTTATGATTTTTATTGAGTGATTGTTATTTCAATTGAGGGGTCATGCTTTTTTAAGTGTTTTGATGTCTCATGCTTTCGATTTACAATCATTGCTTTTCAAAAATCTACTTTCGGCAATGAATTAGAGTCAATAAAGTGTTATTATTTGAGCTATAAATGTTTAGAATTATTAGTTGAACCACATGAATGAGAATTGGTGGAATCCTGAGTTTCAGTACCTCTCGATATTAGTGACAATCTTTGTATATATTTTCTATTATTAAGTATGAAATCAAATCTTTACAAGTCTTTGAACGAACTTTATTTACCACTTTAAAACTACATCAATTTTTGGCGCCGCCGACGCGGACTTGTTTGTAGATTTGTTTTTAGGTTTTATTTTTATTTTTATTATTTTTATTCTTTTTTACGCGTTTTGGTATTTCTTGTTAGCTTTCAGATTTGGAGCTGAGCTAAAAAAAATAAGTGCTGAAAAGAAAAACGAAGCCAAAGAAGGAAAGAAAAGAGGAATCCAAAACGAGTGAAGAAGAAGATTTTGTATATAGTTATTTTATTTTATTTTTAGAAATTGTAAACAGGGTTTTATTTTGGGTATTTACAAAAACAGTCACAGTTTCATAATCCGGTTCACAAAGCTATCACACTGTTACAATCATTTTTCAAAATGATCACTGCACCGTTAGTTTCAGAGTTATTGACATCCTGTCCCACAAATCAGAGTTAAGTGAGTGGGAGAATTACCTGTTTATCCCTTATGTTGTTCATGTAACTCCATTAATGGATGTTGAATGTGGTGGTGATGGTGGTGGTTGCTGATGCTGCTGCTGCTATTGTTGTTGTCACTTATGGCACTGCTGCTGTTTCGATGAACTGTTACTGTTGTTGTTGCTGTTGTTGTTAGTTTCCGACGAACGCATTCAGGATCGTTACATTGCACCAGAACTTTAGCCCGCATTTAGGATCGTTATATCACATTCCCTATGAGGGTTCACTGCTTCCTCTCTTGGGTAGAGCCACCACCACCACCACCACTTCATCACCATCACCTCAACAATGGAGTAAGGATATTTAGGACCAAAACATGACTGTTTTTTTCAAAACAGTTAACTCGGATGGAAACAGATGGAAACGGATGGAAAAAGACTTTTTTTGTTAACACTAATTAAAGGTGTGATGATTTTGTGAAACAAATTAGGGGACAGTGACCATTCTGATTTTGTAATCTTTTTATTTTTGGACTTTTTGGACTTTAGTTTTGGGACATTCTTTTAGACATTATTTATTTTTTTAAACCCTAAGAAAGGGTTAAAAATTAAATATAAACCGTTTGCAGGAAGGACGACAGTTACGATACTGTCTCGGCCCCTCGGGTTCGTACACTGACATAGGAGTCGGTGGACTGAGTCGACTTCAACGGTTCATCGCCCGTCTGGTACGGGAGGTGAGACTCTATCCACCCACGAATCCCCTGTAAGTGGGTTTTATTTTGTGTGACAACTCACACCCCTGCAATAGAATGTCGAACTGGTATTACAATAGCCAATACAACGAATATCCGACTGAGTTTCAAAATGGACATTCCTACTTTGACCATAGTGTGAATAGTGGTTGGGAACATCAACCTTTTGAGGTTATGGCTCATACCATGGTGAGCCTAATTACTATCCACACATGCAACGATCATACGAGCAAGAAAATAAGGAATATTATAGTACTAGTTCCTCGTCTTTGGACAATATAATGAAAATGTTGAAAACTAGTCCCTATTATGATCCTTCTGAACATGTTCTTCCTCTAGAAGAGTATCTCAAACAATTAACTGAGAATATAAATAGGTTTGTCTTAGAGATGAATAAACAAAATGCACCTATGAGTGAACCTTCTATACACGATACCATAAGGAAGTCATGTGAGTCGACTCAAAAGCTTTTGTTAGCGGCCCAGAACAGAACTGCTCGAAATAATCTTAATTTCCAATATAGTGTTTCCAATAGTACCCTTGAAAATGAGGATAGTTATTTGCATAATCAAAATGATGAGGTTAGAATTGGTAACACTACTTTTTTAGATGAGGTTCGATCATTTTCATGTTATGATAAATATGATGAGGATAGTGTTGATGAAGAATCGGACACATATAGGCATAGTGATCAAGAATTTGT
The DNA here is from genome assembly GCA_023531295.1 of Papaver armeniacum. Taxonomy (NCBI): domain Eukaryota; kingdom Viridiplantae; phylum Streptophyta; class Magnoliopsida; order Ranunculales; family Papaveraceae; genus Papaver; species Papaver armeniacum. The sequence goes on from JAJJWW010001302.1 coordinate 655,400, forward strand.
TACTCCAATTGAGCTTTACAATGATAATACTATTTCTAGTTCAAATCCAAATAATTTTAATAATTATTCACCTATTCAAAAGGACGAGGATTTGACTAGAAGTATCCTCGTTTTAGACGACGTAGTATTTCCTTATTACGAAGCCAATGATGGTTTAGAGGAACGGGTATATTTTGAGTCTAGTGATTTAGAAACAATAGACTTAGAAAAACAATATGAACCCGTCGTTATAAGTGAGGATGTACCTGACTTAGAAGAATCAATTGATCATTTTCAAGAATCTGATGACCTTGAAACTAGGGAAGTTGTGACTAATCTTTCTAGAGACACTAAAAACTCTAAGTTTGGGGGTGATTATCATTCTCCATGTGCTTTAACTCTTAGAAAGGTCCCTCACTTGGGACTTGACATATGTGCCTCAACCATTTTAAAAGATTATCTTCATACACGTTTTCCTGAGCCTAGTGATGTCCATAAGGAAGTTCAGTTGTTAGAAACCCATCTTCTGGTTGATGTGGTTTATCTAGGCTATGATACCCAGATTGACTTTGTTTTCCCACCAAATATTTTTCTTCCAAATGTGGGAATGTATGAGTTTCAAATGTGTTAGCTATTAAGTTTTAAGACTAAGCCTAAGTACTTTAGGAATTTAGGATCGATACATTTGCTTAAGATTGACCGCCAGTTTCATCGTGGTCAATTGTGTGAGTCAAAGCTGATTGACTTTAAGGATCCACGGTTATTTAGGTTTTATTATGTGCTTCTAAGTTTTTACTTGAGTTTTTCCAGACTCTAATACCTGAACCAGATCTTAGCTTTGAGGAATTCCATCACATTAAAATATTTTATCTCGAACCAGTAATAGAACCTGAACTTGAACCACAACTAGATGTAGTTGTCTTAAAAAGGAAACTAGACAAGGGTGTGCTTTATTTGTTCATTTACGTGGCATGTTGCAGATTCATTTTATTTGTGGTAGCTTTATTTGGTTTTGATGACCCACGGATATTTCGGCTATTACTTTATGATTCTATGAGGCGATTAATTATTTCTTATGTCTGGCTGAAGACGTTAAACTTAGCACTTCTTGGGAGGTAACCCATGATCATGCAACACGGTAATATCTTTCCTTAACTCTTTTGCTTCAAATGGTAACAGTTTCTCCTTGTTCATGCTTTAATTTTATCTTTAAACATTGAGGACAATGTTAGATTTAAGTTTGGGGATATGGGAGAAACTTTTTAGTTGCATTAAGAAACTCCATAGCGTAGAAATTTTTGCATATTAAGGATAACACTAACTAATCTAAGTGGATGGAAGAATCTTGGTTGTAGGAGTTGAGGAACCAATCTGATTAGATGGAAACATCTAAAGAGTCTATTCATAAAAGCACATAGTTCAGGTGTTAGAAATAACATGGTAGTTTCGTCATATCTCGTTGAGTCCTTTTTGCTTCTGTTTTTATTTTGTTTTCTTTTTAAAATATGTTGCTCTAAGTGATTAGGTGGGGCTCACGAATCAAGTTGTTACCACTGCTATGGTGAAATAGAGTGATTGAGATACCAAAAAAAGAAAGAAAGAAAGAATTATTATGAAGAAAAAAATAAAAAGAAATTGAGACCAGACCATCAGACCAAACGGAATAAATTGTTCAATAAAGTCGACCACTGGTTTCCTTGTATATGCCAGTTGTGTTGATATTAGTCAGACCAGTATCTCAGTCTATTAGGATAGGTTCATTTTGGCAGTGGCCTTCAGACAGATATGAGAAAAACCGTTCACCTTAGTCAACATCAAAACCATCTATGTTTTTCTCTATATCCATCTCTTAATCTATCCATGTGAGTTGTTGACTCCGAATATTGATGTCCATAGTGCCGACTATCTGAGTAGAGCTCTGTCACTTATATATGAATTTTAGTATGCTTGAGTGTAAACTCGTGTACAACAATTGGAATTTCGTATCAGGGTACTTCCTCATGTAATCAATGAGAGTATGCCAACCAAGGAGGTTCTTTAGTGCCTTTAAAAGTTCTGCGTAGATAACTAGGGTCCGGAGTAAAGCTTTTGTGGGTATATCACTTGTAAGCCCTCCCGAAACTATAACTCGGACACTAGGGCCACCTAGGGGTTTAAAGGCTTGTTGCATACGCTAAATGCAATCGCGATGCTTGCGACAGTGAGTTAGGATTTTATTTTGTAGATTCGATTTGCTTGGGACTAGCAAATAATAAGTTTGGGGGTATTTGATAGACGCATTTATGTGTCTATATTAGTCTCAATTCTCTGTAATGTTAGTACTCGATTTTGTGCTTATTTTGGTATTTTATGTCTTTGTAGGTGTTTTTTGGAGAAATAAACATGTGTGGAGAAATCGGCTTGAAAAGTTGATAAAGGCACCTGGAGGATACTTACAATTCAGACTCTCAGTTTGGATAAGGGGCATGTCAATTACTAAGGGGAACTCCACTGATAAGGGGTCCCCTAATTGTTATTTACACCTCGCGGTTATTGGCACCCCATCAGAGGATAGGGGGCATCCTTCTTCTCATTTTGAAAAGATCGGTTTTGGCGGGAATTGTTTTATCACCTGGGTACTTCTGTGGAGAGAATTTTGGACAGAATAACAAAGAGTTATTGACGGGATTTGTTTTGGATTAGCCTGTTACGGTAAAAAAGGATCGATATTTCTTCCATGATCGAATAAGAAGGGACATTCCATCGATTTAGCGTAAAACAGAGTGATGAAGAAATATCGGTACTTTTGGGTGCTATATTTGGAAGATTTGGTCGAAGCTTACACGGAATAGTCCTGTTACACCCAAACAGGTCTGCTAGGTGTTTTGTTTCGAAGAAAAAAGATATTTCCACAGATATCTCGATTAAACAGGGGAGATTTTATCTCAATTATTCGGACACGGGGCAGAGTATTCTCGGGTTATTGTTCTCTGTTAAGTTTGGAAGTTACGTACGATAAAAGAAGATATGCTAGAAGATTTAATTATATCAGGAAGGTTTGGATAAACAAGACAACTCAGGGACGTGAAACAGGGAAGAAAAATGAGAAAATCCTGTGGCTTGGGAGAAATTGAAGAAGATGAAAAAATATTCCAAGGATTTACTCAAGGTTTTAGGGGTCTTGTGGGTATATAAGAGCTTTGGTGAGTTTCAGAAGAAAAAAAAATCGGGAGTTTGGGGTCGAACCAGAGGATAGAAGAGAAGTACCGGAGCTGAGGTCGGAGAAAAGCAAGCTTCAGAACTCGTTCCTGCATCTTCTGGCGAAGAAGAAGAAGAATAGATCACATACAAAAATCAAACAATCATCTTTTCTTTGTAACAGTCCTCCAATTGTAACATTTTCTTCTGTAACACCTTTGCAGCGTTGCAAATCCGCTGTAATATTATTTTTCTCCAATAAAACACCCTTTTGAGCCATGAATAAATCTTTTGAGTGTGTTTTGGACATCATGAGCTAAGCCCCAACACTGGGATGACGAAAGAAGCCATTCTTCATGCGTATGATAATTCTATTAATTCGTTTATGACTTATTGCATTGATTTTTAAATTAATTTATGATTTTTATTGAGTGATTGTTATTTCAATTGATGGGTCATGCTTTCTTAAGTGTTTTGATGTCTCATGCTTTCGATTTACAGTCATTGCTTTTCAAAAATATACTTTCGGCAATGAATTAGAGTCAATAAATTGTTATTATTTGAGATATAAATGTTTAGAATTATTAGTTGAACCACATGAATGAGAATTGGTGGAATCCTGAGTCTCAGTACCTCTCGATATTAGTGACAATCTTTGTATATATTTTCTATTATTAAGTCCGAAATCAAATCTTTACAAGTCTTTAAACGAACTTTAGTTACCACTTTAAAACTACATCATATATCCATTTTGTACCAACAATATTAATGTTAGAGGGACAAGGTACGAGTTCACATACGTCTTGTCTTTTAAATTGATTTATCTCTTCATGCATAGCATTCACCCAAAAGGTATCATTCAGAGCTTCATAAACACTTTTAGGTTCCACTTGCGAGAGATAACAGCCAAAATGCAAATATTTAGGAGTTGATTTCTCGTCTTAGTTGTGGATTCCGTACCTCCAATAATATTGTCAGCATCATGATTCCTTTGAACCCACAAAAGTCGTGGAGTGGAACGTTCAACAGAAATACCACAGGTAGGGATTTTCTCCTCGTCACGGAAACATCGGAATGAGGAACCCTTGGTACAACTTCCACTGATTCGGAACTTCTTTGACTTTCTCAGTTGTCTCCAAAGGAGGTAACTCAGCATGAAAGTCATCATGACGAAAATCTTTGAAATCATCAAATTTTCCTTTATGTTCTCGATCCTTGAGAATGTAGCACTTACTTCCAAACACACAGAGATAGTGTAACTTAGGTTTCTTACCATATCATAACTCATACGTGGTATTTAGGGTTCGTGAGCGAAAATACACACTGTTGATCAAGTAGAATGCTGTAAAAACAACTTCTCCCCAAAAATTTAGAGGTAAGTTTTTGTTGTGAAGCATTAATCTGGTCATTTCCTACATACTTCTATTCTTCCTTTCTACAACTCTGTTAGATTGCGGAGTGATATGTGATGAATATTATTGAATAATACCCAATTGGTCACAGAATTCGAACACTTTAGTAGCCTTGAATTCAGTTCCCCGATCGCTCCTAATTTTTTTTAATTCTGGTTTCTATATAAAATAATCTTGAACTCACTCAGGGTTTCATTCTTGTGTGCAAAGAACGCCCCCCAAGTAAATCTGACATAATCATCAACCATTACCAAAGCATATTTCTTTCCTCCAACAATAGATTGTTGAATGGGTCCAAAGAGATCCATATGAATTAAATCAAGAGGATCTTTGGTGATAATTTCTCGAGATGGTTTATGTGTAACTCTCACTTGTTTACCTTTTTGACAAGCTCTACAAACACCATCGACCTTAGCATTGATTTTGGGAACACCTGTGACGAGTTCTTTGTTAATGATCTTTCCAAGGAGGCGAAATTGATGTGACCAAAACGCTCATGCCAAAGATCTGTAGATTCCACCTTTGTCAGATTGCAAAAAAGATTAGACTGAATATCTAAAAGATGACATTTATTTTTACCACTTATTCCCCGAAAGGTTACTTTTCCAAATTAATCTTCAATGTCACATCCTTCAGTATTGAAGATAACTTTATGGCCTTTGGCACAAATTTGACTAATAGGAAGAAGATTTACAGTCATACCTTTGACGTATACAACATCATGGATTTTAGGCACACCAAGAAGCTTGATCGTTCCCTTTTTGTTGATGTAGCAACAACTTTCGTCTCTCAATGTTACAGGAACTCCATTAAAGTCGCTCGAATTCACGAACCACGAAAGATCGCCTGCATATGCCGGCTACATCCACTGTCAAGAAACCATTGAGAAGGTGAAATTGATTTTAAAACAAAAGCTCTCATACTAACATCATTGTCCCCAAAGGAATGTTTTGTTAGATTTTTAGGAATCATAAGGTTAGAAAAAAGTTCTAGCTTTCTTATTAAGACTACTAGCAACCTTTAATTTCTTCCTAAAGAGTTTACAAGTGTATGTTGGTAATGATTGAAAGCACCACAAAACATACATGAGCCAACATTCGTTGTGGAAACACCATTAGATTCTCTCGAACTAATCTGATTCGCATCAATTTTAATGAATCCTAAGCCTCTTTTATCTCCAGACTAACGACAATTCATGAGACATGAATCAAGAGAATTTCTCGAATCCTTAGAGAGATTGAAAGATTTTTCAATAGAGTTCGACATCCCAAGAGTTTTATCGAGAGCGGATTTAGAATGACCTGCATCTGCAATTTTCTCTTTATTAGTTTGAATTTATTCATCCAATCAATCCTGAAGAGTTTTTTCCCTTTTAGATCCTTCTCGAAAATCAGAATCTTTAATGTAAATTTCACAATGAAGTCGATCGACTTTCTTTATACTTTGTTGTTTCTCAGACAAAGTTTATCGATCATCTTCTTCAGATTAATACCAAAATCAACATCGATGGTTTCTAGAACACACTCGGGATATTCACAATCTGTGTTGGTGATACATTTACTGATATTATACTCATATCCATAGAGTTAGATTGCTTCAAACACAGACTTATTAGGTCTTAACATGTTTTCCTGCTCTGATACCAGTTGAGAATGCGGAGGTACCAAAATACACCATTAACTTTTTCTTAGGAAATCTGTATGGAAAAACTCAACACAACTCCGAGAGTTCAACTCAATCAAGGAATAGTATCTAGAGTTATATATCTCTCTCTCTAGTAATTAGAACGTTTACAAAATCGAATCCATGAACCTAATTACAAAGAGATTACATGGATGGTACCAAAGACCAATGTCCAAGAATCAATCAAGTCGTACCCAACAAAAAAGGTCGGATGTATCTACTTGTTTTGGGGTAAAAAACTGATTCTGATGTTTTTGGTTATTTGGGGTGTGTTGATGAGAAACGAGTTCAAACCCTAAACAAATACATTGCACAGGAATGCTTTTAGGTTCGAGAAATCAATCTGTAAGACTCTGGCCTAAACCAATAAATGGTCGTTCCAGATTCAATTCGGTCACAAGGTGAAGGAGAAGGGTTGATCTTAGGGAGGGAAGCGGAGAAGGTGTTTGAGATCAGAATGTTGAATTATGAAGGTGTGGTTGTCTATGACTTGTGTATCAGAAAATGGTTTCTGGCTACTTGTGTTGATAACACTTGTCGCATCTTGAAATAGATTGAAAATCTATTTATACCAGTCATTGAGCGCACCCTGATCTCTTAGGAAGTGAAGGAAGTGAAGTAGTGGAGGAGTGGGTTTGTGCGGAAGGTAATGATCATCGTGTTTACATTATTAAGGAAGACTAATCGTACGTTCTTCCACCACTCTCATTACTATTAACCGCCCGTCTTTCCTGACACGTTCTCGTAATGGGCACGTTGCTTGCCACACGGTGTTGTTTATGGGTGAAAACTATTCCTGCCGGATTTGGTAATTTGGGGTGTGTGGATGAGGAATGAATCTGAACCCTAAACAAATGCACTGCGCGGTGAGTTCTTGTAGATTTGGAAATCAATCTGTGCAAGTCCGGCCTAAACTAAGAAATGGTCGTTCCAGACTCGTTTCGGTCAAAAAGTGAAGGAGATGGGGTTGATCTTAGGGAGGGAAGCGAAGAAGGTGTTGAGATTATGAAGGTGTTGGCTTGCTTATGACTTGTAACAGAAAGGTGAGCAAAGCTTACGATTGATGCAAGCGGACTGGTGTTTGAATACGTTTTGTATTAACACTTGGTTTTGTCTCGTCTGGACTTGTGTGTTTTTTCTCCTCTTCTCCTGTTTGGAAAATAGGGAGGAGAACCTATTTATACAAGTCATTTGAGCCTTATTCACGTCTCTCGTGGGAAGTGGAGGAAGTGGAGTGATGGAGTAGTGGAGGTGTGTGTTGGTGTTACACGACCAGTCTTGCCCACTTCTCCTGTCATCTCTAACCGTCCCGACTTCCTAACACGTTCTTGTGATGGCGCGTTGCACGCTACACATTTGTAAACCATTTGATAAGCACGTAGGTGCTACATTTTATACCCATATTTATATTAGACATGACTCGATATTTTGGTTAATAACACTGTTTTGAGCTATTTGTAGGAAATAAGAGCAAATCTGATCACTCGGAATTAAATGGCTAAATAATAAGCTAAATAGCGTTTGCGACCAAAAATTGCTAATGGTGTTGCTCAAGGCATCAGAATGAAGAGAGAGTTAGCTTTGGGCAGCCGTGTTAACCTTCGATTTGTTTGGCACCAGCCAAAGTAGCTCACGGACAGAGTAGCTAGTGGGCTAAAGATTTCCTTTGTTTGGCAAGAGCATGAGTCCTTTAAGATTTAAGAAACAAATGAACGTGGCTTCATTATCACCACGTATTGTTAGTGGAGTGTAAAAGAGGACACATGTCTCTTATTTTTCAAAATGAAGAGTTGGGGAGCAGTTTAGAGCATCACAGAGGTGAGAAATCGCGAGTTGCAGAGCATATTTTCTGCTCCTGTGGAAGACGAGGAACACGAAGAACAGACGGCCTAAAACCGTCGTTCTTCAACAGTGTCAAGGACCCGCAACTATGGGTCGTAGTTTGGAGGCAGACTTAAATCAACAGTATTACATGTGAGAAGGTTTTATCGTTCTTAAATATTTCTCGGTTTGTAACACTTATAAGCAATGTTACAAACCCGGTTTTATTTGATATCTCTCCTTTTCATCATTTGTAAGCACCTTTGAGCAATAAAATCATATTTTGAGCGTGTTTCCAACATGATGAGCTAAACCCCATCTCAAGACTGACGGACGGAGCTGAATTTCATCATGTGGTAAATTAAATTAATTCCTTAATTACTTTTTGCACAGATTTTTAATGATTTATGATTTCTATTAATTATTTGTTATTTTGTACGATGTCGCATGCTTAGTTTAAATTACTTTTGATGCGTCATGCTTACGATTCTGAGATAATGTTTTATGAAATCTACTTTGGCAAAAAGAATAGAGTTAGTGTTTCTTTTATTTTGAGCGATAATTGCCTAGGATTAATTTCTGAACCACTTGAATATGAAAGTCAGTAAAATCCGGAGTCCCAGTAACGCTCTTCATCCTGTGACATTGTATATATTTTTCTTTTATTTTCTTTTATTAATTCTTAAAATCAATCTCGTCAAGTCCGAGTGAACGACAACCCTTTTATTACTACAACATCATTGAAAATAACCATCAACCACCAGACCAGTACCCCAGTATGTATTCTCCAGTTTGTGACATGATTGATGTCTGGAATGTGTGGATCGTGGGACCCACAAACGGTAGCATGTAATGCTAAATTGAATAAGCTGCGTTATTCGGAAGTTGATACTGTGAAGTATCATGTGTATTTTATGCAGTGTTGCATCATAGTGTGGTAAAGTGACGGGTAGTGATCACCATGACGCCTCCCGACCAATTAACTCCGACCGGGGTTGTATAACCAAGCCGGTGAAGTTGGACGGATGATATGATCTTTGAGACACTCATCTGCACACCGTTGGTGAAATCGGGGGTTTTGAAGAGGTGCGCAGGCATCACTCTTGACTTGGTCGAAACCAAGCATGGGAAGGGTTTTGGAAAGGATCGACCAGGGCATGCGTGTAGACAAAGCATGCGGTGTACACGTCCGTACCTCCTTGTCCCATAAAGGCGCGATCTAGGCCACTCAATTTGACCGGCAAGAGGAGTGGTTGAGATAGATTTTGCGGCAATGCAGTGCCGCAAAAGCCGCGCATCGTGCCAACTTCGGGCGCGCGCTCCAAGACGACCAAGCTTGGTCGGTCTTGCTCAATCCGTACGGCGTGTAGGTGGTAGGATGGTATTCACGCCTATACGGCTTGTCCCATGAAAACGTGATCTAAGCCACTCAAATCGTCCGGTGAAGTTGAGTGGTGAGATCGGTTGCAATTTGGGAAGTGTGACCACGCAAGTTTGGACGCGCGTTTTAGGATAGCCCGGGCATGATATGCCTTGGCCGATCAGGTGAGGGGATAGACGGGCCCACGGTGGTCATGCTTTGGTATGACCGGACTTAATCTAATCTGGGACCCTCCATTCGTGCGGGAGAAGATGGACGCTCGTGATGCTCAAAACCCTAATTTGGGTTTCACGGCCGTGCGACCATGCTTTATTCGGCGTACGGGTGGGATAACCAACCATGGTTGGTCACGGCCGAGGTGGTCGAGTATGTAAGCGGGCCCACGGTGATTGTGTTGACATGCTTTGGGCCCTTTGAATCTACATCTACACCCTCCATCTATACTGCGAAGATGGATGATTGAGATTGTTTTGCGACACATGTAATATGCCGCAAACCCTAATTTAGGTTTTCCGATCCATACGCTCTGGTTTTGGAGCGTTTTGTGCAAGCTAGCCAATATTTTGGGAGGCCGACCATGCGGGTCCGCGTTGGTTCGGCAATGAATATTCCATACGCTTGGGGGTTATGGAATTGATCCGAGCCATCCAATCATACTTTGGTGAAGTTGGATGATCGAGATCATATCCGAATGATACGGACGATCCCGGATGCTCAATCGGGCTAGTATAACACACCAAGAGTTCTCAATCGGGCTAGTATAACACACCGAGAGTTGCAACCTATACGGTATTTCGTACATGCTTTCATTATAATGCTTGGAGGTTCGTGTTGCTCTGCTGAGAGCAACACTCAGTCGTCATGCCGCACTGATAATGAGTACAAGAAATACAAGGCTGCTCATGCATTAATTAATAATGCTATAAATTCACAGGGTATATGGGATTGTTGCTATATGCTCCAACCTGGATGAATTTCATGTATTCACAGAATGGGATTGTTGCCACATGCTCCATTCTAGGTGAATTAGTAAAGTGATGAAGTATTCAACACTCATTAATGGCTTTATCTTTTACAAGATTTTAGCGCATAATTTTCTGGTTTTTTACAATTTTAACCTTAAATGAAAATCCACCATCAACATTAAGTCCCCTGCCTAGCATGTAATGGTTACACCATTGTGGGGTAGGCATGAGATGGTGACAGTTAAAGATAAAGCTTATGAAACAAAGTTAGATGTTACCAGGAGAGACGGGTCATCTTGTCCTTGGAGCATGTCACGTTCAAGAGGCGTCCAGGCGAGTGTTCCCCTAGCATGATGTCAGTCTTGCATGCTTCGATGGGTATTACGCTGTTTCGTTCATGGGACTCTAGACTGCTTGATCGAACGTGGGCTTGATGTGCCTGTTTTGGTTAATCGTGGCTCTCTGCTTTTGCTTGATCGAACGTGGGACCGTGTAATCATGCTTGATTCGAACTTGGGCAGATGTGCATGCTTCGATCAAACGCGGGACCACCGTGTACATGTTTCAAATGTCGACCATGTCATGCGCCTACTTTGACCGTACGGTTGATGTAATTTCTCGAGTGCCATCTTGCTACTTCGACCAAAAACCGATCCAGCTAGCTTGACTAAACACCAGACTTGATGCTTTGACCAAACACCGGCCTTGCTGTTTTCTTTGCTCGAACGTGGGACCCAATGTGAGCATACTTGTTTTAAAAAATGAACCTTGTGTGCTCAAATATAAATGTGGGTCGTGCAGGAAGAGTTGAAACATCTTCTGGAGAAGGCCCGGGAGAGCGTTGAAGTGTTGGAGCTGAAACGCCTTTTTATGGAGAGAGAGCTTTGATTGGGGACGGCGTGTGACCGCTTCGACCAATGGGGCTGGGATCAAGTGGGACCCACCGCGTGCCCGACCGAACGTCGACCATGTGTTTGTTGGAAACCGGCCCTGCTACGTGCGCTGTTTTATTCGAATACCGACTTTATGACTTTGATCAATACCGAGACTTGAAACTTGAGCAATAGGACTTGTGACATGATCAATCTAGGACTTGTGACTTGATCAACACCGGACTTGAAACTTGAGCAATACCGGACTTGAGACTTGAGCAATACCGGACTGGTGACTTGATCAATACCGGACTTGAGACTTGAGCAACACCGGACTTGAAACTTGAGCAATATCTAGGTGTTTGGACCAATACCGACCTTGTGTACTCCAACGTGAATGTGTGTTTTGTCGTGTGTGACTACACATCTCACGTATTTTTATACAAGTACTGACTCATGTTTTTTATTGTAGAATGAAGAAAAGAACTCCTGTTGAGATGTCTTCTGGGGATAATGCTGGTGCCAAGTTAGGAGGTGTTGACAGCTTCAAAGATATGTCGAACATTGATGATGAGTTGTTCACCGTGCCCTTTCAACTATATGAGAATATTCGTTCCACAAGATAAACCTTCTCCTATCGACTTCAAGGTTTTTCATGCCCCGATGGGTCCTCATGACGGATGGATGAGACATAGGTTGAGCAATGAGTACATCAAAGATAAATTGAACAGAGCGCAGATTATTGATGTAGCTTGAGTGTTGAAACGACTCGAGAGGATGTTAAAGTGGCTTCTGGTGCGAACGTTGAGGTGGATCTGGAGAGAGTGTTGAAGCGGGATTACAGAAGCGAACAGGGGTCCCGGAGAGAGCATTGAGGCGGCTCTTGAATAGACCATTGAAGCAACTTCTGCTGGAGGGAGCGTCGAAGTGGCTTCCTCTTCAGTTCGATTTACCTTTGAGAATTCCATGATTCTTGACTGACCATCTTTCTCGTGTTGAAGAAGTCCTTGACTGACGGTGAAGGAACTTCATGTTGAGCCTCAGTCCCCAAGCGTGGTTTACATGGTTTGTTCGTAGTGGTTATTGTCGAGCCAGGTATGGAATATCTTGGACGTTGTTTCATCATTGTGGGAGTCGTGCATGTGGTCTTTGGAGTTGGAGTTGGCGGACGCGCGGGATGTTGTATCTTGGTAGTTTTCCTCTTGGTGCTTGAGGAACGCTTGCGAGAAGGCTGAAGGTTGTATCGCCTTTGTTGGTGAGATATATGCCCCTACGAACATTATGAGGCTCTTCATTACAGCGAGCTGGTTCTTTCTATCGGGGCATATGTTATTGTATATGAGCGTTCAACGGCTCATAGGAGGATGACCAAAAGCGCGGATTCTCCAACATATCATGATAGACATGTACCACTGTCTGATAAAGTGACTCGCCCGGATCATGTTCGACCACCGTCTGATAGAGTGACTCGCCCGGATCTTGCTCGATATGACGCGTGGACATCGTTATCTTCTTGAGGCTGCTCCCTTGAGGTATCGGCTCCAGTCGAAGATTGCCGTCATAGAGCGTTGATACGTTGCACCGTTATTCTTTAAACCAAATGGCAGTATGGTATAATAAAAATTTCGAGAGGAGTTCGAAAAGCTATCTTACTTGCATCATGCTCGTACATTCTCATCGGTTGTAGCCGCTACATCCATCCATGGAGGAGAACATGCCGTGTCCCTTTGGTTGAATCTACTAACATGTCGATGTTAGGTAAAGGAGGATCGTTTTGGAGCGGCTTTGTTCAAGTCTCGAAGTCTATGCGGCACGATCCGAACTACAAATGTTTAACCGACTTGGATCCAGGTATGACATGTAGATGATGAGTGACCAATTTTCATCTATATCCGACATTTCTTCATATCTCCAAGCGAATATGTCTTGGTAATCTTTGAGAAGTTGCACGAGCTTCGTGCATTTATCCGTACTCAAGGTTGAGCTGATAGAGATAGGCCTAGGAGATTCCCCAACGATTTCAATCTCATCGGTTGTGGAGTTGGTGCCATCTTCATTTGTTGTGGAGCATCTAACACTTGTTCTTGTGGTTCGTTCTTTGTTGTAGCATTCCATTGGGTGTAAAGGCGGGGTAGCAGTCTCCGCTAATTGATAATGGCGGGTGTCGGTATACCGTTTTCCCTTCTGGTCACGACTCGCCACAAAAGTTCGTTCCCTCTTCGTGTGAACGTGGGTCGTGGCTTCACAGGATGGAGAAGAATGCTTCGTTAGCAAAGATGCATCGTTGGTTTTAGCCCTCAATGATGCAAGCCGGTCTTCTTCCTGAATTGATGCCCACGTGGGGAGTGGGGCAACGAACTTGTCTCGATTCTTTCCATGAAGCTTCTCCGTATGTCTTGGTTTGGTTTCCCTCGAAGTCCGTCATTGTGGTAGGCTTGCGTACGACCTTGCCAGGAGAACCTTGGATGTCCGAGAGTCTTGAGAGTAATCACATTCGAAGACGCTCCTGTGTAGATAAAGGGACGTCTTGAACTACGAATCCTTGATGCGTGCGGTGACATGTAGAGCACGGTCGTGACCTTCCTCTATTGATTGCAAGCAAAACGTCTCGCGCCGATTCTTCGAGAGGTGTGAAAGTTCGCATAAACTTTTCACCAGAGAAACCGCTTCTGATCCACCGGCCTCTGGTTCATAGTGAAACTATTGACTTGAGAAGAATCGTTGTGAGAATCAGTCCCCAGTATAGGAATCTCCATGACGGGACCGATCATATACGATGTCGCTTCTTTGATCGGCCCACGGAGGTCGCGCTTGTTGAAGTACCTTCGCGGTGCGTTGAATACGTTCATTTTTTGCTCCAGGGGCTGTCGCGTCTCTTGGGGAAATCGATCAGTTAATGTCTTAAGAAAAGTGAGTACCTCTTTCTGAGTTGCGGCCATATCCGTTTGAGTCTTAGCAATAACTTCATGCTTCTCCATCAAATCTGCAATGATAATTGGGGATGGTCCTCCTCTCGTCCCTCCGGCTCCTCGTCTGATGAAGGAGTGGAAGTTGTTGCTACGGTGACTACCATAGGTGTTACAATTGATGAGATGCGGGTTTTTGCTTGCTCGCTCACAGTAATGGGAGGTGTTACACTTACTAGAACATCTCTCTCTACGCTAAAGTAGCAGTGGTAGAAGTGACGGCTCCATAAGGTGTATTGACCAAGGTAGCTCCAGCGCGGGTACATCGACAGGAGTGTTATCCACACTAGCTTCATCGTGGTGGTTTGATCCGGACACGAGTTCTACCATCTTGAAATGGATTGATGATTGAATTGGTCCTAAGATCTACCCTTTTCAAAATTAATAAAATTGAATCGGATTTTGAAGAAATTGACTTTGTAGAGATTAACCTCCCTTTGTGGTCGCTAATTGTTTATGGGTGAAAACTATTCCTCCGGATTTGGTAATTTGGGGTGTGTGGATGAGGAATGAATCTAAACCCTAAACAAATGCACTGGCGGTGAGTGCTTGTAGATTGAGAAATCAATGCACGTGCAAGTCAGGCCTAAACCAACAAATGGCCGTTTCAGACTCGTTTCGGTCACAAAGTGAATGAGATGGGGTTGATCTTAGGGAGGAAGCGATGAAGGTGTTGAGATTGTGAAGGTGTTGGCTTGCTTATGACTTGTATGAAAGGTGAGCAGGCTTTCGATTGATGCAAGCAGACTCTGGGTGTTTGAATACGTTTTGTATTAACACTTGGTTTCTGTCTCGTCTGGACTTGTGTGTTTTTTATCCTCTTCTCCTGTTTGGAAAATAGGGAGGAGAACCTATTTATACAAGTCATTTGAGCCTTATTCACGTCTCTCGTGGGAAGTGGAGGAAGTGGAGTGATGGAGTAGTGGAGGTGTGTGTTGGTGTTACACGACCGGTCTTGCCCACTTCTCATGTCATCTCTAACGTCCATGACTTCCTAACACGTTCTTGTGAAGGCGCGTTGCACGTTGCACGTGTAAACCATGGACCAATACCCCAGTATGTATCCCCGATTTGTGACATGATTGATGTCTGGAATGTGTGGATCGTGGGACCCACAAAAGGTAGCATGTAATGCTAAATTGAATAACTGTGTTATTCGGGGAAGTTGTACTTGTGAAGTATCATGTGTATTTTATGGTGGTGCTTGCATGGTGTGGTAAAGTGACGGGTGGTGATCACCATGACGCCTCACTGACCAATTAACTCCCGACCAGGGGTTGTATAATGGTGAAGTTGGACGCATGAGATGATCTTTCGAGACACTCATGCGGCCGTTGGTGAAATCGGGGTTTTGAAGAGGTGCGCGGGCATCACTCTTGACTTGGTCGAAACCAATCATGGGAAGGGTTTTGGAAAGGACCGAGAGATGGGCCAAGATTTTATAAAATAGGCCATGTGTGTAGACAACATGCATCACATTGGTGTACACGTCCGTACCTCTACATCCCATAAAGGCGCGATCTAGGCCACTCAATTTGTCGGCAAATAGGAGTGGTTGAGATCGATTTTGCGGACAATCCGGTGCCGCAAAAGCCGCGCATCGTGCCAACTTCGGGCGCGCGCTCCAAGACGACCAAGCTTGGTCGGTCTTGATACGAGAGAGAAAGTTCAGCGTGTAGGTGGTAGGATGGTATTCACGCCTATAATCGGTGGTTTTGAAGAGGCGCAGTATCACTCTTCGGCCTTGGCTCTAAACCAATCCCATAAAAACGTGATCTAAGCCACTCAAATCGTCCCGGTGAAGTTGAGTGGTCGAGATCGGTTGCAATTTGGGAAGTGTGACCACGCAAGTTTGGACGCGCGTTTTGGGATATCCAGGCATGATATGCCTTGGACGATCAGGTGAGGGGAGAGACGGGCCCACTGTGGTCATGCTGGTATGACCCGGACTGCTTAATCTAATCTGGGACCCTCCATTCGTCTTAGGAGAAGATGGACGCTCGTGATGCTCAAAACCCTAATTTGGGTTTCACGGCCGTGCGACCATGCTTTATTCGGCGTCTGGTGGGATAACCAACCATGGTTGGTCTGACCGATTGGTGGTATGTAGGCGGCCCACGGTGATTGTGTTGACATGCTCGGGGCCCTTTGAATCTACATCTGCCACCCTCCATCTATACTGCGAAGATGGATGGTTGAGACTGTTTTGCGACACATGTAATATGCCGCAAACCCTAATTTAGGGTTTTCCCGTCCATACGCTTTGGCTTGGACGTTTTGGCAAGCTAGGCCAATATTTTGGGGAGGCCGACCATGCGGGGTCCGCGTTGGTTCGGCAGTGAATATTCCATACCTGCTTGGGGGTTATGGAATTGATCTGAGCCATCCAATCATACTTTGGTGAAGTTGGATGATCGAGATCATATCCGGGCCATACGGACGGTCACGGATGCTCAATTGGGCTAGTATAACACACCGAGAGTTCTCAATCGGGCTAGTATAACACACCGAGAGTTGCAACCTATACGGTATTTCGTACATGCTTTCATTATAATGCTTGGAGGTTCGTGTAGCTCTGCTGAGAGAAACACTCAGTCGTCATGCCGCACCGATAATGAGTACATGAAATACAAGGCTGCTCATGCATTAATTAATAATGCTATAAATTCACAGGGTATATGGGATTGTTGCTACATGCTCCAACCTGGATGAATTTCATGTATTCACAGAATGGGATTGTTGCCACATGGTCCATTCTAGGTGAATTAGTAAAGTGATGAAGTATTCAACACTCATTAATGGCTTTATCTTTCACAAGATGTTAGCGCATAATTTTCTGGTTTTTTACAATTTTAACCTTAAATGAAAATCCACCATCAACAGCTGTAAACCGCTAGACCAATACCCCAGTAAGTATCCCCCAGTTTGTGACATGTTTGATGTCTCGAATGAGTGGGGCAAGTCGTGGGACTTGCCGCGGAGAATAGCATATGATGCTATTAAGTGAAACAACTAAGTAGTTTATAAGGCCAAAATATATATGTATTCGATGCATGTGAAGCATCGCTTTTAAGCAGCTCAAACTAATCGATGTGTAAGAAGCATCGTTGTTTTAGAGCTTGATTGAATAAGTCGCGGATAAGCGTATTAAAGGAGGCAGCATGATCGACCACATTTGGGTGATCGTTTGGTGGCTCTAGGGACACACCATTACTTGGCCGATCACTGCTCGTGGAGGAGGGATGGCCAGAGATTGCCATATTAATTTGTTGGTTTGCTAGAAATAAATTTACGTCGTCCAACCAGGCTAGCAGAGTTGGGTGGACGAGATGAATTGCGGCAGTTATATATTGCCGCTGATGTAATTCAGGGTTTGAAAGCCGTGTGGCCCACCCCTCTTTGGGCGAGCGTTTCGAGGACTCGAGCCCTAGTTTGAATAGGTCGGTCGGTCATGTGTGAAGGTGGGCCGACAGTGATCACGATGACATCTTCGGGGCCATTTGAAATTAAATCTAAGCCACTCAAATCAGCTGGCGAAGATGAGTGGTCGAGATCGATTTGCGGCATTAATGTGTTGCCGCAAAGTAATTTTAGGTTTTTGAAAACAGCGTGTTCACGCTACTTTGGGCCGACAATTTGATGCGCTTTGGTCTTGCTATGAGCAAGTCGATCGGCCACGTGTGGAGTTGGTTGGATGGTGAACGCGTTGGCATCTCCTTGATCGCTTGAAACATGATCTAAGCCGTCCAACTAGGCTAGCTAATTTGGACGGATATGATCAATTAGCGGCAATTGTATAACGCCGCTTATTCAATTTAGGGTTTTCAAGGCTGCGCGATCATCGTTCCTTGGGCGTGTGATTCAACGCGTTTCTGGTTTGCAGTGGGCAGGTCGATCAACCAAGAATGTAGTTGGGTCGTTGGTGATCACATCAGCATCCTTTCGATCATTCGAGGGAAGATCCAAGCCGTCCAACTAAGCTGGCGAAGTTGTACGGATGTGATTAACTTCATACCGTTTTTGCCGGTCTTAGCTCGTTTGAGCTCCTTTTAATAATGTGACCACCATGTTTAGGGTTGGCGTTTGACAACGCTAGGATGTGTTTAAGCAAAGTCAGGTTAGTTGGGACGTTGGTGGGTCCACCGGCAGTCAATGCAGTAATTACCTAGTTCCGTCAAGAGTGGTCTAGGTTTGTTGAATTGCGCAGCCAAATTGTGTGTCCGTGATCGTCTCTGAGACTGATATTAATAGTTTAGATTTTCCTTAAGGAATTCAGGCGCGATCGAGCTAACTTAAAAGCGCGTCGATGCGAGATTCTCTTTGTCAGAGAGTGATGTAGCCCGTGTGGGTATTTTCATGCAAATCTCAATACTGGCACTTCGGGAGATTCATGCTACTCTGCTGAGAGTGAACACTTCATCATCATGTCATGTCAATAATAGGAGTTCGGCTGACAACATAGCATAGGAAAATATCAAGAAGGTCATGCATTAGTTAATAATGCTAGCATAAAATAGAATTCACAGAATATTTAGGATTTCTAATATGCGCACCATTCTGAATGAATTTCATATATATGTACTGGGTTTGTTCAATACATGTGTAAGTAAAGAGGTTTGAGCACTCGTTACTTTCAAGTGACTTTTAGTCCTTTACAGGATCACAGTGCTAAATGTAAGGTTTTACGATTTTGACCCTGAACTAAAAACCACCATCAACACTACTATTGTTGATTAATGCACAACCTATGATATTTCAATTATAAAGATAAACAATATAATAAGGAAAAAGAAATAACACAGACACCGAAAGTTTTGTTAACGAGGAAACCACAAATGCAGAAAAACCCCGGGACCTAGTCTAGATTGAACACCAAATTGTATTAAGCTATTACAGACACTGGACTACTACCAATTAACTTCGCACTGGAATGTAGTTGAGCCCTAATCAAGTCTCCCACTGATCAAGGTACAGTCGCGCTCCTTACGCCTCTTGAATCCCAGCAAGACTCCGCGCAATTGATTCTTTTAGCTGACGTCACACCAACTAAGAGTTGTTTCAACTCAATTGAAGACTTTAAATCAATATGCCTCCCACATATTAAGCCTATATGTGATTTCCTTTAAGATCAAAAAGTTTGATCAAAGTGATGAAAATCGATAGCAATAGACAAAGTCTAGCTAACCTCAAAATCCGGACTTATGCAACCCAAAGTGCATCCTAGATTATTATTCATCTCACAAGTATAAAACTTGTGGAATGAAAAGAGTTTGAAACGAATACAACTTTGATTATTATTATCTATCTTGATCAAGTGAGCAGCTCAACAATCTATCAAGATCAGGATACTCGAGTTATCAAGAAAATATAATTGGACCTAGCTTTAAGAATCCCTATGAAGTCTTTGTAGTTGTTAAACCTAAAAAGGGTTAGGAAGAGGACGACTCTAGTTACAACCAAGACACACCAAAGTAGTGTCGGGATTCAAAGATCCCAGTTGCTTGAAGTTACCCTTTTATAGACATTCAAAGCATAGGTTTCTTTAGATGTAAGCTAAGATAGATTTGGAACCAAGCAATCAATATCCACCGTTAGATGAAAATTTGAATCTAATTTACATAAAAAAGATATACACTATGGTTAGGTGAAACCGCAACCGAACCGTGTGTAAAGACTATATTCATGGTGGTTAGCCGAAACTAGCCGATTCGAACTTATACGCTTAATATTCATTTTCATGAACACTTTATACTTTCACCTTGAGTATAATCATGTGATCAAATAAGTCTATAATGTTTTTAGAGATTTGATCAAATATTAATTATCTCGTAGAAATGATTTTATTTCATTTGAAATAATCAACATGGTTAGTAGTTGTACAAAGTAAAAATACCATAGTCGTTCGTGAGTCAGGTCAGTCACAGTACGTGTACCGATTTGTATACTATTAAGCACAACCAAGTTCCGAAGCCGGTTTGTATACTATTAAGCACAACCAAGTTCCGGAGTTCACAGAGTTATTTTGGTATGCGTACAAGTATGGATACACAAACCGAGTTCCTGAACACTGAACTTTTCTGGTACGTGTACCGGTATGGATACCAAACCGATCCGTGACCACAGTTTCTTTTCGGTTTGTATATGGGTATGCGTACCGATCTGGTTCACGAGTTAACAGATTTTTATAGGATGTGAATAAGGATATGCGTACAAAAAAATCTACTTATCGACATATAGATACTCCGCTACGTGTACGAGTAATGTAATATGGATTCAGACTTATAACAATTTTTCCAGTTTGTAAGACTGATAACACTTCTTATATCCGAATCTATAGTAGTTCTATATTTTTCTCTAAATCGATTCGAAACATTCCCGAGTAACATCAATGACACATATCACCGTTTCAGGATATTTTCAAATGATAAAACTTGAATCATGATTTTGATTGCTAACAATAAATTGTCATTAACCGAAATTCATCAAGTATGACCAAATGTTTATTAAGCTTAGTCATTATATTTCGAGAACTAATTACCAAGATAAACTTGACTCGAAATTCTTGTATATGCATGATAGTCTAATTAGTTACGGTACAACGTCTCAAAGATAGAAAAATGAATATAATTTGAGAAATAAGTGGTTCAGTCTTCACTTACCTTTTTTTTGATGAAGTTCTCCAAAAGCTTCGGTTGATCTTTGCCTTCAAACGGTAGAACGCAATGATGACTGGTCCGTTTCTCAACTACACTTCTATCCTATTCCGAGACTTAACTAAATGTATATTAGAAATCAAGATATAGTTTTGACAACTAAATTTGACAACAAGCTTGAGAAAGCAACACTAGTGAGTTCGACCGAGCAATGCTCTAACATCCATATCTTCACACCATAAAGGTTTGCTTCATCTATAAATTCAGTCCCCTGAGGGGGAATTTCAGTGAGCATAACGAGTTTGTTGAATATACCTCTCGTTCCCCCTTGTTTAAAGATTTTATAGACTTTCATGCTTCCAAGTATTATTGAGTAATAGTTCATTCTCTTTTCCAAAGAGATACTTGACATCTCTTCTAAGTTACCAATTGTTACAGAGTCTTCCAATGAAAACCCACTTCCATCTAACTTCCTTTTTAGGTATGATGTTTTCAGAGTTAATAAAAACTTTAGGGGAAAGATCCTCCGGGATATTTAAAGAGGAGTTCATTTGATCAACTAGATTATGCACAAACTCATTAGACTTAGTGCCATAGGTGGAAGCCATGCATGGATTGCTTTTAAGGTGTCGTAAGGTGAGATATATGAAGTTGGTGGTAGTGGAGAGGGTTTAGGGGAAATAACTAGTGATGGGGTGAACTTTAATTTGAATTTTAGTATTGTCTTTCTCATGGATGAGATAGGACATGTGCCCATGACCAGCCAGAAGAAGAGAGATTGACCCAATAAACCAATGCCAGCCTTCACTAAGGTACATGACCCATGTGACTTCTGAATGAGTCCAATGCAGCTTCTGTTTTTAACTATCGATGAGGAAGGCTACTATCAAGCCTTGTGAGAAAGTCCTGAATAAAACAAAAAACAGTCTTTGAACTATTAAATTATAAGGATTAGTTAGCTCGTGATTCAACCTGTTAATTTTTTTATCTTATTGCCCGGTACTTTAGATATTCTCTGGATGTGTTTAAAGTAACGTTTCAATGGTTCATCTATAAAACCGATGAATAGCCTATGCATGGGTTGCCATATAGAACCCAGAAAATTCCCAAGTTCGAACATATGAGGTTGATTGAGCTGGTCATAAGGTTTTTTTAGCCAGGTGATGGAGATAAGCATGATTAGGATGTATCAGCAGACCTGGGGAATGGACTTTAGAGAAAATTGGCGCTAGCCATTTTCTTTTGTCTAAACCAAGGCTATCAAGGGTAAGAATGTCAGGCCCGTGCATATCAGTTAGAAGATTTGTTATAGCAAGCACAGTGTTGAGAGTGTCATTGTTAGCATAATGAGTTGGATTATTAAATTTAAGTTGTAGTAAAATATTTAAAGTACGTACCTTAGACTTGAGACCTCTGTGATTGGAGAGACACAATTCGTTGAGGTTTCGTTGACCAGCATTGGCGTTAATATAATTCTGATGTTGTGGGTACCCATTTTCAAAAGGCCCAACATCGGTTCTTCCCAGGTTTAAAATGAGTAGGCATGTATCAATAACACGATTGCAAACAGAGACGGATAAGTTATAAAATGCATGGTGCATATGGTTTCCAAGTGGTGCATACCTCTTAATACATCCTATGAAAGGTTGTTTATAGGCATTATGATGTCCTTTGTAGTCTAAAGACATGATTAAAAGGGGTAGCGTCTGATGAATGTGTCGTATAGTGAGAGGTTTGCAAGAATTAAGAGTGTCATTAACTCTTGACAGTAGAAAATGAGAGTTTGTTACTCTCCCCTCCAATATAAAAATAATATTGAATGGCCAACTCATCCTTTTCTTTTTCTTCTTCATCTCTGAAAGAAAACAAAGAGTATAACTTATTTCTTTTAGAGATTTCCAGAGATCATACCTCGAGTATTCTATAGTGAAGGTGGTATTGATGAAGAGACACCCAAGATATTGCAAAAGCGTACTTTGAATTGGTATAACCCCAATTACCCAATATCCAGTTTGCCTTATGGTATTCCTTTTCCAAATGGCGATAGGCAATCAATTATACCTGCAATTTTAACTTGCATTGGGAGAATTTGCGATTCAATCGCATGGTCAAGATACAACAGATGTATGATCAGATCCCACCAGGTTGTGGAACAGTTATGATGCAACCGAGATCTAGCATACCATTTCAGACTCAGGTAAGTTATTTCGTTGCACTGTTCAATAATGTTAGAGTTGATTTTAGTAAACTGAATCTTGTCTTATAAATTAGTCATGTAAATATGCAACGCCAAACGGGTAGTGATGATGCAGGACGAAATATGTTTCAGAATAGCACTTATGAGGTAGGTAGTGGTGGTAATGATAGGGTGACTTTCCATAATAGTGAGACCGAGACTGGAAGTGGCAGGGAAAAAAATTTGATCCCGCACTGCGGTATCAAAATTGAATTAGCAGCTTCCTAACCATTAGATAACTGAGATCTGACATCATCTAATCATACACTTAACCAGGTGTTGATGGTGGCTTTTAACTTAGGGGTAAAGTCGTAAAACCCTAGTCAGACAGTGACGTCACAGAACTTGAGTAATAATGTCCAAACCAAGCACATTTATTGAACCCTTTAATTTGTCTGCGAGAAAATTACCAGGGTACCTTTTTTTGAATGCTAATTAGGGTTTCGACAAGCCAAAAACATAATTCTCACACCGCACATGCCAATGGCTCATCATGTCAGCCACATCCTACCGCGCCAAGGCATGCCAACCATGCTAGCCGCACCCTTGTGCCAATGGAAAACCATGCCAGCCACACCCACCACGCCAAGGCATGCCAACCATGCTAGCCGCACCCTTGTGCCAATGGCAAACCATGATAGCCACACCCACCGTGCCAAGGCATGCCAACCATGCTAGCCTCACCCTTGTGCCAATGGCAAACCATGCCAGCCACACCCACCGCGCCATGGCGTGCCAACCATGCAAGTCGCACCCTTGTGCCAATGGCAAACCGTGCCAGCTACACCCACCGCGCCAAGGCATGCCAACCATGCTAGCCGTACCCATGTGTCAATGGCAAACAATGACAGCCACACCTACCGCGCCAAGGCATGCCAACCATGCCAGCCGCACCTACCAAACTCTTGGCCCCACATGCCAAGCCAAACCGCACCTTGCCTTGGCCCTAGCCATGCAAGCCGCGCCATGTGCCAACGGCATGCCAAACCCTTGGCCCCACCATGCCAAGCCAAATCGCTACTTTCCTTGGCCCTAGCCATGCTAGCCGCACATACCGCGCGAAGGCATGCCAACCATTCCAGCCGTACCTATCAAACCCTTGGCCCCACATGCCAAGCCAAACCGCACCTTGCCTTGGCCCTAACCATGCTAGTCGTACCATGTGCCAACAGTATGCCAAGCCCTTTTCCCCACCATGCCAAGCCAAACCGCACCTTACCTTGGCCCTAGCCATGCTAGCCGCACCTTGTGCCAACGACATGCTAAGCCCTTGTCCCCACCATGCCAAACGCACCTATCCACGCCACCATGCTGGCCTTCCCTACGCGGATACCAAAACGAAGGCGTGCGACAATCAACGACCCCCCTTCAATCCCAAGAGAAAATACTAGCCATCCAAGGTTACCAGACAACGCATGGTAACCTTTGGCCCGAAAACCTAAGTTTTGCCACACCAAACCATGCCATGCCAACCTAGCCGCGCCACCATGCTGGCCTTCCCTACACGGCTACCAAAACGAAGGCGTGCGACAATCAACGGTCGCCCTTCAATCCCAGGAGCAAATCCTAGCCGTCCAAGGTTACCAGACAACACATGGTAACCTTTGACCCAAAACCCTAGTTTGGCCATGCCAAACCGCGCCAAGGAACTCCATGCCAACGGCATGCCAACCTTGTCGCGCCACATGCTGGCCTTCCCTATACGGCCACCAAAACGAAAGCGTGCAACGATCAACGGCTACCTCTCGTCTTAAGATGCAAAATCTCGACCATCGGAGGTCACCAAGCTAGCAAGTCTCCCAAGCATGACTTGCCAGGCAACAACAATATGCTACATGTTTTCTACAAAAACATTCGAGACATCAACACATATCACAAACTGGGGGATCCTCTTTGGGTATTGGTTTGGCGGTTTACAGAGTGCGGTGTACACTACGCCCGTCATAAGGAAGTGTCATAAGGATGAGATGGTTAGTAAATACATGGATTTAATGGTGAAACGTTCTTTTTATGGAACATCAATTCCATGCGTTAACGGTTTTATGGAACATCAATTCCCTGCGTTAACGGTTTTATGGAACATCAATTCCATGCGTTAACGTTACCACCTTCTCCCATTTATTCACCCATTTTTCCATTCCTTAATGAGACCAGAGTACGTTTCACTTCGACTTGTATAAATAGGTCTTACCTATTTCCACCGACGACAAGTTTAGGGAGGAGCATACACCACTTAGAAAACGTTTGCTAACTTTCCCATCTGTTAGCTTCCAACTTTCTGATACAAGTCGTAACACAATTACTCTTCCAGAATCAACTATTCTGGTCTCATCACTTTCCTTGCTTCCCTCCACAAAACCAACCCATTCTCCTCCACTTTGTGACCGAAGCAAGTCTGGAACGGCCATTTCTTGGTTTAGGACGGAATTGTACAGATTGATCTCTCGAATCTAAAGTACTCCTTTGCAGTACATTGTTTAGGGTTTAAATCCGTTTCTCACCCACACACCCGAAATTACCGAAATCAGCAGAAACCATTTTCACCCTCAAACAATTGGCGACCACAGTGGGAGGTCAATCTATCAGTTGCAATATCGATTTCCAAATTTCGATATCACCTTTCACTTACAACTCCAACATGGTGGAACTCAGATCCGGATCAACTGCCGAGAACACCAATGCAGAGTCTGTCCCTGGTGTTAACGCTACTTCCAACAACATCACTACGCCATCTACTGGCCCCCAGTAGCACCGAAAGCACCCCTTCGGGTGTAACGCCTCCGATCACCAAGTCCAGAGCCGCTGCCACCTCTAACGTCCCTGCACAACTCGCTAATCCTGGTAGTACTGAAAGCGCTCCTTCAGGTGTAACGCCGCCAATAACCAGGGCCAGAGCTGAGGCTACCGTTCCTAACGCTTCATCAAGCATGAAGCCTCCAACCGCCACTAAGACTCCAACTACCCCACCAATGGGACGAGAAACTGGAGGAACCAGAGGAAGCCGACCCTATATCACCATCGCTGATTTGATGGAACGACAAGAGGTTCTCGCCAGAGCCCAGACAGATATGGTTTCGACGCAGAAAGAAGTACTCGTCTTTCTCAAAGCCCTGACAGAGCGGCTTCCGCGTGAGTGATGCGTGTCGTAGGTGAAATCAAATTAATATCTTATTTCCACTCAATTAAAAATAATATAATGAAAGTCAAGTTCATTCCCACGAGGAGCAAGAGATTCTAGTTGTAAAAATTGTCACAAAAGGGGGGGTGTAAAGCAAAAGAAAGTAAAAAAAGAAATTAAAAGATAAAGTTGAAATCAATAAGAGAGACAAGACCAAGGAATCCTTCTTCGTTGCAAAACAATGATTCAAGTTATGTTTTTCATCCACATGTTATTAGTCACAGATTATCACCAACCGTAGGTAAAGCAGCTAGATCAGTGCTAAACCCCTAAATCCCTTGTATCACCGGATACGGAAGTTCTCGACTACCGGATTCTATTTACCAAACCACCTAGTAGTAGATCACTCTAGATGTAATTTAAATAAACGCATTAAGATTTATGAACTTATTAGGTTAATATTAGTAGTTAGACTCTTAGATCAAGGTCTACTTTCTAACGTTGTTTTCACACACAATTGCTCCACGGAATCCCTCCGCAAGGTCTTGTGTTTGCTACTTATGTAAAGAGTCAAGAAACGATTACTTATCCCCTAACTTTCACTAGCTTTAGATCAACTTAACAAATCAATTTAGCGTGCACTCTAAACAATCTATCAATCAATCATGAATGAATAAACATTCCTATTAGTAAAAACAAACGATAATCATGTGAAAAACATCAAGATAGAATTGAAACAAAACTCAAATCATGTATTAAGAACTAGGAATTCATCCTCAATCAATAATAAAATTAGCTACTCATGTCTTTGAAATTCACACAAATAATAATTTAAAGGAGAATTTTTAAAGTTCACACAAATAATTAAAAATAAGAATTTTCAAAAGCAAGCAAAAACACAAGTGTTGTGTGTGTAGAGAGGTGTGTAAAAGATGTAGAAAACTTCTCTATTTATAGGCTTCAATATTCTCCAAATCTTCCAAGGAATAGAATCCTCATTCCATAGTAATTCAATTTCCAAATTCAAGTCTTTCTCATCTTTCATCTTCTCTTTCCAAATTTGAGCCAAATTCTCCATCCAATTCCAAGTCCAAGTCTTCACACCCATGAGAAGAATCCATACAAAAATCTGTAATTTTGGTCGCCGGAAAGCTGGTATTATGGCCGGAATCCAATCTCAGCTTTCATACCCAGCTCATTCTCAAATTAGCAGCAACACCTTGTCCTTCAGCTCTGCCTCATATTATTCCTAGTCATGTCTCAGCTGCATCATCTTCATTTTCACTTCCTTGGAATAGAATCTCCACCTGCTTTTGTTGCTATTATTCACAGCCATAAACCCATGAAAATCATCTCCTCACCTGCAATCTCCCATCACCAGCTCTTCCATGTACCAAAAACATCAACATTGCAGACCACACCCATGAACCCATTTTCCTAAACTCGCGATCAAAGCATCAACTCTTCCAAAACAGAACCCCTGCATCTTGGTTCACTGCAACGAATCTTCTCAATTTCTCGATCTGGTCAAGGTAGAGACCCATCTTCCTGGAATCATAGCAGCTCATTCTTCTTCTCGATTTACAAACTCCATCTCCCTGAGCTTCAATTCCAACATCAGAGACCACCACCATTTACTTTTCGAAAACCCTAAGTTCCTTGGTTTATCAATCTTCTACTGCAACTCAACTTCATTACCACAAACCCATCGTGTTCGATTTCACCGTAGCATTTCACCCGAACAATCTCAAAACCCATTCAATCTCGTGTATCGAACCCTAGCTTTTTATT